>CM071598.1:15645000-16895000 GCA_036435485.1 Saposhnikovia divaricata | reverse complement strand
CACGCGCAACACGCTCCTCTAATGGTTCATGAAGCCAACGAATGTACCCACATCCGTTGCCTCCATTTAGACAATTGAGATACCTCCTTCCCGCATTTCTTCCATAGGACCATGTGCGTTCAACGCACAACTTATCACAAAAGCAGAGATTTAAATCGGGGATGTTTGACATATTGGATTGTGTGTGAAATGCTAAATTAGATTTCAGTGGTTGGGTGAACAAGCCTCAGCACAAGCTTGTTTTATAGCTGAGAATCAAGGGATAAATTATTGATTGGTCTTCAACTGGCCCGTGACTCAACAGTACTGTCAGAATACATTTAAATGAACTGCACAAAAAATAAATTGGAGGAGTAATATTTGTCATCAAAGAAACTCATGTGAATGTACAGCAACAAACACTTAAATTTACCCTGCATTATTGAAAAAAAGCACTCTGAGAAAGGACTGCAGGCTTAGACTTTAGTCAAATAAAGCTGAATACTGAAAAAGTAAAGTTGATTTCAGAAATTTCATATTATTTTCCTGCAGGCTAATAAATTTGTGTAGTCACATCTTCTACTTCTTGTACGCAAAGTGCTCTAGTCACTTCAAAATAATGCTTGTTTAAATTATTGAGGTATTTTTTCATCAACAAAGAGGTAAAATAATAATCCAAAGTTGGCTATAAAACCCAATGTTGGTGCTTATTCAGAATCACAAGTTACTAGTTTTTTCTCAAATTTTCTTTCTTCAAGGCAATAGCATAACATGGATAAGGGCAAAAAAACACAAACTAGTAAAACCAAAACCAAACAAACCAAAAAAACCAAGAGGTCATTCGATTTGCAACTGAGGATGCTAAACTTGCAAAACATTTTGAATTTGCTGCACAACAAGTTAAATTTAAAATGGAAATGGAAGCTCGAGCTGCAAAGGAACGTGAAATTGCACTAGAAGCTGAAGCTGCAAAGGAACGTCAAATTGCAAGGGAAATTGAGGAAGCTGAGGACGAGAATTATGCTGTTGATCTCAGTGAATTTTAAGAAGTTGTATTGTGGTTCTCGTGTCAATGTATGCTTATTTTATAATTTTCTGTTTTCAATTTAATGTAATTGTGTGATGCTTCAATTTTCTGTTTTCAAATTGAAGTACTTGTGTGATGTTGTATGTTTATTTTAAAGTAATGGAATGTTTTCTAATATGTTTTTTATGGCCCTCAACGTAACTGCACGAAGGTATTGTTAACAATTTCATGTGAACTTGCCATATTCGGGCAAACATTTAACATATCTAAACAAATTAATTTTGCTTAAATTTTGGCTTACGCAGAAGAACAACGTCAATACTTGAATACGGAACAAAAAAAACGAAATAAAAACATGTTGCAATATAATTTTTATTCCCCTAAACATTCCTAATCGAAGGAATTTTTAACAATTTGATGTTGAGTTGCCATGTTCGGCACAAAAAATAAGATAATTAGACACAATCATTTTTGGAGATTTTCATATTATACCAGAGTACAACGTGAATACTTGAATATGGAACAAAAACAACGTAAAAAAAACATGTACAAGTATTTTCTTTATTCCCCTAAACGTGCCTACTCGAAAGAATTTTCAACAAATTGTTGTTGAGTTACCATGTTCGCCCAAAAAAAAAACTAGTTAGACATAATAATTTTTGGAGATTTTCATATTACACCAAAGTAAAATGTCAATTCTTCAATACAAAGCAAAAAAAATCAAAAAAATTCATTTACAAAGCAAATTCATCTTCACACACCCAACTCCTACCCATAGCTCGAAAAATATCACCAGGAGTATAAGTCATTTTGTGTCGATGATAATTATTTTGGTTACATATTTATAGTCAAATAGACTATTTTTTCCACTTTGATTATTATCCACCACTTGCATTATTTTAGCTACCACCGACAAATCACAGGAACAAATAATTTAAATTTGTAGGCATTGCACCCACATCTTCTACTCACATAGTGAAGAATCTCGTGCATGTACAGTAATCTGCAACAAATACTGAAAAGTTCTGTAACGATAACAAATGCCTTGTCACATCTTCTTATTTCAAGTGGGATACGATTTTACCATTGCTGTTTTAAGCTTCCCGTGAGTGCACAGGAAAAAAACAACAAGAATCTTGCCAGTCCTTAAAAAGCGCTGTAGAAAGATGAATCAAATTTCTTGTCGAATTGAAAACAAGGATGCTAGTCTGTGAAAGATGTGAGGTCCCGTCAACAGTAACATAATTACAACAATCTCGTGAACGCACATGAAAAACAACACATGAATCTTTGCAGTATTGCCAAAGCACTATAATAAGCTGTACAATACTCTGAAACAAAGCTGAAAATTTACGTGAAATTCAAAAATTGCCCAGAGTCTGTATAAAGTAGTGTAGTCCCGTCAACAGTAACATATATTTCATTATTTACAGCTGTTGTTGTGTATTATTAACGAAGACAAGTATAAAATTCTCTATAAATAGGTTCTGCTTTCTTATTCATATGCACAACTCACTGGTTTCTTCTCACATTAATTTTGATCCAATTATTTTTTTTCAAGGCGCTTGCATCAAAATGGATAAGAGGAAGGGGAAGGGGAAAGTGCCAGAAACAAGTTTCTACGACGACATGGATAAAAAGAAAGAAGACGACCATCAGAAGAGGAGGGCTGGGATTGTACGGGCTGGTGAGCAGTCCTTGTTCATCAAAAAGATGAAGATTTTTAAGAGCAGGGAGGAGAGAAAGGGAAAAGACTGGGTCAAAACTAAGGACGAGATGTTTAACTTCGACTTCTACAATGATGATGTCGCGACTGAGTTCTGTGATGGTCGTAAAAAGCTAGATGCAGAATTGAAAGATAAAAAGATTTCTGATGAGGAATGGTACACTCAGGTGGAACTGCTGGCTAATCGGATGCACAAAAAATATGATGAATTGTTCGACGCTGAGGAGGCGGAAATGGAAGACTATGTTCACGAATATGAAGCAAGGAAGCGTCAATTTCCTCCAGGAAATTGAGAAATGTAGCGACGAGAATTAGGCACTTGGCCTAATTCGAATTTAAGAACTTGTTGGTTATTTTATCTATGCTTTTAAATTCCTATGTTTGCATTTTAATTTTAGTGTGCTTCATCTCTTGTACTTTGTTTGCTTCATTTGAATAAAAATTTTCTGTCAAAATTTGTAAATTTTTGTCATTTTCGGGCCATAAAAAAACATAGTTACACATATGATATATTAATTTTTTTGTTCTTACACCAAAGTAGAACATCAATACTTCAATACGGAACAAAAAAAAACGCAAGAAAAACATGTACAAATATGTTTTTTATGGCCCTAAACATGACTTGACGAAGGAATTGTTAAGAAACGTATGTGGAGTTAACATATTCGGATCAAAAAATAACATAGCTAGACATAATAATTTTTGGAGATTTTCGTATTGTATCAAAGTAGGAAGTAAATTCTTTAATATATATTAGAGAACACAAAAAAAATTTATTTACAAGTACATCTTCAAAGTCATGTAAAATGAATACAAGAAAACTATATTTCCTACCAAAAAAAATGCTAACTGCCGGAAGGAAAAAAAAAAGGGGGCAATGGAAATCGCCACTTGAAGTGGCGTCTTCTGTTGAAACTTCAAGTGGCGATTTCTATTAACTTTTCTCAGCTATACCAGAACTGAAAAACTTGAACGAAATGTACCATAAAAGAAACTTGAACTCGGTGATATACCAAAAATGCAAGCGAGCCTTCTCTCAAAACTGAAAAACAAAGCCTGAAAATGCTACTTTGCTCCTTATTTTCCTCCCAAAATGATACCTGCAATAACATCCTTCCTTAACACCAACTCATCATAAACTCAACACTTACATATACTTACAACTCTACTTACAATCAAACTAACATGATCATGAAACCTCATCTACATTCACTTCTACTCTTTACATCATTCCTCCTAGTTATTTCAAACTTGCCACTACAACTCCACTGTTTAAATCAAGAAGGCCTTTATCTCCTTCGAGCTAAACATGATCTTGCTGACCCTACTTCATCTCTCTCTGACTGGAATCCTCGGCACGATTTCCCATGCAACTGGACCGGAGTCACCTGTAATAACAACTCGGTGGTAATCTCTATCTCTCTCGATTCTCTCTCTCTGGATGGTCCCTTTCCCGCCATTCTCTGCAGGCTCTCATCTCTCTCCTCACTCTCTCTCTCCGACAACTTTATTAACTCAACTCTCTCTGACACAATCATCTCTAAGTGTGCTCATCTAACCTATCTTGATCTCTCTGAGAATCTTCTAGAGGGCCCACTTCCTTCTTCTCTCTCCTCTCTCCCAAATCTCGTCTACCTCAATCTCTCCGGCAATAGTTTTACCGGCGAGATTCCGGCGAGCTTCGGGAGGTTCGCGGTGATTGAAACGCTGGATTTAAACGCCAATTTGCTCACTGGTATCATTCCGGCTGTGCTCGGGAACTTAACGAGTTTGAAAAGTCTTCAACTCGCTTATAACCCGTTTTCACTGAGTCGACTCGCTCCGGAACTCGGTAACATGTCAAGCTTGGAGAGCATCTGGGTCAGTGGGAATAACCTCATAGGTGGAATTCCTGATAGTTTTACTCGACTGAGTCGACTCACTAATCTGGAAGTGTCCAGTAATCAACTCACCGGGCCGATGCCGAGTTGGATCTTTCAACTCACTAGTCTCGTCCAAATTGAGGTCTTTAACAACTCATTCACCGGAGAATTATTACACGGTTGGTCAAACTTGACGGCTTTAAGGCGATTTGATGGGTCAATGAACAAGTTTACCGGGACAATACCGGACGAGTTGACTCAGTTACCACTCGAGTCCTTAAATTTGTATGATAACCAGCTGGAGGGTTTGTTACCCGAGAACATAGCTATGTCACCCAATTTATTTGAGCTTAGAATATTCAACAACAGGCTCACTGGGTCATTACCGAGTCAACTCGGTAAGAACTCACCTCTTGAAACAATTGACGTTACGGGGAATTCTTTTTCGGGTAGAATACCGGAAAGTATTTGCGAAAAGGGTGTTCTACAAGAACTGATTTTGTTAGATAATATGTTTTCAGGTAACATTCCGGAGAGTATAGTTAAGTGTAGGAGTTTAAGCCGGGTGAGATTAGGTAGTAATCGACTTTCGGGTGAAGTTCCGGTTGGTTTGTGGGGTTTACCTCATGTTTACTTGCTTGATCTTCATCAGAATTCATTTTCTGGGAATATATCACGCATGATATCAGGTGCATTTAATCTTTCTACACTTAAGATTGCGAAGAATCAGTTTTCGGGTAGTATTCCAAATGAAGTTGGATTAGTAGGAAATTTGATTGAAATTTCTGCTAATGGTAATAGGTTGAGTGGAAGTGTTCCAGAGGGATTGTTTAATTTGGGTAAGTTAGGGAGGCTTGATCTTAATAATAATGAGATTTCGGGTGAGATTCCTGTGGGGATTCGGGGTTTGAAGGAGCTCAATGAGCTTAATTTGGCGAACAATAGGTTGTCTGGAAAAATTCCAGATGAAATTGGAGAATTGCCTGTGCTTAATTATCTTGATCTTTCAGGGAATAGTTTATCTGGAAAAATTCCAGATGGGCTGCAAAATTTGAAGCTTAATAAGCTTAATTTGTCGAATAATCAGCTCACTGGAGATATTCCTTCTATGTATGCTAAAGAAGTTTACAAGGATAGCTTTATAGGCAATCCAGGCTTGTGCGGTGATGATCTTCTTGGAATATGCCCCAAACACAGGCGTCAAAAGAATTCAGGCAATTCTTGGGTGCTTGTTTTCATTTTTGTCATTGCTGGCTTAGTTTTCATTGTGGGCTTTGTTTGGTTTGTGTTGAAGTATAGAAAGTTCAGGAAAATCAAGAATAAGACATATGTGGTGAAGTGGAGATCGTTTCATAAGTTAAGTTTTAGCGAGTTAGACATTGTGGATTGCCTTAAGGAAGATAATGTTATTGGAACTGGGGCTTCAGGGAAAGTATACAAGGCAATGCTCGGTAATGGGGAGGTAGTTGCAGTGAAAAAGCTTTGGGAAAGATCAATTCGAGACGACACCTTCTATAGTAGTGCTGATTCGATGAAAGATGAGTTTGAAAGTGAAGTTGAGACGCTAGGAAGAATCAGGCATAAGAATATAGTCAGATTGTGGTGTTGCTGCAATGCAGGAAAGAATAAGCTTTTGGTTTACGAGTATATGCCAAATGGAAGCTTAGGTGATGTGTTGCACTCTGCCAAGGGTGGAATGTTGGATTGGCCAACAAGGTTAAAGATAGCTTTGGATGCTGCAGAAGGGCTCTCCTATTTGCATCATGACTGTGATCCTTCAATTGTTCATAGGGATGTCAAATCCAATAATATATTGTTGGATGAAGATTTCGGAGCAAGAATTGCTGATTTTGGCGTTGCTAAGTTCATTAGAGCGATCAACAAGGGGCCAGAATCTATGTCGGTCATAGCTGGTTCTTGCGGTTACATCGCACCAGGTACAGTCCCTTGATTAAAGACCAGATCTTCATTTTTATTAACTTTTTTATCCTATTAAAAATAATAGTGAAAATTATAAAATTTTACTTGAATATGTGATTAGTATCAATTTGCACTGCAAGAAAGTAAATGTATCGAGCTTTGTTTGATTAATCAAGTGTTGGCGTCTACAGCATGTAAGAGTTGATATGAACCGTGAGTAGGTAATTAGGTATGATCTTAATATTGTTCCGAAGTTGCGTATTCCTTCTCCTTCGGATATATATAACAATGCTTGTAGTTTATATTATAGTCAGTTCTAAGTTGCTAGTCATCAACAACTGGTGTTGAAACATTGGGTTAATTACCCAATCACCTTTTAGCTATTTGATCGGATTAACTTTGCAGTGAATAATCCTGAGAAAGCTATCTTTAACTCTTTTGCAGAATATGCATATACACTTCGAGTCAACGAAAAGAGCGATACATATAGCTTTGGAGTAGTCATTCTTGAGTTGGTAACAGGAAAAGCAGCAATTGACCAACAACTCGGGGAGAGAGACTTGGCAACATGGGTATGCAGCACTGTAGACCAGAAAGGAGCTGATCATGTAATTGATCCAAATCTCGACTGTCATTACAAAGAACAAATATGTAAGGTTCTTGACATTGGTTTAGGTTGCATTAGCCCACTTCCAATCAATCGACCTTCAATGAGAAGAGTAGTGAAAATGCTTCAAGAAGCAGCGATAGATCCTAAGCCCAAAGCCACAAAGAACGATGGGAAGCTCTCCCCTTATTACTATGAGGATGTTTCTGATCAAGCAAGTTTAGTGTAAGAGAATGAGCGCACAAATTTTGGTTACACGGACTGGCAATGAGCATCGAAAATATCATTCTTTTAGCATAGGGCAGTGCATCGAGTTACATCCTGGATGAAAATATTGACTATTTTCTCTTAAAAATTTGTAGCAGTCATAGTTGTGCATGCCAGTAGTATAATGAGCATCTCCTACGTAGATAGATTTTGTAAATGAAGCCTTGGGGAAGTTAAACATAGGCTTCGATTGTTGGATAGCTGTGAGTATATACTATCTAGCATGTGAAACTGGTATCAGTACAGATTGTGAGATTGGCACTCTATTTGGATACCATTATTTTAAGACGGCAAGTTTCGTGAAGTAGTGTTTGTCATTCTCATTCGGCTGGCTGTCATCTAAAAGAAAGTATAATATTTTTGAAGTTGAATATGTCTCGACTTGCATAAAAAATAATAGCAGAAATTAATAATAGCAGACTAATGTGTCGAGCAGTTTGTTGTACCAACAACCAACCAGGAAATAATATATTGAAATCTGTCAAAGGTTAACTGAGACCCTTGTGCTTCCTTTCATTGATTCTTATCGTCCTCGAACTTTCAAATTTGATATGCAAAAATAAACATTGATATCGGTGAATCCAAATGCTCACTATTTACTCTATTTTTTGTCATTCACCAGTAGGGGAGAGCAACAAAAAAACATATATACATACCACTGAATTTAATACTATGGCATACCATACATCTGGAAGCCTCTTAAAAAAATCTATACAACACTAATTTTACATCCTCCTGTATTGTACCCCGTTATGCAACTGGAGTTATACCTAAGAAAAGCGTTAGGATCTGCAACTATCTCTCTAATGCAGTCACCAAAAACAAGGGGTGCAGGCACTGTGATAAAAAAAATGGCCGATTTTCTGCATTCAATATCACTGAGCGAGAGACAAGTCAAGCAATGAACCTTATATGTGCTCTCTGGAATCTTCATAGATTGTAATTCAGAAACGATCCTGTGTACACTCAGTCTGCCAAAGATGGACTAGCAATATATGCCGGTTCTATATTCTCATTAACACTCTTTGTAGGCCTCTTTGGCCTCTTAGATCTGTGCTGTGAATCCGGATTTTGTAGTGGATCATCACCTTCATTCTCCACAGATGTCAAAGCAGGGGATGATGTGTCACTGTTTCTCGAACCACTCTTTTTAGACCTTGGTTTTGGAGGCATTGGCTTGTCAGATGTTGATTTCCTCTGCAGATTGACAAACTTCTAATGTAAGGACATGTTTTCAAAGGCAGCTATAACTCCAACCACTGACCATTAGAATAATCACTAGTAGAATCACACCCCCAACTCACAAGTGCAGATATGCCTTACTTAAACGGTGAATATAATACTTGGGAAAATCAGGTAAAATGTATTATTTATTTTGAACTAAAACAAAACACCAAAATATCATTATTCGTGACATTTAATGTCTTCCCTTCCTGCTAATTCTTGATACATTATAAATAGAGATTATAATGGTTCTTCTTACGAAGTGAATCTTATTATGTCATGAAGGTAGATATGTTTAGATTTATAACATAGTGCCAACAAGTACATCACTTTAAAACACAAAAAACACCTTTGAAGCATTTTAGCATGTTTGTCATTCTCTACTGGAAGCTCTGCACTCACATCACTTTTATGCTCGTCCATATATTAAAAAAATAAGTGATAATTTCATGAACTGAGACCTAAACCCTTTATCTGAACCTTAGTCTTACAAGTCAGGAAAATCACCTAGAACGTATGGTAGGTACAAAGTAATTTTCACTTGTAAAGCTTAGACATGCATACACAAACTTAATTCCAAACATAGACAAATGTAAATTATATTTGGTACCTTTGTAGACTTTTCCTTCTCATCCTGAGAGGGTTGAGATCCATTGACCTGTGATTCCGGGTTTGTAAGATCTTCAAGAGATGCATCACCCTCGGCGTCAATTCGTATACCCCTTGTTCCAGATTTTTTCTTTTGCCTGTCCCTAGCCTGATAAAGTGAAATGTCATTGAGGAATAATATGAAAGATTTTCGGTAACCAAAAAACTTTGCCCAAAAGCTGGGAAGCTACTTGCATTATGAGAGGATAAAACCAGAATTACTTGGCTCACCTGTAATGGAATCTCTCTGATCTTTCGCTCCAACTGAGCATCATCGATTAGCAAAGAAAGAACATCCTCAGGAGCCAAAAGGTCACCCTGTACATGTCCACCTGTCATAACGAGTTGCTGCACGGTGCTTTTTTGACTAGCTCTTTGCAGAATTTTCTCTTCAACTGTTTCTTTACAAATCAACCGATACACGGTAACCTACACGAAATACAGACACTGTTTACATGTGTCGCCCGAGTTAATGAGCAGAGACTTTACTTAAATGGTGAAAGGACAACCCTGTAAGTATAACCATGGAATATTCAAGTCTCACTTTTGACATGAATATTACAGGACATATATATCCATATGCTGATGCTAAATGCATCGCATCCAAAATCCAATTAGAGATGTATGCCAAAACAAAGAAAAACTGAAAAACCCTAAGTCATTCCAGGATGACCCTGAAGGTCCTAAAAATCCGAAAGTGATCAAAAATAGATAAATGTTGTATTTACTACCAATTGTTCCCAATATTGCCCTCCAGGTGAGAATGATTGCAATACTTGACTCAGCATGAAGTGCAAGTAAAACATGATTAACATAAGAGGACACAATCATATTTCATATTTATCCATGCTAAACCATTTACTGTTAATATTTCAAGGCTAAATACACTATAGCAAAAGCTATAAAATAGTGCCATGCAGAAAGATAAATACAAATTCTCAAATGATTAGTTAGAAGAAACTAACATCCTTAGTCTGACCCAAGCGATGAGCTCTATCCATTGCTTGTAAATCCAGTGTCGGATTCCAGTCACTTTCATAAAAAATTACAGTGTCAGCAGCTGTCAAGTTTATCCCAAGTCCTCCGGCCCTTGTGCTCAACAAGAAAACAAAAATGTCGCTCCTACAAGAATTCCACATTATATCTGCTTATTAATTTACTGCATTATTTACCCATTATGCAGAGATGAGATGCTGAACATCAAAATACAAACTCTGAAAGAAATCTATACAAGTCAACAATTTCCTTACCGAAGCTGGAAGTCCCTAACCATGTCACGGCGATCCATTATTGTGGATGAACCATCCAGCCTTAGATATCTATATTTCCTGTAGTTCATATAGTCCTGCAGAAAATTTGAAGTAGACATTCAACAGATGCATAGCATTTCAATATGAAGGAGACCTCATTTAAATATTACACATGGCATTATAATCTATATTTTTCCCCAGACAACCTTAACAAGATCAGATTCAGATAAATCTTCAGAAGCAGATGGTGTTTTATCTCTTTATTGGTGATTTACATCCTTTAGCGTTTTCAAGGACACCAAAAGCCTTAAGCTTCACAAAGTCTAAACCATTCTAAAGAAATAGTGAATGAAAGAGGTCCAAACCCTAAAGCCTATAAACCATTCAGCACTAGAAAACAATAACAATGATAATATAATCTTTACGTGACGAGGAACAAACAAACGAATGAAAACAATGTTTGACGAAAAACCAATGAAATCGTATCGTCAGAGGTTTTTATGTTTCTCCTTAATTGCAAAAGAAACAGCAAATTATAGTTAAACTTAATGGCCTTCTAACTTGCATATTTATTACAACTATACAATAAAGCACAGGCTGGCTAAAACCAAAAAGAAGTTTAAAATACCTCAAGAATATTCAACATCTTTGTCATCTGCGCAAATAGAAGAACTCGATGATTTCCGGCCCGCAAACGTTTTAATAGTATATCTAAAGTTTGGAGCTTCCCCGAGTCCTAAGAGGCCACATTATAAGGATACAAGTTTAGCAAGCACTTCAAAGATGCATATAATCTTTAGTTCATTAAATTATAAGATATAGCTAAAGAGATAATTGGTCATACAGAAAGCATCTTTGCAGGATCAAAACTTTGCATGGGTGGACATGAACCGAAAATTTCATATGTGAGTCGAAGAGCAGGTTGTGTAACAGGTAGCTCAGAGTCGATTTCTTGTATAAAATGGTGAGCAGTTGGTTTCCTAGGGCCATTGTAATCAGATGTGCGAGCAAATCCAACTAATAACCTCTTAAGCCAAGGGTTATGTAATTCTTCAATCATTTTATAAGCGAAATTTCTATCTGAGCAGTGAGCACTTATCTACCAAACACAAAAAAAACAACTCAGAAGACAGAACAATCTTGAGTATTCTTAATGAATCTAAGTATTTAAGTAAAAAAAGCATCTGCAAAACACTTACTGGGGGTGCTCTGGTTGTGGGAATAAAAGAATATGCTGAATGAAGCAGTTTGATATTAGATAAAAGTCTATCCTGATAAGACAACACTAAAGCTTCATTTGGCACATCCCAGGGACCAGTAGCAAGCCTCTTCCTAAGTAATGTTGTCTCTGCCTTTGGTGGGATAAGCAACATTCGTGTGACTGCCCTTACTTTATCGCTCCCGATCTGACTGCAAATTGAATCGTCACTTTCAGCTTCCATAAACATATCTAACATACCATCAAGATATTTACGATCCCAATTCATGATTGAAAACAATACTCTCTCCATAAAAGACCCAGTTGCCAGAAACGCTATCTCTGCTGCTGACAAATCAATTAAATGAGCAAACCCAAATGTCTCACTTCCAGCAAAGGACCCATTTAAACTATTCCCTTGTGCAACCATGGATCGGAAAACATTCATAGCTGAAAAAATATTAAAATGCTTCTCAATAAATTCTCTGCTTTCAACATGCCTTGCTGCTGAAGAAAAGGTACCTGAACCATGGATTAGTTCACGGTATACCATCTTTGGTATCTGTAAGGATCAAAAGAGAATATCAATAAAATAAGAATTAAAGAACCATAAAGAATGGTATATAGTTCTACATGAATATGTTGCAAGATTAAGGGTTATTTTGGCATTGTTGGAGAATAGCTGACAAGTCTTTGGTAAATACAGATTGGAATATTTAAGTTGAAGCTTAAAGAGAGGCTAATATTAGGTTTTAAGTTAAAGGTCGCTGTTTTTTCTTCTAGATATATATTTTTTAATAATCAACTTCCCCGATAAGATGCCGAGCTCATGGGTGTTTGTGTGTGTATTGGTGGGCGGAGAGGGGGGGGGGTTGCGACATGCCCTAACGATGACTGCCATAGAAGACCAATAAACTCAACACATGTTCAAATTTTACCTTATATGTAATAGGACTTCGGCTACCAGAGTAGTAAACATCTTCCAACTCTCCAAAGGGAGCTGGAACCAGTGAATTTGGAATGTCTCCAAAATAGAGGTATGTATTTCCCTCATTTCTCTCAAATAACTCGGGATGGTTACATACCTGAAAATAAGTGGCAAACAAATCAATTGCTGAAAACAAAATGCCTAAAACATCTATGAAAGGCACATCGCAATTTATATTTTATATATGATGGTGGTTTCTCCACCTCATACCAAATCGGGCCACTACTATAGCAAAAGCACCGCTTCTACAACTATACTAGCACATCCATGAATTTCAAATGAATAAATCTATAGATGCAGAGAGTCTCTGGGAAAGACTAATGATAATTGATAACATATATACCTTCCTCAACTGGATGACAATATTCATTAGGTTCAAAATTCTTTTCTCATTAAGATGTCCACGGCTACTGTCAAACAACTCAGCAAGAGAAATGTTGTTCTTTATAGCTTGATAAAAAGCTTGTTGCCGAGAACTCAACTTGCAATGCACCGTAATTTCGGTCTTCCCAGTCAACTCAGTCATTACATCCTTCTTGATCCGCCGAAGCATGAAAGGCTTTAAAATTGCATGCTGTTTAAGGAGCCAAAATTAACAAAAGAAAGATTACACACATGCCAATACACACCTTACATACATGGATATGTAATTCAAGTATAACATTATAATACTATCTTGACTAGCAACACGAACACATATAATTACAGATCTAAAGATTCGAAAAAAAGCGATTTATCTCTTCGTCGATAAAACAAAATACACATCAAGAAATTAGTATGTTTGCAACGCCAAAAGTAATATATTAAAATGTGTCTACTCATGAAGTTTGACCAAAGAGCATTCTCAAGGCAAGAAACTGAGAAGCATGATACAGTTCTGCCGAAAATTATAATTAAGCTTTATAATTCTAGAAAGGAAACTGAGTAGACTTTACAAGCAATGTTTAAAAAGAATCATCATGATGAAACCGCATCCACTACCTTCAGAGCCTACATCTATAAATTAGTGGATCGCCTTCCAATACCCCAATAATCCATAAAATTTGACATCACATAGTAAAACTATGTCCGAACAAGCTAAGACTATATATACTTCGTGTGTGAATATATACAATCATGTCGACCACTAATTAATAGATGCCAACGGAAAGCTAAAACCAATATGTAATAAAGAAAAACCAATATGATGCCAGAATAAGCAATCCTGTTTTTCATCACTCAAAATAATATGACTGCCGCGAAACTCCCATACATATGTAATAAAGCAAAAAAAATTTGATGTTAAGAGCACAGTCCAAGTTGAAGTTCATTTACCAATCTGTTAAGCTGGTGCTCATTCAAAGTTCCACCATGTTCCGCATGATTCTCGATTCTAGTCATAGACAGCAAAACTAATGAGATTCTCATTTAATATTTCACAACAACTAAGATGCAAACACAAACTATTCAAGAAAAGTACCCTTTCGAAAACCACTCATTAAACTGTTCATGGCTATCAAATAGAGTTGGCATAATAAAATGTAAGAGAGCCCATAGCTCAGCCATGTTATTCTGAATTGGAGTGCCAGTCAGCAGCAAGCGATTTCGACATTTAAAGCTGAGTAGTGTCTTCCATCGTATACTGTGAAACAAAAAATAGGAAACTAGTGTAAAATTTCAGAGCAAAATACAGACAGAAACTTTTTTACACAACACAGTTGAAGACATAAGCTTGTCAAAAGCACATGAGTCATGTAACACCGATTGGTAACTTATCACATATAACCAATCGGAAGCATTTCATTAGGAGCTAATATGCTAAGCTAACAGCACAAGAGACTGAACAGGTCCCATAGATAACTGAAAGAACAGGGAAATGTGACAAATTACATAATTACAATTTACATGTAAAAACATCCATAAAAAGCCTTTATTCAACATTCACTCTTTTGTGTGAAACGAGTCATTGTGGGATGACCATGAGGCAGTTGTGACCCTCTGTTTAAAAAGATTAAAGCAATAGAGATCTGATATTAAAGTTTTAAAACTTGGGACAAAGTTCCACTTGGTCTTTTGACATGAAGAATCATTTCAGAAATTATGACCGTGTTTATATTAGTGAAAATACACCAGGTTGTTTCCATAATCCTGCTGCCCAGTTGGCTTGGCAGAACCATTCTAAACAATTGATATCAACATGTAAACACATATATAGCTTAGGTTCTAAAAAAATTATTACTTTTTTTGTATATATCAATTGGAATCATGATAACATAGAATAGAAGACAGGGTTCCATACCTTTGGGAACTTTTAATTGCTTGGGCTTCATCCAAAACCATATATTGCCATTTAATACTACGCAAGTGTTTCTCATCAGACACTAGCATTTGATAATTAGTAATGAGAATATGAAACCCAGCATCCCTGAAAATTAAAAGTGAACACTGGTGAGTAACTAATAAGGTTAAGAAAGCTAAATTTGTTGCAATGCTTCATTCTGGACTTACATTACAAATACAGTAAGACAAGGATACATACACACACACAAACACACACGCACACACACATATATATATATATATATGATATAATTCTTAAAGGATACTTAAGAGCATCACGGCGAGGTTTTCCTTAAGGGCTTCAAATGTAACAAGATGCACTAAACTAGTCTGTCCAAGTGCACCCCTTTGACCAACTGCAAGTATTTAATTTCTTCTGAAGCAAATTAATTCCTACTGTTTCCCATCTATATATTTAACCTTTTTCAAATGACAAACCCTCTCTGACAAGAAAAAATTATGATACATAACAGTTCAAACTGGTCACAAAATTTCACTACCTTCAGGAATTGTAAACAGAATATTCTTAATTATTAATAATAACAATCTGAGTCTAATATATATGTAGGATTCACGTTAAAAACTTCTAAAATACCTAGGATTATAATTAAGTTGTACGACCTTGATTTATAACAACATTTCCTAGCAGAACATCCTGATTCCAACGCGGATACAGAGCAAGTAATAAATTAATAATTTACATTATTGAGACATCTAATTAATTATTAATATAAATCGATTCCTTTAATTTCAATCCACATCAAAGATGTGAATCTGTGCACAATTATACTATAACAATAATATAATTCAAGCTCGGATGTTGGCATTAAAAACTGTTGCATACTCTTGTCACAGTTTTCAACAATATGTCTGTGACTGTATTTCTACCCAAAACTATCCATCTTAGATCTATGGAACCACTTTCACAATCAGTATATCAGATAAGGTATGCATTTACTTGCGATATAGACGCTTTGGATTTATGTTCTTTCGAATTATAGCTCGCTCTTGAGGCCCACCCCAATATGGGAGAGTTTTCAGGTCAGGGCAAAACCGACTGATTTCATCAGCCCAGTTGTTCAAGACGGAAGCAGGTGCAACAACCAGGAAAGGGCCCCAAATATTCTTTTCCTGTAAAAAAAAACTGTGTTAATTTACTTGGCCCAAAAGACATGTTAATTTCAATGATGTTCATAGAAAGTTCTTAAAAATAGGTAGTTACTTCTGCCAGATGGGCCAAAAATGCCATGGCCTGGATAGTCTTTCCTAAGCCCATCTCATCAGCAAGGATTCCATTCAAACCCTGAAAATATTGAACCCGATAAAGTCAAAGGACAACAGAACTAAAGTTAACAAAGATAGTTATAGAGTGAATTATTACCTGCTCATAACAATTAACCAGCCACTGGAGACCTTTTAGCTGATACCCTTTCAGGGAGCCTTTAAACAGTTCGGGTGTTCGCACTGAGGATGCTACGGGCATAGTTGAGCTGAAAAAATCGCAAGTAATACTTCAGATAAGTTCACAGGTTTGGTATGCTTAACATAATTAAGATAAATCTACCATAAATATTAACATTTTCCAATAGGAAAGATACATGAAAAAAACTGAACAACTTACGGGTGCAATAAATCTATGTTACTAGACCCTGCAATTGGAGCTTCTTCAGGTGCAGCTTGCCGAAGCTTCAAACAGTCATCATCAAATGCACTTGTTATCTTTTTCTGTTTAGAAACTGCATCCTGAGCAGCTTTTAGAGCCTCCAATTTTAACTCAGCTTCTATTGGGTCTTCTTCCTCTACAGCTACAGGCGCAGCTTCTGAAGAACCCGTCAGAGCTTCTTGGTCGTTTGAAATCTCTGACGCTTGTGTAGTCGATTTGTTCTGCATGAAGTGGCTGTATAATTCTGTTTGCGATAGCAAAAAATTGAGCCGCTGTTGTTGTCGCTTAGCTTCACGAAGCTCTTGTTCTCTCTTCAGAGCTTCTGCAGCTTCTTTTTCCTCCCTTCTCCTAACTTCAGCCTGTAGCAGGAATGTACTACTCAGAGAATTCATACAATATGATTATAAACGAAAACTGTTCATTGTGGCGTCTGAAAGAGTATCTATGTGTTTATTATCTGCTGGGACACATGCATATATATATATATATATATATATATATTGGATTAATATGTTTGCAATAGTCAAACTATTGATATAAAAAACCACCTTTGCACTGTTTAAGGGCTAACAACAAAAGAATACTAAAGGAAATAGAATTTACCATTTCCTTATCCACCCTCTTCCAGAATATCAGCATGTCCCTAGCCAATTTCCTTGTACGAATTCCAGCACCCCTCATCAATTTAAGTGATCTGCTCACTTTCATTTTTACCTACATGCAAAAACCAGCACCGGAACTTGATTACTGGAAAATATGCTGACAAGACAAAAAGATAGAAACACACTGGGGAAAACTATAGACTATAAAATTGGTAAAATCCCTAGAGCAAGAAAAATGCACCTATTTCCATACAGTTAATATGCCCATACCATACACAAACCCTAACGGGTACAAGTTAATAAATACCTCTCTCTGACATATTTCAGAAAACCTTTTGGCATCCATTAGCTGCTTCCGATGGAAATTGGTAAATATCCTATGATGTTTTGGTATGTCTTTACGTACAATGTTTACCCAATATTTACCAATCTTTTCCGCTTCCTCCTTCTCGATCGTAGAGGCATCTTTTATCACCTTTTGTTTCTTGGGGAGACTACGTTCAATGATCTGCACCAAACAAGTTCAGAGCCGTTTAAATGACAAACCCTTCGCCCCATGCTTTAAGTACATAGGCAGCTGATTATTGTGACAAGTGTGAATACTACCTCATACGTGTCTCCTTTCTCTAACACTTTTACATAGTAAACCTGCAAGACACCACCCTCTGACATGATAGATCGCCTTATCCCTCCAGCTGCCCCCTCGGGAATAGAAGATGCATCCAATGGGATATCCTTCACTTTCAGACAAAATTTGGGAATTGAATTGTTAGCTGCCTGAGATTTCAATCTTGCCTGAAGAGATTCATATTGGGGTCTTGACTCTCCAATGCCTGCTCGACTTCTTTGTCCCACCCTTTTGTCAGCAGCCATCATTGCAGCCAATGACCCTAGATCAAGAGTGCCTTTAAGGTAAAACTCATCCACTCGAATCTCTGATGTGGTTGGTAACTTCAAAGTCGCCGCAAGCTTTTCATAAGTTTGAGGTATCCTGTAAGCAATGCTTTCACCAATATCCAAATATGCTGGTTCCTGGACAGTTCTGTGGCATTTTCAAAGCATTTTTAGATAATATGTCCAAAATTCAAAACCTAACAAACCTCAATCGCCCAAACATTGAAATCAATATTATAATCTTGTGGGATGGGATTGGGGGGGGGGGGGAGACTTGCATGAAACTAACCTATTTATTTTATACTCTGATGCAAGCTCTCTTTCATTATACTTCCGAGGCTTTTGATGGATCATATCAGTTAAATACTCAGAACTGGATTCCATTTTGCGCGATCCTAAACGAGAATCACTCCCCGACTTCCTTTCCTTGGGACCTAAACTACCTTTTAAAACAGGCATCACAGTGCGAGTTGGTCCCGGGTTTGGCGAGGGATTATCTCTGCGCCTCTTGTATCTCTGAACATGTTCTCCGAGCATTGTTCTATACTGCTCTTCTGAGATGTATGTACTGTAACTTCCGTCCTCGTCACTGCTATAGGCACTCCGCCTCTTTTTATTTGCAGACACTTTACCATTTGTGCGTTCTGTCATAGCTCCACCTGTTTGTAGCATAGAAACAAAGCAATGCCAGCCAATGAACATAACTACAAACCAGTTCGCATAATCCCAATACAATGTGAAGTTACTATGATTTAAAATGTTTTAAAAAAATTTGATCCTAAAGGCATTTGTTATTAAATGTAAAGGCATCACAAAACCATGAATTACAAGAAAAGACAAAATTCCCACCTCGGCTTTCATCATCACTACTATTCCCATAATAATCAAAGTCATCATCTTGTCTTGGCATTTGAAAGTTCATCAAAGGCTACATCACAAATAACAAAAACTCAATTAAATCAATGCATACGAATCTACAACACACCCAAATACCCTAATATCAATTAAATTCGAGACACGGGCTTTAAAAAAAAATCAAACTTTAATCAAAACCCTACCTTCACTCAATCAAGAACACACCCAAGTATCCAAATTCAAATTAAATTAAATACACCCAAGTAATTAAAAAAACCCAAAAAACAAAACCCTAACTTTACATAAACTAAACCAACCCCACTTCAAATTTACCCAAATTCGCAAAAAACAAACCAACCCCACTTCAAATTAACACAAATCAAACACAAACATGTAAAAAAGAGCTAAATTTCATGTTTCATACCTCAAGATTGAACAAATTGGAGTAAGCATTCGAGTTCCTAGACTGTCGTTTGGCGTCCATATTAATTTCTAGAGAGACCACCTAGTACTGTGTGAGATAGCATTGAGAGAAGGGAGAGATTTGAGAGAGGGAGAGAGAGAGAGAGAGAGAAATAGTACAAGTCGAAAACGATGAAAAAATAAAAGGGAACCCTTGTTTAGCCCAAATAGGAGAGAGAAAGTGGGCCACGTAAGATAATGAAGAAGGATGTAGATATAGAGAGAGAAAGTGTGGGGAAGAAGATCATACACAGGAGGGTGGGTGCATGTTAGCGTCTTGCTAAGGTGAGCTTTAAGAGTTGTTAATGGTTAACATGCGCACTTTCAATGAAGAGACATTGAATTTTTTAAAAAAAAAATAATAATAATAATAATTTTTTCATAATTAATATATATCAATCTTTTATTTCTTCTTCAAAAAAAAAAAAAAAAAATCTTTTATTTCGGGTTTACGTAAATTTTTACTCAAATGAGAACCCATATTATAGTGAAAACTGAGACTTAGTCTCAACCTTTCAATTTGATAATTTTGTTTTTGAAAAATACTAAAATCTCAGAAATCGTTTCCAAACAAATTTTCAAGTGCTGAGTTGTCACAATATTATTGGTTATTTTCTCATAAATGTGATGAACCACTCGTGCATACATATGAATCCACAAATGAAATCATGCCTTGTGCTATTCGGAAACATTTTCAGGAACTATTTCGGAATATATAACATTACTCTTTGGTTTTTAATCTCTCTCGTTCATTTATTTGTTCTTTCTCGTCGTGCCTTTCTTTTTCAAAGCCTATCTTCCTCACTCGTCTACGCTTTTATTCTATCCATCACCAGTTCACCGTCATCTCTTTTGTTTTCTCTCCTGTTTGATTCATTACCATTTTATAATCTCAATCATCACTCGTATTATACATAGACATACACACACACACACAGATATATATATATATATATATATATATATATATATATATATATATATATATATATATATATATATATATATGGGCTTGATGATCCTATAGTTAACTATAGGAGAATTTCCTACGGTTAACCACTGAAATAAAGACACATCACATACTTTCCTAAATAAAAAAACACATCATTAATGCCCCTGCGGGGCCCTTATAAATAAAAGGTGACAATCAAATGATTTTAAAGGTTAACTTTAGGAAATTCTCCTAAAGTTAACTGTAGGAACATTTTTCTCTATATATATATATACAAATATATTCTCAATTTCTAATTCTTATAATATATAAGTCTTCTATCACTTCGTTGCCAGATCTAAATACGATGTTAAATATGGCGATGATATTGAATACAATAACGATTGGTGGTTACGTTATTATAGAGGTGTGGTGGTGACAAAAGATTGGAAAATATTTGGATTAAATTCTAGTGGGTTTCATTTGAGTTTTGGTGATTTTTATTAAACAACTTGGTTGTTCTTATTGAATTTTTGATGATTAGACGATGAATTTAATGATTTTGGTATTTGTTGACGAAGGTGATGTTGATATTGATGGTTAGTGGTGGTGGGATATGGTGGTAGTGGTAATTAGTGGTGGAATTGTAATGATTATGGTGGTTTTAAATCTAATAAAATCGATTCGATTATGTTGATTTTGTTAAGACGGTGGTGATTTGTAGATGATCGGAAATGGTGACAGAAAGTGATCTGGTGATTTTCGTGTTATGATTAGGGATAAACAAAATTTCCCCAACCCGCCCCAACCCGCTCCTTATTTCGCCTGATTAACCCGGATCGTCCAAACCCGTGAGTTGAACGGGTTGATTTTTAAAAAACCCGTACTAATTGGGTTGGGTTATGGTTTAACAAATTTTAACTCTAACCCAACCCGTCCCAACCCATTTACATACAATGCATATTGATTAAATATTTTTTTTTGTAGTTTTTTGCATTCATTTTCTGCATTTTCTAAATTCTGCAACACATTCTGCAACACTTTCTACATTCTGCAACACACTGTGCAACATTCTGCAACACTTTTTCTACATTCTGCAACACTTTCTACATTCTGTAACATTCTGCAACACAATTTTTACATTTTGCAACACATTTCTGCATTTTCTGGACATAATTTCTTCATTTTCTGGGCAGAATTTTTTGCATTTTCTGCAAAGTTCTTTCGATTTGCAACCCGCCCTAACCCAACCCGAACCGTTCAAAACCCGACCAACCCGCCACGTCCAAAATCGTGGGTTGAACGGGTTCATTTTTAAAAAACCCGTACTAATTGGGTTGGGTTGGCCGGAAGTGAAGTGATAACGGGAGTTGATGATCGGAATCCGTGAAAAAGAGATGTCGTTGAAAAATAAAAAATATAAATTAAACAAACTAGCTTATAGCCCGTGTAAAGTACGGGTTACTTTTAATTTTTTTTTATAATTTACTTATAGTTTAGTATATATAATATTATAAACATTACTTTTAATATGTTGGGAGAATTCAAATTTTAGATCTTTGTATATAAATAATTTTAAGTATTAAATCTAAATTAATATGCTGTTGGTGGGAATCGAACCTTCAACCTTTCTATATAACATAATCTAGTATTAATTTTATATTAAAATGTTGGCGGGATTCGAACCTTAGACCTCCAACTTTTAGTATTGTTGTATCTAACGTTCATGATCTATTTGAGTTGAAAATCTAACGATTGTGAAGGGGGATAACCAAAAATGAGAAATCAAAATAGGGGTAACCAAACTACAAATTATACCCCTTTCGTTTATTATAGTATAGTATAGTATAGATGAATAGATTAGATAAAAATTAAATGTATGATTAGGATTAGATCTTATATCTAATATCTAATGTTGGTTCTTATTAGGATAATACTCATTATAATATATTTGAAATTATTAATAATATTTTGGAAACTATAATTATTTAAAGATTAATAATATAATTAAAAATATGGATTAAATATGCTAATATTAAACTATTATTAACTTTTTAAAAAGTTTAGTTTTATGATTTGTTGACAATTTTATCCAAACTAGTCATTACGTCACAAGACTCATAAGTCTATGTTATACTTTCCCAATTTATTTTATCCTGATATTTTAGGAATTTAATCATAGTTAATTATTTGTATGTGATTTAGAGTATAAAAAAGAAGGTGGTGAACTTTAAAAACATAAATTATGTATTCATTTGGATTTGTTACTTTCAGTTTTTTTTATCAGGATTTGTTACTTTAAATTTTGTAATTTGATTTTCATTGTTTTATAATCAGGTATAAGTAATTTTTGTTGAGTATTGAATACAGTAAAAGAATACAGAGGGGGGGTGAATGGATTCTTGAACTTTTCTTTGTTCTTGAATCTTTGCAACAAGATATGTGTTGAATGTGTGAAATATGCAAGTACAGATAACAAAGACAAACACAACACAATATCACTTTAATCTAATATTTTATTAGATAAAAATTTTGCTACAATCTGTGAATACAAATGGTAGTATTCTCAGCTTCGTTTTTCTTAGAGAGATATTTCTTGTGATGTATCTTGAAAAACTTATCTGCTAAGGAAGTGAAGCTGTATCCTTATAGACATGGATACACCTACTTACTACAAATAAGGTAGGTAAAACAAACTACTTTCCAGTATGTCTATCTTATTTGAGTAAGAGTCCAAACGGCTACAGATTTGACTTTGCAAAGCCTGTTCAGATCCACTTCTTTAGCTCCTTGTCCCTTTGTCTTATCTCTCCAAGCTTCTTTGTAGGCTTTCCAATATGCTTTATAGTACATAGTCAAATAAAGCGTCTTGGCTTGTTGCAGGTTTCGGACTTGTACAATTCTTCAGTATTTTGTCTCCAAGAATGTATTCGAGAAGTGGCTAAGTGATTGATTCGAGAACTCGAATTGACTTAATCAATAACTCTGAGTTCTCGAATAGTGTTATATTGACATATCGAATCACTTCTCGAATATCTCTTTTCTCTGGGACTCCTTGAGATATCGAATAGAGCATTTTGACATATCGAATCCCTGAGATGTCGAATAGCTTCTTTAGTCCTTGAGATATCGAATAGATCATTGACTTGTTGACTCTTAGAGAACTCGAATGATGCTTTGACTTGTTGACTCCATGAGTTCTCGAATAGAGTAATAGACATATCGAATCTCTGAGATATCGAATAGTGTATTCAGAGATATCGAATAGTGTCTTCTGAGATATCGAATCTCTGACTTCTCGAATGCTAGACTTCTCGAATAGACAAATGTACTTCTCGAATTGGTACTTAGGCAAATTCTTCATTTCTTCAAATCCCAACTGTGATTATTTGGCAGTCTTTATCTCCTTGCTTGAGGCATGAACATTGGAACTTCTTTCAAGCATTATTCTTGACTTTATAAGTACAGTAACACAACTAGAATTTGATGCCTATTACAAGTACAGAACAAATAGAAACTCTACAACTAGAGGTTCCCTCAGTTAAGAGGTCATGTAGGTAATGCATAGCATTACACATACTTAGGCTTGTTATTAGATGTATTCAGGCATGCCTCTGTGACTAACAATCTCCCCCAAATTGTGAGTAAGACCCTTAGTCACAATTTCATGTCTGATAACAAGCCTAACATACATAAAGATAAAACTTGACAGTACATGTATGAATTTTGATTAGCAATGTGGATAGAACTACGGGGTGAGTAATCTTACAGCCTATGATGAAGTACTAGCCATTGTCATTTGTTTCCCTTTCCATAGCTTTGGCTTGCAAATCATCATATGCTTTCTGTCTTCTTTCTTTCTCCTTCCTTGTATTCTCATCCATAGCTTTTATTATTTCTGCCATATCATCCAATTCTTCAAGCAAAATTGAGTCTTTGAAATCTTCAAGTACTGGTTTCAGAATGTTTGCAGGATAGTGGTTGAGTAGATTCATTCTGATGTGGACCTGATCCCCATTTCTCTTCCTATACTTCACCACATAGGGGTTAAACTGAACTCTACACAATCCCTTTGCCCTTAGCTTTTCTGCTTCAATCTCCAGTCTCTCAATTTCTTTCTCCCTTTCTAGCCATTTCTCAAGACACTCTTTTCTGATTTTCTCCTTATGATCTCTCTTCATCTTCACAAAATCAATTAGCTCCAGCTTCCACACTCTTTCCACTTTATCTTCTGAGCTCAACAATGCAATGATTCTTTCTATGTCATGTAGTTTGCCCCAGTGTTGACATCCTCCTTGTTTGAATTTCTCCTCCCTTCCATCAGTATATTTGATCTCAAGGCAGTTATCAACAATGGCAACGTGATAGATTCTTTGAGCTTGCAAGAATTGCAGTTGGTCTTCATCAAAATCTTCATCTAGTGGTTGGAGTTTTAAGCCTGGATAGATTGTCAGAGTCCTTGACTTTGATAGCTTTGGTTTCCTTGCAACTTGTTTGAATTTGATCCTTTTGACATGGTTGCCTGGCAGTAGCATGTGACCTTTGTTTGTGGACCATTGTAGTATTCCATTAGCAGTATGCTTTTTGAAATATACAGATGGTTTCTTGACTTGAATCTTCTTCTCTTCTTGAGGTGGCAAGACAGTTGCAGAAGCCATAGATGTAGATTTTGGTAGGTCACTACTAACAGCATTCACCCTAGACTTAGAGTCTTGTGATGTGGTGAGGCTACTGTCAGCAATGCCTAAGGCTTGCTGTTTTCCATTCTTCCTCTCATAGACTTTGCCTTGGTCATCATCCTTCTTATCCTCGCTGTCTTTCTTCTTCTTCTTATCCTCATCCCCCTTATCACTACTGTGATGACTTCTCCTCCCATCATTCTTGTCTTCATCTTCATCATCCTTATTCCTCCTTGGCTTGGCCATTTCTGGAATTACACCAGTTACAATGTATGATCTGAGAATGTGTGATACCTCTATCTCTTCAGCATTACTTGTCCCCTTCTTCTTTTGCAGTAGATCAATGATGGCAATAATGAGTCTGTGATTTCGAGAAGTGAGATAATTGGGAATGACCAATTGTTTAATCTCTTCAATTCTGGTGCCAGACTGATAGATGATGGTCCATGGCTTCTTAATCACTTCTGGCAGCCTTGAAGGTTGGCCATTCCTCAAGTCATCATACAGACTCTTATTGTTTTCATTTACATTCCTCTTCTCTATGAGCTCAATCAGTGCATCTATCTCTGAATGTTTCAAGGCATGTAGAGTTTTGTAGGTTAGATGCCAGAATTTGGATTTTGCTACCATCATTACTTCCTTGAGCTATGAGCTATCAACTTTTCTAGGTACCACAGTGAAGTAATCGATCTGATCCTTCAAGCTCCTTAGATACAATTGAGTGTCACAAGCCTGTTCTTTTGAGACTTTCAAAAACTCCAAGAATGCATCATCATGATAGACATTTGAGTTTGCAATTTCTTGTAGCTTGGCCTCAGTGACCACCTTCACTTCTACAGGCTTGGCACTTTTAGATATGAAGAGTGAAGGTTTATCAGATGGCATACTCCCTGCAACCACTGTGGTTGTGATAGTTTGCTTTTGACCACTGGAAGTAGTGATGTGCACAGTTGGTAGAGTGACAACTGGCAGAGAAGTAGGAGGCTCATCAACTTTGTCTTTCCCTTTGCCAGGCACATGAATTAGAGATTTTAAAGTTCTTTGATGAGCACCTTCAGTGATGTTGATGCCCTTTACTGGTGGTTTCTCCCCCTTTGTATTTGAGTTCCTTGATATCCTCTTCTCCCCCTTAAGCTTGTTGTCAGGCACAAAGGCTTTAGTATTAACCTTTGGGGTTGAAGATTCTTCAGGTAGAGGGAGACCCATGTGCTTCATCATTGCAGACAACATTGATTGTTGATGTAGAAGAACATCAGCTGTGGTGGTGGCTTGAGTGTTCAACTGCTCAGTTAGAGTTTGTACCTTGTCTGTAAGATGAGCATTGGACTGAGTGAGAGTAGCTACCTCCTTTTTAAGTGCATCTACCTTACTGAATAATGCATTAGATTTGGAGCCAGACAGGGATTGTTCTTTAAGTCTCTGCACTTCAAATCTAGACAGCTCATGCACAGGAACCTCAGTGACCAGCTTGTCTCCATATTGATTTGCAAAGAGTGTCCTAAACATGGCATTGGCTTCTGTAGTCTGGTCAGATAGAATTTGAAATTTTCTTCCTAGACCTGTGACTGTATCTTTAAGGAGAGCTAGACTATTATCCATCTTGGTGCATGTGGTGTTGCAGTGTCTGAGATCTTTGACCACGCTGTCTAGTTGAGGAAATTTGGCATCAAAGGCCCTCTTTATCTCTTCTACTGAAGTGGCTGTCTTGTCACTCACCTTGTTGACTTCAGTTATGACTCCCTTGCCAAGATAGTGTGCAGCCTTGAGGAAACCCTTGTAGGAATCATTGACAGCTTCATACACTTCACTAGGGGACAGGGATTTTGCATTTGAACCCAGTGAAGTGATGTATTCCTCTCTAAGATATTGAAGTGCTTCACTGAGAGTTACATCATACTTCCTTGCATCCAGGCATCTACATTGCCATCTCTCTCAGCATCATCAATAATCTTGGCCTTCTGCATCTCCACATCATCCCCATGGCATAGTAGGATGGCTTCATAATCTGGATTTGAGATGTTGGAGGTGACAAGGTTCTGGGCTATTTTGACAAACTCAGGAATCTGATCCACAACATAGCTTTGGAGAGCTTCAATGGACATTTGTGGTGGAACAGACCCTGATCCTGAAGCACTGTCATGTTGCACAGGCTTCAGCCATTGGGACAAAAAGTGAGAGCTAGAGCTAGGCAAGCTAGACTCCTCAGTTACAGATGCAACTTCTGTAACCGGATGGAAAGACTCTGCTACTGTGAAGTGGGATGAGATACAACAGTAGTTGACACAGGCACAGAGTCTCTAGTTAAAACTAGTGAATCCTCTGTGTTTGTGATGGTGTCATTAGGAGATGCCCCAGCATGCATTCCCTGACCATCTAAATGTGGTACCTGGGTGGTGAGCAAGGTGTCATGCACCAAGTCACTTGAATCCATTGGCTCATCAAGAGAGAAGAATTCTTGATGATCAATGCCTTGCTCCTCAATTGCTTGAGTTGCAGGCTCCAAAGAAATATGAGTGGTAGATTCTGGAAGAGAAGTGTGTTGTAGATTAGATTTTGGCAACTCCCCCTGAGAGATAGAGGGAGTTTCAATTGTGATGTGCTCTCCACTCAGTGTTGTGCCAGCCTTATCACTCCCATGTGTTGACTCTGTACAAGTAGGTGCATTGGGGAGAATGCTTGATTCTATAGATGCACCCTGTTGAGAGGATACACCTAGTGAGCTGTTTGCCCCTGATTTTACAACTTCAGCCATTTGGGTGACTGAAGAGGTGGTTTTAGACTTCTTCTTCTTCTTCTTTGGCCTTAGTAAGGGTGACTCAGGTTCCTCACTTGCTATGCCTAATTCTATAGCCAAGGCTGCTTCAGTTAAGATTTTTAGAGGTTTAGAAGCAACCTGTTTTCTCTTCTTTTTACTAACATCACCCTTTTGAGAGGATGATGCAGTTGTCTCTTTGTTTGGTAAAGTGTTTGGCTGAGAAGGTTGGTTAGCAGGCCCTGGGTTAGCATTTTGCTCTACTTGCTTAGGCCTAGCTAACTCAGATTTTGAGGCACATATTGGCATGTTGTGGGGGTAAGTCCTAAATAAACTCTCCATAAGGGGAGTTATTTTGAGCCTTACATCCACATCATTCCTAGTCTCCAAGCTACCAAAAATGAGTTTGGTCATGGATTTCGGATAGCCTATTCTATTTTTGTCTAACCCAGGCAATTCAATCAATTTAACATCTATGAAATTAAGTACAGATTGAATAAAGCGAGGGAAGAAAATTTCATTACCTCTCTTGGTTGAGTTCTTACCAAGTCTCCCATACAATTCTTGCATTATGATCAAACCAACATCAATCTTTCTCCCATATGCTAGAGCATATCCTATTTTTTGAACAGGTGTGCTGATTTGATCAAAGCTGGACTTCCTTGCTGTGAAGACTTGAAGAAGAGTGGCAAAGACATAGCTCCATTCCTTCCTCAAGTACTTCCTATTCAAATTTCCAAGCTTGATTCTATCTGAGTAGTTGATAAAATCAAAGAAATCTTCCAATTCCTGATCAATTGCTTAACTGTCATACACTCCTTGTTGTAACCCCAGTGCTTGATTCATATTTTCAGTAGTGATGGTGATTTCCTTGTCCTGAATCTTGCAATAGATTACGTATGAAGTTATTGCATTCTCTAGGGCCACGACCTCCACAGTAGCAGTTCTCCAAAACTGTTCTAGTAAATCTAGATACAGAGTTGGGTTGGCTGAGAGTGCATCCTTGATGTATGATTCAGCCATCCATTGAACATCGTTGGTTATTGCTATGAAATTGGTGTGGGTAGGAATTGTGAGTTGGGTATTTGCCATTGTTACATAGAGAGATGAGAAGAGAATGAAGGTTGAAGAAGAAATTTAGCTTTTGACGTTAGGGTTTACAGAGGTTTTGGAACTTTAGCTGCCTGAGAAATCGAATGAAATGATTTGAACAGTTGTGGAATTGTATATATGTGAGTGACTTGAGTTGTCGATTAGATATAAGTTTTGTATCGACAAGTCAGTCATTCGAGAAGTATAAAACAACTATTCGATAAGTCAAGAAAGGCTTATTCGATATCTCAAGCAGTTTGTAACTCAAAGCTGGCAGTTATTTAACTCAGAAAATAATTCTAAGCTAAATAAAATATGTTTTTATGAGCGAAATGAAATTTTGAATATAAATCCAAAAAGCGATTAAGTGTCAGCGAAAAATCAGCCTTTTCAAATGATTCGATAACTCAAATACAGTATTCGAGAACTCCATCATTAGAGAACTAAAATACTCTATTCGAGAACTCAAAGTGTTCTATTCGATTTCTCAAAAAGACATTATTCGAGAACTAAGGAGGGTTCTTGATAGGCCTATTCGAGAACTCGAGCCATGACAAAACAATGAACCATTCGAGAAGTCTGACTTATCGAACTATACTTTTCACTCATAAAATTCAATTTTCACTATCTTTTAAAATTTACCAGAAATATTCACTGAAGAATATTCTACTAAATTAAATAGTGATTCTCTCAAAATTTCACAGAAATTTCAAGCTAAAGATGTATGATTTTCAACATATGCAGCATTGTGGAATATTTATAAATCATAATCCAGCCAATAATTACTTTAAAAATATTGAGCATTTGATAAAGTAAGTATTTACTGCTGCAACAATCTAGTTGATATATTCACTCAGCCAGAATTTGAAGAATTCAGCATTCCAATCTCACTAACCAACCTTGTGAAGGTGGCTTCATCTAATGGCTTAGTGAATATGTCAGCCAGTTGTTTCTCTGTGGGAACATAATGTAACTCAATGGTTCCATTAGTTGCATGCTCCCTTATGAAGTGATATCTGATGTCAATGTGCTTTGTCCTAGAATGATTGACAGGATTGGAAACTATAGATATTGCACTTGTGTTGTCACACATGATTGGAATTCTTTCCAACACAAGTCCATAATCTCTAAGTTGGTTTCTGATCCAAAGCACTTGAGCACAGTAACTTCCAGCAGCTATGTACTCAGCTTCAGCTGTGGAAGTTGACACAGATTGTCGTTTCTTGCTGTACCAAGAGACTAACCTTTGTCCAAGAAACTGGCAGCTACCTGAGGTGCTTTTCCTATCCATTCTGCATCCAGCATAATCAGCATCAGAATAACCAACCAGATTGAACCCTGTGTCCTTAGGATACCATAACCCCAAGTTTGGTGTGCCCTTCAGATATCTGAAAATCCTCTTTATTGCTATCATATGTGATTCCTTTGGATTTGATTAAAACCTTGCACACAAGCATGTTGCAAACATGATGTCTGGCCTACTAGCAGTGAGGTAGAGTAGAGAACCAACCATGCCTCTGTAGATTGAGATATCTACCTTCTTGCCCTTACCATCTTCATCTAACTTGGTAGCAGTGGCCATGGGTGTCTTTGCAGGTGAGCATTCTTCTAAGTCAAATTTCTTCAATAGTTCCTTGATGTATTTGGTTTGACTTATAAAAATGCCATCCTTCCTTTGACTCACTTGCAGCCCAAGCAAGAATGTTAATTCTCCCATCATACTCATCTCATATCTGCTCTGCATGAGCTTAGAGAATTTCTCACACAGCTTCTCATTTGTAGAGCCAAATATGATATCATCCACATAGATTTGAACTAAGATAATATCATCACCATGTTTCTTGTAAAACAGTGTCTTGTCTAGTGTGCCTCTAGTGAATTGATTCTCAAGTAGAAATTGTGACAATGTGTCATATCATGCCCTAGGAGCTTGCTTAAGTCCATACAATGCTTTAAGCAATGTGTAGACAAAGTGAAGGAATTGTGGATCCTCAAAGCCAGGTGGCTGTTGCACATATACTTCTTCTTCCAACTCCCCATTCAGAAATGCACTCTTGACATCCATTTGATAGACCTTGAAATTAGAATGTGCAGCAAATGCCAAGAAAATTCTGATGGCCTCTAGTCTGGCAACAAGGGCAAAAGTCTCATCATAGTCAATGCCTTCCTGTTGAGAGTATCCTTTTGCAACCAGCCTTGCTTTGTTTCTTATGACTACACCATTTTCATCCATCTTATTCCTTAGAACCCATTTTGTTCCAACAATGGTTCTATCCTTTGGTGCAGGCACAAGTTCCCATACTTTGATTCTTTCAAATTGGTTTAGTTCCTCTTGCATAGCAATTATCCAATCAGGATCCAATAATGCATCTTCAAGTTTCTTAGGCTCAACTTGGGATAGAAAGCAACCATAGAGACATTCATTTAGAGTTGCTCTCCTTGTCCTCACTCCTGTATTTGGATCTCCAATTATCTGATCTGCAGTATGTGATCTATCCCATTTCCTTGTATGTTCAGATTGGTTTCTCAGCCTTGATGTTGCTTCATCATCCATATCATGATCATTTACATTTCCTCCCCCTATGAAGTTTCCACTAATCACAGGTGTGTCTTGGATGCTTGTTTCTTCATTGTTGGTTGACACAGGTTCTTCATTCACTTGAGTTTGTTGGATTGTGGGCTCAAATTCAGTTTCAATGTCCTCATCAGAATCATCTAGATTATCAAACTTCAAAGGATCTTTATCTTCATCATTGGCTTCTTCTAATCCAGGTAGTTTGCTGTCATCAAATGTCACATCTGTGCTTTCCATAACTTTCTTTTGAGTGATGACATAAAATTTGTATGCAATTCTTTCCATAGAGTAGCCAAGAAAAATTCTTTCAAATGCTTTTGCATCAAACTTTCCAACATATTCTGAGTTGTCTTTTAACACAAAGCATTTGCTTCCAAAAGTATGAACATACTTTAGAGTGGGCTTCTTTCCAGTCATCAAGTTGTAAGGTGTCTTTCCAGTGTTTTTATTGATGAGGGTTCTGTTTTGGATATAGCATGCAGTGCTCATAGCCTCAGCCCAAAAACATGTAGGCATCTTTGCATAAAGTAACATTGTTCTAGCAGCCTCAATCAGAGTTCTATTCTTTCTTTCAACAACTCCATTTTGTTGTGGAGTCCTTGGAGCTGAGAATTGTTGAGAAATACCATTTTCTTTGCAGAATGCTTCAAGCATGGCATTTCTGAACTCTGTTCCATTATCACTTCTTAATGCAATCACACTTGCATTGTTGGCCTTTGCTTCCTTGTCAATTTTCTTTATATGCTCAATGATTACTTAGGGAGCCTCATCCTTTGATGCCAGAAATTCTACCCATGTATACCTTGTGAAATCATCAACCATCACCAGAGCATACTTTTTCCTTCCTAGTGACATAATATTGACAGGCCCAAACAAGTCCATATGAATTAGTTGTAGGGGCTTGGTTATTGATGTCACTGTCTTTGACTTGTGGCTTGATCTTTTCATTTTTCCCTTTTGACAAGCCTCACACACTCCTTCTTGACAGAATTCAAGTGTGGGCATGCCTCTTACTAACTCTCTTTTGACTAGAGAATTAATGCCTTTGAAGTTCAAGTGTGATAGCTTCTTATGCCACAACCAACTATCTTCATTTGATGCTTTTGAGTAAAAGCAACAGATTTTGTCCTTGTTTACAGAGTTCATATTGGCTACAAACAAACTTCCTTTCCTTACTCCAGATAGAGCAAAGTCACCAGTCTTTTTGTGGGTGATCAAACATTCATCTTTGTCAAAATTCACTTTGAAGCCTCTGTCAGTAAATTCACCAACACTCAGTAGATTGTGCTTGAGTCCCTTGACCAGTGCTACATTTTCAATGATGACATTTCCAATTTCCAACTTGCCATATCCCAGTGTGTTGCCAATGCTGTCATCTCCAAAAGCAACCATTAGGCCAGCCTTCTCCTCATACTGTGATAGCAGGGCCATATCACCAGTCATATGGTTTGAGCATCCACTGTCCAAAATCCATATGACCTTTCTTTCACTTTCTTTTCCCTGCAAACACAAAGGTATTACTTCTCCTTTGGTACCCAAACAAGTTTGGATCCATGTGGCTTAGCAACAGTCTTATCATAAACAGCATGCTTATCAATTTTCTTGATGTTTGTCTTCTTGTCACTGTTAGAAGTCTTAGAATCAGGGTTCTTAGACTTAGGTGATAGAGGCACCTTCCTAACTTTAGGAGGACTTGAAGACTTTATTCTTGTGTAGTGTGTGTGAACATTGTGACTGATGCAACCTTCCATGAATTGTCTTCTCAAATTTAAGCAACTAGTCATTACATTCATGTTACATGGCATACAATCAAATTTATCACAGAAAGGAGAGTCTCTATGTCTTAAAGGCACAGAGCAATCATAGAATGGTTTAGCAACACTACCAGATGGTTTCTTGCATGCATGAGTTAAATGATTAGTGCTAAAACAATTTTGACAAACTTTCCTAGGGGCATTTGGCACATAAGCATAATTGTTGTCCTTGTTAATCCCTAATTTGTCATTCCTGTTTTGTTTCTTTTTAGCCACTTTCTTCTCAAACTCATTATTACCAGCTGAGACAAACTTCACAAATTTCTCAAGTCTAGGTTTACCTCCTACTGACTCCTTGGCTTTGGTTTTGACATTCTCACTCTTAGAGGATGCTTGTTGTTCATTTGATTGTGCCTTATCTTCATCATCCAACATTTGCTTAATGAGTAAGGCATCCTTATCAATCTCAAATGTTGGTGTTTTAAATATTGGGGTCTCATCCTTTTTCAAAACCTGAGGCACTTCCTCTTGAACAACAATGTCATCTTCAATGACTGCATAGCCTTTCCTCTACTTGAGAGTGTCATAATCAAGTCCAATAGCAGCCTTAGGTCTAGCTAGATTTTTCTCATGGTAGGACTGCAATAGACTAGAGGAATTCTTGAATGTTTTCAATTTAAATTCATTTTCAGCTAGTTCATCCCTAAGAGCTTTCTCAACTTGACTAGCACATAGAACCTTATTCTTTAGATATTAGATTTCTTGTTTAAGGTTTTCTATTTGCATAGCAGTTAGTTCTAGTTCCTCATTTCTTTTGTTCAACAGTTCATTCTTAGTAGACAGTTTAGCAATCTCTTCATTAGCAGCAGTCATACTAGTATGAATATTAAACATCTCAATAGATAGTTGTTCAACCATAGATTTGTATTCAGAAACGGACATGTCTATAGTAGTGAGGGATGGTACCTGAGAGTCTGATTCAGATGGTTCTTCCTTGGAGTTGGCCATCAAGGCATAGTTGCAGAATTCTTGTTCTTCTTCATCACTATCAGAATCATCCCAACACTTCCCTTCAGCTATGTAGGCCTTACCTGGTGCATGCTTCTTTAGCAGAGCCTCATACTTAGCTTCAAGCTCAAGAAACTCATTATCCTTCTTCTTAGGCTTCTTGCATTCACTGGCAAAATGCCCTAGGTCATTGCATCTATAACATCTCACAGATGACCTATCCACATAGCTGGTTTTGAATTTGTTTTTGTTTGCTTTCACAGGTGCCTTGCTCTTGTTGAATGAATGATTTTGAGATCTAGACTTGAAGGGCTGATTCCTCTTAAATCTGATGTTTGGGAATTTTCTAGCCATAAAAGCATATGAAGTGTTTTCCATGGCATCCAACTCTTCAAGAGTATAGAACTCATCTTCTTCCTTTTCATCAACAGGTTCAGTCACTTCTTCTTCAGTCTCTTCATCATCTACTATCTCTTCTATTCTCAGTTGACTTGTAGATGCTTCCAGGTCTTGAACGGATTTGTTGACAATCAAGGCACATGATGTGTTTATCATTCTGCCTTGGTTGGCTTGGATAGCCCTCTTCTGAAGCAACTCAAGCTCATGAGTTTTTAAAACCCCATAGAGCACATCATATGTGACTTTGTTCAAATCTCTTTCTCTTAGAGATATGACCCTTTGCTCTAGATGGTTTGGTGCAAATAGTAGAAACTTCATGTTTAATTCCTTAGTGCTGTAAACCTTCCCATTCATTTGAAGCTCAGTCACCAGCTTGTGAAATCTCTCAAACATATCAGTAATACTTTCTTTGGACTGTGCCATGAAAGCTTCATACTGTGTGACCGGTATCTGTTTCCTATTTTCTCTTACCTCCTCTGTCCCTTCACATAACACCTCGATGTGGTTCCACATGTCTTTGGCTGATGTGCATGATGCTATATTAGCAAACATCGACATATCCATGGAGTCTATGATCAGCAACATGAGATGACTGTCTAGGGTAACCTTTTCCTTCTCTGAGTCCGTCCATTTGGATGGTTCTTTTCCAACATATGATCTAGGAATGACTATTGTGCCCAGTGTAGATTCAGCAATTTCTTGTTGTGGTACAAATGGACCATTCTTGAGGATGTCAGGGTAGAGAGGATTGGCAGCTTTGATGAACAACAGCATTTTTATTTTCCAGAGGTTGTAATTCTCTTTGTCGAACTTAGGGACCTTCACCGTACCTGTAGTCTTTGGTGTATTCGAACTCATGATCGTTTTCTGTTTAGATTAAACAGCCTGCTCTGATACCACTTGTTGAGTATTGAATACAGTAAAAGAATACAGAGGGGGGGGGGTGAATGAATTCTTGAACTTTTCTTTGTTCTTGACTCTTTGCAACAAGATATGTGTTAAATGTGTGAAATATGCAAGTACAGATAACAAAGACAAACACAACACAATATCACTTTAATCTAATATTTTATTAGATAAAGATTTTGCTACAATCTGTGAATACAAATGGTAGTATTCTCAGCTTCGTTTTTCTTAGAGAGATATTTCTTGTGATGTATCTTGAAAAACTTATCTGCTAAGGAAGTGAGGTTGTATCCTTATAGACATGGATACACCTACTTACTACAAATAAGGTAGGTAAAACAAACTACTTTCCAGTATGTCTATCTTATTTGAGTAAGAGTCCAAACGGCTACAGATTTGACTTTGCGAAGCCTGTTCAGATCTGTTGAGTATTGAATACGGTAAAAGGATACAGAGGGGGGGTGAATGGATTCTTGAACTTTTCTTTGTTCTTGAATCTTTGCAGCAAGATATGTGTTGAATGTGTAAAATATGTAAGAACAGATAACAAAGACAAACACAACACAATATCACTTTAATCTAATATTTTATTAGATAAAGATTTTGCTACAATCTGTGAATACAAATAGTAGTATTCTCAGCTTCGTTTTTCTTAGAGAGATATTTCTTTTGATGTATCTTGAAAAACTTATCACTCTTCTCTCTTTAGCTAAGGAAGTGAGGCTGTATCCTTATAGACATGGATACACCTACTTACTACAAATAAGGTAGGTAAACAAAATACTTTCCAGTCTGTCTATCTTATTTGAGTAAGAGTCCAAACGGCTACAGATTTGACTTTGCAAAGCCTGTTCAGATCCACTTCTTTAGCTCCTTGTCCCTTTGTCTTATCTCTCCAAGCTTCTTTGTAGGCTTTCCAATCTGCTTTATAGTACATAGTCAAATAAAGCGTCTTGGCTTGTTGCAGGTTTCTGACTTGTACAATTCTTCAGTATTTTGTCTCCAAGAATGTGTTCGAGAAGTGGCTAAGTGATTGATTCGAGAACTCGAGTTGACTTAATCGATAACTCTGAGTTCTCGAATAGTGTTATATTGACATATCGAATCACTTCTCGAAAAACTCTTTTCTCTGGGATTCATTGAGATATCGAATAGAGCATTTTGACATATCGAATCCCTGAGATGTCGAATAGCTTCTTTAGTCCTTGAGATATCGAATAGATCATTGACTTGTTGACTCTTAGAGAACTCGAATGATGCTTTGACTTGTTGACTCCATGAGTTCTCGAATAGAGTAATAGACATATCGAATCTCTGAGATATCGAATGAGATATCGAACGAGATATCGAACAGTGTATTCAGAGATATCGAATAGTGTCTTCTGAGATATCGAATCTCTGACTTCTCGAATGCTAGACTTCTCGAATAGATAAATGTACTTCTCGAATTGGTACTTAGGCAAATTCTTCATTTCTTCAAATCCCAACTGTGATTATTTGGCAGTCTTTATCTCCTTGCTTGAGGCATGAACCTTGGAACTTCTTTCAAGCATTATTCTTGACTTTATAATTACAGTAACACAACTAGAATTTGATGCCAATTACAAGTACAGAACAAATAGAAACTCTACAACTAGAGGTTCCCTCAGTTAAGAGGTCATGTAGGTAATGCATAGCATTACACATACTTAGGCTTGTTATTAGATGTATTCAGGCATATTATATTATTCATGATATATTGTACATTAATTAATGTTAATAATTAATTTACTAAAAAGTTCTTATTTTAAATTTTTATTAAGATGTCTAAAGTAAATAAATATTAATTCTAGAATATTTACCAAAAATATTACTTTTTTAAAGTTTTTTTCAATTTTACTATATTCTCAAAATATTTGCAAAAATACCAATTTATTTGCAAAAATACCTAGATTACATATGCAACCTACGCAACTGAAAACTAAAAGTTGAATTTTCATTTTTTTCCAACTTCTAATAAGGGCTGTGCAACAAAAACTGAAAATTTAACTTTGCATTCAGTTGCATAGAATGCAACTGAAAACTGAAAGTTGAATTTTCATTTTTTTTCCAACTTACAGTTGTATATAAGGGATGTGCAGCAGTAAAAAATGAAAATTTAACTTTCAGTTTTCAGTTGCATAAGTTGCACAAATTTCCATTTTTTGCTGCTGCGCTTCCCTTATATACAACTGAAAGTTGGTAAAAAAAATGAAAATTCAACATGCAATTTTCAGTTGCATTCAATTGCATATGCAACTGAATACAACCTGATGCGCAGCCATTACAAATAAGATGATTTTTTTTTTTTTGCAAATAAGAGGGTATTTTTGCAAATAAGATAGTATTTTTCCAATTTTTTTTTTTGAAAAGTATTTTTACAAAATAATTTCTAGACAAGGGTATTTATGAAAAAGGCCCTTAATTCTATGTGTAAATAATATCTTGAACTTTGAACCACTAAATCAATGTGATCTTTTTTAAATTATAATTAAAATTATTTTATTGTTATAATTTAAGAACACTTATATCTTGCTTTTGAATTTCATTAGTTAAATTAAAGCATTTTTGCAATAATAAAATAATTGTAAACAAACATTAAATATTAAAATACAAATAAAAGATAAGGTCAAAAACATTAAAAAGATACAGCACAATTATCATCAAAAGCTATAAATATGGCAAAAAAAAATATGCATTCGAAGAAAGAAGTGTGGCGGCCTTCAAAAAATAATTGTGCAATTGTGTAAATGTTAGCTCAATTCTAATATTAAGAAATCGATATCTTATCTATCTATACTATTATATAAAAACAGAAACAATTAATGTTTTGGTACATGTTTTTGGATACTAAATGAATTTACTTATTTACCCTTCATTATAAAGAAAAATATATATGATATCTATACTATTAAAACTCCTAAAATAAATAATAACATAATATAATTAATGGTAAGTAGTCGATTGTCTTTTTTCACATTTACTTTTAATGAACATATTACCTTTTATAAACACATATTAATATTAAAATCATTAATATATACCCGAAAATATCACATCATATATATATATATATATATATATATATATATATATATATGAGTTACACTCCATGAAAAACACCTTATATAAAGAATAATAAAGAACACCTCGTATTTAATTCAATATAAGAGTTCCGTCATGACACCCAATACAAAAAATTCTTATTTTTTTATCTTCTATCCATTTAGCAAAAAAAAAAATTTCAAATTTTTTTTGGAAAAAACACTGTTCATGATGACATCAGCAGTGACGTCATCATGAACAGTGATTTTTTTCAAAAAAAATTTTTTTTAATTTTTTTTTTTTGCTGAATGGATAGAAGATAAAAAAAATAAGAACTTTTTGTATTGGGTGCCCCTGACGGGGCCAATGGATCTATTGGAATAAATGATTTTATAGTGTTCTTTATTGTTTGTTATATAAGAGTGTTCTGTATGGAGCAAAGGCCTATATATATATATATATATGATATCTATACTATACTACTAAACTCCTAAAATAAGTAATAATATAATATAATTAATGGTAAGTAGTCGATTTCCTTTTTTTCACATTTACTTTTAATTGAACATATTACCTTTTATAAACACCTACTAATTTGAAAATCATTAATATATACCCGAAAATATCACATAATATTTTTCAATTATTAATAAAATCTATACTATTATATAAAAGCCGAAACATTAAAAGTTTGGTCGGTTGGTTGGTTGGTCGGTCGGTACGGTACCTAGTGATTTTATTTATTTACCCTTACTCAATTACAGATAAAATACATTCTAATCAATTTCCTTTTTCAGGTTAAACATACTATCTTTTATATTTTTCAATAACTAAATAATTTCCTTTTTAGGTAAAATACAATATCTTTTATATTTTATCTAACTAAAATTTCTCATTTATTAATCAATTTTCTTTTTCAGGTTAAACATATTACCTTTTCTATTTTTCAATAACTAAATACTTTCCTTTTTAAGGTAAAATATAATATCTTTTACATTTTATCTAACTAAAATTTCTCCTTTTTTTAATGTAACGCCCCCAAATCCACCCTGATCGGGGACTCGGGTCGTCACATTGTCTCAATATGATAACGCAATAACAATACCAAATTTTATTACAACGGAGCATAAAATGTCCCACTCCGCAGGTCCAAGATCGTCTTCACAACATAGTACAATCCAACTTGATACATCTCGAAATAATATGTTACAAAAGTTCACAACAGTAGAAATATAAAGATTCCATCTGGATCTTCTAATTATTGTCGCCATAGCCTTGCGCTTTCCCCTTGCCTTTATAGCCCTGGCTGGACGTCTCGCCTCTTTCCGTCTTGACAACTGAACAAAATGTTGTAAAGCAAGAATGAGCCACTATAGTGCTCGGCAAGTTCTCTTCTCGCTCGGTATATAAATATAATAAGGTTTACCGAAATAAATACTCGAAATTTTAATATCGGATATCACAATATGATTTGGCTCAAATTCATCTTAAAACAGAATACTCAAAAGACTCATTACTCATCTCGAAACAGAATACTCGATAACTCATTTGATATAACTCTGATAACTCATGATTTAAGAATGAACTGGTCTTCCACCTCTCCGTATCTCGGTGGGGCGATCAACTAACCAACCAAGAATACCGGCCTCCAATGACACCGCACTTCGCCCGATCACGGCTACAATACGATATCAACAATAATATATATGTATGAATGCTAGCATCATAATGGTTATCAATTCAACCATGGCAACAAAGTGCCTAATTATTCTCGGGTCCGTAAAACGGTACACGAGTCTCTCTTTCTCTATAATGGGCCTCTTGCCCAAAATTGACCAGTAGAATACAGAATTCCCGAATATTTGGGGTACAGATAACTTGAAATAATTCTTCCAGAAAATATTTACAAATCTGGCGGACTGCCAGTCTGACTCGATTTTACCACCAATCCGAACAATGGAATGATGTAAATTCTCAATAATAATAATTTATCGGTTGACACGAACAAAATGCCAAACCTTGACAATAAAATCAACTATCTCGAAATTATGAGAATAGTCTTAAAATGAAGTAATTGGGAGTCGTACTGAAGAAATAGTACTTCTCAATATTTATAATACTCAACATTGATGAACGTTTAAACAGAATATTTTTTTTCACTTGATCGACGAGTAAAAATCTCTAATAATTATAATTTTTAAACTTCTATCGGTTAGTTCAAACGAGGAACTAACTAAAAGATAATCAATAAATAACGGTTGAATTTGTACAATAAATTCAATCGAAAAGAATGAATTTAACTATCTCAGACGAATGAGATTAGTTTCACTGAATCAAAATAATAGTCGTCTCGAATTAATAAGATCGACCCGATAGCAACTAAATTATTTATACGCTTATAGGGATTATAATTCTCAAATAAACTAAATTAACAACATAATAATATTTAACGAGAAATAATGCTCAAAAGAAATTATTGCATCATACGGAGCAACAGATAAATCTCAACATATAATATCTCGAAAATAATTAAGGAATTAAATAATACGAACAGAAATTCAAAGTTTCCAAAAGTTAGGGTTGAATTGAACTTGCCTCGATCTCGAAGTGCAAATAAGTGTAGATAAAATTTGTACTCTACCCGTGAACTCGGCTTCAGTCTACGGCTCGTAATTTATTCTCTAAAAATGGCAACCAGAAATACGTGAGCGATTCTTCAGAATAAAATATTCCCGATCCGATAATATAATTAATAATATAATATTTCATAAAATCTCCGGAATAAAATAACGGAAATTAATTCCGGGATAAATAAATATTTCTTCGAACACAGGAATTAAATCTCGAAAATAAATCCTATTTTTAATCTCTTTAAATCCGACTTAAAACGAAAAGAAGGTTATGGCAATTAATGACATTACTCCATTTTTAAATCTCATAAATAAGTTAATAATATTAACCTCTATTTATTCTCAAAACAAAATAATTCAACAATCCACTTTTATTCTCGTAATTAAATATTACTCCGATCATAATCTCTAAAATAATTCTTTTTAACTAATTAATAATTAATTACACCATTTTTATTAAACACTTTTTATTTCTCACAATTTAAATAATAAACCAATTATTAAACCAATTTAAAAACATTCACCCCCTTTATTATATTATCTCACTATTTATTAATATTATATATACATATATATTTTTATTTATTCCGATTTAACAGCTAAATACACAGTATAAGTTTTCTTTTTTTTTATCACGACGGCGCGTGGGGCCCACGCGCCACCACCGCCGTCCACGCCCCTCCGCCAGAAATCTCTCTCCCCCCCTGTTCTTTCTTTCTCCCCCGTATCTCTCTCTCCCTCCTTTCTCTCTCTCTCTCTCTCTCTCTCTCTCTCTCTCTCTCTCTCTCTCCCCGCCCGTCTCCCTCTCTTCAATCTCCGTCCGTCTCCCATCCCCGATTTCCCCACCGTTTCCGTCGCCTCTACCATCTCTTTGCCACCCACAGTCGACACCAATTATACCCACACAATCTCTCCATAAATCTCCCTCTCGTCTCCAACCATTCCCTCTCTGTACTCTGTCTCTCCCCCATCTCCCTCTCCTGCCTCCCTCAATCCCTCCGACTACCATCACCACATCAGCCACCAGTTTTAACCGCAACCAACAATCACCATCTCCTCCTCTCAACCTCCCTCATCTCCCTCTCCGATTAACCACAGCCGCCACCACCATACTACCCCCCCACCGATTTCGACTCACTACCTCACCAACACAACCATTCGAAAAAAAAACATCACCATACAACTCCCATCACAGTGATAAATCAACAACAAAACAAGCACTAATCGGACTTAACAGATTCTATAAAACGAAATCGACAAATAGAAAGAAACGAAAATTAAAGGGAATAACTACCTGTTTGTGCTCTGTTTTTTGTTTATGGAAATATGGTCGTGTTTGTTTTTGGTTTTAAAGAGAGATAGGAGCTGGGTTTGTGTATATAACTCTGTGATTTGGTTTGAAAACTAAGTCCGGTTTTATAAAATTACACTACCTCTAATGTAATCATGATGCTGATAATGGTTGCAATAAAAATAAATAAAAAGACTAAATCATGGAGGCAAAATCATTGTAACATTTAGTGGTATAATCATAATAAATTTTTTATTTAATAGGTGGGTAATTATTAAATTAAAAGAATAAAAATGGGGGACAATTATAATGATGAAAATATTTAATATAAATATTTAATAAAAAGAGTTCATTTTTTTTTTCCCGCTGACTAATTAAAACGAGACTCTAAAATTCGACTCAAATTTAAAAATATTATTCGAAAATTCGTGGTTATTACATTTAAAAACACTACGAGCAATTTTGTTTAATAAAATAACATAATTATATTATAATTACTATTATCTTTTATATTTTATCTAACTAAAATTTTACCTTTTTTTAAACACACTACGAGCAATTTTGTTTAATAAAATAACATAATTATATTATAATTACTATTAACTAATCAATTACCTTTTCAACCAAAACACGTTACCTTTTCTCTCTAACTAAAATCTCTCTTTTTCCGATTATATCATGGATGGTTACCTTTTTCAGCCAGAACACGTTACCTTTTTTCTTTTCTATTACTAAAACCACTATTTTTCAATTATATCATGGGCATTTCTATTTAACAAAAACAAAATAGTATTATAATATTAATAATTAACCGAGTACCTTTTTAGCTAAAATGTATCATTTTTTCTATTTTTTCTAATTAAATTCTCTTTATTGTCAATGAACAGATACTCATTGTAAAAGGCTATAAGCCAAAATATTCAAAATAAATAAATTATATTCTCTATTTTCCAAGAAATATCACGGAAACATTAATTTCTCATTTTTTAAAAACTATCAGCAATTTTATGTAATAAAATAACATAATAAAATTATAAATAATATAAACTAATCAATTATCTTTTTCACATAAATCATTACATATTTCTAATTTTCATGTTACCATTCTATTTTTTCTAACTAAAATCCCTCTTTTTCCCATTATATCATGGGCGGTTCTATTTAATACAATAAACTAATAATATTATAATATTTATAATTAACAGATTACCTTATCAGCTAAAACATATCATCTTTTCTATATTTTCCAAACTAAAATTCCTCTTTTAAAGGTAAAATACAATATCTTTTACATTTTATCTAACTAAAATTTCTCCTTTTTAAAAAATATTACGAGCAATTTTGTTTAATAAAATAATAGAATTATATTATAATTACTATTAACTAATTAATTACCTTTTTTAGCTAAAAACACGTTACCTTTACTCTAACTAAATTCTCTCTTTTTCCAATTATATCATAGATGGTTACCTTTTTCACCCAAAACACATTAACTTTTTTCTTTTCTTACTAAAACCTCTCTTTTTTCAATTATATCACGGGAGTTTTTATTTAATAAAATAAAATAATAAAATTATAATACTAATAATTAATCGAGTACCTTTTAGCTAAAATGTATCATTTTTTCTATTTTTTCTAATTAAATTCTCTTTTTTCCAAGAAATATAAAATAATGTAATTAAATTATAATTACTACAAACTAATCAATTACCTTTTGCACCTACAACATGTTACATTTTAAATTTCTCTAACTAAATCATCTCTTTTTCTAATAATATCACAGATATTCCATTTAATAAAATAAAATAATAATTTTATAATTACTAAAAATTAACCGATTACCTTTTTCAACTAAAACCTATCATATTTTCTATATTTTTTAACTAAAATCCCTCATTTTCTAGAAATATCATGGATAACATTTATATAATTATTATCAAATCATCTCATATAAAAATTTAAGCCTCCAAAATTCATATTTTTAAAAAATAATTTAAATTAATGAAAAAAAATCATATAATATTAAAAAAAATTCGTGCATCGCACGGGTTTTAAACTAGTATATTAAAAATCTGTATACGTTGTTTATAAAAACATCAATCGTAACATACCTTACAATCATTAATATTTTCTTTCAAATTAAAACACGTTAACTTTTTAATTTAAAACTAATCTTACAATCATTAATATATACCCGGAAATATTACATCATATTTTTCAATTATTAATAAAATATATTAAAATATTTATACGTTGTTTATAATAAGGAAACATTAGTATAATCCGTAAACATGTATATATTAATTTATATTAAATTAAAATTAATGGTAATTAGTCGATTGCCTTAATTAAATTATAATTACTATAAACTATTCACTTACCTTTTTCACATAAATCGTATAATCTTTTTAATTTTCACGTTACCTTTCTATTTCTCTAGCTAAAATATCTCTTTTTCCAATTATATCACGGACGGTTCTATTTAATATAACAAACTAATAATTTATAATATTAATAATGAACTGATTACCCTTTTCAGCTAAAAAGTATCATCTTTTATATATTTTCTAACTAAAATCCCTCTTTTAATAGAAATATCACGTACAATATTAATTTCTTCTTTTCAAAAAACATTACGAGAACAATTGTATTTAGTAAAATAACGTAATTAAATTATAAATACTATAAAGTAATCAATTACCTTTTTCATCTAGACATGTCAAATTTTAATTTTATCTAACTAAACCCTCTTTTTTTCTAATCATATCACGGGCATTATATTTAATAAAATAAAAAATTTATTTTATAATTATTAATAATTAACCAATTACTTTTTTTAACTAAAACCTATCATTTTTTCTATATTTTCTGATTAAAATCTCTTCATTTCTAGAAATATCATGGATAACATTTATATAATTGTTATCAAATTATCTCATATAAAAATTTAAGTCTCCAAAATTAATGTTTTAAAAAATTAATTTTAATTAATGAAAAAAATTCATATAATATTTAAAAAAATCCGTGCATCGCACAGGTTTTAAGCTAGTATATTATAATAATTAAACTAGGGAATAATTTGTAATTTGGTTATTGTTCAATCAACCGTTAAAAAAATAGTGACCGTTAAATATTTAGTAAATAGATCGTAACCGTTAGATCTAATAATAAGGAATATTCTGTATTTAAATCTCTCTTCTAAAGATTCAAGGTTCGAATCCCGTCAACAACAAATTTACATTAAAATTTATATTATCAGTTTTAAGCAATATATGTCATTTATTAAATTATTATTATTATTATTATTATTAATTTTATTAATTAATATTACAAAGTTAAATTATATTCATAATAAATTATTTACTCTACTTTGTTTAATCATATAGTTTTACAAATATTTAAAAGTAACCCGTGCTTTGCACGGGCTATAAGCTAGTATATTATAATAGTCGAAATATTAAAAGTTTTGGTACCTTTGTTATTTTGTTATTCGTATTTTTACTTAATTATCCTTACTAATATATGGGTGAAAGCCCTCAATAACCAAAATTTAAATTGGAGTGTCTAAAATAACCAGGGGCGGAAACAGTGTCCTAAATAACCAGAGGGCCACGCATTGGCGGTGTGCGTACACCAACAATTACGTTGGCCATGCATGCTTACACTGCGTACACTTTACAAAATTCAATTTCTGAATCCGTGAACAGTATCTTGTTACGCATGTTGAGAATGCGTGGCACGAGATACGCATGTTCAACATGCGTAACAGAGGCACTGTTCATCGTCTTCTAACCCCGCGCCGGAGACGAATTTTCGACAAAACTTTGACCAATTCATTCGTCATTTCCAGGCATCGAACACTTGGATATTATATACCAAATTGCTCGTCTTTTCCTCCTCTACAAGCCCATGTGCTTCATTTTTGGTTTGTTGCCCCGAATTAAAAAGCCCCAAATCGACCTCCATTTTCCGATTTGGCTTTTGGACTTGCTCGTGCACGCCCCTGCGGGGCTAGAATTCAACAAACGACTATGACAAAGTGTAGAGCCAAGCCTGGACATCATTTTGATGCCCCCAAAAGCAGTGGAGGTGGCCCGAATATGGAGAACGAAACGAGACGATTTTAGAGCTTCAGAGCACGCCGGAGCTGAATTGTCATATGACGTCATTGGCTCATTGCACATGTGGGAGATGCATTACCCTAGATGCGCAAGTTGAAAATGCGTATCATAGGCTACGCAGACCGTCAATGCGTAGTCTGTGGTTATTTTGGGCATTGTTCCCGCGATTGGTCATTTTGGGCAGTTGGGTAGTGTTTTTGTGTTATTAATTTTGATCATTTTCTCCTAATATATTATTACATTTTTAACTAAATACCTTCACTTATATCTATCTATATTATAATATTAAAGTCAAAATATTGAAAAATTTTAAAAAAATACAATTATACATAATTAATTAATTTCCTTTTTCATGTAAAGTATGTTATCTTTTTTATTTTTTCAATAGTTAATCAATTCGTAAAACACATTTTCTTTTATATTTTTCCTAACTAAAATTTTTCTTATTTTCAAAAATAGTATGGACAATTCTATTTCAAAATATTATTAATAATATTATAATTAATAATACCAAATAATTTTTTTTTCAATTAAAAAACATTGCATTTTCTATTTAATAAAATCTTTCTTTTCCAGCTGAAATTTTTTACCTTTTCAATTTAATAAAATATTATAATTACTAATAATTAATAAATAGTTAATCGTTTACTTCAACATATTATATTTTTTACACAAAATTTTATATACCTCGGCTCTTATACTAAGAAATGTATACTATTTTAAACAACGAATCGATCATTCAGAGGAGCCAGCCGTATCAAAGAAAAACAAAAGTCTACAGAAACACAAACCAGTGGTTGCCTCGTACATTCAGTCATCTAGAACATGGCCCATGGCTATAGTATTAGCAAGTTACAAGTAGAAGGTAATGAAGAAGGAGTGAAGGACCAGTAATTAATTTAATAAAATTTTGTGTTTGTCGTAACTCGTAATTAGTCAAGGTCAGGTAGCAGCTACTCTATAAGCTTCGAAAAGTCTTCCTTATTGTCAAGTTACTTGGTCAGCCAGAGACTCAAGACTCAAGAGTCGTTGCATGTTTATATAAGATATAGGAAATGTAAATTTTTGGTTTCAAGCAAAGCACTACAATGGGAGGAAAGCTAATTATCTCCAAGTTCATCTTGTTCATTTTCTTTCTTGTCTCTTTGCAATTTACAGTTAGTACAGCTAGTCATTTTGTGCTAGTTCATGGTGCTTGTCATGGAAGTTGGTGTTGGTACAAAGTGGCCACGCTACTCAAGTCAGCAGGTCACAAGGTCACAACCGTGGACCTTGGCGGTAATGGAATTAACCCAAAACAGCCCAACCAGATTCCTACTTTATCCGTCCACTTAGAGCCATTGATGAGGCTCATGGCCGCACTACAGCCTGAAGAAAAGGTGATCCTGGTTGGACATAGTGCTGGTGGGGTTGCTATTTCAATTGCTGCAGAGAAGTTCACAAAGGTTGTTGCTGCAGCTGTTTATGTCACTGCTACCATGCCCAAACCTGGTTTCAATATTCTTAAATATTATCAGCAGGTATACATTTTTGGACTTAATTCAGCTAAATTGGAATTACAGTTTTTTTATGGTCTTTTGCGGTAAACTTTAGAAGGGCCAACTCTACGGCAAAAAGTAAATATAATTGACAACGGTTCTCCGATTCTATGTAGATTAATCAGTTTAACTTTTCGTTGCCACAACACATAGTTAACTTATCTGTAATTCGCAACTCATGTTTGATTCCTGGGTTTACATTCTTTGTTGATGTTCAAGTTGTACCCATCCGAATTTGGAGACAGCAATTTTACGTTTGAGACAGGAGCAGGCTCAAGTTCGTTGCTTTTCGGACCCAAATTTCTGGAATCCACGTTATATCAACTTTCTCCACCAGAGGTATGCACTTCACTAAGTTGAGTAGGCTATAGATTTTTTGCCCCCATATATGTGAGTACTCTATTTTATGGACCACATCATTTGGAAATTTTATCTTCCTCATGAAAAATATAGATAAATTAATTATAATTTAGTTCTTCTGCAGGACTTGACCCTAGCATTGTCATTGGTAAGACCTGTTCCAATTTTTAGAGACGATGCATCTCTTAAGGAGGCTCAACTCACCAACAAAAGATATGGATCTATACGTCGAGTTTACATTATGAGCGAAAGAGATTTGATATTTACTGAGAAGATGCAAAAGGAAATTATCAGCAATTATCCACCTCAGGATGTGAAAGAGATAAGTGGTTCTGATCATATGGTCATGTTTTCCAAGCCTCAAGAACTAGCCTCACTTCTGCACACTGTTGCTGAGGAGATGTAACCTGAATCATCTTGGTGCTATTATATATATGTTAAATTACATGGTTGAAAAGAACAGAGTATTGTAAAACAGGCACTTATGTGATGGAAAATATATTTACTATTTTGCTGAATTTCATCGATTTGCTAGCATGAGTTTGATTCCTTAACCCTTTTTACTTTTAATAAACTTAAAAAAAAAAAAAAAAACTTTGTGTGAACCTGCATCAAACTTTTAGATCCGGACTCAACAAACCACCAATGCTAGGCATTTAGCTAGGCACGTAGTACCGCATATACAAGTATACAACACATTAAGTCTAAGAGTTTAGGGTGTGGCAGAGACCCTGCTGGACCTCTTCCCCAGTCGCTGATGATGGTTAGAGAGAGGGTAATACTAGACCTTTATCACAAACATATCTCTAAATATACAACCTCACATTCTAGTTCGTTGCATAATTCTATCAGAATTATAAATCATTTGAAGGACTAACAGTCCCTATAAATGGCCCTATGATTATGAATTTTACGAACAAATATAGCTATCCTATAATTGGAGTAGGCTTAATTTTCTGGTACCGGAGCTGTACTTATCTGAGTTGAGTAAGCACCTAATCCTTAACTATGGTACAGATTTTTCCCCAGAGTTTGAACAAATTTCTATTTTATTATCAATTCTATGGACCACATCAATTGGAAATTTCATATTCTTCCCCGTGGAATGGATGATGGACGATATATTAACAATGACTGATTGCTTGTACAGGATTTGACACTTGTATTGTTATTGTGAGCATCTCCAGTAGGAGTTGCTAATCAAGTTGCCAACTTTGCCAGATCATAAAAAAAAATTATTTTTTTTATTGATCTTCAATTTGGCAACTTTGAATAGAAAAATGATCCAATAGTTGGAAACTTTAAAAGTTGTATAAATGGTCCCCATATGAATAATTAAATAATGTAAATTTGAAGGAACACATGTAAAATAGGTATATTAGTATATTTCTTTTAAATAAAAATATGCACTTTAATCATTTGATGAAGTTGCTAACTTTTGGCAACAATTATTGACAACTTTAAAGCAACCTTGACTCTCCAATAGGAAGGCAACCAAGATTGCTTATCACATAGATGTTGGCAACCTTCTTGGCAACTCCTATTAGAGATGCTCTGACTAATGACCATCTCCATTTTTTAGAACAGATGTGCCTTCAAAGGAGACTATTGGATCCATACATGGAGTTCACGTATAAGCGAAGGTGACTTGATACTGAGAACACTCAGAAGAAAATGATCTGTAATTGTTTACCTCAGGATGTGGAAGAAATAAGTGATTCTGATCATATGGTCATATTTTCCAAGTCTTAAAAACTAGCCTCACCTCTGCAGGCTGTTACCTCTGCAGGCTGTTGCTCTGGAAATGTAACCTCAAAAAAGAGTATTTTTAGTATTTCAAAATTTTATTTTCAGATGTCCTCCATTACATTAATGTTATATCAAAAGTAGCTGACTCTTCATAATAAACTTAATACATATCTCGAATGACTTCACTTTTTGGAAGGTAAGTGCCGCATTAGGACTCGGGACACTGATGCATGGGTAGAGAGAGGGAAATAATCAAACTTATCACAAGCATATCTCTGAATATACTACCTCGATAAGTTAATTTGTTGCATTATTCTTAGATAGTTAGATGTATGTAGGAAACTACAGAAAATGAGAAGGGTAGTAGAACAAAAAATCATTGAAGGACTGGCAATCCTAAATAATGGCTGATTTGGGGATTAGGATTTTTGTGAACAACTATAGCCATTTATTACTCAACCGTAGGTTTGTTAATCTTATTGAGTGAACTTGCACAAGAAGTTGCCTCATACATTTAGTCATCCAGAATTGCAACATGGCCTCTAGTATTAGCAAGTAAAAGGTAGTAACTGAGAAAGACCGTGATTAATTAAATACAATTTCATGTTCGTCGCAAAAAGTCATGGTCAGGTAGCTATAAGCTTCGAAAAGTCTTCCTTATTGTCAAGTTACTTTGGTAATTGCGTAATTGGTCTGCCAGAGACTCATATTTATATAAGATAGGAGATGTAGATATTTGTTTTCAAGCACTGCAATGGGAAGAAACGTACTCTCCAAGTTCATCTTGTTCATTTTCTTTCTTGCTTCTCTGTAATAGATTGGGTAATATGCAGTGGATAGTAATGCAGTAGATAGGAATGGACTACAAGAAGGACAACAATCTTGTATAACTAATGGAAGAGTACAAGGATTACATTGTGAATACTTAGATGATGCATAACTGGACAGTGTACACATTTATATAGTATGGTTAACAAACCAGATCGATCGCACTAGCTACTACTGATTATGACAGACTATGTAGATCATGGGACTGCAGTGATGGTGTCAAGAATATGGCAAGAACGTGGTACAACTAGACAATGTGGTGTAGATAATGTAAGTAACATGGAGTAAGGTGATGACAAGCACATGGAGTAACATGCTGTCAATGTATGTCTCAATACTCTGCAACTCACAGTTAGTACAGCTAGTCATTTTGTGCTAGTTCATGGTGCTTGTCATGGAAGTTGGTGTTGGTACAAAGTGGCCACGCTACTCAAGTCAGCAGGTCACAAGGTCACAACCGTGGACCTTGGTGGTGCTGGAATCAACCCGAAACAGCCCAACCAGATTCCTACTTTGTCCGTCCAATTAGAGCCATTGATGAGCCTTATGGCGGCACTACTACCGCCAGAAGAAAAGGTGATCCTGGTAGGACATAGCGCCTGTGGGATTGCAATTTCAGTTGCTGCAGAGAAGTTCACAAAGAATGTTGCTGCAGCTGTTTATGTCACTGCTATCATGCCCAAACCTGGTTTTAACATTCTTAAATTTGATCAGGTATACATTTTTGGACCTATCGATCTAAATTGGAATTACGGTCTTTTTCTTCTTCTTTTATGATAAACTTTAGACGGGCCAACTCTACGGCAAAAGTAAATAAAATTGACACTTCTCAAATTTTATGTGAAATAATCAGTTTAACTTTTTGTTGCCACAACACATTGTTAACTCATATTTAATTCGCAATTCATGTTTGATTCCTGGGTACATTCTTTGTTGATGTTCAAGGTGCACCCATCCGAATTCGGAGACAGCAATTTTACGTTCGAGACAGGAGCAGGTTCAAGTTCGTTGCTTTTTGGACCCAAATTTCTGGAATCCAGGTTATATCAACTTTCTCCACCTGAGGTATGCACTTCACTAAGTTCAGTAGGCAACTACCTCTTAACTTGTGCTACAGATTTTCCCCCCCATATTTCGAACAATATCTGTGATAGGCCATAACAAATCCCAACTGGACTCGGCCCAAGGTACCATGAGTCCGGCCCACAGGTAGCCCGGACTGGGCCCGAGCCAGTCTAGTGGGCAACCCAGCCACAGGGAGCGTAAGAGCACGGGAGACACGAGTCATGACTAGGGTCCTACATGACAGCGACAGGTAAGGGAATCCTAGTATTGGCACAATCATGTCCCCATCAGACCACGTGCTGACACGCCCAGGGCACACGCCGCCACAGATATTACCTGGACAGGTGGGAATTATCAGCGAAGGACAAGTGTCCCACCTACCTAGGATCCGACGCTCATGATTGCAGGTACCAACCCCTAAACCCTAATCCTTGGCCTATAAATAGACAAGGAGAAAAAGGTGAAGGGGTTACATTCTCTTTTACATACACACTCATATACACACACCCTCCATAATTAGATACTCTAGTCCTTATCTTTTACTCTACAAAGCCGTCACTTATTCTCACGCCGGAGGCGCCGCGGGGCTCAAACCCCCCTCCGGTGTTGTTTTGCAGACGCCGAACCACCAGCTTCACCTCTCACCGGGCGTGGGAACGGCGGAGGAGGCACTAGATCGGGTCCTGGAGTTATCATTGGCGCTAGAAGGAGGGGGTGGCTCTGTCCTTTGGTCTCGGTGCCACTGGACTCGACTCCATCAACAAGCTCTTGAAAAAGAGTCCTAGTCAAAACCAGTAAGATCTAAAACAACCTTAAAACCTTTACCAAAGATGTCACCTTTGCACATTTCTTTGCTGTGTGTATGCGTGTTCAGCATTATTTATCCTTGCTAGCTCAGATATTGGTAAAGTTGCGATATTTGGCCTCTAGATATAGCTGACGTACAGATCTGTGCTCTTAGTCACCTGCTTGTCTGTCTATACCTGTTAACTTGTGTTTATATTTGAACATTTAGCGCATACACACACTGCTTTACTCGAAACTTAGCCCCGTTCTGTTACAATCAATATTTTGTGAAATATTTTGTGAACGTGAAATCCTGCCGAGAGGGAGCAAATCTACTCAGAGAAACAATAATCGAGACCAAGATCCTAATCCCGTCCCGGACCTGCCCTTGGTTCCGGCGGAAACAGCTCCAACTTTGGGAATGGTAGGGATTGGTCCTGGAGATGCCCGAATTGACATCGAGCTCAACCAATACAAATATACAGATGTACCTCTAGCCGCGGCACACATGCAAGATCTTACTCGGGACGAATTGGCGGATGCAATCCGAGCATATCGAGCAAGCCGGATAGCACCTCCTCCCGAACCAGAGCAAGCTGAAAATTCGCAAGGCTCTGAACACTCTCACCGATCCAGAAGATCAGTCTTCGACCGAATCGGCAACCAAGGAAAACAAACCGCCAACAAAGCCCAAAGTAAAAATCATGAAGTAGAAAAACTCAAAAAACTGGCTAAACTCAAAGAAAAGATCAGGCAAGAGGAAGAAGCAAAGCTCGAACTCAAAATCCAGAAAAGGATCCAGGAGGAAGAGGACCGAGTATTGAGGCGGTCCGGATCTAAGAGGGCTATGAGAGAAATCAGTCATGAACTTATCTCAGATGAAGAAGAGCCTGAAGACAATCTCATGCAAATGATTCACGAGTTACAGAAAAAAGTAGGCCAAGACTCTGGACTTGAAATCGAGGGCACTTTGACGCCCTTCAGCCGTTCCTTGGAAGCTATTCCTAGGCAGAAGAACTTGAAACACTACAATTTTGATTCATTTGACGGACTGGGAGACCCAGAAGAACACATCAATTACTTCGAGCAGATTACCCTGATCTACTACTATAATGACATCACCAAATGCAGATTCTTTGCATCAACCCTGAAGGGAGGAGCACAGAGATGGTTCAGCCGCATCCCCTCTCGAAGCATTCACTCCTGGAAACAGTTTCGAGAATCTTTCCTGAAAAGATTCAGAGCAAACCGGACACACGAGTTACACATGTGTCATTTGGAAACCATTCGACAGTATGATAATGAATCCCTTTCGGATTACATGAAACACTTTCAGGAGGCAATCAACAAAATCTCACGACTGGATGAGCGCGAAGCTCTCAGTATTTTTCGGAGAAACCTAGACCCCGACCAAAATGAAAGATATGTTTATGAGCTAATCAACAAAGAGCCCGAGAGTTTGGCTGCAGCGTACTCCATGGCCGCTCGATTCATCAAAGAAAGCGATGTTCTCCAGGCCATGAGGATGACTCGTCAAGGGAATGTTTTTTCCCGGATTACTCAAGATGACCGCTCTCGGGGAGGGTACCAGTCTGAAAAAAGGTTCAAACCGAACAGACAGACTAATTACATTCAAACTTCCCAACTCCCCGCCTCGGGAAGAGCTTCCGATCCGGTAACGGTGACGATCAAATCAGACTCAAAGCTTCAGAAACCGCCCAAACCCGATCCAAAACCTGAACCTCAGTGGACTCCACTCAGCCGAACTCGCTCTGATATACTGAAAGAGGTTCGGGATAATCCATACTTCTACCCACCTAAACCAATGATTACTGCCCCGGAAAATCGACCTACTCACAAACAATGTGACTACCACGGCACACACGGTCATACCACAGAAAACTGCCTCTCCCTCAAATACTTTATTGAAGAACAAATCAAAAAAGGAAACATGGGGCAATATATAGCTCGGAAGACCATGGAAAAAGGGGAGGCATCCGGAACAGGAAAGAAGCATGTTGTCAACGTGGTCATGGGAGGTTCCAATTCTCCTCCCCCTAGTCCAGACTCAGGTGATGAGGTAATGATGATTCAATCTTTCCCCGAGCAAATAATAACTTTCAGCAACGTCGATTTTGAAGGAATTGATCCAAACCATAATGAGGCTTTAGTGGTCAGCCTAGATGTCGCTGAAAATGAGGTCAAGAGAATTCTGGTCGATAACGGATCCTCAGTCAACATCATCTTCAAACATACATTCGACAGAATGCAACTGGGCAGTATAAGAATGAACGAATGCAGAGAGGACCCACTCTTCGGGTTTGGAAACAATTTAGTCCCCGATCTAAGGAACTTTATATCTACCTGTTCAGTTCGGAACCTACCCAAAGCAAGTCACTCACATGGTAAAATTTTACGTGATCAACACCCCATCCTCGTACAACATGATACTTGGCCGTCCAGCATTAACCAAGCTTCGAGCGATAACCTCTACCCCGCATTTGAAGTTTAAGTTCCCCACTCCATCCGGAATTGGGGAAGTCAAAGGTGATTCGGAGACTGCCGGTCGTTGCTACGGCCAAGCTTTGATCATGGCTGAAACAGACCCAGAAAATAAAAGAAAAGCAACCTTGTACCAAAAGAACTTGAGCCGCAAGAAGCACAGAGCCCACTTCAAGAAGGAACCCGGACATGAAGTCCAGAATATTGAAAGTATCGAAGCTCAAACCAAGGAAGAACTAATTGCGAAAGCCCGAAGCTATCTAGAGTCCAATACACAAGCCCGGGTTCAGCAGTTCATTTCAAAGAAAGATCTCGGAAAGGTAGAACCCGCAGTTGAAACCGAGATGATCGAGCTAGAGGAAGGTATCCCGGACAGAAAAATAAAGATAGGATCCGAACTAGATCCGAAATTCAGGAAGAAACTTATACAGCTGCTCAGAGATTATGCGGACGTTTTCGCTTGGAGCCCGGAGGACATGCCCGGACTCAAAGAATCCGTAGCCATGCATAGCCTTGATGTTAATCCTGATAAAAGACCAGTGAAACAAAAAAGGAGGAATTTCGCTCCGGATAGACAAAAGGCGATCGATGAGGAGGTTGAAAAGCTTCTCAAAGCAGGAATAATTTGTGAGATAAAATATCCAGAATGGCTGGCCAATGTCGTCTTGGTCAAGAAACCTAATGGGAAGTGGAGAATGTGTGTGGACTACACAGACCTCAACGCGGCATGTCCTAAGGATCCTTATCCTCTCCCAAGCATTGATCAACTCATTGATGCTACCGCTGGTCACGAGATGTTCAGTTTCATGGACGCATTCTCTGGCTACAACCAGATTAAAATGAATCCGGCAGACATTGCAAAAACCGCTTTCATAACTCATAGAGCCGTCTATGCGTATAAATATATGCCTTTCGGATTGATGAACGCTAGATCAACCTACCAAAGAGCAATGGTCGAAGTGTTTAAAGATCAGTTGGGTCGGAACCTGGAATCTTACGTAGACGATATGATAGCTAAATCAAAAACAGTGCAGGAGCACATCCTGGATTTGCAAGAATGTTTTGACAATCTGAGGAAGCACGAGATGAAGCTGAATCCGGAGAAGTGCACATTTGGGGTGGGAGCAGGGAAATTTCTAGGATTCATGGTTAGTCAGAGAGGAATTGAAGCAAATCCTGAAAAGATCAAAGCGATAATAGAAATGGAACCACCCCGGACTCAGAAGGAGATACAAAAATTGGCTGGCTCGCTAGCTGCTCTGAGGAGATTTATTCCTAAGTTAGCCAAGCGATGCTTACCATTCTTCGAGCTGCTAAGAGGGGTGAAGAATAAAAAAGAGATAAACTGGAGCCCGGATTGTCAAAGGTCTTTCGACTCTATAAAGGCATACCTATTGTCCCCGCCAATCCTGTCCAAAGCTGAACCCGGAGAAGCACTGTCCCTTTATCTGGTCGCAAGTCCTTCGGCTGTGGGGGCGGCACTGATCCGGGAACATGACGGTCAGCAAAAACCGGTCTACTATGTCAGCCAGGTTCTAAAAGATGCAGAAACCAGATATCCCAACTTGGAAAAATTTGCTTTTGCCCTGGTAACTGCCTCCAGGATGCTAAGGCATTATTTTCAAGGGAGAGAAATTAAAGTTATTACTAACCAGCCCTTGAGAAGAATAATTCACAAGCCAGATGTATCTGGTAGACTCGTTAATTGGGCTGTGGAGCTCAGTCAGTTCCAACTCACATTCATACCCCGAACAGCAATAAAGGCTCAGGTGTTGGCCGATTTCGTCGTGGAATGCTCTTTTTCCGAACCCCGATCCGTTCCCATGGTCGTAGATACGGGGATAGAAGGTGAATCTAATCCGGAAGTTTGGTCTTTATATGTTGACGGATCTGCAACAAGTGAAAGGGCTGGAGCAGGCTTAGTTCTGAAAAGTCCCCGCGGTTTCCAGATACAACAAGCGATAACTTTCAAGTTTTTGGCTACTAACAACCAAGCAGAATATGAGGCACTTTTGGCCGGACTCCGATTGGCCAGATCCTTGAAAGTCCAAGATTTGAAGGTTTATAGTGATTCTCAAATTGTGCTCAAGCAAACGAAAGGAGAATACATTGCTAAGGATCCAAGGCTGGCTCAATACCAAGCTTTGGTGAAAAGTTACTTAACAATAATTCCAAATTTCGAGATGATGCAGATTAATAGAGAAGAAAATACGGAGGCTGATTCATTATCCAAACTAGTCCGGAATGATGCAGAACTAGATAGCTCGGTCTACTTTGAAGAAATAGAGAAGCCTACCATTGAAAATGGTGAATTAATGGAGATAGATAATCAGCCCAGCTGGATGACCCCTATAATTTCATATCTAGAAAAAGGAGAGTTGCTGGAAGATAAAAACAAAGCCCAGAGACTCAAGGCCAAAGCTGCAAAATTCTTCGTTGAAGAAGGACAACTTTATCGTAGAACATTCTCTAGTCCGGTCTTGAAATGTGTGGGACCTGCCGAAGCGGCATACTGTTTGCAAGAAGTTCATGAAGGGATTTGCGGGGATCACCTATCAGCAAAGGCTTTAGCATACAAGATAATAAGGCAGGGCTATTATTGGCCAACGATTCACAATGATGCGGTGGAGTTTGTCAGGAAATGCAAAAATTGTCAGACATTCAGCAATGTCCAAAGGCAGAGCCCGGTTCTACCCTCTTCGGTCCTCTCTCCCATACCATTCGCAGTCTGGGGAATCGACATCATGGGTCCTTTTCCCTGGGCTAAAGGGGATTGGAGGTACTTGTTGGTGGCAATTGATTATATGACAAAGTGGGCAGAAGCCAAAGCTATGAGAACAATAAATCAGCAGGATTGTCTCGGACAATGGACCGCAATTTGTTGGTTCAGACTTTGAAAATTACTTGAAGGAGAGGGGCATCAAACACAAGAGATCCTCGGTGGCATACCCACAGGGTAATGGACAGGTAGAGGTAACAAACCGAATCTTGCTGAGGGGAATAGAAAAAAGGCTTCAGGAAAGCAAAAACAAATGGCCCGAAGAGCTACCAAACGCGCTATGGGCTTACCGGACTAGCCCGCGGACAAGCACAGGAGAGACACCTTTCAAGCTAGCTTATGGGTCTGAAGCAATGCTACCAGTTGAAGTAGGATCACCTTCTCACAGGGTCATTAACTTCGAAGAAATTGCAAATGAAGAAGGGCTTCGAATAAACTTGGATTTGGTAGATGAAGTTCGGGATGAAGCAGTGGCAAGAATGGAAAAGTACAAAGAGAAGACAAGAGAATACTTTGGAAAGAAGGCTAGGATCAAAAACTTTCAAGTTGGAGACCTAGTCCTTCGAGACACCGAAGCCTCCGAGCCGACAAACACTGGAAAGCTAATGCCTAAATGGGGAGGACCCTATAGGGTCAAGGAAATTCTTCGTCCTGGAACTTATAAGCTAAGCAACATGGATGATTCGGAGGTTCCCAACACCTGGCACGGCCTCCGACACCGGAAGTTCTACCAGTAAACGAAAGGCCTAGGCCCGAAGAACCAATCAAGGAGCTGCTTCTGAGCCCAAAAAGTCTTCAACAGATAGATTAGTCTCTGTAATGAAGCAAGAATAAATACTTTGTAATTTGAATATCAGGACTAATGAAATCGGGCCTAGCCTCGCAATTTTCATCTGCTACTGTCAAATTAGAATATCACCAACACACACAAGTCCCCGACCGGGAGCCATAGGCAAAGTCGGAACCGGGGCAAATGCAATATAAAACGATCACTCTAGTCCGGTCCACTTTCTATGAAAAGCGTCCGGACTGGGGGCAAACATGAAAAATTTTCTAAGTAACCCAAAGTTTTCAAACTTTGGACTTAGCTAAAAACGATCACTCTAGTCCGGACCACTTTCTATGAAAAGCATCCGGACTGGGGGCAAACATGAAAAATTTTCTAAGTAACCCAAAGTTTTCAAACTTTGGACTTAGTTAAAAATGATCACTCTAGTCCGGTCCACTTTCTATGAAAAGCGTCCAGACTGGGGGCAAACATGAAAATTTTTCTAAGTAACCCAAAGTTTTCAAACTTTGGACTTAGCTAAAAACGATCACTCTAGTCCGGTCCACTTTCTATGAAAAGCGTCCGGACTGGGGGCAAACATGAAAAATTTCTAAGTAACCCAAAGTTTTCAAACTTTGGACTTAGCTAAAAACGATCACTCTGGTCCGGACCACTTCCTACGAAAAGAGTCCGGACCGGGGGCAAACGTGATAAATCACCCAAAGTCTAAGAATTTTGGAGGAAAGAAAAACAATCGAAATACAAGCAACAGAAAAAGAGAAACGACACAAGAACAGCAGCAAAAGCTACGACAATGGAATCACAATAAAATATTTATGGCTATTTTCCAAGCCATTTTTATTTATAATAAAGGGGGGGTACAATATTGTTACAACTAAACGGCCGTCCCTCCAGAAGCAGGACCAGGACCGCCGGAACCTTCCCCACCCTTGTCAGCCTTCCCCTTAGTCTCATCGGCGACCATCTTCCGAAGTGCGAGCGCCTCCTCGATCCTTTTCATCACTACTCCAATTTCAGCCATGGTGGTTGGTCCGTCGAAGACCATACCATCCACGATAACTTTGTTGTTATCGTAGTCATAAACCAAGTTTTTGGGATCCATTACGTAGAAAGGAAGAATAAAGGAAAACTTCGGGTGTTTCTGAGGGGAATATGGAAAAAGGAAACTACAAGGGCCAGTATTTATAGAGATGGGAATGAGAGGAGCCCAAGCGATTCAAATCCTCTGTCATACTTGGAAATTGGAACGGAGTTAATATCAGTTGACGACGTGAGAATCAAGACGTTTGACCGTTGAAAATACGCGTAACGAAGCATCACAATAAATCCTGTCAAGAATCAGGTAAGGAAGGTACAAATTTCGCACCACAGTTCGAATCCAACCAGTTGGAGGAAATCCGGACTAAGGGCCAAACTATATTCAAACTTCTCTAAGTAACTCAAGGACTTTTGCCTTGAACTGGAGAGAAGTATTTAAAATTTTCATCACAGTCCGGATCCACTCACTTCGAAGTATTCCGGACTACAGAAGAGCCATATGCAAATTTCCCTAAGTAGTTCAAGAGTTTCGGCCTTGAAAGTAAGGGACACATTACAAAATTCCCTAAGTAACCCAAAGCTTCAATCTTTGGGCTTAGCAACCACTCTAGTCCGGGTCATTGCATTGGCATAATAATCCGGACTGGGGGTAACTACAGTAACAAACAAATGCACAAAGTGAAATATGCAAACAGGAACAATTAGAAAGGAACGTAGACAAGTTCAGAGCGCACATAAGGCGCAAAATTCAGAGTTACAACACATAAGTTCAGAATAGCAAATGATAAAATTACAGAGCAAGAGTTCAAAAGATTGAAAGTTCAAGCAGTGCGACCATCCGGATTCTCGAGGGCAAGAGAAGGATTTGCGAGAGTTGGATCCGTAGGAGGGATGGCAGGAATGATCGGATTGGGACCAGCATAAGGTTCTGGTTCTGAACCGTCCCGGTCATGAGCTTCTTCGGCGGAGACATAGAGATCAGTAAACTTGTCCCAAGAAGACTCGGGATCAGTTTTTATTAGCCTTTCTGAAACAAGCCAACACCGGTACAATTTCTCTGCGAAAGACTCAGCAACCGCGACAGTATAGCTTTCAGAATTCTTGTACTCAGTAATAACTTCCTCCGCCGGCTTACGAACACTCAGTTTGGCCTCCAACTCGGTTACCCGTTTCCTCAACTCCCCGGATTCAACCTCAGCATTGCTAACCCGATCTGTAGCAGACTTAATCCCAGCCTCCAAATCAGAAACCTTTTTCTCCAACTCGCTGATCCTCAAATCTTTCCTGGAGCTCTCAGCCAAAGACCGCTCTAGATCAGTGATCTTTGAATCCTTTTCGGTGCACTCTCTCTTTGCAGCATTTAGCTTCTCAGCCAAATCCTGGATCTTTTCCTCCTCAACATGGGCATTGGCCGCAGCTCCGGCAAGCATGATCCCGGACTGTGTAACATATCAAAGATTAGTAAAAATTTACAGCAGGAAGTGGAAGTAATTCAAGGAGCAAAACAAGTTACCTGAGCCCAAGTAACAAAGGTCCTCTTCATAATGTCGGTCTTGGAAAGACGCTCCATGACTTTCCAGTCTTTTTCTTCAGCAATAGAACCAGCCATTTCAGCTATCTGCCTTATACTAAAGTTACCAACTTTGAACCCCTTTTTCTTGCTAGTCCCAGCCTCTTCTGGCGGGGTGGCATCCGCGCCTGCAGAAGGAACAGCCCCAACATTCACACCTTGAAGCGATCCAGGCTCAAAGTCATCATCCGCTTGGAATAACCTTGGTCTTTTGGCAGGAGGTGAATGAGTTTGGGCTTGGTCTTGTGGAGATTGACCGCCTACTGTACCCTGGACCAGAGACTCTCCACCCACTTCCTTGGGGATATTAGAACCGCCCCCAGTACCGGTTTCAGAATCAGCGGGAACTCGGTTATTAGGGACCTTGGTTTGGTGAATACCAGTTATCTTTTTCAGCTTGGAGGCAAGAGCTTTTGTAGCGTCGCTCTTAGACATTCTTTCGACTAGTCTGGGGTCGTAGAAAGGCAAACCTGAAGGAAGCAAATGAAAATAGAGTCAGTACACAAAACAAAAATAGTACGAAATAATGAAAGGGAACAACTTACATCCAAGTTGGTACATTTTCTCGTGGTCCATGAAAGTATCCCGGGTCATTTGATACTCGACACACTCACAGAACCGGTGCATTTTATCGAAAGCAGCTCCATCGAATTCAAATGTCTCTTTCGCGGGAATATTTTTTACATGCTCAGCAAAGATGGGCATAAACTCAAGGTCTACACCCTTTAAATAGATCCATTCTCGGTTCCAACCCTTCAGAGAAGATTGGTGGATGACCGGCTTGGCGGACCCGGACGAATAGCCGCACTCATCACCCCGGAACCTAAACTCATAGAAGGGATTTTTGCTCGAATAGATAAGGGTGAAAATATTGTGGAACAGCTTGAAGCTAGGAAAGAACCCACTCTGATTACAAGCAGCCAGAAACCATGATATCCATTTCACGACGTTTGGAGTTAATTGCATCAGTGGTATCTCGTATTCATATTTACAGAGGTGTTTGATAAAGATATGGCACTCCGCATTCCAACCAGATCGAAGATGCTCTAGCCAGACTCCTACATACCAGTCTCCCGGTCTGTGGTAAATCCTCTCGCCATGCCGGGGCCACCTCCATTCAATTTTAGGCCCAAGATGGAACACGGACCGGATTGCATCGTCCATATCGGACTTAGAGTATTCAGCATAGATCGGAGATAGGGGATAGGGGGCCTCACTCACCACAGTCCCAGAAAAGGTCGCATTTAAACGGGCTTTGTCGTAGGGGCCGGGCACCCCACATGGTTGCCTATGTTTATATTGGAAGCTAAGGTCTTTGTAAAAGAGAGCCTCTTCCACCTCATACTTCCGAACAAAGAAGTACTTACTGTCTACCGAAAATCCATCGGGAGTCATACAGGCCTGCCCGGGACCCCGATCCTTAATGCAGAGCTGGGACAGTACCGGTTTGCCACTCTTCCTCTTCCTGGCCATCAAACACCACTCTAAATCTAATAGTGGAGAAGGTTGATTTACAGAACTAGTGCTACTGTCAGAGCTAATAACCAAAATATCCGAAGGAGGCTTCGATTTCCTTGCCCGGCTTTTGTAACGAACCATAAAACCTGAGGAAATTACCAAAGTTAAGTCTTTTTCTTTTAACCCTATTACAAATTTATCTACACATTTTCGTTCTACAATATTTTATTACACCTAATTCGGGAAAGGATTTACTCTAACAAGTCAATCTAGTCCGGGTTAGCGTGATTCTCTCCCTATATAGTCCAAAACACATTATACGCCTAGTTCGGATCTAATGAACCGTCTCGCATCAAACAGAAAACCCAGTCCGGACTAGGCACATACATGAAACCTAAAAACACGATACAAAGGGCAAACACATCCTACCAAGATCTAAACACATACATACACGCCCACATACAGGTACAAAAACCAAGAACGCAGAGAGTAACAAATAAAAAACCCCCTAACCCAGATCTAACAGGAGCCCAAAAAACCCCAATTATGAAAAGGTGGGCAAGCAAAATCGAATCGTCAACAAAAGACATTGTAAACTCGCACTCAATAACAAGAAGACAAGGAGTACATGAAGAACACAAAATCAAGAAGATGAACAGCCGCAAGTGAAAAAGGGACGGGTCACGGATGCATGCAAAAGAAGAAAAAAAAAACAAAGACAAAGGAAAAGAGGAGAACACTTACAAATAAAAGCTTTCCCAAGAGGACCAAACGGAGATCAAGGAGAGTAGAAAATGATGCCCAGGGGTGATGGATTCCGGTGAAGAGAGCACAAAAACTGATAAAGAGAAGAAAGGGGGTTTCGCCTTTTTGGTTTGTAAGAATGGAAGTACAATTGCAACTCAAAAGGAGTTATATATAACTTCTGAAAGGAAACGGCAGAGTGGGCCACGCGGCACGTTCTGATAGGCTGGGGAATAATTAAAAAGGGTGAAAAGACAACCGCTTTAATGACGCGCAGCTGTCGCACATCTTTTTAGGAAAAATGGAGTGAGGTGATTTTGAAATGGATAGATCAAAAAAACCCCCAAATTCGCTTGAATTGCTGTGGTACACTCCAATCCGAACTGCCTCTTTATATAAACTACTTCAATCCGAATTTTCTCCACTTAAAAACAATTCGGATTAGGAGGCAACATTCAACCAAAAAACTTTTCCTCCAAACTACTTCAATCCGAATTGTCTCCACTTAAAAACAATTCGGATTAGGAGGCAACATTCAACCAAAAAACTTTTTCTCCAAACTACTTCAATCCGAATTGTCTCCACTTAAAAACAATTCGGATTAGGAGGCAACATTCAACCAAAAAACTTTTTCTTCAAGCTACTTCAATCCGAATTGTCTCCACTTAAAAACAATTCGGATTAGGAGGCAACATTCAACCAAAAATTCTCTTTCACAAACGATCGACTAAGAAAACATTTCCACTGCTACTCCTGAACTCTCACTCCCCTATACGGAAAATCCGCATAAGGGAGTGGGGGCAAATGATAGGCCATAACCAATCCCAACTGGACTCGGCCCAAGGTACCATGAGTCCGGCCCTAATCCTTGGCCTATAAATAGACAAGGACAAGTGTCCCACCTACCTAGGATCCGACGCTCATGATTGCAGGTACCAACCCCTAAACCCTAATCCTTGGCCTATAAATAGACAAGGAGAAAAAGGTGAAGGGGTTACATTCTCTTTTACATACACACTCATATACACACACCCTCCATCATTAGATACTCTAGTCCTTATCTTTTACTCTCCAAAGCCGTCACTTATTCTCACGCAGGAGGCGCCGCGGGGCTCAAACCCCCCTCCGGTATTGTTTTGCAGACGCCCAACCACCAGCTTAACCTCTCACCGGGCGTGGGAACGGCGGAGGAGGCACTAGATCGGGTCCTGGAGTTATCAATCTGAGTACTCTTATTTATGGATCACATCATTTGGAAATTTTTACCTTACTCATGAAAGGGACAACATAGATAAATTACTAATAATTCAGTTCTTTTACAGGACTTGACACTAGCATTGTCATCGATAAGACCCTTTCCACTTTTTAGAGATGATGCGTCTCTAAAGGCGGCTGAACTCACCAATAAAAAATATGGATCTATACGTCGAGTTTACATAATGAGCAAAAGAGATTTGATAATTACTGAGAAGATGCAAAAGCAAATGATCAGTAATTATCCACCTCAGGATGTGGAGGAGATAATGTTGTGTATTTTGTTGGTTATATTTACTACAATGACTTAATACATCTTTATATAGCATCCTAACTAGCATCTATTGGAGTGTTAACATGGACAAGCTAGGTATAGCTTCATGTTCTTACATGGGCAAGCATAATGGGTAAGGAGGCAAGGTATTGTCTTCATGTGCACATATTCTCCAATTTAATTTAATTCACAAATTCCTCCCTTAAGATTCAATTGGCGTTTATCTCTGAGTCCGAGCTCAAACTTGCCGTGCTCGAACAAGTTGCTTGGTAATGCCTTTGTGAAAATATCCGTCTTCTGCTCCTTGGTTGGGATATAACTCAGCTCCACCTCTCCTTTCTTCACTTGCTCTCTGATGAAATGAAAACGCACGTCTATGTGCTTGCTCCGCCCGTGATGCACCGGATTCTTGGCGAGTTCGATCGCTGATTTGTTGTCAAAATTGATCTCGTCATCCATCGCAGACCTCCACTGTTCGTTGTGGATGGCTTCTTCAAAACTAATGGTTTCTCCTTCTGCAAGGAGGCACACCAAGTGCATCTCTGGAGCCTCATCATAGATCTCATTCAAACTTCTGTATTTTGTCACTCTACGTTCATCTCCTAAGTTATCGTAAGTGGTGCTTGGCCTAGTAGGTCGCCCGGATGTTTCTTCCGACCTTGAGGTTGAGGTGATTGGAAGGGACACTGCGTGCTCGGCATTCATTTGTTCGGGCTGATTTTGTTCGGCCAGTTCATGCTCGGCCTCTTTCCAGTCCCAGCTCCTTCCCTCGTCGATCTCTACGTCTCGACTCACAATAATCTGCTTTGCACTTGGATCGTAGAGTCGATAGCCTTTCGTATTCTCATCATAGCCGACCAGCACCATCTTTTTGCTTTTGTCCTCAAGCTTCGTTCTCCTCTGGTCGGGAACGTGGGCATAAGCAAGTCTTCCAAAGATCCTCATGTGTGACACGGTCGGCTTCTGACCTGTCCATGCCTCCTGAGGTGTTTTCTCCTCCAACGGCGCATGTGGACACCTGTTCTGCACATACACGGCACATCGAGCCGCTTCAGCCCAGAATTCTTTCGGCACCCCTTTGCTGACGAGCATGGACCTCACCATGTCCATAATGCTTCGGTTTTTACGCTCCGCAACCCCATTCTGTTGCGGTGAATAGGGGGCAGTCATGAACCTTCTTACTCCTTCGTTCGTGCAAAAGAGTTTAAACAGTTGTGAGGTGTACTCACCACCTCTGTCAGACCTTAACGCCTTCACCTTGTGTTCGGTCCTCTTCTCCACTTCTGCCTTCCATGCTCGGAATGTGCTCAGCGCTTCCGATTTCTCCTTCAAAAAATATATCCAGGTCTTTCTCGTGTAGTCGTCAACGAATGTCATGAAGTAACGCCGACCACTGAAGGACCCTGGTGTAACCGGTCCACAGATATCTGTGTGAACTGTCTCTAGCGGTGCCTTCGCTCGGTACTTGGCTTTCTTGGGAAAGCTTTGCCTTGCGTGCTTTCCCAGCACACATCCTTCACAAAACTTCTTCGGGTAGTCCATTTCAGGCAACCCGTGCACCATCCCCTTCTTGCTCAGCTCGGTCAATCCTCCGTAGTGCAAGTGGCCGAACCGTTGGTGCCACAGATCGGACTTGTCTGTCAGGTCGATTTTCAAACATTTGTGGTTTACCGTCCTTAGGTCGAGTTTGAACATGCGGTTGCTTCCCATTTGTACTCGTGCAACTGTTCGGCCTGCTTTATCCTTCAAGCTCATCACCTTCTCTCGCATGTCAACTGTGTAGTCCTTCTCCATTAGTTGACCCATGCTGATTATGTTTGTCTTTATGTCTGGAACATAATAAACATCTTCGATCACGCCTTCTTGTCCGTTCTTCTGTAAGAACCGAACTTTGCCTTTTCCCTTCACGTCGATCTTCGATCCGTCTCCGAATGCAATGCTTCCTCCCTGGAACTCAGTCATTTCTGTGAATAGATGCTTGTAACCAGTTATGTGGTTGCTTGCACCCGTGTCCATGTACCACGTGGCATCCGATGTTGGACTGCCATCGTTGTTTACCAATAACAGAACACCCTCTTCGTGTCTGTCGACCACGTGCTCGGCAACATTGACTTGCTCGTCCGTCCTTCTAGGAGACCAGCAATCACGCGCAAAGTGACCATGCTTTCCACAATTAAAGCACTCATCAGCCCGGTCTCCACGACCGCCTCGACCTCGTCCTTGTCCTCGGCCCCGACCTCTGTTGGTCAGCCGTTGTTGATCAGCTCCATCATTATACCGTTGTTCTACTTGGACACGACCTCTGCCTCGGCCTCGTCCTCGACCACGACCTCGGCCTCGTGATTGCTGAGCCATCAACACAGTGTCATCCTTGATGACTACTTGTTTCTGCATGGCTTCCTCGAGCGCCTCCTGTCGTTTCATCTTTCGCTTTTCGTGGGCTTCCAACGAACCCGTGAGCTCGTCCAATGTGAGTTCATCGATGGTTTTGTTTTCCTCGATCGCACACACCACGTTCTCAAACCTGTCCGTCAATGACCGAAGTATCTTCTCGCATACTCGGCTCTCGGTGAGTGTCTCACCGTTCCTCTTTATTTGATTTGTAACAAATGTCACCCGACCGATGTAGTCGGTGACGGTCTCTGTCTCCTTCATTCGCATACCTTCAAGCTCGCCTCTGAGCGTCTGTAGCCGCACCTGTTTTACACGGTTGGCGCCTTTATATATGTTCTCCAAAGTTGCCCAGGCCTCCTTTGCGGACTTGCTGTCGGCGATTTTTTCAAAACCAGCACTGTCCAGACCTTGGAACATCCATAGCAGCGCCATCTTTTCACGCTGCTTCGTCTCCTTCAACTCTTTGCGTTGTGCGATGGTCTGCACTGCTCCTTCGGCCGGTTCCTCGAACCCTTCTTGAACGACGTCCCAGACGCCTTGTGCACCAAGGAGCGTCCGCATCTGAATGCTCCATCGCTCGTACTCTCCTTTTTGTAACTTCAGTACGGGCAGCTGTCCGAGAAGGTTTCCGGCCATTTGTGCGAATGAACACGACACCTGCTTTGATACCAATTTGTTGTGTATTTTGTTGGTTATATTTACTACAATGACTTAATACATCTTTATATAGCATCCTAACTAGCATCTATTGGAGTGTTAACATGGACAAGCTAGGTATAGCTTCATGTTCTTACATGGGCAAGCATAATGGGTAAGGAGGCAAGGTATTGTCTTCATGTGCACATATTCTCCAATTTAATTTAATTCACAGATAAGTGGTTCTGATCATATGGTCATGTTTTCTAAGCCTCAAGACCTAGTCTCACTTCTGCACGCTGTTGGTGAGGAGATGTAACCTGAATCATCTTGGTTTTATAACATATACTCAATTACAAGGTTGAAAATAACAGAGTATTGTAAAACAAGCAACTATGTGATGGAAAAATTATACAGCTTGTTCAACTATGGAGTAAATAATTTGCTGAATTTCATTATCAAATCTATGGACCACATCAACTGGAAACTTCATGTTCTTCCCGTGGAACGGACGATATATTAACAGCTTGTTCAGGATTTGACACCTGCATTGTCATTGACTAAAGACCATTTCAGCTTTTAGAACAGATGCGCCTTCCAAGGCTTTTGGTCTGACGAACAAAAATTATGGATTAATATGAGGAGTTCACGTAATAACAATGGAGACTTGATAATTACTGAGAAGACTCGGAAGGATATTATCTGTAATTTTTCACCTCAGGATGTGGAAGAAATAAGTGGTTCTGATCATATGGCCATGTCTTCCAAGTCTTAATAACTAGCCTCACACCCTCATTTCTGCAGGCTGTTGCTGTGGCAATGTAACCTGGAATAAAAGAAAAATCTTTTTAGCATTTTTAAATTTTATGTTCGGATGTCCTCCATTACATGAATGTTCCATTACAAGTAGTTGACTCTTGGTAATAAACTTTACACATATACTCGAATGACTTCATTTTTCGAAAGGTAAGCGCCAGATTAGAACTGAGAACCATGATGCATGAATAGAAAAAGGGAAATAATTGAACTTTATCAGAAGCATGTCTCTAAATATACTACCTCGATAAGTCAGTACATTGCATATTCCAATCATATGTATATATGGATCATTTAAAAGAATTGTCAATTCTATATAATTCCTTATTTGGGGATTAGGATTTTCCCTTACAAATGTAGTTGTAGCCATTTATTACTCAAATGTAGGCTTGGCAATTTTATTGAGTAAACTTGTACAAGAAGTTGCTTTTTCATCTAAAACAGTCATGACTGGGAAATTTTTCAGGAATAGTTCATTAGTGGTACATCTTAGTTCGCTACTGCCAGAACAAAAGATGATGCATGGGTGAGATTGCAGTTTCAGTTGCTGCAGAAAAGTTTATAGAAAATGTTGCTGCAACTGTTTATGTCACTGCATTCATGCCCCGTCCTTGTTTCCATCTTCATCAATATTATCAGCAGGTAGAAATTTTTGGACTAAAATCAGTATGTTACACATTATCTATGCTAACATTTCAGAACTTCTGACAAGGACTTCTCCGACATTCTAACTCCGTTGGTAAAAGTTTACTCCAACGAAATATAGACTAAATAGTCTTTTCGAAAATGTTGATTTTTTTTAGTGACCTCAACTAGTCATTTATTGTTGGAAACGTGAATGGGCTCGTGTAATGAATCAAACTAATTAATGGACCAGAACTGTTTATATTAATACGAAATAGATACTCACTCCACAATCAACGAGTTACAGATAACCTTCTGGGACTTTCGAGTCACCGAGTAACTCCCAAATAAATCTAGGGTTTACAAAATACGCAATGATCCCTTCCCCCAATTCCCCTACTACTTTTATTTGGATTAATTTAATAAATAAAGAGGAAATTACGACTCTACCCTCCACCTATTTGCTTCATACGACGTCGTACGTACATAATAGAATCAAAAGGACTTTCAGTCTTGTTGTGGGCCATTGCAGCAAACCGTTGGCAATCTAAATCGTATGTTTTAAAATATATCAATAAGCTAAAAAAGGATGCATAGTTTATTCAAACGAGGCAGCTATATAGCTTAAGAAAGAAAAAGAAGTCTATATCAAAATAAACCACATAGGTTGCCTCAAATATCCAGAACTGCCCATGGCTAGTATTATGTAAGTAGAAGAGACTGGTGGTAAATAAAATAAATTTTCATTTTTGTTACAGTTAGTCAAAGTTCTTTAAAGTTACAAAGCTATAAGTGTGGAAAAATCTTCCTAATTATCAAATAATTTAGCTAGTTAGTGAGAGTTCGTTTTATGTACATTTTATATAGCTCATATTTATATTAAATAGGAAGTGTAATTTTACATTTTCAAACACTACAATGGGAATGAACTTTCTCTGCAAGTTCGTGTAATTAAGAGTTAACACATTTAGTCATTTTGTGTTAGTTCATGGCGCTTGTCATGGGCGTTGGTGTTGGTACAAAGGTGGCCAAGTTACTCAAGCCAGTAGCTTACATGGCACAACCGTGGACCTTGGTGGTGCCGGAATTAACCCGAAACAGCCCAACCAGATGGCTACTTTATCTGACCATTTAGAGCCATTGTTAGAATTAGTAGTGTACTATGAACTCACACAGATTCACCAATTGAATAGTAAATAAAAAAAATCAAACCAAACATACCCAGTATATCCCGTTCAGAGCAGGGTCTGGGGGGTGAGATGTACGCAGACCATGCCCCTACTTTTAACGGTAGGGAGGCTGTTTCCGTAAAGACCCCCGGCTAGGTGCACAATAATCTAATAGTGTGTGATATTCACAAGGGTTATCAAAGATTTGAAAAAGGCTCATCGTCATACCTGAGCCCATGGCTTAGAACACATGGGACTTACCTACCAGGGGATTGACTACTCCGCTCTGCCAAGCACTCTGATCTAAGATGACACCTGGCCAAGCTACCTGAAACTGCAAAACTATGAAAACAGAAGACAATAAAACGAGAAATGAGAACGAAACAACCGAACTTCTAAGATAAAGCTAACCGAGACAACCCAACTCTGAGGCTCTCAACCACAGAGCCGCTCCCTAAAAGAGAATCCACCACTCTGATCTGGCGCCTCCAAGAACACCTATCAGCGGTCATGTTCTCATTCAAGTTTAAGGCATTCAAATCAAACCTAAGTTGCTCTTCCCACGACCTCCTCTACCTCTCCTCCTCACCCCAACAATCGAAATACTCTCAACCCTCCTCACTGGGGCTTCAACTAGCCTCCTACGGACGTGCCCGAACCATCTCAACCTCCATTCCCTAGCTTTCGCAGAAAAAGGCGCCACCTCAAGCTCGCTCCTAAAAACCACATTCGGGATTCTATCCAACATCGTGCGCCCACAAGACCACCGCAACATCCTCATTTCAGCCGCTTCCAACTTGCTCTCGAGGGCCTTCTTCGCCGCCCAACACTCCAAACCATATAACATCGCAGGGCGGATTGCCGCTCTATAGAATTTCCCTTTCAACTTTAACGGGACTTTCTTATCGCACATCACCCCTGACGCTGCCCTCCACCTTAGCCACCCAGCCTTCATACGATGCGTGACATCGTCTTCAATCTCACCTTCCTTATAGATGATCGAACCCAAATACTTGAACTTATCCGTACGAGGGACGATCTGATCTTCAATCCTAACCTCCACCCCTTCCTCGTTGGCCTCACCACTGAAGTTACACCAGAGATACTCAGTTTTAGACCGGCTCAGACGCAAGCCTTGGGGCTCCAAAGTAGATCTCCATAACTCCAACTTCTCGTTCACCTCCCCCCTCGACTCCGCCACTAACACGATATCATCAGTGAAAAGCATGCACCAAGGGATGCCATCTTGAATCCCTCGCGACATGACATCTAGGATAAGGGCGAAAAGAAGAGGACTTAGGGCCGACCCCTGGTGTAGCCCAATCTCAACAGGGAAAAAACGGGAGTCACCAACTGGGGTCCGGACGCAGGAACTAGCTTGGGAGTACATGTCTTGAATCACCCTAACGTACGACGATGACACTCTCCTCTCCTCAAGGCTCTTCCAAATAACTTCACGGGGGATGCTATCATAAGCCTTCTCAAGATCAATGAACACAATATACAGGTCTTTACGATGTTCCCTGAACTTCTCTATAAGGCGTCTGACAAGATGAATGGCCTCGGTCGTCGATCTCCCAGGCATAAAACCAAATTGATTCTCTGAGATTTCAACTTCTCTTCTAATCCGACATTCAACCACTCTCTCCCAAAGTTTCATAGTATGATTGAGTAATTTAATACCGCGATAGTTACTACTGATAGTATTTTGTCCTAAACCCAATCATGTGTGATGGGTTAGGAAATACTTTCATGTAATCTTATTTGATTTTATTTATATTAATAAAAGACTTGTTGTTTTTATTACGGGCTTTATCTATTTAAAGTGTTTAAATAAGAAGTTCCATAGTTTAGAGTAAAGCTTCTAGAATTATAATGAGATTATAATAATGAGATCTAGAAGATGATAACACTAAACTTAAATAGTTCCCGATCGTAGGATAACTAATTGGGAGTTAGTCAATCCGTAAAGATCGGTACATACTATGCTTGCTTCCTCGGAAGGATGTCTGTTCTCATAGACATTCATGTGGTGACACTATAGCTAGTATGTAGGTGCTTATTGGAGAATAAGTTCACTGAACGTGACTTGATCTAATGAACGACTAATGGAGTTTACTCACGTGTTAATAGTTGTTCATAAGTTGATGGTGGTACAAGTGTCCCTAGACTTGAGACCGTTAAAGTAATCTTATATACAATGAACTATGTTTTGGTTTAGTTCTAAGTCCTCAAGGGACAATCATTAGTTCTATTCCTGGTATAGGAATTTGTATATGAAGATAGTTAACGATCGATAAAGAATCTACCCCTTTCAGTAAAAGAAAGTGAATATCCTATGATGTTCTTACTATGTTAGTTCTGGAATCTCTGGCCAGAGTAATTGAAGTTAGAAAGAGTTTCTAATTCAAATGAACTAGACATAATGTATAATAAATTATATGATTAAATTAAATAGGCTTGACACGCGATCCATGCCTTGTATTTAATCGGGATATTGTCGGGTAGAAGGAATTGATTGTACGGTAACCATTTGCTGAATAGGTTTTATATATTCTAAGCAATGAATTCATATTATCCGGATAGTTGCGATATATTGAAAAGTATCACTCACGATGTAGAATAAATATTAATTACTTATGTAATTATATTTAACGAATTAATTAGTAATTCGTATAAGTAATAATAAATAGTTTATTATTATTTATTTCTACTACCGGCTTAATATTGAACCTAAAGGGTCACACCATAAAAAGGTTAAATATTTATAGATGATGAGAATAATTAATAATGGCTATGAATTATTTATTTATTGGATAAATAATTAATTATCAATTATTTATAATTTATTAAATGAGATTTAATAGATTATAAATAAATTAAGAAAAGTTCTTAATAATTATTAATTACAAAATTTAGTTTGAGAAATTAAATTTTATGAGAGAATTATTTTCAGAATGGGATTAATAATTAAAAGGGTTTTAATTATTAAATGATTATTTAATTAGATAAAGTAAAGACTTTATTTCTTTAAATATCAAACATTTCCAAGAGTTGGAGGACATCACAAACACACAACACAAAACATCCCAGGGGGTTTAGAAGATCATGGAGAGCTTTTGAAGTTCATCAAAATCATTCCAAACCATTTAATTAATTTTCTCAATTGTTCTTGATCTACTATATGATATTTGATCTTGGTGGATACCATTAGAGCACTCCACACTTGAGGGGTGATTGCTGGAAATCAAAGATACATTCATAACAATCCCAGGAAAGCTATCAAGGTATTTTTCTTGTGTTCATACAATTTTTAAATCTATATACATGATTAATTAGGTTTTTATGCAAGTAAATGTGATTTACGCTTCCGCTACGGTCATAAATTCCTTCAACTACAACTCTGAGCATCTCCCTTGTTCTTGAAAAAAGGGACCACAATACTACGCCTCCATTCAGCTGGCATCTTAGCACCCAAGAGGAGCACATTGAACAGATCTGCTAGCCATTGAACGCCAACCTCACCAAGACACAGCCACACCTCGATTGGGATCTTATCCGGACCAACCGCCTTCCCTCTAGCCATCTTTAGAAGGGCCCCCTTGACTTCATCCTTGCTGATACGCTCACAGGAACCGAAAGAACGCACAGACGAAAGTGAGACCTCTTGCTCCACACCGGCACCACTCCTCATAGCCTCATTGAAAAGAATATGAAAATACGAACTCCACCTCTCCTTAATAGCATCTTCATTCACTAATACTTGGCCTGAAGCATCCTTAACAAACTTAACAGAACCCAGGTCGCGCCGCCCTCTCTCCCTAGGTTTAGCTAGTTTAAAGATAGCGTTCGCTCCTTCCTTGGTATCTAGGCGTTTATACAGCCCCTCATAGGCTTCACATTTGGCTTTCGCCACAGCTTTTTTTGCCTCTCGTCTCGCCACCTTGTACGCCTCCATCTTCAGAATCCTCTCCGCCCCTGCACAAAGTAACAAAAGCTCTTTAAAGATCGCAAGTTTAGCCTTAACTTTCTTTTGAACCTCTTCGTTCCACCACCACGACTCCTTACGACCACTGAACTTTCCTGAGGAAATCCCCACCACCTTCTCGCCCACACACCGAATAGCCTTCGCCATGTTGGTCCACCTAAAGTTGACATCTCCACCACGAGCAAAACAACCTTCATTGAGCAGAGACTCCTTGAATACGGTCGCCTTCTCGCCCTTCAAATCTTTCCAAAGGATTCTTGGTCTAGACTCTCTCGTCCTGCGAACAACTCGACCCCACATGGATAGATCCATGGCTAACAGACGGTGCTGGGAAGCACACGCCTCACTTCGGAACACCTTGCAATCCATGTACGCCCTAACAACACGCCTGCGCATAAGTAGGTAATCGATTTGAGTGTTGTGCCCCCCACTACTAAAGGTGATGAGGTGCTCAGCCCTCTTCTGAAAAATAGAATTCACAATTACCAATTCCTGGGCAGTAGCAAACTCCAACAACGCGGACCCACCGACATTCCTGACCCCGAAGCCGAAACCCCCATGAGCGCTGTGATATCCATCTGCCCTCTCACCAATAGAATAGTAAATTGATGATATTAATAAGGTTGAATGTTCGATTACAACTGATAAACTGTCTGAATTAATACGAAAATAACATAAGGGACGTTCGAGAGGCCCGACTCTCCAAAGCTAAGTAGCGGCTACATAAACAGAATAAATCACATAACCCTAATTTTTTCCCCCAATTCTGATTATATATTCCTTGCTGCAATTACCCTCCTGCCCTTGGCTTGCGAAATACCCAAACTACCCTTATTTGTCTTTGTTTCTTTTCCTCGAGTACGTTAACAATACTGGTGCTTTATACAAGTCCCTTGCATTACCCTGGGCCCAAAAAGCCACCTTGTCCGCAAGGTGGAAATGAGGAAAATGGGTGTCCACATTCGAAAAGTCTTCCCACGTTGCTTCCCAACTCGGTAAGTCCTTCCATTTCAGCAAAACTTGAGTCACCTTTTGCCCCCTGGTCTTGAGTGCGGACATCTAATACCGAATCTGGTTCCACTTTAAGTACCCCATCTGCTGTCATCTGGGAAGGAATGTTTGGGTTTGCCAAAGCTGATCCAATGGCACGTTTCAGTTGGCTTATGTGAAAAACATTGTGAATCTTAGCCGTGTTTGGTAACTCTAACTGGTACGCCACTTTCCCGATGCGTTGGGTGATGACAAACAGACCATAGAAACGGGGAGAGAGTTTTTCGTTTGGTCGTCGAGCCAAGGATGACTGTCTGTAGGGCTGGAGTTTGAGATAGACAGCTCTCCTACTTGAAACTCGAGGTGTCTGCGTTTTGCATCTTCATATGATTTCATGTACTGCTGTGACTGAATTAAGTACCCCTTTAAGTCATCTAAGATAGCATCCCTCTCGATCATCAACTCCTCCAGAGTGGCTACAGCCGTGCTACCTTGTTCGAAACGCAGGAGGCGTGGGGGCTCTCTGCCATAGAGTGCTTGGAATGGGGAGTACTTGGTCGAGGCATGGACCGATGTGTTATAGCAGTATTCAGCCCACGGCAACCAACTCACCCAAGTTTTGGGTTGGCCATTAATAAAACACCTCAGATATCCCTCCATGGTTTTATTTACCACTTCGGTTTGCCCGTCAGATTGAGGGTGGTACGCCGAACTGCGTCTCAAGGATGCCCCCTGTAACTTAAAAAGTTCCTGCCAAAAAATGCTCATGAAGATCCGGTCACGATCAGAAACAATCTATGAGGGAAAGTCGTGAAGACGAACGACTTCTTTGATGAACAGATGAGCAACCGTGACAGCTGAAAAAGGGTGGCTCAAAGTCAGAAAATGCTATATTTTGTCAGACGATCGACCACCACCAACGCGGTATTAAATCCTTGAAAATGGGGTAGTCTTTCCACAAAATCAAGTGAAACGTCTTCCCAAACTCTAGTAGGGATAGGTAGTGGTTGGAGGAGACCATCTGGCTTTAGGCTGGAATGTTTTTGCTGTTGACAAACTTGACACTTCTGAATGTATTTCGCAACTACAGGACGCATACCAACCCAATACCACTCACATGCGTGCCCCCTATTGCTGAATCGTGATACTCGAACAACAGCTGTGCCACCATTGCAGACTTTGGTGGTAATACTAGCCTCCCTTTATACCGAACTGTGTCCTTGTCCATAGTATACCCTGGCAGAGAAATAATGCCCTCCTTTAAATCCTTTTGTAAGTTTATAATGTAGGGATCATTTTGCAGTTGCTTCTGTAGCTCGGCCCAATCCACCCCAGCAGTGGTTACTATGGTGTTTAGGGTTGGGGTCTCTCACCTTTTCGGGACAGGGCATCATCCACTCTGTTCGTTGGCCCGGGTTTGTAGTGTATTGTAAACTCGTATCCCATCAGTTTGCAAATCCAACGTTGGTAGTCAGCACCCACTTCGCGTTGTTCCATGATATATTTGAGACTTTGTTGATCCGTGTGGATCTCAAATCTGTGCCCAAGGAGGTAATGATGCCATTTTTGGACCGATAACACTATAGCCATCAATTCCTTTTCGTAAACTGATTTCATTTGCGCCCTTGGTCCAAGAACCTTGCTAAAGAATTCAATGGGGTGCTGGTTTTACATCAACACCGCTCCTAGTCCAAACCCCGAGGCATCGGTCTCCAAAATGAATGGCAAGGAGAAATTTGGCATAACCAAGACCGGGGCTGCCGTCATGGCCTGTTTTAACCCCTGGAAAGCTACCTCGGCTGTTGGAGTCCACAAGAAACTATCCTTCTTTAGTTGATCAGTGAGGGGGCGAGCGAGGTGGGCATAGTTTCTAATGAATTTCCGATAATATCCGGTAAGCCCTAGGAAACCTCGCAGGGCTTTAATAGTAGCTGGCACAGGCCATTCAATAATGGCTTTCACTTTTGTCTGGTCTACTGCCTCTGCCGAGATGATGTGCCCCAAGTATGAGACCTTTGGTTGTCCAAAATCAAACTTCTTTTTGTTTGCATATAGTCCATTATCCTCCAACAATTTAAAAACCTGGCTAACATGACCCTTGTGCTCCGTTTCATCCACACTGTAAATGAGGATATCGTCGAAGAAGACAAGAACAAATCTACGGAGATGAGGTCTAAAAATGTCATTCATAATACCTTGGAAAGTGGCAGGGGCGTTGGTGAGTCCGAACGGCATCACCAAAAATTCGTAGTGGCCTTCGTGAGTGCGGAAGGCCGTCTTTAGAACATCCTCAGCCCTTACTCTCACTTGGTGATAGCCTGACTTAAGGTCTATTTTTGAGAAAACCCCTGCTCCATGGAGTTCGTCAAGCAACTCATCAATGGCCGGAATGGGGTATTTACCCGGCACTGTGACCTTATTCAAAGCTCTGTAATCAACGCAGAATCGCCATGATCCATCTTTCTTCTTAACTAACAGAATCGGGCTGGAAAACGGGCTGCTCGAGACCTGAATTACCTTTGCTGCCAACATGTCCTTTATCAACTTTTCAATCTCTTCCTTCTGACTATGTGGGTAACGATAGGGTCTAACATTGACTGGGTTGGCCCCTTCTTTCAACACAATTTTATGCTCCTGTCGCCTCACTGGTGGCAGGCCTAGTGGCATGTTAAAAACCTTTTTAAATCGCTGTATTATCGGCTTCAAGAATTCAGGATACTCTTTCATTTCTTTGTCATTCGCACTCCGCCTTGCAGTGGTGTGTTCCATTGAATTAGTTTCCACCAAGTAACCTGACCCCCCTTTTCTGAGATGTCGTATCATGGCTTTGAATGAAACCCCACTATGCCCTAATGACGGATCACCTTTAAGAGTTATCGACTCATTTCCTGCCTGGAACTTAATAGTCTGCAATTTCCAATTAACCGTAGTAGTCCCCAGCTTTTCCAACCACTGCATTCCGAGTATCACGTCCGAATTACCTAGTGGCAAAGGTAAGAAATCTTCCACCACGTCCACACCTTGTAACTCCAAGACCACTCCTAAGAAAATGCCCTTTCCTTGTATCTCTTCCCCTGTCCCCAAAGACACTCCAAACGTAGTTGAGGGTAACACCTTAATCCCCAATTTTTCGACCGCCTCTCTCGATAGGAAGTTATGGGTTGCACCCGGATCCACCATAACCACCACCTTCTGTCCATTTATAGTACCCATCAATGTGAATGTTTTTGGACTTGTAAGCCCCATGACTGTATTCAAGGTGATTTCTGCTGGGTTTGGGTCTGTGTTCATCTCCCCTGGACCATCCTGTCCTAGACTCCCCGGGCTCAATTCCTCTTCGTCCTCCTCATCCCCTTGGGTCACCAATACACTAAGTTCTTTTAGACGACAACGGTGACCTATGGACCATTTAGCGTCACATCGGTAACATAACCCCTTTTCTCGCTTAAGCTGCATCTCCTTCTCAGTCAACCTTCTGATTTCCCCCAAGGGCTTGGCTACCGGATACGGGCTGCTACCCGTTGTCACTGTGGAGGCTGCATAATTCGTGGGAGACTTGGTGGGGGATGAATATATAGTTGGATTGCTACGACCACTAGAATTCGATAGCCCACTTCCAAAACTGCTTCTACTACCGGTGGTTGACCCAAACCTCCATTCCCCCTTAGTCTGAGCCCCTGCCCTCAGCTTATCCTCCACCATCAATGCCAATTCCATGGCATGATCAACCGAAACAGGCCCCAACAAACGGACCTCAGCTCTTATCTCACTCTTCAATCCATTAAGAAATTGCCGAAGAGCTAATTCTTCAGATACATTTTCTAAGGGAGCCAGTAATTCTATAAATTTTAATCGGTACTCCGTTAACGTACCTGTCTGGTTGTGCCCAAGCCATTGCTCCTGTATTGTCCCTGCTGCAGATGAACGGAATTGTCGACGAAACAACGCCTTCACCTGCTCCCACCGTTCAACAGGTCGTCTCCGGTGTTCCCACTGAAACCAAACTAATGCCTGTCCTTCCAAGGCCACCACTCTTGCTTCAATCTTCTCTGTCTCTGTGAGATTGTAGAAGCTAAAGTATCGTTCAGCACGCAAAATCCAACCATCAGGGATTGTACCATCAAAGAGGGGTAAGTCAAGTTTCTTGTATCGCCAATTAGAGACCCCACCAGGCACTCCATTATAATTAGGGTTTCCGCCGGGTCCTCCACCAGACTCGACACAATTTTGACCCATGTCCTCAAACGGTGATCCCCCATGGTTACTACTTCCACCCACTGCAAAACTTCCAAACTTCTCAATCCCTGGTATTCCCCCTACTACGAAGCTTTTGTCTAAGGTTTTTGTTGAGCCCCCATGTGTTGATTGAAGCCCTGATATAGCTATACGCATCTCCCTCTGAAATTTCTCCTGTTCGTCCTTGATTGATGTGAGTATGGACTCGTGATACTCTCTTGAACGGCTAATTCTACTTTCCAAACGAACTGTAGTCTCTTCTAACCTTTTCTCTTGCTTCTTCAAAGCTTCGTCTACCCCAGATAAGAACCTATTAGCGAAGGCCTGTTCCATCGCCGCCACCCCGGCCTTTAAAGCCGTCGTTACTTCCTCTATCACCGTCGAACGTATTGATTTACCCACCGCCACCAGCTCTTCTTCCACCTTACCCAAACGTTGTTCTGCATCTGAAACACCCATCGATCTTTGCTCTGATACCAGATTTGCTATGAACTCACACAGATTCACCAATAAAATAGTAAATAGATGATATTAATAAGGTTGAATGTTCGATTACAACTGATAAACTGTTTGAATTAATACGAAAATAACATAAGGAACGTTCGAGAGGCCTGACTCTCCAAAGCTAAGTAGCGGCTACATAAACAGAATAAATCACATAACCCTAATTGTTTCCCCCAATTCTGATTATATATTCCTTGCTGCAATTACCCTCCTGCCCTTGGCTTGCGAAATACCCAAACTACCCTTATTTGTCTTTGTTTCTTTTTCTCGAGTACGTTAACAATACTGGTGCTTTATACAAGTCCCTTGCATAGTGAGAAGAGTTTTGACTATAAGACAGGTCCAAATCTTCCTAGCCTAATATTGGATTTATTTACCGACTTCTATTATTACTTAACCTTCTTGCAAAATCTTGTAGTCGAACAAATAACTCAGTGCATAACATTTGTTCAAGAGACTGATGTAAGTCGAGCCCAAACTAGTATTAACTTTTCGCTTTGAGTATGAATCACATTTTTTTTTTCACGCTCTGAGTATGAATCACATTTTTTTTCACGCTTTCAGATGAATTCCAGACAAGCCAGCTCTTTGGCAAAAATAAATTAACTCGACAATGGTTCTCATATTCGATGTTATGACCGGTTTGAGTTTATGTTCAAGTTGGACCTATCCCAATTGCAAGACAGCAATTTTACCTACGAGACTGGAGCGGGTTCAAGTTTTTCCCCCCAAAGTTTAGACAACATCTGAGTACTTCGTTTTATGGACCACATCGTCTGGAAATTTTATCATCTTTCAAACGGACAAGAATAATAATGCTGATTAAGCTCTTCAAATTTACAGGATTTGACACTAGCACTGTTATTGATAAGGCCAGCTCCAATATTTAGAGATGATGCGTCTCTGAACTCACCGATGAAAAGTATGGATCCATACGCAGAGTTTACATAATGAGCAAACAAGACTTGCCAGTACCCGAGACAGTGCAAAAGGAAATTATAGATAATTATCCACCTCCTGATGTGAAAGAGATAAGTGGTTCTGATCATATGGTCATGTTTTCCAAGCCCTGTAGAACTAGCCTCACTTCTGCATAACGTTGCTGAGGAGATGTTGTTGAGGATTTAATGTGAATATTTTCAAAATAATGTTTTCATTTTCTAATGTGAAGATTTTGTAACGTTTGAGTTAACAAGTCAAATGATTTTTTTTGAACATTTCGGCCAGATACACTTGTAACCGATATATTTTGTTTAGCTGAATTGGGGGGAGACATGTCGTATGCCTTTCATTTATTTTCTGAGACTCTAGTGACCCTATATAAACAGCTTGTTGTTGATAGTTTTGTTGTTGATAGTTTTCTCTCACATGTATTGTTAGTTTGTTTTTTACTGTAAACACTTCACCTTAATTATTCATCTCAAGTCTAGTCCTTACTTTTTGTAATGTTTATGAGAATTTTCTTTTGTTGAAAACATACATCACATTTTGAACAATTACATCACCTGGCCCAAGTCTTCACAATTATGGATCCATCCATGGAGTCGAGTAATGAGCGAAGGAGGCTTGATAATTACTGAGAAGACTGATCAGCTGTAATTATCCACCTTAGGATGTGGAAGATATAAGTGGTTCTGATCATATGATCATGTTTAATAAATTGACACATTATTATTAAACTACCTACATATATACACTATGTACTGAACAAGGACAACAAGTTTGATGTATACGTAATTACATACAGATCTAATTTTTTACACCATATAATTTTTTAATACTACGAGGAATTTTATTTTTAAAGTCTATTGTACTTCAATATTATTAATATATTTCGACAATTATATTTATCCAAGTTATTTTCAACCTAGTAGAGCAAAGATTATTTTATTCAGTTTTACTAGTATATTATTGACATCCTTAAATGTGCCGTGCAAATCTATCTATCTATCTATCTATACTATTATATTAAAGTCGAAACATTGAAAGTTTTGGTTTTCGGTTTGGTTATCCCATTTATTTTGGTTATCGATTTGGTTAATTTAATTTTTAATTAATTTTAAATATAAAATAAATCAATTTTAATCCGTTATTGGCTATAGTCCTAAAGACACAATAGTATTTTATATTTACACCATTACTAATACAGCTAAATTTAAAACCTCCGTTGCCTTCACGGACACTGCGCACAGATAATTAAATTATAAAAATAACTTAAAAAGCTAATTACTAAGGTTAACGTAATTATATTCAGATTAAAATTTCTTTATCCATATTGAGCTTCTACTTGGACTCTTTTTTCAGCTCCAACAACTCAGTTACCCATTTTTTCTAAAGATTTTACTTCTAATTGAAATACTTTACCATTTAATTTAAAACTAATATTACAATAATTAATATATATCCAGAATATCACACCATATCTTTCCGTAATTATTTTAGTAGTAATTTTTTGTAATTAAAACAAGTTACTTTTTAATTTAAAATTAATCTTGCGATAACTAATATACACCAAAAAATATCTTACCATATATTCAAATCATTATTTTTAGTAATAAATAAGAATCGTTAGATCTAATAATAAGATATATTATATGATTAAATTAATTTACTAAAAATTCAAAGTTAGAACCCGTCAACGACATTTTTAATTTAGAATTTTACAAAATAAATTTCAAACCATGCATATCATTATATAAATTTATATTAAATTAAAATTAAAAAATTATTAAAAATAAGGATTATATAAAAACATAATTATAATGTTAAATAAATTTTATAACCTATCAAAAGAAACCCGTGCTTCGCCTTGGTTTTCGGTTTGGTTATCCTAAGTTTTGGTTTTCGGTTTGGTTATCCTAATTATTAAAATAAATAATTAAATTACAAAAACAACTCAAAAAGCTAATTACTAATGTTAACGTAATTATATTCTGATTAAAATTCCTTCATCCACTGACTCTTTTTTCTGCTCAAACAACTCAATTACTCATTTTTTCTAAAGATTTTACTTCTAATTAAAACACTTTACCATTTAATTTAAAACTAATATTACAATAATTAATATATATCCAAAATATCACACCATATCTTTCCGTAATTATTTTTAGTAGTAATTTTTGTAATTAAAACATATAGTACTTTTTAATTTAAAATTAATCTTGCGATCACTAATATACACCCAAAAATATCTAACCATATATACAAATCATTATTTTTATTAATAAATAACAATCGTTAGATCTAATAATAAAATATATTATATGATTAAATTAATTTACTAAAAATTAAAAGTTCGAACCCGTCAACGACATTTTTAATTTAGAATTTTACAAAATAAAATTTAAACCATGCATTTCATTATATAAATTTATATTAAATTAAAATTAAAAAATTATTAAAATCTATACTATTATATTAAAGCCGAAACATTGAAAGTTTTGGTTTTCGGTTTGGTTATCCTAAGTTTTGGTTTTCGGTTTGGTTATCCTAATTATTAAAATAAATAATTAAATTACAAAAACAACTCAAAAAGCTAATTACTAATGTTAACGTAATTATATTCTGATTAAAATTCCTTCATCCACTTCTACTTGGACTCTTTTTTCTGCTCCAACAATTCAATTATTCATATTTTCTAAAGATTTTACTTCTAATTAAAACACTTTACCATTTAATTTAAAACTAATATTAAAATAATTAATATATATCCAAAATATCACACCATATCTTTCCGTAATTATTTTTAGTAGTAATTTTTGTAATTAAAACATGGAGTACTTTTTAATTTAAAATTAATCTTGCGATCACTAATATACACCCAAAAATATCTAACCATATATACAAATCATTATTTTTATTAATAAATAACAAAAGTTAGATCTAATAATAAGATATATTATATGATTAAATTAATTTACAAAAAATTCAAAGTTCGAACCCGTCAACGACATTTTTAATTTAGAATTTTTCAAAATAAAATTTAAACCATGCATTTCATTATATAAATTTATATTAAATTAAAAAACTATTAAAAATAAGGATTATATAAAAACATAATTATAATGTTAAATACATTTTATAACCTATCAAAAGAAACCCGTACTTCGCACGGGTTATAAGCTGGTTCTTACTTAAAGCCGAAAGATTGAAAGATTGGTCAGTTTGGTTTGGTTATCCTAATTATTAAAATAAATAATGATATAATATAATTAATGATAATTAGTTATTGCCATTTTCACATTTACTTTTAATTCAAGATATTACCTTTTATAAAAACATCAATCGTACCATATTTTCAAATCATTAATATTTTCTTTCTAATTAAAATATGTTACCTTTTTTATTTAAAACTAATCTTACAATCATTAATATATACTAAAAAATATCACACCAGATTTTTAATTATTAATAAAATATATTAAAATCCCTATACATTGTTTATAATAAGCAAATATTAGTATAATACGTAAATACGAGTATATTAAATTATTTTAAATTAAAATTTAAAAAATTATTAAATTGATAATTATATAAAAACATAATTGTACTATTAACTAAAATTTAATAAATACCTAAAATATCTTATCCTTCAATCAATTTGAAATACGTTTACTTTTAATTAAACATATTACCCTTTATGTGTATCTAAAATATCGTAACTTCCAATCATTAACATTTCTTTTCTAATTAAAACACGTTACCTTATAATTTAAAACATAATTTTGCAATCATAATCTTCCAATCATTAATATTTCCTTTCTAATTAAATACACTACCTTTTAATTTAAAACATAAATTTACAATCATTAATTTATACCCAAAAAAATGACACCATATTACTGTTAGATTTTTAGTAATTAATAAGAACTGTTAGATGTAATTATAAGGTATATTTAATGATTAAATTAATTTACTAAATATTCAAGGTTCGAATTCTGTTAACGACATATTTAACTTAAAATTTTATTTTAAATTTACTTCAAATTTTATTAAATTAATAATAAAATAATTTTTAAAATTAATAATTATATAAAAACATAATTATAGAATAAAATAAAATTTACAACATATCAAAGGAAACACATGCATCGCACGGGTTATAAGCTAGTTCTTACTAAAAATTAAACTATCGTTTATTATAAGAGATTTTTTCAAAAATACCTTTATTGTAGAAATGTTTTTCGAAACTACGATTGCAAATTTTACTTTGCAACCCCATCTGCAATCTGATTTGCAACCTTGTATATTTGTAATTTTAGGTAATATTTTTGAAAATACTTTCAAGGATATTCTTGTAATTTAATATCCCTTATTATTTTTTAATTTTTTGTCAGAAAATTATCGTTTATACTTTAAAATGCCCGATATAAGTACTTCACATATAAGAGGGCCACCTTCATAATCGTTGATTCATTTTTCTCATAATAGGATATTTTGTCCAACCTTCAGATTTGTACACACGCCTTTGGATTTATGGTAGTAGATTCTCATTGAAGTTCGAATGAGAGAGAAAATATCCCACTAATAAACTTTTAAATACCGAGCTATAAGAGCATCTCCAACGGTAATAGCTAAAATCATTAGCTATATAATCATTATCTAAATATTTGTTGAACTGTAATATGTTTTACTCCAACGGTATTAGCTATAATGAATAGCTATATTTTAAAAATAGTATTTTATTATTATTTTAATAATAATATATATATATAAGTAAATAAGATCGATGATGTGTCACGATATAAGTGGAGATAATGAATTATAGATATTATCTATATATTATTGATGTCCTCCAAATATAGAGGATGTCAAGGTGATTATCTAAAAATTTAACTAACAGGAAGCATGGTTGGAGAAGAAAAATTATACATATTATCTAAAAATTATGCCATATCATCACGTTTAGCTAATAAATGTGTAGGGTTGGAGATGCTCTAAGTGAACTAATCTAAATTTAATCGAATTTCAAAATATTTAATAGAACTGTCGAAACCAAGTCCCAAACTATGATAACTCGAATATTTATCGAATATCATCATATATTTGTCACCAGACTGCTTAATGCATATAAAAAATTTAAGGAAAAAAAAAAATCAAACCTACCACGACAAGATGGGCGGTCCTTATCCAGTGCGGACCGTGCGACCGCACAGGGCCCACTTAGTTTATAAAAATCCAGTTTATATGTATATATATAATTAATTTGAGATTAAATTTTATGCATGCATTCGTAGTTAACGCCCCCAAAACATTATATAAGCAAACCATCATTTAGTGATTGCTAGAAATTTTTTAGTAATTGCTATATTTAGTAGAAGCCCCTGTATAAATCTTCGCATATAAAAGGGAACTCTTTATTTTGTAGTTAAACTTTGATTTATAAATTTGTAAATATGTTTAAAAAATGAAAAATACGAAGGAATATTTAGTACATTATTCGGTTCTAAGATTTTATATTTTTATTTTAGTAAAACGTAAGCATTAAGTTTAGTTATGTATGATTACATTTATACTTGGTTGAATTTCACATTTGAAATTAAATTTTACTTAAAAAAATTATATGAAGGGCCTAAATTCTTTTTTCGCACTGGGCCCTTGAAAGTTCAGGACCAGCCCTGCGACAAGGAACATCAGTTAAATATGGTCCATTCTTCGTTACTACAACAATATTTGTGCAAATACCGGCCAAAAAAAACATTTTTTCGCATGAATATATAGTGTAATTAAATGGTTAATTTATTACTATCTATAAAATTTTGGGAAAATTAATTCTAAAATCCCTAAACTATTAACGTTTTTTTTCTTATGTCCCTGAACTAAAAATGCGAATTTCTAGGTAATTAAACTTTTGAATATTTCCCAGCACAGTCCTTCTGTTAAAAATTATTGGACGGCCGTTAAATTTGATGACGTTAAGTTTGATGATGTGGCAACGTAAATTGTTTAAGTTAGTTTTTTTTTTTTTGGTTTTTTCTGGATTTATAATCAAGTTTTGTATTTTTTTTAGTTATTTTCTAGCTATTTATGAGTTATGAAATTAATGAAACTGAATTGCAATGTTGTTATTGATCCCTGCTTTCATTTTTTTTACATCATTATAACTTGTACTTTGAATTGATAAAATGAAATAGATAAAGTTTAAACAATGATGACTAAAAAAATGCTCGAAAGCACCATGCTTAGCATTGTCAAACCATAACATTTTTATCAATACATAATCAAAAGCAGTGTTACTACTACATTGTCAAAAGCATTGTCATCAAAAGTTATATCTAAACAACTCGAATTAGATATTAAACTTGTGAATCAGACACCCTAATGACACCATTAGCAGTTGACATATAAGTGTGATCATCTATTGAACTGATGAACACGCTTAAACTAGGTGGAGGCAAGGGAGGTGGTGGTGGTAAAATTGAAGTGTTTTCGGCCTTTGGTGGTCTCCCCCTCTTTCTTTTTGGTTGTCCAGTTGCAACACTCGGTCCATTCCGTTTAGTTGCAACATTCGATCCACTCTGTCTATCACTTTGTCCCTCATTCTTCTTTTTTGACTTGTTTCCCTCTTCTTAGCCTGCATATTAAACAAATAGTTCAAATATACAGTCACTGAATGAATGCAGCTTGAGTATTAAAAAAAACTTACATTTTTAGCAGCTTGTGCCTTTAGAGCTTCAGTCTGAGCTTTTTTAGCTTCAGATGCTGCAAATTATTTCTCTGCAATTTCTTCTTCACTGGCCTTACATGTAGTTTTGTTGTGTCCTGGTGTCAAACAAAGGCTACACCTCATCTCAATACCTTTTTTTGCTTATCTTCCCTCCAGCACCAACTTCACCTTCTTCCTGTGTTCTTGCTTTCTTTGGCCTGCCAGGCATTCTTCTTGCTTTTGGAGGGAGAATGTCAAGAAGAATGCCTGGCAGGTCAGAGTGTGGCCAATATAAAGCTCCTTTCATTGGTCTTAGCAAATGAGAATAAGCTTCCATATACACTGAATTGCTATAACACATATCAACTGCATCTTCAAGATATTTATTCATGCTAAAAAGAGCATGACAAGCATGGCTACATGGGATGCCCCTTAACTCCCATCTTCTACAAGCGCAGGTCCTATCGGTAACATTTACCATCCATTGTCCCCCATCATTGTCCTTTACTTCAAATTCATCCCCCAGTCCAAATTGACTTGTAGTATTTAGTGGTCTCAATAAAATAGTTTAACTTTTTAATTATTCTTGGGCAGGTACTACAATCTACACTAGACAGTGCATCTCTTCTCCTATGTATCATTTGCATCACTTACAATCTAATATCATCCAACAGTTCTAATATTGGTTTATACCTAGCTTCAATAATCCAAGAGTTAAAGCATTCAGATAAATTGTTTGTTACCATATCATATGCTGTCAATGTACAAAAGAAGGCCATACTCCAATATCTTGGCTATGTCTTCAGTAAATCTTCATGTGCAATAGGGGATACACCTTTTATCTCTTCCATTATCTTGTTAAATTCCTTCACTATTGAAGATTTAGCAGCTTTCCAAAACATTGCTTTAAGCACATTTCCAGGATGGTTCTTCTTCCAGTTGACATATATATGCCTTGCACAACATCGATGTTCTGTCCTTGGAAGCATTGTGTCTATGACATGCTTTAGACCCTGAAACAAGTATATCAAACAATGTCAAGAAAAAATAGAATTTTTCAACATTATTAAATACATCAAACAATGTTGTCAAGGTATTACCTTTTTTTTGTCAATCATAAGTGTGTAACCAAAGCCATTGTCCACCTTTAAGTCTTCCTTCAACAGACTTATAAACCACTCCCATGTGTCAGTGGATTCGACATCGACAATTCCCCAAGATATGGGAAACATCTGACTGTTTCCATCCCTCCCAATTGCAGAAAACAACTCACCCTTCACATAACTCTTTAAAAAATAGTCATCAAGTCCTATAATCTTTTTGAAGCCTCTACTGAAACCCTCCTTTATAGCATCAAAATAAATGTATATGCCTTTGAATGTTGCAGGACTATCCAAATCAGGTCCTTAAACCCTTATCTTAACTTTACTTCCTGGGTTTGACCTTATCAACTCTACACCATAATCATACAGTCTTCTATATTGTTTAGCAATTTCTCCTTCTATCTCAGACAGGGCTAATCTCTTAACCAACCAGCATTGATTTTTAGTAATGAGCAATATATGCAACTCATTCAGGTGCTGTTGAAGCTCCCTATTTTATTTCCAGACTAACCATTCAGACCTTAAAAATAAGTGTTTGTTAACCAGACTGCAACTATGGTGACCATTATAAGTCTTAACCTGTAAAGCACCATCTATGTGAATCCTACTTGCAAAGAGATACCATGGACAGTTTTGACTGCATTTTGCCTATACCCTTTGTAAATCATTCTTTTTATAACAAATATCCCTCTTCTGTTCAATTGCATAATCAATAATTGCATTCCTCAGATCTTGTACACTAGTGAATACCAAACCAACCTCAAATTTAATGTATTTCATAGGAGTTTTAGGATTGAAAGTATTAGTAACCAAATCTGTCTTCTTCTGCCTCTTTTTTTTATAACAGGCCTAACCTCCACATTATCACTAGAATCAATTGAATCAACTTCCAACAAATTATTTGAGTCACTCTCGTACTCACTATCCCAAACATCTTTTCCCTGATCTACATCAGTCACAACATCAAACTTTTTCACATTCTACACTTTTTTTTATTTTGTTTTGCTTCTTCTCCTGGCTTATGACAGTCCTCAAAGGGATGTTCACATCATCTTCTTTTCTAGGATTCATTTTCGACTTATACACTTCTTTTCTATTCAGCATTACCTCTTTAAACTCTTCATCACTGTCACTAATATTACCCAAATCACTCTCATCATAGTCACTATCCTCACCACTCTCATCATAGTCACTATCCTCACCACTCTCACTATCCTCACCCACATCTTCCTCTTCACCATCAGTTTCTTGACCACTCTCCTCAACCCCATCAGTTTCATGTGCATGATCAATATATATATATATATATATATATATATATATATATATATATGAATATTACCAATCATAGAAGCATGTTCATAAATTTCTTCAAAGATTTCATCATTCCAAATTAGTCTACAACTTATCTCATCAAAGGACCCTTTATACCAATATAATTTAAAATCTTTGTAACCTAAATCATGCTTTACATAATATCGAAACATAGCAATATAGACGATATCCAAGCATTGACTGTATATATAATCTACTTTACCTCCTTTGTAGTATTTGATTCCATACTTTTCAAAGAATTCGCCCCCATGATGAATCTCAATTTTCATTCTCGACTCCATCTGTATAAAGGGCAAAATATACAAAGTACGGTGATATTAGTAATAGAATGACTGAATCGGACCATGTACTTGCTTTATTAGATGGACATTAACAGTAATTAAACAAATACCGTGTATTTCAGTCGAGATTGTCTCAATAGTACTCAGGAACCCTAAACCCCAATTCTTGCATCACAGCACGACCCGATGGGAGTTTCTAATATAAGTTTCTATTTAAGTTGTTTTGATTTTGTGCGTTTTTTCTAATCTTATTTTTATTTCCAAGTGGGATTACAAGTGGAAATTACATATTTTCAGACTTTTTTTATTTACGTTGCCACGTCATCAAACTTAACGGCCGTCCAATAATTTTAACGAAAGGATTGCGCTGGGAAATATTTAAAAATTTAATTACCTAGAAATTCACGCTTTTAGTTCAGGTACTTAGGAAAAAAAACGCTAATAGTTTAGGGACTTTAGAATTAATTTTTCCTAAAATTTTAAGTTGAGTCACCATCTCAAAAAAAATTTGGTCAAATACTTGAATTAAAATTTTTTTATTTAGATTTATACCATTAATTCTGTTAAAAAACTTTAACCGTAAAGTGCTTTGCACGCTAACGTGGCAAACTAAAAAAAGTTAATAGTTTTAATCACTCAACTTTGTATAAAGAGTTAATATAAAGAGTATTATTGAAGTTTGACACATATACCAATGTATTAACTTGCTAAGAATATCTCTCCAAGAGATTCTTATTCATGCTCCTAACTTGAATTTTAGGAAATGAGTGTAAAAATAGTGCTCCAACAATGTCCTAGCGATTCCTTAAATCACTAAGACACTCCTCTTATTCCTTAAAGATAAGGATTCTCTCTTCTATTTTAAGATTTTCCTAACTTATATTTTATTATAAAAATTACAAACACTCTTTTCTCTCTCTCTCTCTCTATTGTATGTTGTACTTTTAATGATTGAAAGTACTTTTAATAATAAAATATCATATAAGGAATGAGTACAGGGAACATTGTTGAAGATAAAACTATTTATCTATGTCCTAAGAGCATCTCCAATGGGAGAGACCTCTTACGTAAAATTTAAAATTAATTACCATAACAAGAATTATAAAGAATGTGTAAAAAAATTTGCACTCCAATGGAATAAAATCATTGTCTATACTTTATAGATAATCTATTGATGTTGACTATATTTGTCGAATCTCTAGAGGCCTGTAGTGAATTGCCACATCACTTATTTCTATATTAAAATTATATATTTCATTAATAACAACTTGAAATATTAATAACATACTATTTTTAAAATAAAGACAATCATTATAGCCAATACCATCGGAACACAATGTTTTACAGGTTTAACAAATTTTACATAATCAATATTATTTAACCAATCATTTTTAGCTAATGCCAATGGAGATGCTCTAGGTTACTAGGATGTAATTTTTTATATTATATTTAAGAAATGATCTAGGATATCGTTGTAGATGCTCTAAGAACCAATTATTTATATTATTTTTAAAAATGAATATAGAAATCTCTTGGATACGCTCTTAATTATAAAGTTACAGAAATACATATACTGCAATAATTAAACAACCTCAGAGAAAAATTAATCACTATTTTAAAAAAAATAATCTTCTCACTGAAACTAGGTTAGCGAAATTAATTTTCAGCTTCAATTTTCAATCAAATTACATTAAGCATCCTAATTATAAAGTAATCAAATTTCAAATCCTTTAGCTAGCAGATGACCACATATAAGTTTACATTAGTATCAAAAAATTAAAAAAAGAAAGATTATATAACTGAAAAAGAAAAAGACTGTGCGAGAGAAAATTAAGTAAAATGTTTAAAATGATCAAGACATGCATTATTGTTACTTATATTTTGCTATCAACCATCCTACTTTTGAGAAAAAAAAATAACTAAGATTTTAACTCCTTTTTACCCTGAATAATTAAACTCAAAGTTAGGACACCGGAGATATTGACGAGTTTATGCAATGTTTGATTGGATTCGGTATTAATTAATCTATTACATAAAGAGAAATGCTATGTATTTCTGATTTCTCGTGCAACGAAAAATCAAACCAAATATAGGCAGGTCCATCGGTCTGATTTGGTTTCTGTCATTAGTTTCTTACTTTATGCACTTACGGCATCATTAATAGGTTGGACTTTTAGGGGCTTACCAATTGGTTAAATTATGATTTTAGGGTTTACTCCCTCCGTTTTTTTATAAGACACTTGACTTTTTACACACATTTCTAAGTATTTTGATCGGGTACTTAAAATTATTATTTTTAAAATTTCTTTTTTTGAATTAAAATTTACAAGAAACATTTTAATTCATTAAAAGAAAATTTAAAAAATAATAAAATTAAATACCCGGTCAAAGCACTTGGAAATGTGTGCAAAAAGTCAAACATCGTATAATAAAAAACGGAGGGAGTATCATTTTAAGGTTATAGGTTTGATTCTTGGGGATGTGAAAGGTGGATACGAGTATGTTAGCGGTTCTCCATATTACAGATTAGTCTTGGTACACGAAAATTAGCCCGTACATGGAATTATAAAAAAAAGTTGTATATCTTGCAAATCATTATATATATTATTTTATTCGTTTCTTTTAGTTATTTACATTTTTAAAGAGTATTCAACACGTATTTTTAGGTAAATTTTAAATATAGTTCCATAATTTATTTATTTTTTAATTTTTTTATTAAAATTTAAACATTAAATTTTTACAAAAAAGAAAATTTTAAAATAAGTCATGGAACTATTTTTAAAATTCGTGCCAAACATCACTTAAAAATGTAAACAATTAAAAGGGACGAAAAAAATAATTTTTATTTTCTTTTTCTTCCATGTCAATTTTGACAACAATTACTCAAAAATCACTTTAATAATTAATATCTTCACAGTTCCAAATTGTCACAGTATATTTACCTATATAGTCCGCTCTCGTTATTTTCCTTTTTGACAAATTAAAAACACTGTACTAATCACTATCAAGCGTTACCTATAAGTAAATATTGTCTGCCACAAAAATTCCTCCCTCAAACAATACCTTATACATGGTTGTAGACTTGTAGTCACATACTAGAACACGAAACCTCAGGTTTCAAGGGGAGGGAATAACAAGACTACAAGAGCTTGAATGCTTGATTTTGCTTGCATTATCATATTTGACTGTTGGAGTTTATATAATGCAGAATGTAAGTAGGGGTGTTCATGGATCGGGTTGGGTGGATTGGGAGGATTTTATGACCCAACCCAATTTAATCGGTTTAGAAAATTTTCAACCCAACCCATAAAAATAGAATTTGTAAACCAACCCATTTAATGTATTTCGGTTTGGATCGGATTGATCGGGTTAGTAAATATATAAATAAATTTTTTATCAAAAAAAATTAAACTGAAAGTGAGAGTTCAAAACAAATCGGAAATAGTTCAACAAAATATTACAATTATTCATTCGACACAAATTGCATAGGTCTTAAATATCTAAAATTCTAAATTTTAACACATAAAAAGAAATTGATTAAACACTAGACATAATCTTTAAATTTGAACTGAATCATAACATAGATGAATCAATCATACAAATTAGTGTATTTGTAATACGTGATATTATGATACAATAAATTGTAATGGACCAGACTCCGGAGTAAGACTATAGTGGACGACTGGACTAATACTAATGTCTAATGGATTGGGCTTATATATTTTAATTATCTTATTTTTAATCGGATCGGGTTGGATTAGATCGGATTTTAAAAACCGAAACCCATATCTAACCCATTAAAATCGGGTTGACGTTTTTTTAATCCGAGTATACATCGGGTTGGAAAAAATCGGTTTGGATCGGCCGAAAAGTGCCCGGTTTGGATCTGATTGGTCGGGTTGGCCAAACCGTGAACACCCCTAAATGTAAGAGCCGGAGACTCCTAAATTCACTTTTCAAACTAATATAAATAAATGGGTTTTAGTTGTGTCAAACACCAACAATCCTTTTTATATTAGCTCTTTATTTATAATTTATTAATAAATTAATCCTACTATAAACAAAAGTTATGCATAATTGGCGGACATGTATATTTTATTATTAAAATACAAGTTAAGAGCTACTAGTGGTTCTTAGAAATGAAGATAAATAAGAGGTTCTTAGTATTTTTAAGAGCCGCTAAAAATTTCTTGGAACAACATTTTCATTCTCTCTCCTCATTTTTTGAGTTAAGAACTTGAATAAATAGTCTCTTGGAGATGCTCCATCTCCAATAAGAAGTTGCTTTAAGGGTTGCTAACCTATGCCAAATCAACATTTATATTATATTTTATTTTCTCTTACATCCATGTCATTATTAGCAACTTTTATTAAAATTTTATTCCAATAGTTGGCAACTCCAAAAGTTGCTAATGTGGTCCCCATATACATTTTATTTTAAAATTAAAAATATCAAAAACGTAAAAGTGGATAGAGGTAAATATATTTTTGAATTGTTTAATGAGAATTATCCAAGTTAGGAAGTTGCTAACTTTTGACAACGGCAACCAAGAGGTAACCTCCCAATTCTAATAGGTTGGCAACCATGGTTGCCATACCATGTAGGCTTGACAACCTTGTTAGCAATTCCTATTGGAGTTGCTCTAAGAAACCAATTTGTTTTTGTCAGTTGTCCTATATCCGTACCAGAGCCATGCGATTTGGGGAATTAGCATCACCATTTTAACTTTTAAGTCTAAAATAAATTTAAAATAAATAGAGATAGAATTGAGGAGTATTGTTAGAGTCAAAACTAACATTTACGGTTAAATAACTTAAGAGCCATATTTTAATAATTTTATTGAGAAGAGTGTTTTGCAACTCTTGGAAATTGGAATTGCTCTTAAACACATACAGTATGTACCACAGTGCTAGAATTTATGAATCCTAACCGTCTTTCACAAGCGTCTAGTCAAATGACGCATTATATCATTTACCAAAAAATAGTATTATTTAAATAATAAACCGTTGATGTCCTAAAACTGGTGTAACCAAATAATCTCAAGATATCATTTTATATGTAAAGCTATTGGAGTACTATAAATAGTGTAACCAAGTTGTCTATACATTTGATAGAAAGGTTACCTCATTAATCCAAATTGCATATGGCTAGTCATTTTGTGCTAGTTCATGGCGCATGTCATGGAGGTTGGTGTTGGTACAAGGTGGCCACGCTACTGAAATCAGCAGGCCACAAGGCCACAGCCGTGGACCTTGGTGGTGCTGGAATCAACCCGAAACAGCACCGCCATTTGACAACTTTATCCGACCAGTTAGAACCACTGATGGAGCTTCTGGCGGCCCTGCCGCCAGAGGAGAAGGTAATCCTGGTGGGACATAGCATGGGTGGGATTGCAATTTCAGTTGCTGCAGAGAAGTTCACAAATAATGTTGCTGCAGCTGTTTATGTCACTGCTTTCATGCCCAATCCTGGTTTCGATCTTGTTCAACTTCATCAGCAGGTATGGATTTTGCTATTCTGTAATAAACTAGGTTCGGTAATATGTAACGTATACTATCTTGTGCCGGTGAAACATAGCACTCATATTATAGGTGTTGGTGTCGGCTCTCAGGTAGGGGTTTTTACTAAGCGCTTATGTCTGTTAAGGCCTTGTAAGTAAAACTCTCAGAGTTCGAACTTTCCTCGTTTTTACACCATAATCAGATCCTTTCAGTGGCTTAAAACCTTATTCATCTAGCATGATCTGTTTACAAGAGAACTCGAGTTCAAACCTTTCTGCCCTTACTATAAAGATCGGTTTACTGGCTTATTTCTCAAGGTTTTGCTATAGTTGACATCTAACAGTACCTCGAGTACTGTGTGTCAAGTAGGCTGATTTAAGAGACCGGATCCGTACAGATTTATGATCTGAATTAAAAATACAAGCAGTCGTTTCAATTTAGACAAAGAATCCCAGAAAAGCCAACTCTATAACAAATATACGTAAACTCAACTCGCTTTTTAAATTTAATGTTGTGTTCATGCAGTTTATGTTGCTTCAACAAAGTAGCCTTTTATCTTTTTCGTAGGTATTTGATTTGCAGCCAGACAGCAACGGCAAACAGTTTGCAGAAGCTGGTGCATTTCAGGACAGCAAATTTACTTTTGACAAAGGACCAGATTCAAGTTCGGTCCTTTTTGGTCCCAAGTTTCTGGATTCCGCCTTATATCAACTTTCACCGCCGGAGGTATACTCTAATATTGTTCTTACCATCGATCTACATCTTCTAAGTAGGAACCTACTAACTGTTAGCTTATGGACAGATTTTGCACATTGTACAATTTAGATAGTTTGGACACTATCTCAGTAGTCAATTGCTCTTTGGACCACACCAGTTAAAGAATTTATCATCTTCTGGCAGGATAGACAAAAAATTAACAATAATTATTTGCTCATGCAGGATCTCACACTTGCATTGTCATTGATCAGACCATTCCCAATTTTTAGAGATGACTTATCACTAAAGGAGGCTGAACTTACAGACAAAAATTATGGATCCACACGTCGAGTATACATAGTGAGCCAAGGAGACTTAATAATAACTGAGGAGACTCAGAAGGCAATGATCAGTAATTATCCACCTCAGGATGTAAAAGAGATCAGCGGAGCTGATCATATGGTCATGTTTTCCAAGCCTAAAGAACTAGCCACACTTCTGCAGTCCGTTGCTGAGGAGATGTAACCGAATCATCTCATGAATAAATATATATTTGAAGACTATCTTTTAATCATGAACAAATAAGATGTTGAGATGCATCATTAGTTTCGCGTGATCACGTCACTACTTTTGTACCTGTTCCTATTTCAGACGTTTATGCTGGATTACACGCTTAAGCATTACAAACATGTTCTTAGTTCTATGATACAACCTCACATCATTAAGGATATGCTAGTTCGTTATATGAAGAGAGATAGAATTTTGATATCTGGGTTCTGTGTGAAGATATTATGTTTTTGTGTTTTTTTCAAGTCTGGCTGCCTTGATCAATATATAACAAACTGAACTTTGAAAATTCCTGCCTCTTTTGTAAATTTTTACTCTCGAACTACCTTCGTACTACCTTTGGAAAGAACTATCAAAACCTTTACTAAGCTGCCAAGACTTTCGGTACTATCTTTGAGAACTACCTTTCACTACTACGTCCTTAAAAGATCGTACTAGAACAATTTTCAGCTTATTCAATGGAATGATTTATTTGATAATCATTTAATTGATTTTCTTTTACTCACAAATTCTGAATTAATTAATTTAGTAATTATATTAATAAATAAATAAATTTATTGATTAAATTAACCACATAATTTAATACTTAAAAGGAAAATTAATATGAATTCTTTAGTAGCCAATTATGTACCATTGAAAACAACAAAGACCTTCCACTGAATTTTCTGTTAACGTTCGATGTACTGTCTGATTCATGAATGACTAACTCCAATGAGTTGTGGTACTTGTCATTTGTTAACTCTCTTCGAATCTTTACTCTGGATCTTTCACTGTATAAATATTTGTCCAAATACTTCACTGTACTTGTCATCTGAACTTCTTTTAATGCAGTAATTCTTCAAGTTTGTAGATAGATTTTAATCTTCTTTCTATTGAGAGATAATACTATCCGAGATTTATGTGACAGTTTATATATTAATTACTTATTACAATCTAATTTAAGTTGAGCATTATCCTCGAAATAGAAATAGGTTAAATTCATGTTCATTTATAGCTCTAATATAAATTCATGTTAAATTCATTATATATAAGTTACATTCATATTAATACAAGTTATCGATCAGAAGTCCTTATATGTAAGTAAAATTTTTTAAAAGTCTATAAATGTAATGATAAAATATACAAAATCTGTAAAAGTCATTAAAAGTTTATCAAATTAGTAAAAGTCGTTGACATTTAAAAATATCAATAAAAATCATTTGAAGTGCTAATACAATACCATCCTCTGATGAATTAGGTTCAGAAATTTAAGGAGTATGGTCGCTGATAGTCACAGCTGATAGTTACTTTTGTGAAAAAAAAAATAACTAAGATTTTAGCTCCTTTTTATACCCTGATAACTGAACTCAAAGTTAGGACACAGGAGATATTTATGCAATGTTTTGATTAAATTAGGTATTACAGAAGGAGAAATGCTATGTGTTTCTGTTTTAGTGCAACGAAAAATCAAACCAAATATAGGCAGGTCCACGGGTCTGATTTGGTTTTTGTCATTTTCTACTTTCTTTAGCTTATTTGAGAAAAAGGATTCTGAAATTTATCTCAGGGAATTTTTCCTAAAATATATGCAAAATATACTTTAAATTTTGATGAACCCGCAGGGCTAATTAAAAATCTTTGAATTTACTAAAATGTCCACCCCATTTTTTATATAAAGATTAGCTATCTCAGGGAATTTACTTGAGATATATCTCAGACTCCCTACTCTCATCTTATTTTATATATGCACTTACCGACTTACGGCATCTTCTAACAAATCATTATATATATTAAAAAAATTATATTAATTTTGGCAACAACTACTTAGAAATCAGTCCAATAATTAGTATCTTTAAAAATTGTATATGTTATTCTAAATTATCACAATATAAATAATTTTTAAACGATAATAAGTATGGATGATATGTATATTTTATACTTATACATGTAATATATTATTGTAATAAGTTGCCAAGTGATTGTTAAAAGTTGACAATCTTGCTAGATAATTTCTTGACAACCCTGCAATTCCAATATATTAATAATAAAAAATGTCCTATTATATCAATTTTGACAATCTATTGACAATCCTTATTAAAAAGGCTCTTACTCCACTCTTCGTAATTTCCTTTTTGATAAAATCAGAACACGGTACTAATCACAATCAAGTACTTGTGGCGAATTTGTAGAAATAATGTTCCTGTGCGAAGTCGTTTGAGGGATAAAGGAGTTAACATTGCAGGTGGTTGTCCGATGTGTGATAGTGTTGAAGAGCAGTTGAGGCATGTTTGCTTTGATTGTAGCTACGCAAAGGGTTGTTGGAATGAGCTTGGTTTCTGTTTTGACATCTCCCAGGTTAGTTCGTGCTCAGAATGGCTATTACAAACACTGGAAGTTGAGTCATTTGGAAGATTGGCCCAGATAGCGACAGTCTTGTGGGGAATTTGGTCAGCCAGGAATCTCAAGGTGTGGCAGAACAAGTCTATGACGACACAATTGGCAATGCAGAGTAGTGTTTTATAGGTTAAACACTGGAGAGATGGCCAGATACTGAAAGCCTCCAGGATTAATAATTATGTGCTGGATAAAGGAAGGGTAATCACTAAATGGCAAGCCCCTAAAGAAGGTCGTTTGAAGGTTAATGTTGATGCTCATGTGGTTGCAGGGTGTCCGTGGTTCTCGTGTGGGCTTGTTCTCAGGAATTCTCCAGGGAAGTTTATCAGAGCTAGGATGCACAAGTTCAATGGTGCTGTCCCGGTCATTGAAGCAGAAGTTACTGGTGTGTGGGAAGCTATCGAATGGGTTGAGTCGCTAGGGCTGCAGAATGTAGATATTGAAAGTGATTCACTAGTTGCAGTTCAGGCCATTAATAATGCAGTAGAAAATCTTCTGGAAGTTGGCTTGGTTATGCAAGCATGTAGTCGAGTGCTTAAGTCTCGAAGAGATATTGTGGTTTCTTTTGTAAAAAAGCAAGCGAACAAGGTAGCTCACTTAGTTGCTAGAGTACCCTGTGAAGCGAATTGCTTTTTTGATTTAATGACTCCTCCACGGTCTGTGTTGGAGCCCCTTGAAAATGATTGTTTGATGAATTAATACAAAACCAGTTTAAAAAAAAAAGTATTACCAAAAAGTAAATTTTTTTGTATATCACTCAAACACATGTACCACAATGCTAGAATTTATGAATCAACCGTCTTTCTTTCATAAGCGTCTAGTCAAATGACGCATTATATCATTTACCAAAAAAGAGTATTATTTTAAAAATAAATCGTTGAAGTCCTAAAACTGGTGTAACCAAATAATCTCAAGATATATCATTTTATATGTAAACTACTGGAGTACTATAAATAGTGTAACCAAGTTGTCTATACAAAAAAGAAAATTTGAAAAATAAGTTATGGAACCATACTTAAAATGCACCTTAAAATGCGTGACAGACACCCTCTCTGAAATGTAAAGAATCAAGCGGGACAAAGGGAGTATATTTTAGTCATGGAGATAAAATGTTGATATGTCAACATGATTAACACAATCATAGTTGAGAGATTATAGGAGTCTGAATGCATTTAGCTCGATCGGCAAGAATAAGATAAAGCGATAAGATGATAAGATCATCGTTCCTATTATTTTTAGAATGTATTAGTTGTTTTTCCCTATTTAAACATGTAATCGTTTTATGTTTTTATGAATGAGAAGAGCAGTCTTTTTCCTTCCTATAAACACTCAGAATACAGTAGCTTTACTCGTACATTTGGTATCAAAGCATTAGAGTTTAGGCTGTTGTATGCCTAAATATCAACCCAAACCCAAACACACTAAGGAGACCATGGAGATGTCCAAGGCAAAAGAAGAAGGTACTATAGGTTTGAACTACCCGATGCTAACCAAGACCAATTACACGGCATGGTCAATAACGATGAAAGTGTTTTTCAAAGCGCAAGGAGTTTGGAATGCAGTTGAGCAGAAGGATCCAAAAGAAATCGTAGAAGACAAAACGGTTCAGGTAGCCCTTGTAGCAATCTATCAAGGAGTCTCAGAAGAAGTATTGTTGGTCATAGCTGATAAAGAAACCGCGAAGGAGGCATGAGAAGCCATTAGAACGATGTGTATGGGTGTGGAGCGAGTAAAAGAAGCAAAAGTGCAAACGTTAAACGGACAGTTTGAGTCTCTTGTAATGAAGGAAATGGATAAAATTGATGATTTTAGTATGAAGCTGAGTGGACTTGTGATAAATATCTGTGTTCTTGGAGAAATAATGGAAGAATCGAGTGTTGTGAGGAAATTACTACGATCAGTTCCGGATAAATTCCTTCAGATAGCCTCGAACATAGAGCAATTTGGGGATCTTAAAGTGATGACTGTTGAAGAAGTAGTAGGTCGCCTTAAAGCTCATGAAGAAAGGATGAATGGGAAATCTGAAGATTCTGGTGGCCACTTATTGCTTACACAGGAGGATTGGTCAAAAAGAACAAATAAAAGTTCTGGGACTATTTATTCTGGCCAAAGAGGAAGAGGGAATAATTTGTTTCGTGGCAGAGGTAGAGGTTTCAACAGAGGAGGTACGTTTTATAGAGGAGGTGGTACTGGAAGATGCTACCAGAATCGTTATGAGGATTCAAACAGAGGCAACATAGCGAGTAGAGAAAGGAGTCAAGTAAAATGTTTTAACTATGGCGTGTATGGGCACTATGCAAGTGAATGTCATAAACCGCGAAGAGACAATCGTGTAAAAGAGAAGGACAGTGCAAAGGACCAGCCTCAAGAGGTGAATCTATCTCTGACTCGGGACGAAGAGCCTACGTTATTATTCACAGAGTGTGGGGAGAAAGTCCCAGAAGTGATGCTTGTCATTTGTCAATGAGGAAGGTGTATGTCCCAAATTGAGATCAAGTGAAGACACTGGGGTGAATTCAAATCTCTGGTATCTTGACAATGGGGCTAGCAGTCATATGACGGGAAGAAAATCAAAATTTAGAGACTTGGATGAAAGTGTCACTGGGCAAGTTAAATTTGGAGATGGTTCCATGGTAAAAATCGAGGGAAAAGGCACTGTTGCTTTCAAATGCAAGAATGGCGAAGAACGACTATTGTCTGAGGTATATTATATTCCCTCGTTGCACAATAGTATTATTAGTTTAGGGCAGTTGTCTGAAACTGGTAATAGAGTTGTGTTACTTGGTGAATACTTAAGGATTTTTGATAAAAATGATAATTTATTGATGCAAGTGAAAAGGTCATCTAATAGAATGTATAGAATTGTTATCGAGGAAGGAACAACCACATGTTTATTATCTAAGTTTGAAGAGGAGTCTTGGTTATGGCATGCCAGCCTTGGGCACGTGAACTTTGAAGCTATGAAACTTATGTCAGCAAGTGGTATGGCACGAAGAATTCCAGAATTTACTTGACCAAAAGAAGTGTGTAGTGGTTGTTTATTATCGAAGCAAGCAAGTCACCATTTCCCTCACAGACGAATTTTATGGCCAAAGAAAAACTGGAGTTAATACACAGTGATTTATGCGAATCAATATCTCCGCCTACCCCAGCTGGTAACAAGTATTTTATACTGTTTGTTGATTACTATAGCAGGAATATGTGGGTCTTCATATTGAAGCACAAAAGTGAGGCACTGACAGCTTTTAAGAAGTTCAGAATGGTGGCTGAAAATGAAGCAAAAACGACTATCAAGGTGTTAAGAACGGATCGAGGTGGGGAGTTTACCTCAAATGAATTTCAGTCATATTGTGAAAATGCAGGGATTTTGAGGCACTTGACAGCACCGTACTCCCCATAATAGAACGGTGTCGTCGAAAGACGAAATAGAACGGTGTTAGTAATGACAAAAAGTTTTTTAAAAGAAAAGAACATGCCAGCTATAATTTGGGGAGACGCAGTGAGACATTCAGTTTATATTTTGAATAGGGTACCAACAAAAGTGTTGAAAGGTGAAACTCCATACGAAGCATGGAAAATAAAGAAGCCAGACTTGAGTTTTAAAAGAATTTTTGGGTGTCTTACTCACATGAAGGTACCAAAGGAACATGTGCAGAAGTTAGATGATAGGAGCAAGAGGATGGTGTATTTGGGGAATGAACCTGGAAGTAAAGCTCACAGACTCTATGATCCAATGACTGGAAGGTTGAGTGTGAGCAGGGACGTTGTTTTTGAAGAAAAAAGAGGTTGGAACCGGGTTAGTACAGAAGAGAAGGATACTGCGACTCATAGCCAATTTGTCATAATTGGCATGCCAGAGGTGGTTCAACCTGTTCCAGAGTTTTCAAATGAAACTGAGCAAGCTTCAGGTTTTACAACACCTGTGCAATCATATGTACAGGGTTCAAGTCATCAGTATACAAGTGATTTGGAGGAATCTGCGGATTCAAGTGCTAGTTCTGAACCGATGAAGTTTAGACTATTAAGTGATATATACGATGACACGGAAGAAATTGAACTTGATGACGAAATGTTGTTGCTTGGTATTGAGGAACCTACAAGTTTCGAGCAGGTAGTAAAAGATTTAGAGTGGAAAAAAGCTATGCAAGTCGAGATGGATGCAGTTGAAAAGAACAAGACTTGGGTTTCGACAGATTTGCCGCCTGGCAGAAAAGCAATAAGTATAAAATGGATTTTTAAGTTGAAAAAGAACACTGAGGGTGAGATTGTGAAGTACAAAGCAAGAATTGTGGCCAGAGGTTGTGTACAAAAGAAAGGGATCGATTTTGAGGAGGTTTTTGCTCCCGTTACAAGGTTAGAGACGGGACGTTTGTTGTTAGCTTTGGCTGCGAAAAACGGATGGGAAGTCCACCACCTGGATGTTAAATCAGCATTTCTAAATGGTGAATTATTGGAAGAAGTTTATGTAAGTCAGCTAGATGGTTTTGTACAAGAGAAACAGAAGCATAAAGTGTACTTGCTGCTGAAAGTGTTGTATTGTTTGAGGCAAGCCCCTCGGCCCTGGTACTCTCGTTTAAACAAATGTTTAAAGGATTTTGGTTTTGTAAAATGCCCGCATGAGCACGCTGTATATACAAAAAGAGAAGGGAATGAATTTCTCATTATTGCCGTGTACGTTGACGATTTGCTAGTGACTGGTTCAAGCGTGGCGAATATAGTCAAGTTTAAAAAAGAGATGAATAAAGAGTTTGGGATGAACGACATGGGCAAGCTTTCACACTACTTGGGAATTGAGGTAAAGCAAGGGAGTAATGGAATTGAACTGAAGCAGGCTTCTTATGCAAGAAAACTATTGGAGAAAGTAGACATGACTGAGTGCAATCCAGTTAAGTATCCTATGGAACCGAAGGAAATGCTTGACAAAGATGAAAGGGGAAAAGCTGTGAACAAACAATGTACAGAAGCATAGTAGAAGGACTGAGATACTTGGTGAACACGAGGCCAGACCTGGCTTATTTTGTTGGAGTGGTGAATCGATACATGGAAAGACCCACAGTCATGCACTATTATGCTGTAAAACTTATACTGAGGTATATAAAAGGGACTTTAAATTATGGGCTGGTTTATTCGAAGGGTGTAGGTGATTTTACATTTTGTCTGGATACTCGAATAGTAACATGGCTGGAGACACCGACAATAGGAAGAGCACAGGACGAGTAGTGTTTTATTTGAATGAAAATTTAATAACTGGATCTCTCTGAAACAGAGGTGTGTGGCGCTCTCTTCTTGTGAAGCTGAGTTAATGGCTGCAAACGCAGCAGCATGTCAAGGTGTGTGGTTACGGAATGTGTTAAGACAGATATCTGATATTGGTGATGTTCCAGTCGTAATATACATTGATAATAAGTCCGCTATAGATTTGACAAAGAACCCGGTGTTTCATGGTCGAAGTAAACATATTGATATTCGGTATCATTTCATTCGTGATTGCATTGAATGAGGAGAAGTTGATGTCAAGCATGTAGTTACTACTAAACAGCGTGCAGGTGTTCTTACAAAGGCAATGCCAAGGGTTAAATTTGAAGAAATGCGTACTATGTTGGGAGTTAAAGATCTTGGAGCTTAAGTTTGAATTAAGGGGGAGATTGTTGGATATTTAGTTAATTCAAACATATTCTGATATATTTTAGTCATGGAAATAAAATGTTGATATGTCAACATGATTAAGACAAGCATAATTGAGAGATTATAGGAGTCTGAATGCGTTTAGCTTGATCGGCAAGAATAAGAAAAAGGGATAAGATGATAAGATGATAAGATCATCGTTCCTGTTATTTTTAGAATGCATTAGTTGTTTTTCCCTATTTAAGCATGTAATCGTTTTATGTTTTTATGAATGAGAAGAGCAGTCTTTTTCCTTTCTATAAACACTCAGAATACAGTAGCTTTACTCCTACACAAGGTGGCCACGCTACTGAAATCAGAAGGCCACAAGGCCACAGCCGTGGACCTTGGTGGTGCTGGAATCGACCCCAAACAGCACCACCGGATGACAACTTTATCCGACCAGTTAGAACCACTGATGGTGCCGCCAGAAGAGAAGGTAATCCTGGTGGGACATAGCATGGGTGGGATTGCAATTTCAGTTACTGCAGAAAAGTTTACAAAGAATGTTGCTGCAGCTGTTTATGTCACTGCTTTCATGCCCAATCCTGGTTTCGATCTTGTTCAACTTCATCAGCAGATATGGATTTTGCTATTCTGTTCTAAACTAGGTTCGGTAATATGTAACGTATACTATCATGTGCCTGTGAAACATAGCACTCATATTATAGGAGTCGGTGTCGGCTCTCAAGTAGAGGTTTTGCTAAGCACCCATGTCTGTTTAGGCCTTGTAAGTAAAACACTCAGAGTTCGAACTTTCCTAATTTCTACACCATAATCAGATCCTTTCAGTGGCTTCTATTAAAACCTTATTCATCTAGCATGATCTGTTTACAAGATAACTCGAGTTCAAACCTTTCTGCCCTTACTATAAAGATCGGTTTAGTGGCTTATTTCTCAAGGTTTTGCTATAGCTGACCATCTAACAGTACCTCGAGTACAGTGTGTGTCAAGTAGGCTGATTTAAGAGACCGGACTCGCACAGATTTATGATCTGAATTAAAAATTAATACAAGCAGTCTTTTCAATTTAGACAAAGAATCCCAGAAAATCCAACAGCAACGTAGCCTTTTATCTTTTTCGTAGTTATTTGATTTGCAGCCAGACAGCAACGGCAAACGGTTTGTAGAAGCTGGTGCATTTCAGGACAGCAAATTTACTTTTGACAAAGGACCGATTCAAGTTCGGTCCTTTTTGGTCCCAACTTTCTGGATTCCGCCTTATATCAACTTTCACCGCCGGAGGTATACTCTATTGTTCTTACCATCGATCTACATCTTCTAAGTAGGAACCTACTAACTGTTAACTTATAGATAGATTCTGTACATTGTACAATTTAGATAGTTTTGACACATTCTCAGTAGTCTATTGCTCTATGGACCACACCAGTTGGAAATTTTATCTTCTTCTGGTAGGATAGACAAAAAATTAACAATAATTATCTGCTCATGCAGGATCTCACACTTGCATTGTCTTTGATCAGACCATTCCCAATTTTTAGAGATGACTTGTCACTAAAGGAGGCTGAACTTACGGAAGGCAATAATTATGGATCCACACGTCGAGTATACATAGTGAGCCAAGGAGACTTAATAATAACTTAGGAGACTCAGAAGGCAATGATCAGTAATTATCCACCTCAGGATGTAAAAGAGATCAGCGGAGCTGATCATATGGTCGTGTTTTCCAAGCCTAAAGAACTAGCCAGACTTCTGCAGTCCGTTGCTGAGGAGATGTAATCGAATCATCTCATGAATAAATATTTCAAGACTATCTGTTAATCATGAACAAATAAGATGTTGAGATACATCATTAGTTTCGCGTGATCACGTCACTACTTTTGTACCTGTTCCTATTTCAGACGTTTATGCTGGATTACACGCTTAAGCATTACAAACATGTTCTTAGTTTTATGATACAACCTCACGTTATTAAGGATATGCTAGTTCGTTATATGAAGAGAAATAGAATTTTGATATCTGGGTTCTGTGTGAAGATATTATGTTTTCGTGTTTTTTTGAAGTCTGGCTGCCTTGATCAATATGTAACAAACTGAACTTTGAAAATTCCTGCCTCTTTTGTAAATTTTTACTCTCGAACTACCTTAGTACTACCTTTGGAAAGAACTATCAAAACCATTACTAAGCTGCCAAGACTTTCGGTACTATCTTTGAGAACTACCTATCACTACTACCTTAAAAGGTCATACTAGAACAATTTTCAGCTTATTCAATTGAATGATTTATTCGATAATCATTTAATTGATTTTCTTTTACTCACAAATTCTAAATTAATTAATTTAATAATTATATTAATAAATAAATAAATTTATTAATTAAATTAACCACATAATTTAATACTTAAAGGAAAATTAATATGAATTCTTTAATAGCCAACTGTGTACTACTGAAAACAACAAAGACCTTCCACTGAATTTTCTGTTAACGTTCGATGTACTGTCGATTCATGAATGACTAACTCCAATGAGTTGTGGTACTTGTCATTTGTTAACTCTCTTCAATCTTTACTCTGTCTGAATCTATCACTGTATAAATATTTGTCCAAATACTTCACTGAGACTTGATCAGATATCCGGACTTCTTTTAATGCATAATTCTTCAAGTCTGTAGATAGATTTTAATCTTCTTTCTTTTGAGAGATAATACTATCCGAGATTTATGTGACAGTTTATATATTAATTACTTATTACAATCTAGTTTAAATTCATTATATATAAATTACATTCATATTAATACAAGTTATCGGTCAGAAGTCATTATATGTAAGTAAAATTTCTCAAAAGTAGTCTATAAATGTAATGATAAAATATACAAAATCTATAAAAGTCATTAAAAGTTTATCAAATTAGTAAAAGTCGTTTTAAAATATCAATAAAAATTATTTGAAGTGCTAATACAATACCATCATTCGATGAATTAGGTTCAAAAATTTAAGTACTAATGTGGTCGTTGACAATCATGTGGTATAAGTTAATGGTTTTTGTTAATAATCAACGCATTTTAACTACCGTGCAAATTTTATGAAATTCGATGATGTAATTGCAAATTACTTGTAATTTTAACTTTTTGGAATGATAACTCAACTAAAAATTTCTATAAAATACAGTAACGAATTACCAATTTAACTTATATATAGTGATACTTAATTATTAAGCTACAGAAATATATATACTGCAATAATTAAACAACCTGAGAGTCACTTTTTAAAAAAAAAAAATAATTTTCTCATTTAAACTAGGGTAACCAAATTAATTTTCAACTTCTATCACTACAAGAAAACAAGGCTAAATATGACCACGCAAATATGACCGTTCATAAATTCGACCGTTTCCGGTCGTCAGCATTTCGGCCAGGCTAAATACGACCGGCTTAATTTGACCGCTACTAACTTCATCTGTATTCGGTCGTAATTAGGCGCGGTCGAATTAGACCGGTCGTATTTAGCAAAAAAATGACTGTTTTTATCGTTCGGTCGAATTTAGTAGGCTGCACAAAAAGGGAGGGAAAATTCTCGCCTTAATATTTTTGGGGGCCTACTAAATTCGACCGCATTCGGTCAAAATTTATTTCAGTGTGAAGCGGGAGAATTCCCGCCCAAAAATTTGAAATTTTGGTGGAAGGAGGGAAAATTACCACCCAAAAAATAATAAGAATATTTAAAATCCTTTTCGACCAAATTCGGTCGAATATGTTAATGTGATCGAATTCGGTGCAATTTATAATTAAATTTTTTTATAAAATATTTATTAAATATTTAAATGTTTCTACATATCATGAATATATATATATATATATATATATATATATATATAAGGATAATATTATTCATATGTATAAATTTGGTTTGTGTGTAAAATTATTCATATGATTGGAGAAAATTAAATTTTTATTTAGTAGATTATCTAAATAAATTAAATAAAAATCTTATTAGGTTGAAAAAAATACAAACAAATTATGAGGGTATTGAAAAGACATATTGTATATAACTTCAATTTTGTTTTTAAAAAAAATGAGCAAATAAAAAAAATTATTAAATTGTTATACAAACAAGACATTGTAATGAAATATGGGGTTTAGGGTTTAGATTTAGGGTATGGATTAGGATTAGAACTTTTAGTTTATTTAAAATATGTTTAAGTAATCCAACTGTACGGATGTCGAAATTTTAATAATTCAAGGGCATATGTAAAAAATTAATTAATTTTAATATTTATTTGTTAGAAATTATAACCTTTTTTAAAAAAATTTTGAAACAATTTCGACCAGAAACTGCAGTCGGTCGAATTTAGTACATAATTCGACCAAAATCGGTCGAATATACATGTTTAATTACGATCAAAACCAGTTGAATTTATAAATTCTACCAGAAACCCTTATTGGTCGAATTTAGTATAAAACTCGACCGCTGTTGGTCGTATTTATGATTCGACTAGAAAGAGTCACATTTATATTCGGTCGAATTAGAATTGTAATGGATTTCGGTCGAATTTAGTCGTGTACATAGATCGACTGTATTCAGTCGAATTGTTGCGACGGATTTCGGTCGAATTTAGCCGGGTACACTTGTCGACTGTATTCGGTCGAATTTAGTCGTAGTCATTTGACAACCCGACTCCCCCGTCCAGTGTAGTAGCCGTTTTTTTGGTTAATGTTTCCCCCTTTCCCTCTTCTTTCACCATTGTTTCCTAATCTTTCACCATATTTCCTTCATGCAATCAACCTAAATTATCAAATAATTGTAATTTTAACTCTTAATAATGTCAATATGAAAGTTAAATTATGACGATTGTGTTCATAAATGAATGAATTTTAGCTTAAATTTCTTGGTAGAAATGATATTATTATTGTTTGTTTATAGTTGTGTTCGTCACAAATAGCATGAAAATGAGTGATTCATGTTGATTAAAGTTGTGATATTATTTGTAGTTAATAATTATATTGCCAATTCACTTTATTTATTTTGAATTGCATTTAACTTATATTAATGTATGCACATTCGTAGATGGCATCCGATCGTAGTTGGATTGGTCATAATCGGTATAATGAGGCAAAATACTTAACGGAAGAATATAAAATTGGTGTGGATAGTTTAATTAAATTTGCTAGAGATCATCTTGAAATAGAAGACAACGGGCTTATATGATGTCCTTGTAGACAATGTAGAAATGCGCACTATAAAAATCCTAGTACCGTGAAAGTTGATTTATATCGACATGGTATTATGCAATGGTATACTAGATGGGATTGTCATGGGGAGGAAGATGAGCCGCACAATGAAGTTGGAACGATTTCTGTTCATACTAATTACAGAGATGATGATATGTATGATGCACATGATGATGATGATATGTATGATGCACATGATGATGATTTTGAGGATCGTGAGGATTTTGAGGAAGAACCGAACGCAACAGCAAACAAATTTTACAAGATGGTGAAGACTGCTTCTGAACCAATTTATCCAAACAATACCAATTTTACAACATTTGAGTATGTAATGGAGTTGCTTGAGTGGAAAAACAAGCATAATTGCAGTAACAATGGTTTTGATGTGCTGCTTCAACTCATTGGATTGGTATTGCCCGATGATCATAAATTGCCCAAAAATTACTACACTGTACGAAAGATGATTAAAGAGTTGAATATGGAGTACGAAAAGATCGATGCTTGCGAGAATGACTGCATGCTATTTTACAAGGAAAATAGCAACAAGACACATTGTGATATATGCGAAACAGACAGATACAAAGTGCAAAAAGATCCTAAAAAATAAATGATCCCACGAAAAAACCGATACAAAGTTCGAATTATGGCGTCAAAGAAAAAATCGAACGATTATGGCGTGACACATAATTGGACTCACATTACTCCATTATTTGAGCTTTCATATTGGGAGACACTCAGTCTTCGTCACAACATTGACATTATGCACACCGAAAAGAATATATTTGACAACATATTCTTCACAATTCTTGGTGATGCAGACAAGTCAAAACATAACACAAAGGCAAGAAAGGATTGTCGAGAATTAGGTGTACACCGTGAGTTATGGATTCAAGGTGATGACACGAAGCCACATGCATCATTTGTGCTCTCGAGTGAACAAGTTCATAAGTTGTTCAAGTGGATTGAGTTGTTGAAACTTCCAGATGGGTTTGCCTCAAATATATCAAGATGTGTAAATTGGAAGAGAAATTGCATTCGCGGGATGAAATCACATGACTGTCATGTTTTCATGCAAAAATTATTGCCTATCGTTTGTCGTGACTTAAGTCTAAAGGACTGGTTTGAGCTTATTCTTGCAGTTCTTAAAAGTCTCAAGGACTCGTTCTCATATTTATGTACTTGTTCTCAGATTTTGTTAGTGATCGTTGTGTAATGTGTAATTATATATTGCTGCGGTTATTTGTTTATTTGACATGGTATGTATTGACACACATACTAGTTATAGAAAATGGCTAATTAAACCAGTAAAATTAAGCTTAAGTCTACACTAAATCAAGTCTTTTAGTAACTTGATTAGCAACAAGTCGGACCTATAAAGCTTAAGCCCTTTCTGTTCTCAGTTACTATCTATGTTTTAGATTTTTCTTATGTTTTATATATATTTGTTTTACAGGTACCATGGGTTGGGCCGAAGGGCAGGAAAAACAAGGGACAGATGGTTATTACCAGTGGAGGGGGTGGCCGAGTTGAAGAGGGTAGTGAAGCTTACGAGGCTAATGGAGATGAAGAGAGTCATGTAGAAGGGTGCAACGAGGTGGAAGAAAGTTGCCGACAAATTCGATATGAGAGAAAAAGACGCAACGCTTGTGAAGGGGATTACGGGACGAAACCACCTATGGATGCGAGGCCGACGGTGGAATTTCTTCAAAACGATAAAGGGTACGATTCATTGCCTCTGCTATGACATCAGTGTTAATTAAATTTAATTGTAGTTCATATTAGGGCACAGTCTTGCACAATTATATCACTTGTTTGTGGGCACAGTCTTGCACAATTATATCACTTGTTCAAATGAACTCTATTTCGGTATTTTAAGCCTGGTATTTTAATTAGAATATTGTACATGCTTAAATGAGATTTTCCACATATATTAAATTATAATGTTAACATATAGCTCTAATTTGATGTCTTTTAATATGTTGATGTAGTTTCGCGAACCCTAAACCCAAAAAAACTCCGTGCCACATTGTTTGTCTGAAATGGGATGAACATATACTCAATACAAAGGGAGCTAAGCGTGAAGCTTTTTATGATAGTTGTATAAAAGTTTTTAAGGTAATTTAAGTACTTGTGTCTTTTTATTTCTTTCAGTCGAATACCTTGCTTCTGTGCTACTTTATAAGTATACACAAACTGTTTTGCAGGACTATTATGCGTATCCCAGGGGCTGTGAACCCGAAGATATGGATAGAATTGTCAGAGCGCATCTGAAGAGAAATTTCAAGAGTTATCTTAATTCAGAGAGGGCCCACCTAAATGAAGAACTGGATGAGTTAGAGAAGATTTGATATGATAGAAATGTTATCGACATTAAGATCATGAAGCCTTACTACTACTCACAGAAAGCATGGAATGCTATTTGCGAGCACTAGGAAGCAGAAGACTTTCAAAGCAAGTCAGAAAAGGGCCATGATGCTCGAATGAAGGTTGAGTTTACCCCCCGCACCGGGGCCAAATCCTTTCAACAGAGACTGGAGGTATGATTCTTTATCACTAAATTTTAGTTATGTTTATTAGTTATTCAGTAGTAATAAGCGCATATTCAGTATGTCAACACCACCTTAAATAGACCACTCGACTAGGATAGTAGACGAAATTACTTAAGAAGAGAAAATATAAAATGTGCAAACTTCTTAAGATTCAAGTCGTGTTGAAAAGAATGAGAGACTGATTAATTGCAGTAAGAATTGGCATCAATTGATGTACGATATGCGGGATTTCTTTTTCTGTTAAATATATGTGATCTGTTTTAAACATATTTTCTCTTTCTTCTGTATAACCTCAAATTGGACTATGTGTTTACGTGTTTTATTTTGTGATATTTATACAGTTTGTGCTGCTTGTAGAAAGTCAAAGCCATGATTTTTAGTTGATTTAAAATATTATTGCAATGTATGCCACCATTAGGAACATCACAGTCTACAATTCTGTACCTTAAAATGTATGCCACCATTAAGAACATCACAGTGAGTCATGTACCTGTAAAGACATAAAAAGACGCAAGACTTAAAAAGACATAAATTAATGGCCTATAAAACCCTAATTTTGAATTTATAAACCCTAATTTTGGGGGTTCTATAAAACCCTAATTTTTATGCTGGTGATGTTTATATACTTAATTAATTTATTTTGGCCATCTATTTTGTAGGAAATAGATGCAGAAAGAGAGGCAAAAGGACAGATGCCAATCACCGATGATGAATTTTTGAGTGTGGCTTACGACCCAACTGCCCCGGCAGTGACTGAATTGTAGGTTTGTTTTACATCAATTCTGTTTTTGCTTATTCTGCATTTGTGTGTTCGACATTTATTTGTTCAATTTTAAGATGTTTATATCAACTACAAGCCCTATAGAATAGTTTCGAAATCTTCATCCTGAGTATCCTGGAACCATTATTGTTTCATTGTCTGCCTTGTATCGTTTGTGTATATATATCTATTTTGTATGTCTGTATCTTATCATTCGTGTGATGTGTAACTGCTGGTTGACTTGGGTTTTAAAGTTTTTTTTATGACTAGTTCCTTCAAAACAGTCAACAAATAAAAAGCGTGCTTTTTCTGCGCTTCTTGCATATCGCTTAAATTTGTTTATATTCTGAATTTTTTACTGTTTCCGTCTGATTGTTATATGGCGATTGAAATCATTACCTATTATTTGTTAGATATACATAATTTGATAATTTTGGTGCTAAGTTTGCTTTAGGATGTTTGTGTTTGCATATTTAGCTCCTGAGCTGATATATATCTGAAAATTTGGATCTGGCAGATACTAACTAATTAATATATTGCATGTGGCAAGAGAAAATTAAAATGTTACGATCTTCTCAGCCTGAATTAACACTTAAGTCACCTTCTAATCAGCCGCTATCCCCGTCTACCCAAAAAGAAAATCTACGAAAGAAGGATCTGTTTGTGATGATGGAGGCTAGACCCCCGAAGAAAGGGAAGCTCCTTTTTCATCCCCAAGAAACAGTGGAGGAGCTTATCGGAGCCCAGGAAGCAACAGAGTGGGTGAAACAAAAGATGGAAAAGTCTCGTGCTCCAGCGGTCGATGTTCCTGATGACATTTATATGATGATGTCAACGATCTTAGATGAGGTGCGGCAGCCTGTCATTTCCCTCCCTCCGCATGAGGTGAAACGTTCCATTTTGGATGAGGAAATCCGTAACCTAGCTGTTGCCGCATATCCGGATCCGAGTCAGCAGTCGTTGCAAGTTCATTATATACGGACAGCAAATGGTTTGCTTCAACAGGTCTTGAAGGATACCAATAAGTTCATTGTTGAGGTATGATTATTTTATTCGCATTGTAATGTTGCATGTTTTTTGTACAAAATTGTGTCATTGTCCATACTAATGTACAGAATTACTTATCACTTATCTTAGGAGACTCAGTTGGAGAGGGCTGTGGACAAGGCTGTGGAGGTGGACAAGACTGTGAACGATGAAGATGAAGATCTAGACGCACACAACAATCCTCTGGTTTAAGTACTTGTTAATTATGAACTGAACTAGAAATTTAGCGTATGTTGAATTTCAGTCTTTTGTAGAAATTTCAGTCTTTTGGGTGTAACTGCAAAAATTTCAGTCTTTTGGGTGTAACTGCAGAAATTTCAGTCTTTTAGGTGTAACTAAGTATTGGTAACTTTTTTTAATTTAAGTATGACTGTTTTTCTTATTTTTGTATGTTTTTTTACTTGTATTGGGTTCTTTTTGGTGTGTTGGTATCAAGGATTTAGTGTATGTTGAATTCATCGTGCTCCATAACAGGTGGTAAAACTGACAATAGAGCAGGTGCAATTTTGGTTTTTGACTGTTAAATTCGACTATAACAGGTCGAATTTATCTAACCATTCTAGCTTTAAATGACAATATCCGGTCGAATAAGTAAATGACTTTTTTTGGTCGAAATAACAGTGTGACGGAAAACGGTTGAATTTAAATTTCAACCATAATAAGTCGAATTTATATTGCAACCGTTTTCGGTCAAATTTAATGTTTGACCACAAACGGTCGAATTTATATACGACTGTAAAGGGTCGAAATCAGCTTTCAACCATAAACAGTCGAATTTAATTTTTAACCGTAAACGGTCGAATTTATAATTTTGGGCGGGCTTCTCAAATAATTTAAAATTTTTATGTGAAAATTTGAGAGTTGCTACATTCGACCGAGTCGAGTCGAATTGATTCGGTCGAATTTACTCGGTTGAATTTAATCGGTCGAATTTAGTGAAATTCGACCGAATTGCTAAATATGACTCGCATAAATATGACCAACAGCATTTCGGTCGAAATTCACTAAATTCGACCAATTTCGGTCGTAACTGACTAAATTCGACCGAAATTTTCCGGTCATATTTACCCGAAATTCTTGTAGTGAATTTTCAATCAAAACATTAAGCATCCTAATTATACACTAATCAAATTTCAAATCCTTTAGCTAGCAGATGACCACAAATAAGTTTACATTATTATCAGAAAATTAAGAAAAGAAAGATTATATAAATGGAAAAGAAAAAGACTGTGCGAGAGAAAATTAAGTAAAATGTGTAAAATGATCAAGACATATATGCATTATTGTTACTTAAATTTTGCTTTCAACCATCCTACTTTTGTGAAAAAAAAAAAAATAACTAAGATTTTAGCTCCTTTTTATACCCTGATAACTGAACTCAAAGTTAGGACACAGGAGATATTTACACGTTTATGCAATGTTTTGATTAAATTAGGTATTACAATTTACAGAAGGAGAAATGCTATGTGTTTCTGTTTTAGTGCAACGAAAAATCAAACCAAATATAGGCAGGTCCACGGGTCTGATTTAGGGATGGCAACGGGTTGGATCGGGTTGGATATTTGTGATATCCAAATCCAAACCCGAATCTGAAATCCAAATCCAAACCCGATCCAAATCCAATCGGATCTGGAAATTCAAAATCCAAACCCGATCCATCGGGTTTGGATCGGGTTCGGGTTTATCCAAACCCGAATTACATAAAAATTTCATAAAAAATAAAATTACAATTACAAATAAATATTCAGATTCCAAAAACATAAAAATAAATATGTCCAAGTTACACCACTCTAAATATCACTATCCAGGGACATATTACTTAGTGTAACTAAGTAATATGTATTTTTTTTAAGATTATATACTTAGTGCCCCTGATTTGGTTTTTGTCATTTTCTACTTTCTTTATCTTATTTTATGCACTTACGGACTTACGGCATCTTCTAACAAATCGTTATATATATTAAAAAAATTATATTAATTTTGGCAACAACTACTTAGAAATCAGTCCAATAATTAGTATCTTTAAAAATTGCATATGTTATTCTAAATCATCACAATATAAATAATTTTTAAACTATAATAATTAAGTATGGATGATATGTATATTTTATACTTATACATGTAATATATTATTGTAATAAGTTGCCAAGTGATTGTTAAAAGTTGACAATCTTGCTAGGTAATTTCTTGACAACCCTGCAATTCCAATATATTAATAATAAAAAATGTCTTATTATATCAATTTTGACAATATATTGACAATCCTTTTAAAAAGGTACTCGTCGTAATTTCCTTTTTGATAAAATCAGAACACGGTACTAATCACAATCAAGTATTACCAAAAAGTAAATTTTTTATTAGTATATAACTCAAACACATTATATCCTATATATAATTAGCGTAAGGGAGTTTGGGTGGTCGTCTTAAAAAGAGAAAGGGTTAAAAAGAGAAAGAGTGAGATTGAAATACTGTTGTGTTGTATCACAAACTCTAGAACGCTATTAACAAATAACAAAAATAAACAAAGTAAACAAACAAACAATAATAATAAATAAAGTAAATAAACAAAACAAACAAATAAAAAAAAAACACCAAAATTTAACAAAACATATATAACACTTATAACAAAAAGTTCTAAAGAATTCTTAGTAACTACACATTTGTTAATCACTTAATAAAAAAAGAAAATAGTTATACCAATAAGTTCCAACATGTTTCAAGTATATTACATATAATCTAATGAAGTAGAAAAAAAACACCCCAAAAAATATGAAATATTAAAATATATATTAGGCTAAATGTTGAAATATATATATAATTTGCAAGAAAATTATTAAAACAAAAATATAAAAAAACAAAAATAAAAATACAATTAACCACACAATCAACAAAAATGCAATAAAGAAAATATTAAAAATACATTAAAATGTATAGAAAACATAAAATGATTTGAAATGACACTCAACCTTAATAAAATATATTCTTTAAAACAAAATTGAAGACCACAAACACAAACCCTACAACACTATTAACAAATAACATATAATTTTCAAAAATAAACAAAGTCAATTAACAAACAAAAATAATAAACAAGTAAACAAACAAATAAAAAAAATAACATCAAAATTTAACAAAATATATTTAACACTTATAATGAAAAATTCTAAAGAATACTTAGTAACCACACATTTGTTAAATTACTTAATAAAAAAATAAAGTAGTTATACTAATAAGTTCCAACATATTTCAAGTATATTATATATAATCTAATGAAATAGAAAACAATACTCCAAAAAATATGAAATATTAAAATATATGTTAGGCTAAATGTTCAAATATATATAATTTGCAAGAAAATCATTAAAACAAAAATAAAAATGCAATTAACCATGCAATTAACAAAAATTTCAAAAAATAAAAATTTAAAAAATGTTAAAATGTATAAACACAAACATAAAGAAAACCAAAAAAAAAAAAAAACAAAACAAAAAACAAAAGATATATGAAATAATCAAAAAAAGAAATTTCCTAAATTTTAAAATGTAATTTACATTAAAATCAACAAACACCCTTTAAGAAAAAAAATATTTCAAAAAAATGAAAAAAGATATACTTAAAAATTTAATAACAAACAAAATTCTAAAAATCATACTAAAAATAGGGAACACCAAAAAAAACCAAATATTAATTTACAAAGATTATAAATTATGTACTACAGGAAAATAAATACAGAAAATCAACAAAAATACCCAAACAAAAAAAACATAGTTATTAACTAAAAATATATCTCAACAAAACCCCTAAAATAATTTAATAATTTAAAAATTACAAAAACATTAAATTGCATAACCGAGAAAAAAATGAAAACTAACAAAAAACCAAAAGAACTTCAATAATTATTATTATAAGTTCACATAAATTTTTTGTTTTTGCAAGATAAGTTTACAAATATTTAAATATATATATATATATATATATATATATATATATATATAAAGAAAATTCAGAAAAATTAAATAAAAATAATAATAAAAGCAACCCGTACATCGCACGGATTTAAAGCTAGTATACCACAATGCTAGAATTTATGAATCCTAACCGTTCTTTCGTAAGCGTCTAGTCAAATGACGCATTATATCATTTACCAAAAAATAATAATATTTTAAAAATAAATCGTTGAAGTCCTAAAACTGGTGTAACCAAATAATCTCAAGATATCATTTTATATGTAAACTACTGGAGTACTATAAATAGTGTAACCAAGCTGTCTACACATTTGATAGAAAGGTTACCTCATTAATCCAAATTGCATATGGCTAGTCATTTTGTGCTAGTTCATGGCGCATGTCATGGAGGTTGGTGTTGGTATAAGGTGTTGGATATTTAGTTAATTCAAACATATTCTGATATATTTTAGTCATGGAAATAAAATGTTGATATATCAACATGATTAAGACAATTATAGTTGAGAGATTATAGGAGTCTGAATGCGTTTAGCTTGATCGGCAAAAATAAGATAAAGTGATAAGATGATAAGATCATCGTTCATGTTATTTTTATAATGTATTAGTTGTTTTTCCCTATTTAAGTATGTAATAGTTTTATGTTTTTATGAATGAGAAGAGCAGTCTTTTTCCTTTCTATAAACACTCATAATACAATAGCTTTACTCGTACATTTGGTATCAGAGCATTAGAGTTTAGGCTGTTGTATGCCTAAATATCAACCCAAACCCAAACACACTAAGGAGACCATGGAGATGTCCAAGGCAAAAGAAGGAGGTACTATAGAACTACCCGATGCTAACCAAGGCCAAGGAGTTTGGAATGCAGTTGAGCAGAAGGATCCAAAAGAAATCGTAGAAGACAAGACGGTTCAGGTAGCCCTTGCAGCAATCTATCAAGGAGTCTCGGAAGAAGTATTGTTGGCCATAGCTGATAAAGAAATCGCGAAGGAGGCATGGGAAGCCATTAGAACGATGTGTATGGGTGTGGAACGAGTAAAAGAAGCAAAAGTGCAAACGTTAAACGGACAGTTTGAGTCTCTTGTAATGAAGGAAACAGATAAATTAATGATTTTAGTATGAAGTTGAGTGGACTTGTAACAAATATCCTTGTTCTTGGAGAAACAATGGAAAAATCGAGTGTTGTGAGGAAATTGCTACGAGCAGTTCCGGATAAATTCCTTCAGATAGCCTCGAACATAGAGCAATTTGGGGATCTTAAAGTGATGACTGTTGAAGAAGTAGTAGGTCGCCTTAAAGCTCATGAAGAAAGGATGAATGGGAAATCTGAAGATTCTGGTGGCCACTTATTGCTTACACAGGAGGATTGGTCGAAAAGAACAAATAAAAGTTCTGGGACTATTTATTCTGGCCAAAGAGGAAGAGGGAATAATTTGTTTCGTGGCAGAGGTAGAGGTTTCAACAGAGGAGGTACGTTTTATAGAGGAGGTGGTACTGGAAGATGCTACCAGAATCGTTATGAGGATTCAAACAGAGGCAACATAGCGAGTAGAGACATGAGTCAAGTAAAATGTTTTAACTGCAACGTGTATGAGCACTATGCAAGTGAATATCATAAATCGCGAAGAGACAATTGTGTAAAAGAGAAGGACATTGCAAAGGACCAGCCTCAAGAGGTGAATCTATCTCTGACTCGAGACGAAGAGCCTACGTTATTATTCACAGAGTGTGGGTAGAAAGTCCCAGAAGTGATGCTTTTCAATGAGGAAGGTGTATGTCCCAAATTGAGATCAAGTGAAGACACTGGGGTGAATTCAAATCTCTGGTATCTTGACAATGGGGCTAGCAGTCATATGACGGGAAGAAAATCAAAATTTAGAGACTTGGATGAAAGTGTCACTGGGCAAGTTAAATTTGGAGATGGTTCCATGGAAAAAATCGAGGGAAAAGGCTCTGTTGCTTTCAAATGCAAGAATGGCGAAGAACGACTATTGTCTGAGGTATATTATATTCCCTCGTTGCACAATAATATTATTAGTTTAGGGCAGTTTTCTGAAACTGGAAATAGAGTTGTGTTACTTGGTGAATACTTACGGATTTTTGATAAAAGTGATAATTTATTGATGAAAGTGAAAAGGTCATCTAATAGATTGTATAGAATTGTTATCGAGGAAGAAACAACCACATGTTTATTATCTAAGTCTGAAGAGGAGTCTTGGTTATGGCATGCCCGCCTCGGGCACGTGAACTTTGAAGCTATGAAACTTATGTCAGCAAGTGGTATGGCACGAAGAATTCCAGAATTTACTCGACCAGAAGAAGTGTGTAGTGGTTGTTTATTATCGAATCAAGCCAGTCACTGTTTCCCTCACAGACGAATTTTATGGCCAAAGAAAAACTAGAGTTAATACACAGTGATTTATGTGAAACAATATCTCCGCCTACCCCAGCTGGTAACAAGTATTTCATACTGTTTATTGATGACTATAGCAGGAATATGTGGGTCTTCATGTTGAAGCACAAAAGTGAGGCACTGGCAGCTTTTAAGAAGTTCAGAATGGTGGCTGAATATGAAGCAAAAACGACTATCAAGGTGTTAAGAACGGATCGAGGTGGGGAGTTTACCTCGATTGAATTTTAGTCATATTGTGAAAATGCAGGGATTTCGAGACACTTGACAGCACCGTACTCCCCACAACCGAACGGTGTCGTCGATAGACGAAATAGAACGGTGTTAGTAATGACAAAAAGTTTTTTAAAAGAAAAGAACATGCCATCTATATTTTGGGGAGAGGCAGTGAGACATTCAGTTTATATTTTGAATAGGGTACCAACAAAAGTGTTGAAAGGTGAAACTCCATACGAAGCATGGAAAGGAAAGAAGCCATACTTGAGTTTTATAAGAATTTTTGGGTGTCTTACTCACATGAAGGTACCAAAGGAACATGTGCAGAAGTTAGATGATAGGAGCAAGAGGATGGTGTATTTGGGGAAAGAACCTGGAAGCAAAGCTCACAGACTCTATGATCCAATGACTGGAAGGTTGAGTGTGAGCAGGGACGTTGTTTTTGAAGAAATAGAGGTTGAAACTCGGTTACTACAGAAGAGAATGATACTGCGACTCATAGCCAATTTGTCATAATTGGAATGCCAGAGGTGGTTCAACCTGTTCCAGACTTTTCAAATGAAACTGAGCAAGCTTCAGGTTTTACAACACCTGTGCAATCACATGTACAGGGTTCAAGTCATCAGTATACAAGTGATTTGGAGGAATCTACGGATTCAAGTGCTAGTTCTGAACCGAGGAAGTTTAGACTATTAAGTGATATATACGATGATACGGAAGAAATTGAACTTGATGACGAAATGTTGTTGCTTGGTATTGAGGAACCTGCAAGTTTCGCGCAGGTAGTAAAAGATTTAAAGTGGAAAAAAGCTATGCAAGTCGAGATGGATGCAGTTAAAAAGAACAAGACTTGGGGTTTAACAAATTTGCTGCCTGGCATAAAAGAAATAAGTCTAAAATGGGTTTTAAATTGAAAAAGAACACTGAGGGTGAGATTGTGAAGTACAAAGCAAGTGTTGTGTATTGAATACAGTAAAAGAATACAGAGGGGGGGTGAATGGATTCTTGAACTTTTCTTCGTTCTTGAATCTTTGCAGCAAGATAAGTGATGAGTGTGTGAGATATGAAGATGCGGATAATTAAAGACAAACACAACACAATATCACTTTAATCTAATATCTTATTAGATAAAGATTTTGCTACAATCTGTGAATACAAATGATAGTATTCTCAGCTTCGTTTTTCTCAGAGAGATATTTTCTGGGTATTTGAGAAACTTCAACACCTTAACAGCTAAGGAAGTGAGGCTGTATCCTTATAGACATGGATACACCCACTTACTACAAATGAGGTAGGTAAAACAAAAACACTTTCCAGTCTGTCTATCTCATTTTAGTAAGAGTCCAAACGGCTACAGATTTGACTTTGAAAACCCTGTTTAGATCCACTTCTTCAGCTCCTTGTCCCTTGTCTTATCTCTCCAAGCTTCTTTGTAGGCTTTCCAGCATGCTTTATAGGACAGAGTCAAATAAAGTATCCTGGCTTGTTGCAGGTTTCTGACTTGTACAATTCTTCAGTATTTTGTCCTCAAGAATGTATTCGAGAAGTGACTAAGTGAGTGATTCGAGAACTGGAGTTGACTTGATCGATAACTCTGAGTTCTCGAATAGTGTTATCTTGACATATCGAATCACTTCTCGAATAGCTCTTTTCTCTGGGACTCCTTGAGATATCGAATAGAGCATTTTGACATATCGAATCCCTGAGATATCGAATAGCATATTGAGTCTTTGAGATATCGAATGTAGCATTGACTTGTTGACCCTTTGAGAACTCGAACTGTTGACTCCTTGAGTTCTCGAACCGTGTAATAGACATATCGAATCCCTGAGATATCGAATGAGATATCGAATAGTGTCTTCTGAGATATCGAACTCCAGACTTCTCGAATGCTAGACTTCTCGAATAAACAAATGTACTTCTCGAATTAGTACTTAGGCAATTTCTTCATTTCTTCAATTCTTCAAATCCCAACTGTGATTATTTGACAGTCTTCATTTCCTTGCTTGAGGCATGAACCTTAGAACTTCTTTCAAGCTTTATTCTTGACTTAGTAGGTACAGTTACACGGATAGAATTTGATGCCTATTACATAGTACAAACAAGTAGAAACTCTACAACTAGAGGTTCCCTCAGTTAAGAGGTCATGTAGGTAATGCATAGCATTACGAACCACTTGGGCTTGTTATTAGATGTATTCAGGCATGCCTCTGTGACTAACAATCTCCCCCAAATTGTGAGTAAGACCCTTAGTCACAATTTCATGTCTGATAACAAGCCTAACATACATAAAGATAAAACTTGACAGTACAGGTATGAATTTCCATTAGCAATTTGGATAGAACTACAGAGTGAGTAATCTTACAGCCTATGATGAAGAACTAGCCATTGTCTTTTGATTCCCTTTCCATAGCTTTGGCTTGAAATTCATCATATTCTTTCTCTCTTCTTTCTTTCTCCTTCCTTGTATTCTCATCCATAGCTTTTATTATTTCTGCCATAGCATCCAATTCTTCAAGCAAAATTGAGTCTTTGAAATCTTCAAGTACTGGTTCCAGAATATTTGCAGGATAGTGGTTGAGTAGATTCATTCTGATGTTGACTTGATTTCCATTTCTCCTCCTATACTTTACCATGTAGGGGTTGAACTGAACTCTACACAAACCCTTTTTCCTCAGCTTTTCTGCTTCACTTTCCAGTCTCTCAATTTCTCTCTCTCTTGCCAGCCATTTCTCAAAACACCCTTTTCTGACTTTTTCCTCATGATCTCTCTTCATTTTCACAAAATCAATTAGCTCCAGCTTCCATACTCTCTCCACTTTATCTTCTGAGCTCAACAGTGCAATGATTCTCTCTATGTCATATAGCTTGCCCCAGTGTTGACATCCTCCTTGTTTGAATTTCTCCTCCCTTCCATCAGAATATTTAATCTCAAGGCAATTATCAACAATGGCAACATGATAGATTCTTTGAGCTTGCAAAAATTGCAGTTGGTCTACATCATAATCTTCATCTAGTGGTTGGAGTTTTAGGCCTGGATAGATTGTCAGGGTTTTTGATATGGTTGGCTTTGATTTCCTTGCAGCTTGCTTGAACTTGATTCTTTTTACATGATTACTTGGCAGCAGTATGTGACCTTTGTTTGTAGACCATTGTAGTATTCCATTAGCAGTTTGCTTTTTGAAACATACAGATGGTTTCTTGACTTGAATCTTCTTCTCTTCTTGAGGTGGCAAGACAGTTGCAGAAGCCATAGATGCAAATTTTGAAAGGTCACTACTGGCAGCATTCACCCTAGACTTAGAGTCTTGCGTTGTGGTGAGGTTACTGTCAGCAATGCCTGAGGCTTGCTGTCTTCCACTTTTCCTCTCAGAGCCTTTACCTTGATCATCATCATTCTTCCTCTTCTCATCATCCTTCTTCTTCTTCTTGTCTTCATCACCCTTATTACTCCTGTGATGACTTCTCCTTCCGTCACTTTTATCTTCATCCTTGTCTTGATCTTTGCTTGGGTTGAACTTAGCAGTCTCAGATACAATGCCAGTTACAATATATGACCTGAGATAAGATATAGCTTCTAATTCTTCTGCTGTTCTTGATCCCTTCTTCTTGATCAGTTTCTCAATGATGGCTATGATGAGATTTTTATTTTGAGGAGTTAGATGCTTAGGAATGACCAGCTGCTTGATATCTTCAATTCTTGTTCCAGCCTGGTAGATAATAGTTCTAGGATCTGTGAAAACTTCAGGTAGCCTTGAAGGTTGACCATTCCTCAAGTCATCATGAAGACTCTTGTTGTTCTCATTTCCCTTCTCAATTAGTCCAAGGAGCACATTCACTTCTGAGTGCTTTAGACTCTGTAGAGTATTGATGGTTAAGTGCCATATCTTGTTCTTTCCTACCATCAATATCTCCTTGAGCCATAGATCATTAAGCCTCCTTGGTACTACAGTGAGACAGTCAATCTGACTCTTCAAACTCTCATGATATAGCAGAGCATCACCAGCCTGTTCTCTAGAGACTTTCAGAAACTCCAAGAATGCATCATTATGATAGACATTTGAGTTTGCAATTTCTTGTAGCTTGGCCTCAGTGACCACCTTCACTTCTACTGGCTTGGCACTCTTAGATATTGAGATTTGAGGCTTGTCAGATGGCATACTCCCTGCAACCACTGTGGTTGTGATAGACTGCCTTTGACCATCAGGAGTAGTGATGTGCACAGTTGGTAGAGTGACAACTGGCAGAGAAGTGGGAGGCTTGGGAGGCTCATCAACTTTGTCCTTTCCTTTTCCAGGCACATGAGTAGTAGATTTCAAAGTTCTCTGATGGCCACCCTCAGTGATCTTGATGCCCTTTTCTAGTGGTCTCTCCCCCTTTGGATTTGAGTTCTTTGATATCCTCTTCTCCCCCTTAGGCTTGTTGACAGACACAGGGGCTGTAGGAGGCACCTTTGGAGTTGAAGATTCATCAGGTAGAGGGAGACCCATGTGCTTCATCATTGCAGACAACATTGATTGTTGATGCAGAAGAACATCAGCTGTGGTGGTGGCTTGAGTGTTCAACTGCTCAGTCAGAGTTGTCACAGTGTCTGTAAGATGAGCATTGGACTTGTGGAGAGAGACTACCTCCTTTTCAAGAGTATCCACTTTAATGAAGAGTTCATTGGCCTTAAAACCAGATAGGGATTGATCCTTCAGTCTCTGCACTTCGAACCTTGACATCTCATGCACAGGAACCTCAGTGACCAGCTTGTCTCCATATTGATTTGCAAAGAGGGTCCTGAGCATGGCATTGGCATCAGTTGTCTGATCTGATAAGGATTGAAATTTGTGCCCCAGACCTGTGACAGCATCCTTGAGAATAGCCAAACCATTGTCCATCCTGGTGCAAGTAGCATTGCAGGTTCGAATGTCCTTGAGAACAGTCTCCAATTGAGGGAATTTAGCATCAAAAGTCCTCTTGATCTCATGCACCTCCTTGGTTGTAGCTGAACACACTTCATTAATTTCTGTCTTTAAGCCTTTACCAAGATAGTGTGCAGCCTTGAGAATGCCTTTATAGCTATCATTCACTGCTTCAAACACATCAGTAGGGTTGAGAGATTTGGCATTGGACCCTAGTGAAGTGATGTACTCTTCTCTGAGGTACTGGAGACCTTCTGAGAGAGGGATTGAATTGGTTCCTTGCAGCCAAGCATCGATATTCCCATCTCTCTCAGTTTCATCTATGATCTTCTCCTTCTGTAGCTCTACATCCTCTTTGTGACATAGGAGAATAGCTTCATAGTCTGGATTGGGCATGTTTGCAGTGAGAAGGTGCTGAGCAATTTTTGTGAACTCAGGGATCTGATCCACAACTAAGCTTTGAAGTGCTTCAACCGTCAATTGTGGTGGAACAGACCCTGATCCTGAAGCACTGTCATGTTGCACAGGCTTCAGCCATTGAGACATAAAGTTAGAGCTAGAGCTAGGCTTGCTAGGCTCCTCAGTTACAGATGCAACTTCTGCAACCGGATGAACAGACTCTACTACTGCTGTCTCCACAGAAGTGGGATGAGTTACAACAGTAGTTGACACAGGCACAGAGTCTCTAGTAAGAACTAGTGAATCCTCTGTGTTTGTGATGGTGTCATTAGGATATGCCCCAGCATGCATTCCCTGACCATCCAAATGTGGTACCTGGGTGGTGAGCAAGGTGTCATGCACCAAGTCACTTGAATTCATTGGCTCATCAAAGGAAAAGAATTCTTGATGATCAATGCCTTGCTCCTCAATTGCTTGAGTTGCAGGCTTCAAAGAAATATGAGTGGTAGATTCTAAAAGAGAAGTGTGTTGTAGACAAGATTTTGGCAACTCCCCCTGAGAAGTAGAGGGAGTTTCAGTTATGATGTGCTCTCCACTCAGTGTTGTGCCAGCCTTATCACTCCCTTATGCTGACTCTTTACAGATAGGTGCATTGGGGAGGATGCTTGATTCTATAGATGCATCCTGTTGAGAGGATACATCTAGTGAGCTGTGTGCCCCTAATTTTACAACTTCAGCCATTTGAGTGACTGAAGAGGTGGTTTTAGACTTCTTCTTCTTCTTTAGGCTTATGATAGGTGACTCAGGTGTCTCACTTTCTAACCCTAGTTCTACAGCCAAGGCTGCTTCAGTTAAGATTTCTAAAGGTTCAGAAGCAGCCTGTTTTCTCTTCTTTTTACTAACATCACCCTTTTGAGAGGATGATGCAGTTGGCTCTTTGCTGGATAGAGTGTTTGACTGAGGGGGTTGGTTAGCAGGCCTTGGGTTAGCACTTTGTTCTCCTTGCTTACGCTGTGCTAACTGTGATTTTGAATCAAATATTGGCATGTTGTGTGGGTAAGACCTAAACAAACCCTCCATGTGGGGAGTTATGCTAAGTCTTACATCCACATCATTCCTAGTCTCCAAATTACCAAAAATGAGTTTGGTCATGGACTTAGGATAGCCTATTTTACTCTTATCTACTCCAGGCAATTCAATCAATGAAGCATTTTTAAAGTTAAGCACTGATTGAATAAAGCGAGGAAAGAAAATTTCATTACCTCTCTTGGCTGTGGTCTGACCAAGTCTCCCATAGAGTTCCTGTAGGATGAGAAGTCCAACATCTATCTTTCTCCCATGAGCCAAGGCATAGGCAAGCTGCTGCACGGGTGTACTAATCTGATCAAAGCTTGATTTCCGTGCAGTGAATACTTGAAGGAGTGTAGCAAATACAAAGCTCCATTCTTTCCTCAAGAACTTCCTATTCAACTTTCCCAGCTTGATAGTATCAGAGTAGTTGATGAAGTCAAAGAATTCTTCCAACTCATCATTGGAGGCCAGAGCATCATACGTCTCTTGCTGCATATCCAAGGCTTGATTCATGTCTGCAGTGGTGATAGTGATATCCTCTCCTTGAATCTTGCAGTGAACAATATAAGAGGTGATAGCATTCTCAAGAGCGATGACCTCCACAGTAGCAGTCCTCCAGAATTGTTCCAATAGATCTATGTACAGAGTTGGGTTGGCTGAGAGCGCACTCTTGATGTATGATTCAGACAACCACCGAACAAAGCACTTGAAATTGGCATTCGGTGCTTCCACATCACTGGAGATTGCGATGAAATTAGTTTGGGATGGTATGGTGAGTTGAGTGTTTGCCATTTGGGTAGAGAAGAAAAGAGAATTAGGATTGAAGAAGAAATTCGCAGTTAGGGTTTTTCAGAGGTTTCAGGAGTTGAGATGCTTGAGAAATCGAACGAAATGAATTGAATAGTTGTGAAGTTGTATATATATATATGAATGTCTTGAGTTGTCGATAGATAAGTGTTCTGTAGCGACAAGTCATTCGAGAAGTATGAAACAACTATTCGAGAAGTCAAGAAAGGCTTATTCGATATCTCAGGCAGTTTTTAACTCACAGCTGGCAGTGATTTAACTCAGAAAATAATTCAAAGTTAAGTAAAATATATTTTTATGAGTGAAATGAAGGTTTGAATATAAATCCAAAAAGCGATTAAGTGTCAGCGAAAAATCAGCCTTTTCAAATGATTCGATAACTCAAATGCAGCATTAGAGAACTCTATCATTAGAGAACTAAAATACTCTATTCGAGAACTCAAAGTGTGCTATTCGATTTCTCTAAAAGACACTATTCGAGAACTCAAGAGGGTTCTAGATAGGCCTATTCGAGAACTCGAGCCAAGACATAACAATGAACCATTCGAGAAGTCTGACTTATCGAACTGTACTTTTCACTCATAAAATTCAATTTCCACTATCCTTTAAAATTTACTAGAAATATTCATTGACGAATATTCTACCAAATTAAATAGTGGTTTACTCAAAATTTTTACAGAAATTTCAAGCTACATATGTATGATTTTCAACATGTGCAGCATTGGAATATTTATACATCATACTCCAGCCAATACTTACTTCAGAAATATTAGGCATTTGATAAAGTAAGTATTTACTGCTGCAACAATCTAGTTGATATATTCACTTAGCCAGAATTCGAAGAATTCAGCATTCCAATCTCACTGACCAGCCTAGTGAAGGTGGCTTCATCTAATGGCTTAGTGAATATGTCAGCTAGTTGTTTATCTGTAGAGACATAATGCAACTCAATGGTTCCATTAGTTGCATGTTCTCTAATGAAATGATATCTGATGTCAATGTGCTTTGTCCTAGAATGATTGACAGGATTGGCAACTATAGAGATTGCACTTGTGTTGTCACACATGATAGGAATTCTTTCCAACACAAGTCCATAATCTCTAAGTTGGTTTCTAATCCAAAGCACTTGAGCACAGCAACTTCCAGCAGCTATGTATTCAGCTTCAGCTGTGGAAGTTGACACAGATTGTTGTTTCTTGCTGTACCAAGAGACTAACCTTTGTCCAAGAAACTGGCAGCTACCTGATGTGCTTTTCCTATCCACTCTGCATCCAGCATAATCAGCATCAGAATAACCAACCAGATTGAACCCTGTGTCCTTAGGATACCATAACCCCAAGTTTGGTGTGCCTTTCAGATATTTGAAGATCCTTTTTATTGCTATCATGTGTGATTCCTTTGGGTTTGATTGAAACCTTGCACATAAGCATGTAGCAAACATGATATCTGGCCTACTAGCAGTGAGGTAGAGTAGAGAACCAACCATGCCTCTGTAGATTGAGATATTTACCTTTTTGCCCTTAGCGTCATCATCTAACTTGGTGGCAGTGGCCATGGGTGTCTTCGCAGGTGAACATTCTTCCAAATCAAATTTCTTCAGTAAATCTTTAATGTATTTGGTTTGACTTATAAAAATGCCATCCTTCCTTTGACTAACTTGCAGTCCAAGAAAGAATGTTAATTCTCCCATCATACTCATCTCATATCTGCTTTGCATGAGCTTAGAGAATTTTTCACACAGCTTCTCATTTGTAGAGCCAAATATGATATCATCCACATAGATTTGAACTAGGATAATATCATCACCATGTTTCTTGTAGAACAGTGTCTTGTCCAGTGTGCCTCTAGTGAATTGATTCTCCAGTAGAAATTGTGATAGTGTGTCATACCATGCCCTAGGAGCTTGCTTGAGTCCATACAATGCTTTAAGTAATCTGTAGACAAAGTGGGGGAACTGTGGATCCTCAAAGCCAGGTGGTTGTTGCACATATACTTCTTCTTCCAACTCCCCATTCAGGAATGCACTCTTGACATCCATTTGATAGACCTTGAAATTAGAATGTGCAGCAAATGCCAAGAAAATTCTGATGGCTTCTAGTCTAGCAACAGGGGCAAAGGTCTCATCATAGTCAATACCTTCCTGTTGAGAGTATCCTTTTGCAACCAACCTTGCTTTGTTTCTTATGACTACACCATTTTCATCCATCTTATTCCTTAGAACCCATTTAGTTCCAACAACGGTTCTATCCTTTGGTGCAGGCACTAGTTCCCATACTTTGCTCCTTTCAAATTGATTTAGCTCCTCTTGCATAGCAATTATCCAGTCAGGATCCAACAATGCATCATCAAGTTTCTTAGGCTCAACTTGGGATAGAAAGCAGCCATAGAGACATTCATTTATAGTTGCTCTCCTTGTCCTTACTCCTGCATTTGGATTTCCAATTATCTGATCTGCAGTGTGTGATCTATCCCATTTCCTTGTATGTTCAGATTGATTTCTCATCCTTGATGTTGCTTCATCATTTAGATCATGATCATCTACATTTCCTCCCCCTGTGAAGTTGTCACTCCTCACAGGTGTATCTTGGATGCTTGTTTCTTCATTGTTGGTTGACACAGGTTCTTCATTCACTTGAGTTTGTTGGATTATGAGTTCAGATTCACTTTCAATCTCCTCATCAGAATCATCTAGATTGTCAAACTTCAAGGGATCTTTATCTTCATCATTGGCTTCTTCTAATCCAGGTAGTTTGCTGTCATCAAATGTTACATCTGTGCTCTCCATTACTTTCTTTTGACAAATGACATAAACTTTGTATGCAATTCTTTCCATAGAATAGCCAAGAAAGATTCCTTCAAATGCCTTTGCATCAAACTTTCCAACATATTCTGAATTATCTTTTAGCACAAAGTACTTGCTTCCAAAAGTATGAACATACTTTAGAGTAGGCTTCTTTCCAGTCATCAAGTTGTAAGGTGTCTTTCCAGTGTTTTTGTTGATGAGGGTTCTGTTTTGGATGTAGCATGCAGTGCTCACAGCCTCAGCCCAAAAACATGTAGGCATCTTTGCATCAAGTAGCATTGTTCTAGCAGCCTCTATCAGAGTCCTATTCTTTCTCTCAACAACTCCATTTTGTTGTGGGGTCCTTGGAGCTGAGAATTGTTGAGAAATACCATTTTCTTTGCAGAATGCTCCAAGCATGGCATTTCTGAATTCTGTCCCATTATCACTTCTTAATGCAATCACACTTGCATTTATGGCCTTTGCTTCTTTGTCAACTTTCTTTATGTGCTCAATGATTACTTGTGGAGCCTCATCCTTTGATGCCAGAAATTCTACCCATGTATACCTTGTAAAATCATCAACCATCACTAGAGCATACTTCTTCCTTCCTAGTGACATAATATTGACAGGCCCAAACAAATCCATATGAATCAGTTGCAGGGGCTTGGTTATAGATGTCACTGTTTTTGACTTGTGGCTTGATCTTTTCATTTTTCCCTTTTGACACGCCTCACACACTCCTTCTTGACAGAATTCAAGTGTGGGCATGCCTCTCACTAACTCCCTTTTGACTAGGGAATTAATGGCTTTGAAGTTCAGGTGTGATAGCTTCTTGTGCCACAGCCAACTGTCTTCATTTGATGCTTTTGAGTAGAAGCAACAAATTGTGTCCTTGCTTGCAGAGTCCATATTGGCTACAAACAGGCTTCCCTTCCTTACTCCAGACAGAGCAAAATCACCAGTCTTCTTGTGGGTGATCAAACATTCATCTTTGTCAAAGTTCACTTTGAAGCCTCCGTCAGTGAATTGACCAACACTCAGTAGATTATGCTTGAGCCCCTTGACCAGTGCTACATTCTCAATGATGACATTTCCAATTTCCAACTTGCCATATCCCAGTGTGTTGCCAATGCTGTCATCTCCAAAAGCAACCATTGGGCCAGCCTTTTCCTCATACTGTGATAGCAGGGCCATATCACCAGTCATATGATTTGAGCATCCACTGTCCAAAATCCACATGACCTTCTTTTTACTTTCTTTGCCCTGCAAACACAAAAGTATTACTTCTCCTTTGGTACCCAAACGAGTTTGGGTCCATGTGACTTAGTGACAGTTTTATCAAAATCAGCATGCTTATCAGTTTTCTTGATGTTGGTCTTCTTGTCACTGTTGGGAGTCTTAGAATCAGGGTTCTTAGACTTAGGTGACAGAGGTACCTTCCTAACTTTAGGAGGACTTGAAGACTTTGTCCTTGTGTAGTGTGTGTGAACATTTTGATTGATACAGCCCTCCATGAATTGTCTTCTCAAATTAAAACAACTAGTCATCACATTCATGTTACATGGCATACAATCAAGTTTATCACAGAAAGGAGAGTCTCTATGTCTTAAAGGCACAGAGCAATCATAGAATGGTTTAGCAACACTACCAGATGGTTTCTTGCAAGCATGAGTCAAATGATTAGAGCTAAAACAGTTTTGACAAACTTTCCTAGGGGCATTTGGCACATAAGCATAGTTGTTATCTTTGTTAATCCCTAATTTGCCATTCCTGTTTGGTCTCTTATTAGTCACTTTCTTCTTAGTCTCATAATTTCCAACTGAAACAAAATTTACAGATTTCTCAAGTCTAGGTCTACCTTCTACTGGCTCCTTGGCTTTGGTTTTGACATTCTTACTCTCAGAGGATGCTTGTTGTTCATTTGATTGTGCCTCATCTTCATCCTCCAACATTTGCTTGATGAGTAAGGCATCCTCATCAATCTCAAGTGTTGGTGATTTAAATATTGGATTCTCAGTCTTTTTCAAAACCTGAGGCACCTCCTCTTGAACAACAAGGTCATCTTCAATGACTGCATAGCCTTTCCTCTGTTTAAGAGTGTCATAATCAAGTCCAATGGCAGCCTTAGGTCTAGCTAGATTTTTCTCATGATAAGACTGCAATAGACTAGAGGAATTCTTAAATGTCTTCAACTTAAATTCATTTTCAGCTAATTCATCCCTAAGAGCTTTCTCAACTTGACTAGCACATAGAACTTTATTCTTTAGATACTCAATCTCTTGTTTAAGATTTTCTATTTGCACAGTAGTTAGCTCTAGTTCCTCATTTCTCTTATTTAACAGTTCATTCCTAGTAGACAGTTTAGAAATCTCTTCATTAGCAGCAGTCATACTAGTATGAATGTTAAACATCTCAACGGATAGTTGTTCAACCAAAGATTTATATTCAGAAACAGACATGTCTATGGTAGTGAGAGATGGTACCTGTGAGTCTGATGCAGATGGTTCTTCCTTGGAATTGGCCATCAAGGCATAGTTGCAGAATTCTTGTTCTTCCCCATCACTGTCAGAATCATCCCAACACTTCCCTTCAGCTATGTAAGCCTTACCTGGTGTCTGCTTCTTTAGAAGGGCCTCATACTTAGCTTCAAGCTCAAGAAACTCCTTATCCTTCTTTTTAGGCTTCTTGCATTCACTGGCAAAATGCCCTAGGTCATTGCATCTGTAACATCTTACAGATGACCTATCCACATAGCTGGTTTTGAATCTGTTCTTGTTTGTTTTCATAGGTGCCTTGCTCTTGTTGAATGAATGATTTTGAGGTCTAGGCTTGAAGGGCTGATTCCTCTTGAATCTGATGTTTGGGAATTTTCTAGCCATAAAAGCATATGATGTATTTTCCATGCCATCCAGCTCTTCAAGAGTGTAGAACTCATCTTCTTCCTTGTCGTCAGCAGGTTCAGTCACTACTTCCTCAGTTTCTTCATCATCTACTATCTCTTCTATTCTCAGCTGACTTGCAGATGCTTCCAGGTCTTGAATAGATTTGTTGACAATCAAGGCACAGGATGTGTTTATCATTCTGCCTTGGTTAGCTTGGATAGCCCTCTTTTGAAGCAACTCAAGCTCGTGTGTCTTTAAAACCCCATAGAGCACATCATACGTGACTTTGTTCAAATCTCTTTCTCTTAGGGATATGACCCTTTGCTCTAGATGGTTTGGTGACGATAGTAGAAACTTCATATTTAATTCCTTAGTGCTGTAAACCTTCCCATTCATTTGGAGCTCAGTCACCAGCTTGTGAAATCTTTCAAACATATCAGTGATACTTTCCTTGGACTGTGCCATGAACGCCTCATACTGTGTGACCAGTATCTGTTTCTTATTTTCTCTTACCTCCTCTGTCCCTTCACATAACACCTCGATGTGATTCCACATGTCCTTGGCTGATTTGCATGATGCTATGTTGGCAAACATCGACATATCCATGGAGTCTATGATTAACAACATGAGGTGGCTGTCTAGGGCAATCTTTTCCTTCTCTGAGTCCGTCCATTTGGATGGCTCTTTTGGAACGTATGATCTAGGAATGACTACTGCGCCCACTGTGGATTCAGCAACTTCTTGTTGTGGTATGAATGGACCATTCTTGAGAATGTCAGGGTAGAGAGGATTGGCAGCTTTGATGAACAACAGCATTTTTATTTTCCAGAGGTTGTAATTCTCTTTGTCGAACTTAGGGACCTTTACCGTACCTGTAGTCTTTGGTGTATTCGAACTCATGATCGTTTTCTGTTTAGATTAAACAGCCTGCTCTGATACCACTTGTTGTGTATTGAATACAGTAAAAGAATACAGAGGGGGGGGGTGAATGGATTCTTGAACTTTTCTTCGTTCTTGAATCTTTGCAGCAAGATAAGTGATGAGTGTGTGAGATATGAAGATGCGGATAATTAAAGACAAACACAACACAATATCACTTTAATCTAATATCTTATTAGATAAAGATTTTGCTACAATCTGTGAATACAAATGATAGTATTCTCAGCTTCGTTTTTCTCAGAGAGATATTTTCTGGGTATTTGAGAAACTTCAACACCTTAACAGCTAAGGAAGTGAGGCTGTATCCTTATAGACATGGATACACCCACTTACTACAAATGAGGTAGGTAAAACAAAAACACTTTCCAGTCTGTCTATCTCATTTTAGTAAGAGTCCAAACGGCTACAGATTTGACTTTGAAAAGCCTGTTTAGATCCACTTCTTCAGCTCCTTGTCCCTTGTCTTATCTCTCCAAGCTTCTTTGTAGGCTTTCCAGCATGCTTTATAGGACAGAGTCAAATAAAGTATCCTGGCTTGTTGCAGGTTTCTGACTTGTACAATTCTTCAGTATTTTGTCCTCAAGAATGTATTCGAGAAGTGACTAAGTGAGTGATTCGAGAACTGGAGTTGACTTGATCGATAACTCTGAGTTCTCGAATAGTGTTATCTTGACATATCGAATCACTTCTCGAATAGCTCTTTTCTCTGGGACTCCTTGAGATATCGAATAGAGCATTTTGACATATCGAATCCCTGAGATATCGAATAGCATATTGAGTCTTTGAGATATCGAATGTAGCATTGACTTGTTGACCCTTTGAGAACTCGAACTGTTGACTCCTTGAGTTCTCGAACCGTGTAATAGACATATCGAATCCCTGAGATATCGAATGAGATATCGAGAGATATCGAATAGTGTCTTCTGAGATATCGAACTCCAGACTTCTCGAATGCTAGACTTCTCGAATAAACAAATGTACTTCTCGAATTAGTACTTAGGCAATTTCTTCATTTCTTCAATTCTTCAAATCCCAACTGTGATTATTTGACAGTCTTCATTTCCTTGCTTGAGGCATGAACCTTAGAACTTCTTTCAAGCTTTATTCTTGACTTAGTAGGTACAGTTACACAGATAGAATTTGATGCCTATTACATAGTACAAACAAGTAGAAACTCTACAACTAGAGGTTCCCTCAGTTAAGAGGTCATGTAGGTAATGCATAGCATTACGAACCACTTGGGCTTGTTATTAGATGTATTCAGGCATGCCTCTGTGACTAACAGCAAGAATTGTGGTCACAGGTTATGTGCAAAAGAAAGGGATCGATTTTGAGGAGGTTTTTGCTCCCGTTACAAGGTTAGAGACGGGACGTTTGTTGTTAGCTTTGGCTGCGAAAAACGGATGGGAAGTCCACCACCTGGATGTTAAATCAGCATTTCTGAATGGTGAATTATTGGAAGAAGTTTATGTAAGTCAGCCAGATGGTTTTGTACAAGAGAAACAGAAGCATAAAGTGTACAGGCTGCTGAAAGTGTTGTATGGTTTGATGCAAGCCCCTCGGGCCTGGTACTCTCGTTTAAACAAATGTTTAAAGGATTTTGGTTTTGCAAAATCCCCGCATGAGCTCGCTGTATATACAAAAAGAGAAGGAATGAATTTCTCATTATTGTCGTGTATGTTGATGATTTGCTAGTGACTGGTTCAAGCGTGGCGAATATAGTCAAGTTTAAAAAAGAGATGAATAAAGAGTTTGAGATGAGCGACATGGGCAAGCTTTCACACTACTTGGGAATTGAGGTAAAGCAAGGGAGTAATGGAATTGAACTGAAGCAAGCTTCTTATGCAAGAAAACTGTTAGAGAAAGTAGACATGACTGCGTGCAATCCAGTTAAGTATCCTATGAAACCGAAGGAAATTCTTAACAAAGATGAAAGGGGAAAAGCTGTAAACGAAACAATGTACAGAAGCATAGTAGGAGGACTGAGATACTTGGTGAACACGAGGCCAGACCTGGCTTATTCTGTTGAAGCATAGTAGGGACTGTAAATTATGGGCTGGTTTATTCGAAGGGTGTAGGTGATTACATTTTTTCTTGATACTCGGATAGTGTTAGGCCGAATACACAATTAATAATCAAATTCGTATGAGAGTTTAACAAGTAAGATGATTTTGCACTTTAAAATCTTCTGGTATTAAAACCTCTTCGTGATGTAAACTATCACAAAGAGCTGCTAGGTTACAATAAAGATAGTTCGATGCACGATACCCTTCTAGGGTTAACCTAATTGTATTTATAAAATATACAGCTTCTATACAATCGATAATTGATACTCCTATAAATTAGCTATACAATTGATATCAATTACGATTGCTACTCGTCTCCTTAGTCAACTCAATCTCTTTGACAGCTATCCAATGTTCAAAGATATCGCTTCCATAATAAATCTTCTATCACTATTGACCAGTAGACGCTGCCTCCAGACAGAGTTTGACAAACTCTGTCGAGCTTCCATCTGTCAGAGTTTACACTAAACTCTGACCGCTTCCAGCTAAACTCTGATAATTCACTGTAACACTTAAACACTGATTAAAACACATCAATTATATTTAACAATCTCCCCCAACTTGTTCATTAGCAAAAATGCACAAGTTAATAACAGTAATTGATGATGTCAAAACAAATAGACAAATACAGTGTTTATACAAATTCAGAGTTTAAGCTTTTACTTAACAAAATCTACAGAAAATAAGAAAATCCTTACAGACTTTAATCTCTAATCTCTTCAAGATCTGGTGTAGCTCTGAGATAATCTATGAGCAATCTTCTTTCTGCATTTTCAAGCTCAATCTCCATAGCTTCTTTAATCTTTCTGAGCTGAGGATCACTCTCATCTGTCTGATAGATAGCAGATCTAAGATCATAGATTTTGTTTCTTCTCATCTCATTTCCCAGTCTGATAAATTTCACTTCTTCTGACTGTGAATTGAAGTCAAGTACTGTGATTCCCAAATCAGTCTTTAATTTTGCAGTACCCTTCTTCATTTCAATAAGATTTCCATTCCAATCCCTGTACTTAGGAACATATCTGCTATTATACTTCATTTTTCTGATTGCTAAATTCTGAAGCATCTTCTTTCTGAGCACATTTGCAACTGATTGAGTCCTTTGACTATTCACCTTGAAAAGATATAGAACATATTCTAATTCTTCCCAATATTTCAAGCCAATATCATTCTCACCAATTCTAAATACTGTCCCATCAGCCATGAAATACAAGAGAAAGTCCTTCTTTAAACTCTTCTGATAAACTAACTGTACTGATTCCAGTCTGTCCAAGCTCTCTTGAGTGACACCACGACCTGGAACAGTCAGTGAAGAAGGATCTCTAGGACCAGTATATTGCCTTTTGTCCTTGTGTGAACCCAGACCACCCTTATTGTTTCCAACCTTACCAGACAAGGCTCTTCCATCAGAGAAATCCATAGAAACTCTAGATAATAGATTTGGATCATGAAATGTTCCTTTCCCAAAAACTGATTTCAACTGAGAAGATAAAGGTCTAGACACAACTTGTGTAGCAACAGAGGTTGTGTTTTCTTTCTTCTGTACAACTTGTGTAGAAACAAAGGTTGTAACTTTCTTCTGTGAACTTTCTCCTTCAATGCCTTTCAGCTTGAGTTGAGCTTCTGCTGCCATTGTTTCCTTTGATAACTGAGATTTTTTACTAACATCAGCACTTTCCTTGATCACAATGCCTTTAACAACAGGCCTAGGAGCTTTTCCTTTCTTTAACTTACCAGACTTTAAAGCCTTGAGATGTTCTTCTTGTAAACTCTTTTCTTCAGCTTTAATGTCCTCAATTGTAACTCCTTCCTCATTCTCTTCAATAAACAACTTAGCAGCCAATTCTTCATCAGTCTGTGGATTAGAAAATAATAGCAAACTCTTTGTCTTTGCAGTACCTTGAGTATCAGTGTTTATCCCAACAAACTGTGATTTAGAGGACTTGCTAGTTTTCAGAGTTTGAAATTCTTCAGTTTTGCTCTTTCCTTTACTACTTGCTCCTCCATCTCCAGCATTCTCCTTTCTGATCAGAGTTTGAGATTGCTTGCATTTGTCTTTAGCAACTCTCTCCCCCTTTTTGACATCATCAGGCATAAGAATAGATGTGATTAACTCCAAGGAGGTAGCAATAGAATCAATCTTTAAGGACATATCATTCTGATTTTGTTCAACTTTGCTCAGCCTGTGAGACAAAGTTTCTTGATTTTGAGTAAGATATTGAAATTTATTCTTGTTGTCAAGTTTAATCATATCAGCTCCTCTAACAACATCACCTCGAACATCAAAGATTGCCTTTTGACATAGATCAAACCTAGAGTTGAGAGTCTTCACTTGTACAACTGTAGCCTTGAGACAAGATAGAATCTCTGGATTTGTAATTGTTCTGGAGGTTCTCTTGACAAATTCAGCTGCTCTTGCAGGAGGAAAGATACAAGTGTCCTTGTACCAGTCATTTGAAAATTGTTCAAGGTATTCTTCTTCAGCATCTGCTTGATTTGAAGGACCAGCAAAATCCTTAACCTTAGCATCAGTCTGGACTGGTAAACTCTGAGAAGAGCTTGACTCAGTATTCCCTTCAGTTTCATCTCCAACCTCAGCTTCAACATGATGAGTGGATGGAGGAATTGGAATAGATGCATCAACAGTGTCAACAACATCCTCTGCAACAGGTTCAGTAGTAGAGTCAACAATAGGCTGTACAACATCCTCTGCAGATTGCACAATAGTCTCAGAGTTTATCTCCTTAGGTTGTTGATCAATCTCATCTCCTCCTTCAACAGTCTGGTGAGCATCTGAGAGTAATTCTGTATGTGATGCTACAGTTTCAGAAAGAACAACTGTAGGTTGATCAGCTGCACCAGTTGCTTCAGATTGAGCAAAAATTGATGAGATAGGATCAGAGAATGGCATGAATGAATCAAGAATATCATTCATTGGAGAAAAGCCATCTCTAGTATCCTCTTCTGCAGGCATTTTGTCCTCTACAGGCATTTCAACCTCTGCAGGCATTTTAACCTTTTCAGCCTCAACATTAGGTGTTTGCTGTGAAACTACCTCTGGAGCTTCAACATTTTCATCAACAGAATAAGAGATTACCAGTTTTTTTCTCTTAGCTAGAGGCACTTCATCTGAATCCTCTTTACTAGATTCTGCTACCACAGAGGGTGACTTAGGTCTTTTTGCTCTTTGTATCATTCTTCTAGTATAAACAGCTCCAGTAGATGTCTGTTTGGCTTTGATGTTTGTCTCTATTGTCTTCTTAACTCTTGCATGTCTTTCAGTGGTTCCTGCTGATTTCCTTACTCTGCCTCTTTTTGCTTTAGGCTGTGGTTGTGGTTGAGATTGTGATGGTTCAGAGTTTATTTGTGGAGTGTGTGAAGATTGTTTTGTGATTGGAGATTGAGGGTTTTGGGTTGGAGTAGTGTTTGTGATTGGTGATGAAGGTTGTTGAGTAGGTGCAGTGTGGGTAGGTGATGTAGGTGGTTCAGTGTTTAGTGGTTCAGGTTGTGGTTGGTCTTGAGGTTGGTGAAGAAAATTCTGCAAAGCAAGTGGCAGAACAAAGGCAGGTAGATTTTCTTTACCAGCATCCTTATTAGTCATATCAGAGAATATTCTCTTGTTGACTCTAAAAGGCTGAATTTCATCAGTTTCAGCAATCTCTAAACCAGATACACAAGCAGTGAATAGCATTTGACAAAATCGAGCAAAATAAACTGTAGTAGACTCTGACAGTTTATCACCTAGGTTCATCAGAACATATCTACCAAAATCAAAATTACTGCCATAAAGTAGAGAATACCCGATTTGTAGACTGTCCATTGGAATAGCATCCCAGTTAGTGACCTTCTTCTGGAATGTCCTTGTAATGCAATCGAAGAAAAAATTCCATTCCTTCCTGAGATTAGGCCTCTTTACACTGCCAAGCTTGTCAAGAGATTCCATGTAGCCTATCTCCTGTAACATCTGTCTCAGTTGAGGTTCAGCAACGTAAGTATAAGATGTGTGTGTATCAAACCCCATTGTGTCTCTGACAGTTTGTGGAGTAATCACAAACTCTTGTTCTTCATGAGTGAAGATGATGTTTGGAGTCCCATTCTCTCCTCCATCCACATAGACCGAGTTTTGCCAAAAAGTGGCAATTTGAGATGCAGAGAGAGTACCAGGTTCAACCAGAGCTTGTCCAATCTCTGAGTCTCTCAAGAAATTCTGCATAAGATGAAACGCTTCTGGAACACGTTCATGATAGAGTGGAGCTGCATAGTTGTTAGGGACAAAACGTAGACCAAGAACAGTGAATGGTTTAGAAGCCATTGAATCAAGAGAAAAGTGTATGTAGGAAAGGTGTTTGTGAAAATGCCCAAGTGAAAAGTGAGAGAACTGTGAGATGTAAAAAGTAAAACACAATCGTTTGGACACAAAAGCAATTAGAGTAATTAAAAACTCAATCGTTTATGTATTCAAACACTCAACAGTTCCTAGATTAATGTGTGAGTGGGACACAATAATGGGTGAGTGGGACACAGTAATGGGTGAGTGGTACACACGCGTTCGTAATTTTAGGAAATGTATTTGTGAATAAAAAAAAATATTTGATTTTAAAAAAAAAAAATCAAATAACACTCTCTTAAAATACCTGGAACCAGAATACAAAGCGTTTACCTGTAACCATTAAAAACCAGAATACGAAGCGTTTTAGTACTTCGTTACTTACCCATCTCTATTTAAGGCCTAGAGACTTGTTCAGACTTGTTCACTATCCCTTTAACCTTTCATTCTCTCCTGAAAATCAAAAACCCTTCACACAACACACCGTTAAACAATGTCAAAACTTACCATCAAGGAAAAGAATCTCCATCTCATAGAGAACAGAGATATCTTCAGTTATACTCGTGAAGAGTTTGATGCCTTTAACTGGGAAAGGCAGCTTGACACTCTGTGGCTGCAGATGGATGCCAGTCTTGAAGAAATCGAGAGAGAAAAGCCTGCATGAGTGATCGACATCGATGCTGCGCTTCAAGCAACATTAACATGGCTTTCCTCTAAGGCATCCTCATCCAACACCACCAACCATTGTTAATGAATATGTCAGCAAAAATAACCTTATCCCTTCAACTTCCACCCAAACAAAGTGGCAAAGATGGGATCTGGGATGGCTGCTAACAATGGAGTGGTTTGGACTTCACCTTTTATTTTCCTGTTGAATAGATTAGCAGATAGAGAGAACAAAAAGATGTAATCCTTGCTTGTAATCTCTTTCTTATTATCAATGAAAAATCCTGTTTCTCTAATCTTATTCATTGTTTTCTGCAAATTTTATGTTTATGAACTGTTCTTCAAAGAATTAAATCAAAGAAGTGAATATGAAAACTAATTAAAGTAATCATGTAAGTAACAAATTCATCAACAATAACCACAATTAAATCAGGAACAGAACAATTAGGGATTACTTGTATCACCGCTGTATTCTCTTTCCTATTTCCAAGACACTTTAACACAATACACTTATTAACAGTTGTCAAAAGCCCTATTTACTCCAAAATTTTCAAATTATCCAAATGAAAATTTACCTTAGAGTACTAACAACAAATCAACAGCGTTTGTCAATTCTCCAACTTTATCACCGAAACCCTTTCAGAGATTGCACAGTTGTGAAAATATGTGTGTGTGAAGCAGAGTTTACCAAATCAATTTTTAGAGCATCTAATTTTTCATAAAATCCATAAAATAAATCAATAAACACTGGATGCACAAACTGTCATAGTAAACACTGACTGTATGATGAAAGCTAAACTCTGTAGTAGACAATCTATATACAGTAACATTTAATTTATTTTATACCCCCTCTATTGCTAATTTTTTTTTTATTCTATTCATTCCAGTAATTAGAGGTTGGAGCTAGTCACCAAAAATTCAAAAATTTTAGCCCTTATCATTTTGATAAGTTCCTGGGTCATCCTAGTATTTGACTAGTCACCAAAAATCAGAGAATTTTAGCACATATTATATACCAATAAGTTCCTGGGTCATCCTAGTCTCCAACATAATCTCAAAGGAGTATAGCAACCTATATACATTTTCTTTGGGGTATTGCAGTAAGCATTTTAATCTACCAGAGTATAACTAACAGAGTTTAGAGTTCATCAACATCAGTAGTTATTCATGAAAGGCAATGCACACAGTATTTATAGACTCAGAGTTTAGGACAAAATAAACTAAGAGATGCTATAAATATGCTATGTTAACTTTCTGCACAATCTAAGATTAGATCACAATAACTCAGAAAGATTCATGATTAATTGCCGAGAATCATGCTTCATACATATTTCTTCATTGGTGTTTTCATTCAGACAAAAATCAACTCAGAGTTCACAGAGTTTATCAAACTTATTAACAGTGTATGACACACAGGCATGCTGACAGAGTTTAACAGAGTTTGACAGAAAAACATGTTAACAGAGTATGCATAACAGAGTTTAATCAACAGAGTTCACTTAGCACTTAACAAATCAAGGAAATATGAGCAACACTTTACATAAGTAAAATTTGAATCTAACCAACATTCCTAGTCAGAACCAGAGACCATTCCCAGTTCATTGACCAGTCTTGTAAATGTAGCTTCACTCAATGGTTTAGTGAAAATATCTGCAAGCTGTTGTTCTGTAGACACAAAATGTAGTTCAATATTCCCTTCTTCCACATGTTCTCTGATGAAATGGTACCTTATGCTGATGTGCTTGGTCATTGAATGCTGTACTGGATTACCTGTCATAGCAATAGCACTTTGATTATCACAGTAAATAAAATCTTACTGTACCTCAATCCATAATCCAGCAACTGATTCTTTATCCACAAGATTTGTGCACAACAGCTACCAGCTGCAATATACTCTGCTTCAGCTGTAGATGTAGAAATTGATTTCTGTTTCTTGCTATACCAAGAGACAAGTCTATCACCAAGAAATTGACAACTTCCACTAATGCTCTTTCTGTCAATCTTGCAGCCTGCAAAGTCTGCATCAGAATACCCAAGTAGCTTGAAATCTGATTCTCTGGGGTACCACAGACCTAATGATATGGTGCCCTTGAGATACTTGAAGATTCTTTTCACAGCTGTCAGATGTGGCTCTCTAGGATCTGCCTGAAACCTTGCACAAAGACAGGTTGCATACATGATGTCAGGCCTACTAGCTGTCAAGTAAAGAAGAGATCATATCATGCCCCTGTAGTTTGTCATATCCACTGAAACTCCTGTGTCTTTGTCCAATTTAGTTGTTGTTGCCATGGGAGTTGATGCAGATGAACAGTCAAGCATACCAAATTTCTTGAGAAGATTTCTGGTATATTTTTCTTGATTAATGAAGATACCATCATCTGTTTGTCTCACCTGTAGGCCTAGAAAGTAACTAAGCTCTCCCATCATGCTCATTTGATACCTGGACTGCATGAGCTTGGTAAACTTCTTACAGAGTTTATCATTAGTAGACCAAAGATAATGTCATCAACATATATCTGAACTAAAAGGAGGTCACTTCCTTGATTGAAATAAAACAGAGTTTTGTCAATTGTACCTCTGTTGAATCCACTTTCTAGAAGAAATTGAGCAAGTGTCTCATACCATGCTCTTGGTGCCTGCTTAAGTCCATATAGTGCCTTATCTAGCCTGTAGACATAATCTGGATATTTGGGGTCCACAAATCCTGGTGGTTGTTCAACAAACACTTCTTCTTCAAGCTTCCCATTCAGAAAAGCACTTTTCACATCCATCTGGAACACTTTGAATTTCTTGTGAGAGGCATATGCTAGAAAAATTCTGATTGCCTCCAATCTTGCAACTAGAGCAAATGTTTCATCATAGTCTATTCCTTCCTGCTGTGAATAGCCTTTTGCTACCAGTCTAGCCTTGTTCCTTGATAATGTGTATTTTATATACGTTTTATCTTTTATTCTCTTGCATTTTTGTTTGTTTCGAATGTTGTTTTATTGATATTAATTATGTTTTTCATCTTTCAGTGCCCCGTGCTTAATTGTTGAAAAGATGGATTATTTTGGGCTTGAAAGCGAAGATTTTCTGTACGGGCAGCTGTACGGCCGTTCAACAGGCCGTACAGAGCTGCTGTGTATTAAAAGAACATAACATCTCATCTTCATATCTAACTTAACCTACATCTTATCTTCATCTAACCTATCCTCTTCAAAGTCCATTCAATTAGGGTTAGTAGGGTAGAGAGAAACATCAATTACTCATAATCTAGCATTGATTATGAGTAACTAACTCCATATATTTGGCTCAAGGAGGATTTCTTGTACAAAACCCATTTCATTTATTTAAGATTTATTTTCATTCTATCTTGATTGCTTGTGATGTATTGCTTATGATTTTGCTTGGAGATTGTAAGTTGCTTCATCTTGCTCTTCTTGTAATTTCAATTGCTAATTGTTTGTGCTAATCCGTAATTGTTAGTACATTCATTGTAGTAGCACAAGGTTTGGCGTGCCTAAACTTCAAGATTCAAGTGCAAATACCTAGGTTGAGCTCCTCATCCTTGGGTTTGTCCTATCCTCTCTTTGTTTAATTCCTTGACTTGGTTAAATTGATAGTGCTTCATTATTGGTTGCTATTGTCAAGAGAGCTAATTTATGTGCTTCACTAAATTAGTGTTTTTAGAAGAGAAATAAGTGATTGTGTGCTTCACCAATTATCTTGGTTAGGTAGAGTTGGATATATTTTGCTTGTTGGGTTGAAGTGCTTGAGTTTCCATTTTCCTTGGGTCAAATGTCTCTTATCTTGCTAATTTGATTATTGTGTTGTTGTGTTGGCAAATTTGGATATTAGCCATTAACTTAGTTGTGTTTTTGTAGCAATTTATTTATCGTATGCAAGGTGTTTGATAAAACACCTCAACCAAACTCAAAACCTCCCCCCATTTACAAACTTCTAGATTGTAAGAGATAATATACTCGAAATCAATATTGATAGTCCTTCCCTGTGAACGAACTATGAAAAACACTACCTTCAAATTGGCGCCGCTGCCGGGGAAGGCAACGATATTAATTTTGAGTTAATTGTTTCTTATATTTTAGATTTTATCTTTGTATATAGTTTTTTTCTTTCTTTCTTTCTTTGTTTTTTTATTGGTATGTCTTCATGTTTATTGGAGATAGACAACTAACCCTTTCAGGAGACAATGGAGAATTATTTTGGTTGGAATAACGCTCAAGATTTCACCCACGATCAAGAACGATATCAAGATTTTAATTCTTTTCAGAATTTAAATGCATATCAGGTGAATTCTTTCTATTCTACAAACTCATGCTATGCTCCTTAACCTCCTAGCATCGATTATTCATATGCTTTTGAAAATCAATGTTATGATCCACAATATAATTCCCATGGCCATCAAGGGTCTTCTTCATCTACATTGTCATCACTTGATGAAATGATGAAGCAAATGGCGGCAAATAACCTCCAATTTCAAAACATCACTTTTCAAAGTATATCCAACTTGGAAAAGAACATTTCTCAAAGCATATCCAACTTGGAAAAGCAAATGAGTCAACTAGCCGAAACCGTGAGTCGATTAGAGGGGTCAATTCTCCTACTAATCATGATTCTTGTTTTGTAATTGATGAAAATGTTGTTCATGATGAATTTGCTTGTTTAGTTGACGATTGCCCTAAGCTTGACAATGATAAATTGGATGTAGTTGAGGATCTACCAAACATAGAAAATACTTTTGTGCTTAATGAATTGGTAGATGAGATAAAAATTGATGAATGTCCAATTGAAATTGAGAAAAAATTTGAGCTTAAGATTGATGAGGTTGAAATTTTTGCTTGGGTATATAAGGATCCAATTTGGGAGCAATTTTTGAGTCGTGCTTATAATGATTATTCTGACGATTTTTCTAGTTATTTTGGTTTTTCAAAGTCTTTTGAAGATGTGAAGATCATAAAAATATTTCTATATTTTTATGGATCAAAGGTATATTTGCACACCTTATTTTTATTATTGATACGTAGGTATGTGCATTTATTTGCTTTTTCACCTCACTAGTTATAATACTTGTATAAATAAGTCGAGCCAACGACAATAAACAAAGCGCTTTTTGGGAGGCAACCCAAGGTACGCATGTATTTATATATTTTTATGTGTGTGTTAGATTATAATGGAGTAAAAAAAAAAATTAATGTCCCGCTCAATAATATTTAGTATCGTTAATTCTAATTTTTATGATTTTTATATTTATTCCTCACTTGCCTTGATGTGTTTGTTCATGTTTTCAGGAATTAATATTTTATTCAAGCATTCAGGAATTTATGTGGATTTTGTAAAAAAAAATTATTTTTATAAAATTTCAGGGCTGTACGGGCTGTTATACGGGATGCAGACCGTGCAACAAACCGTGCAGCAGGCCGTTCTTAATTTTTCTAAGCTTCTATCCAGCTCTTAGTTCAAAATGATGAGAATTTTGAACCCCCTACCCACTTATTGTACAGGCTGTACAACTCTCTTAAAAAAAATACAAAAACAGAACAAACACCCATCTTGTCTCCTCTCCTCACCTCCTATTTAAAACCCAGCACTCCACTATCCACCAACCTTCACTACGAACCTCCCATTCCCACCATCCCCTCCACATCTCCTGTTTCGACAACCACCACCGCGACCCAACCTCCCAACTTCTGCTCCGCCTTCCCCTCTTTCAAACACAAAGCCGTTCACCCACCCCATTCCCTCCATCCCCCACCCAACAAGCAAATTCACTATCTCCCCCATCATCTTCTTCAAACCCACCAATTAACCTCCACCTCCAACACCACCCACTCTCCCCTCCATTCCCCAGCCTCCCATCTACATCAACAGCCCTCCACCGCAGTCATGTCCATTCACGCGACCACCGAACAGCCATCGCCGTTCTCCACCTCTATCCTCCTTCCGACCCACAACCCAACTCCATACCTCCGTACATCACCACTCCAATTCACCACCACAACACCCGTTTCCTCTCATCCACCCCCCGTGTTTCCCCCCCACATCGCCCTTTTTCCCCCCCTCCCCTCTGTTTCCAAAAAACATAACCCCCGTACCTTGTTTTTATTTTTTAGTTTAGTTTAGTTTTTTTGTTTTTTGTTTTTTTTGTTTTTTTTGTTTTTTTTGTTTTGTATTTTTTGTATTTTTTTTTGTTTTATTTCTTTTTATTCATTTTTTTTTAATTTTGATTTTGATTTTCAATTTTAGTTTTCTAAACTTAAATTTTTTTTATAAATTCAGAAATCAATTTAAATTTACTTTATTTTGATTTTATTATTAATAAGTTAGTTCTTTTTGTTTTCCTTTATTTTATTTTATTTATTTTTATTCACTATTTCTTTCATTTTTAATTTTGATTTTAAGTTTTTTTTTAAACTAAACAATTTTTATATAAATTTAAGAATCAATCTATGTTTGTTTTAAATTTTATTTTTGATTTTATTATTAATTGGTTAGTTCTTTTTGTTTTATTTTATTTTATTTTGTTTTATTTACTTTTATTCACTACTTCTTTCATTTTAATTTTGATTTTAATTTTGATTTTAATTTTTTTAAAATTTTCTAAACTAAATTTTTTTATAAATTCAGAAATGAATTTAAATTTAATTTATTTAATTTTTGATTTTATTATTAATTTGTTATTGATTTATTTTGTTTCATATTATTTTATCTTTAAAAAATCAAAAAACCAAAATTTTTAATTCTTTTTAATTTTTATTTTAGTTTTTCATTTTCTAAAACTAAGTAATTTATATAAATTCAAGAATAAATTTTATTTCACTTTAGAATTTGATTTTGATTTTATTATTAATTTGTTAGTTATTTTATTTTATTTTATTTTAATTCTCAATTTGATTTTTTACTTTTTTTTTCATTTATTTTATTTTGGTTTTAATTTTAAATTGGATTTTTGCTTTTATTATTATTTCAGTTTTAAATTTGATTTGATTTTTATTTAATTTTTTTTTATTAATTGGTTTTTTATTTTATTTTATTTTATTAAAAAAAAACAAAAACAAATATATTTTTTTTTATTTCTATTTCCTTAATTAGTGTTTTGAAGTAGCTTTGTAGGGTGTGGATTTGGCTTGTTGATTATTTTCGTTGGGATGATTGTGGTTAGTGGCATTCATTCAATTCATGGCTTGCAATATCGAAGTTGGATTTTGGCAAATATGAGTGGTGCTCCCGGTCCTTGTTATTCATTTTAAGGGGAGTTCCTTTCACTTTTGTTTCTACTTCGTTTTTTTTTATTTGTCATGCATGAGGACATGCCATGTTTTAAGTGGGGGAAGGTTTGTTTTTGTTCATCATTGTAGTATAGTATGTGCCTAGTATTAGTACTATATTTTAGGATTGTTGATTTTGATGTCCGTTTTGTTTTCATTTGGGAAATAAGTTTAATCATGAGTGTGTTTGCTTGTTTGTAAAATTTAAGACATTGTGAGCTTGTAGTCTTGTTTTCTTCCTATTTCGTGCCTAGCATTACCAATTTGATGCGAATCTATAAGTTTGATGCACCTTATTGCACACACACACTTGAAATGGCATGAAGAGTCTAGATGTTTGTAATTAAATTGTGAGCATGACGATTATCTCTTAGCATGCATGGAATCAAATCGAGAAGATGTTATTAAAACTTAAACCTTGTGAGATCTTGAACGATGATTCTTTTGCTTGTGTGTTTCTCCGTCTTTATGTATGTTTGTTGCTCTAGGGCTTGCATTAAACCTTTATTCATGGATGCACCATAATAAGGAAATTCTTTTTAGGATAACCTTTTTGACCTTTTTAGCTTGTGAACCATGAAAATAATCTCTAGTTACCCCTTTGAAGCTTATATCCATGTTTTTCTTCGTCACTTTCTCCTTTTATACATGAGTCAAAGCCAAATACTTCACTCTCGACCTAGTTGAGCTAGTTGAGTCTTGGAAAGAATTGATTGATGAGCATGAGAATGTGGAGAAATTGTGAAGAGGAAGAATTCTATTTATTGTAAGTGGAAACTAGTTTGATGTGTATATCTAGATGTGGTTCAAAGTTCTTTGTAGTATTTATTTATGTTATGCATTCCCTTTGGTAAAAAAAACTAATAATAAAGGGGATGTAAAAAAAAGAGAAAAAAAAGAGAAGAGAAATAGAAAAAAAAAAGTAATAAATCTTTGTACTTTATTTTGTTTCAATTTTCTTGGTAAATGTGGTTGTGTTTTGTAATTGTAAATGAGTGAAGACATTCTTTAGTTTTAGAATTTGGTGGATGAAGCGTGCAAGCGTCATTTTGACTCAACTAGCGAGACTTTTACACCTTCCTTGAACTTAAATTTTCACACCTTCACCCAAGCCTCATTACAAACCATTTTATGAATTCCTTGTTTTTGGTGCAATCCGGAATTTAGGTGAACATGCAAGGTCAAGTAGAGCGCATGCATTTAGACTTGGAGTTGAGTGCAATCTCTAGCCCATACTTGTGTGATACATAATTGAGAGATGTGAGATTTTTCACCATACAATTTCATCTTCTTAATGCGAGGCCATGTATGCTTTGTGATCATCTTGTCTAGTGTTCACGATTGAAGTGCATTCATTCTATCTTTAATGTCTTGGTTACATATTGCACAAGGTGTGTTATCTTGATTCTTGAATTGGTTGTTAGCTCGTTTTAGTGGATGACAAGGTGAATAGCTCTATATGTTTGATTTTAGTTACAAGTAGACGGCTCGGGCATATGAGTGTAATAGTTAGTTTAATTAGTAGGTATTGTTAGTTTTTTGTTTGTTGGTGATTTTTGTGATTTTGTGGGTACATCATCTATAAACCCTCACGAGACCTCACTCGTCCACTAGGGCTACCTAGGGGTTCCAAGGGCTTGTTGCATATGCCAAATGCAACCGTGATCACCTACGGAAGTGGTACTAGTTAGGAGTATATGGTTATGTTAATTTTAGTTTGCTCGGGACTAGCAAAGTTTAAGTGGGGGAAGATTTGATAATGTGTATTTTATATACGTTTTATCTTTTATTCTCTTGCATTTTTGTTTGTTTCGAATGTTGTTTTATTGATATTAATTATGTATTTCATCTTTCAGTGCCCCGTGCTTAATTGTTGAAAAGATGGATTATTTTGGGCTTGAAAGCGAAAATTATTCAAGAGGGAAGTTAGAAGATGCAAGCTCGCGAGGCCGGGAGGCGTTTAATTCATTATATTGAAGATTTTATCTTGTACGGGCTACTGTACGGCCGTTCAACAGGCCGTTCAGAGGAGCAGATTTTCTGTACGGGCAGCTGTACGGCCGTTCAACAGGCCGTACAGAGATGCTGTGTATTAAAAGAACATAACATCTCATCTTCATATCTAACTTAACCTACATCTTATCTTCATCTAACCTAGCCTCTTCAAAGTCCATTCAATTAGGGTTAGTAGAGTAGAGAGAAACATCAATTACTCATAATCTAGCATTAATTATGAGTAACTAACTCCATATATTTGGCTCAAGGAGGATTTCTTGTACAAAACCCATTTCATTTAATTAAGATTTATTTTCACTCTATCTTGAATGCTTGTGATGTATTGCTTATGATTTTGCTTGGAGATTGTAAGTTGCTTCATCTTGCTCTTCTTGTAATTTCAATTGCTAATTGTTTGTGCTAATCCGTAATTGTTAGTACATTCATTGTAGTAGCACAAGGTTTGGCGTGCCTAAACTTCAAGATTCAAGTGCAAATACCTAGGTTGAGCTCCTCATCCTTGGGTTTGTCCTAGCCTCTCTTTGTTTAATTCCTTGACTTGGTTAAATTGATAGTGCTTCATTATTGGTTGCTATTGTCAAGAGAGCTAATTTATGTGCTTCACTAAATTAGTGTTTTTAGAAGAGAAATAAGTGATTGTGTGCTTCACCAATTATCTTGGTTAGGTAGAGTTGGATATATTTTGCTTGTTGGGTTGAAGTGCTTGAGTTTCCATTATCCTTGGGTCAAATGTCTCTTATCTTGCTAATTTGATTATTGTGTTGTTGTGTTGGCAAATTTGGATATTAGCCATTAACTTAGTTGTGTTTTTGTAGCAATTTATTTATCGTATGCAAGGTGTTTGATAAAACACCTCAACCAAACTCAAAACCTCCCCCCATTTACAAACTTCTAGATTGTAAGAGATAATCTACTCGAAATCAATATTGATAGTCCTTCCCTGTGAACGAACTATGAAAAACACTACCTTCATTCCTTGTGATAACACCTTCACTGTCAGTCTTGTTTCTGAAAACCCATTTAGTACCAACAATAGATCTGTTCTTTGGCCTTGGTACAAGGGTCCAAACTTCATTTCTTTCAAATTCATTCAACTCTTCCTGCATTGCTGTTATCCAGTTAGCATCTTGAAGAGCTTCTTCCACTTTCTTTGGTTCATTTTTAGACAAGAATGCATGAAACAAACATTCACTTGCAGTGGCACTTCTTGTTTTCACTTTTGCATCTGGATCACCAATTATCAAATCAGGTGTATGTGATTTAGTCCATTTCCTAGCAGAAGGTAAATGACTTCTGTCAGCATGTGATCCTCCCCCTTGATCCATGCTCTCCTGATTTTGTTGTGATCTTTCTTCATTTTCTGAGACTCCCCCTGAACTTGACTGCCCAGAGTCAGAATTTGAATTTTCAGAGTTTGAATCATCAGAGTTTGATCCAGATTTTTCAGTTGACTCAGTATCAGTGTTTGAGTCTTCATCTTGATCATGCTCCCCCTCAACTGGTTCTTCCCTTTGTTGTAGCTGAGAAGTTTCTCCAGTGTTTACCAGTAGAGGTTCAGAGTTTGTTTCAACAGAGTCTGTCAGAATTGTTTGATCAGAGTTTACTTCAACAGAGTTTAAATCTTCATTTTCAAAGTTCAGTTGATCATATTCATCCTTGTCTTCAAGTCCAGTTATCTTCTTGTCATCAAAAGACACATGTATAGATTCCATGATCACTTTAGTTCTCAGATTGTAAACTCTGAATGCCTTTGTTGACAGTGGATAGCCAACAAAAATTCCTTCATCTGCCTTTAACTCAAACTTGGTCAACTGTTCAGGATGAGTCTTCAAAACTAAGCATTTGCACCCGAAAATATGAAAGTATTTCAGGTTAGGCTTCTTTTTCTTCACCATCTCATATGGTGTCTTTCCATGCTTATTGATCAGTGTAGCATTTTGAGTAAAACAAGTAGTTTGAACAGCTTCTGCCCAGAAATAAGTTGGCAATTTTGCTTCATCAAGCATAGTTCTGGCAGCTTCAATCAAGCTTCTATTTTTCCTTTCAACTACACCATTTTGTTGTGGTGTACCAGGTGCTGAAAATTCTTGCTTCACTCCATTGTCCTTGCAGAATTCTTCCATTGTTGCATTTCTGAACTCAGTTCCATTATCACTTCTGATGATTCTGACTTTGTTATTTGATCCTTTGTCCAGAAGCTTCACATGCTCCATCAGAGTTAATGTAGTTTCATCCTTCTTTGCTAGAAAATACACCCAAGTGAATCTAGTGTATTCATCAACAATGACTAAAGCATATTTCTTCCTTGCTATAGACATAACATTTACTGGACCAAAGAGATCAACATGCAGAAGATGATAAGGATCAGTGATTGAAAATTCTGTCTTGCTCTTGAAAGATGACTTCCTTTGCTTGGCCTTTTGACATGAATCACATAGGCCATCAACATTTAATAGAGCCTTTGGGAGTCCTCTTACAAGATCCTTTTTGATCAATTCATTGATGTTGTTCAAGTTCAAATGTGAGAGTTTCTTGTGCCACTTCCAACTCTCTTCACTAGACATTCTTGTAGACATGCAAACAACTTTTCCAACAGAGTCTATTAAAAGCTTGATTTCATAAATGTTGTTTTGCCTATGACCAACTAGAACAACCTTTCCTGTAGATTTCCTGATAACTTCACAATATTCAGGTTGAAAATCTACATGATATCCCTTGTCACAGATTTGACTCACAGATAACAAGTCATGCTTGAGTCCTGGGACATGAGCTACATTGTTGATGATGACATTTCCAAGATTAATATTGCTATATCCCAATGTTCTTCCTACATTGCCATCACCATAGGAAACTTTTGGGCCAGCCTTCTTCTCATAGTCTGATAGCAGGGCCTTATTTCCAGTCATGTGTCCTGAACATCCACTGTCCACAACTAGGGTTGCCTCCCTGTTGCCCTGCAATCACAAGCAATTACTGAGGATTAGATTTAAGGATCCAGACTTGCTTGGATCCTTTGACATTCTTAACTTTGTTAGCTTTAGCAGCGGAATTAACATTATCAGAGTTTGAGCTAACAGTATCAGAGTTTACACTTGCAGTATTAAATTTAACCCATTTCAGATTGGGTTTAAGTTCATAGTAATTATGATAGATAGCATGATACTCCCTGCAAGTATAAATGGAATGCCAAGTGCTTCCACAGTGTGTGCATAAAGTCTGTGGCTTAGTTCTAGCAAAATCCTTCTTTACCTCAGACTTGGAAGGTAAAGAATTTATATTCTTGTTTTTCTTGCAGAAATTTGCAAGATGCTTAGTACTACCACAGTTATGACATGTCTTTCTTGGAGCATAACTAGCAAGCATTGGTTTATATCCTGAAGTGATGCCTACTTTTCCATTTCTGTTCTTATTTGACACTCCCTGTTTCTTAACAGATTTTAACTCCTTCAGTTTATGTTTGAGTTGTTTATCTGTCATTGAACCAATATTAACCTGTTTAACACTAGTTTTTACTGGTTCACTTTTAACAGCTTCTTTTTCATTATCAGACAAAAATTTACTGGTTCCATGTACAAAATGAGGTCTGATTTTAACTTGATTTTGAAATCTAAGTTCATCTCCCTCATTATAACCTAGACCAACAGTGTCTGTTTGAAAAATCTGTTGAGTGTCCTTTCCAGAATTAGTCCAAGTCCTAATTTTCTTATTTGCTTCCTCCAACTCAGATTCTAGTTGTTTATATTTCTGAAGCAAATCCTGTTCTATAGAAACAACATCATCTCTCTCTTTCTGAACTTGTTGCATGTTTTCAAGTTTTTCTTCAACAAGTTTATTTCTAACCTTAAGTTCAGAATTTTCAGATTTTATCCTCTCATTCTCTAAACTCTGATCCCTATAACTTATATGCAATGACTTAAGATAAATTCTTAATTGAGCAATGTCATCAATATTATAAGCATAGGTAGTTAGAGGTACCTGATTTTCAGAAGTTTCTGATTCAGTAGTAGCCATGAGAGCATAGTTCACTTCTTCATCAGAATCTGAAGTGTCTGCCCAATCTCTGCCTTTAGTGTAGAGTACCTTTCCAGTTTTACCCTTCTTGCACTCAAGAGCATAGTGACCCATCTCTTTACACTTGTAGCATTGAATTTCAGACTTATCCTTCTTCCCCCTTGAATCTCTCTTATCAGACTTCCTGAAGCTTTTTCGGTCTTCATTTGAATCTCTAGAAAACCTTTTCCCTTTCTTGAAATTCTTGAAACCCATTTTCTTGAAGGTCTTCACCATCAACACAGCCATTTTTCTCATTTCTTCTTCATCATCCTCAGAGTCAGATGATTCAGAAGAGTTTGAATCACAATCAGAGTTTGATGATTCACTTTCTGAGTGTATAACCAAAGCTTTTCCCTTCATTTTCCTTCTTGATGCCTCTTTCTTCTGAGGCTTCTCTTCAACATTAAGAGCAACAGACTTTGCCTTCCTGCTTGATCTCCTATTTCTCTGCTCCATTTCCAATTCATGAGTTTTGAGCAGCCCATAGATTTCATCAATCTCTGTTTCAGCAAGATCATAGTTGTCTCTAATAGTGTTTGTTTTCACATCCCACTTTTCAGGTAGAGAAAGAAGAAACTTGAGATTTGAATCTTCTAGATCATACTCTTTGTTGACCAATGACAGATCATTAAGCAATTTACAGAATCTATCAAATGTTTCTGTCATGGTCTCTTCAGGTTTAGCCTCAAAATGCTCATACTCTTGTGTGAGTATGTTTCTCTTATTCTTCTTAATAGCAGCAGTTCCTTGACATCTGACTTCAAGAGCATCCCATATCTCTTTTGCAGTGGTGCAGTTAATCACTTTGTTAGACATAACATTGTCTAAAGCACTATGCAGTAAATGCCTAACCTTTGCATCCTTAGCAATTGATGATAGATCTTCAGGAGTCATGTCCTTCTTTTCCTTTGGAACTATTTTAGCTTCTTCACCAGCAGTTGCAACAGATAGCTTTGTAGGATTGTGAGGGCCTTCATAAATCCTGTCAAGATATTCTGGATCTGTAGCCTCCAGAAACATAGTCATCTTGACCTTCCACATGGCATACTCTGTTGGCCTGAGAATAGGAACCCTGATTGGTTCATAACGACTCACAGTAGTTGTTGGTGGAGGAATTGCTGACATGATTATTGTTGTGTTTGGATCTTAACCTGTAATAAAGTAACAGATTGGATCTGATACCACTTGTTAGGCCGAATACACAATTAATAATCAAATTCGTATGAGAGTTTAACAAGTAAGATGATTATGCACTTTAAAATCTTCTGGTATTAAAACCTCTTCGTGATGTAAACTATCACAAAGAGCTGCTAGGTTACAATAAAGATAGTTCGATGCACGATACCCTTCTAGGGTTAACCTAACTGTATTTATAAAATATACAGCTTCTATACAATCGATAATTGATACTCCTATAAATTAGCTATACAATTGATATCAATTACGATTGCTACTCGTCTCCTTAGTCAACTCAATCTCTTTGACAGCTATCCAATCTTCAAAGATATCGCTTCCATAATAAATCTTCAATCACTATTGACCAGTAGACGCTGCCTCCAGACAGTGTTTGACAAACTCTGTCGAGCTTCCATCTGTCAGAGTTTACACTAAACTCTGACCGCTTCCAGCTAAACTCTGATAATTCACTGTAACACTTAAACACTGATTAAAACACATCAATTATATTTAACAGATAGTAACATGGCTGGAGACACTGACGATAGGAAGAGCACAGGAAGAGTAGTGTTTTATTTGAATGAAAATTTGATAACCTGGATCTCTCAGAAACAGAGGTGTGTGGTGCTCTCTTCTTGTGAAGCTGAGTTCATGGCTGCAAACGCAGCAGCATGTCAAGGTGTGTGGTTACGGAATGTGTTAAGACAGATATCTGATATTGGTGATGCTCCAGTCGTAATATACATTGATAATAAGTCCGCTATAGATTTGACAAAGAACCCGGTGTTTCATGGTCGAAGTAAACATATTGATATTCTGTATCATTTCATTCGTGATTATATTGAAAGAGGAGAAGTTGATGTCAAGCATGTAGTTACTACTAAGCAACGTGCAGATGTTCTTACAAAGGCAATGTCAAGGGTTAAATTTGAAGAAATGCGTACTATGTTGGGAGTTAAAGATCTTGGAGCTTAAGTTTGAATTAAGGGAGAGATTTTTGGATATTTAGTTAATTCAAACATATTTTGATATATTTTAGTCATAGAAATAAAATTTTGATATGTCAACATGATTAAAGACAATCATAATTGAGAGATTATAGGAGTCTGAATGCGTATAGCTTGATCGGCAAGAATAAGAAAGAGTGATAATATGATCAGATGATAAGATCATCGTTCCTGTTATTTTTAGAATGTATTAGTTGTTTTTCCATATTTAAGCATGTAATTGTTTTATGTTTTTATGAATGAGAAGAGCAGTCTTTTTCCTTTCTATAAGCACTCAGAATACAGTAGCTTTACTCGTACACAAGGTGGCCACGCTACTGAAATCAGAAGGCCACAAGGCCACAGCCGTGGACCTTGGTGGTGCTGGAATCGACCCGAAATAGCACCACCAGATGACAACTTTATCCGACCAGTTAGAACAGCTGATGGTGCCGTCGGAAGAGAAGGTAATCCTGGTGGGACATAGCATGGGTGGGAATGCAATTTCAGTTGCTGCAGAAAAGTTTACAAAGAATGTTGCTGCAGCTGTTTATGTCACTGCTTTCATGCCCAATCCTGGTTTTGATCTTGTTCAACTTTATCAGCAGGTATGGATTTTGCTATGTAACGTATACTATCATATGCCTGTAAAACATAGCACTCATATTATAGGAGTCGGTGCCGGCTCTCAAGTAGAGGTTTTGCTAAGCGCTCATGTCTGTTTAGGCCTTGTAAGTAAAACTCTCAGAGTTCGAACTTTCCTAATTTCTACACCATAATCAGATCCTTTCAGTGGCTTCTATTAAAACCTTATTCATCTAGCATGATCTGTTTACAAGAGAATTCGAGTTCAAACCTTTCTGCCCTTACTATAAAGATCGGTTTAGTGGCTTATTTCTCAAGGTTTTGCTATAGTTGACCATCTAACAGTACCTCGAGTACAGTGTGTGTCAAGTAGGCTGATTTAAGAGACCAGACTTGTACAGATTTATGATCTGAATTAAAAATACAAGAAGTCTTTTCAATTTAGACAAAGAATCCCAGAAAAACTCAACTCGCTTCTCAAATTTAATGTTGTGTTCAGTTTATGCAACAAAGTAGCCTTTTATCTTTTTCGTAGGTATTTGAAATGCAGCCAGACAACAACGACAAATGGTTTGCAGAAGCTGGTGCATTTCAGGACATCAAATTTACTTTTGACAACGGACCAGATTCAAGTTCGGTCACTTTTGGCCCCAAGTTTCTGGATTCCGCCTTATATAAACTTTCACCGCCGGAGGTATACTCTATTGTTCTTACCATCGATCTACATCTTCTAGGTAGGAACCTACTAACTGTTAGCTTATGGACAGATTTTGCACATTGTACAATTTAGATAGTTTGGACACTATCTCAGTAGTCAATTGCTCAATGGACCACACCAGTTAAAGAATTTATCATCTTCTGGTAGGATAGACATAAAATTAGCAATAATTATTTGCTCATGCAGGATCTCACACTTGCATTGTCATTGATCAGACCATTCCCAATTTTTAGAGATGACTTGTCACTAAAGGAGGCTGAACTTACAGACAAAAATTATGGATCCACGCGTCGAGTATACATAGTGAGCCAAGGAGACTTAATAATAACTGAGGAGACTCAGAAGGCAATGATCGCTAATTATCCACCTCAGGATGTAAAAGAGATCAGTGGAGCTGATCATATGGTCATGTTTTCCAAGCCTAAAGAACTAGCCACACTTCTGCAGTCCGTTGCTGAGGAGATGTAACTGAATCATCCCATGAATAAATATATATTTGAAGACTATCGTTTAATCATGAACAAATAAGATGTTGAGATGCATCATTAGTTTTGCGTGATCACGTCACTACTTTTGTACATGTTATGTTGAGATGCATCATTAGTTTTGCGTGATCACGTCACTACTTTTGTACCTGTTCCTATTTCAGACGTTTATGCTGGCTTGTTCCTATTTCAGATATTTATGCTGGCTTACACGCTTAAGCATTACAAACATGTTCTTAGTTATATGTGTTATACCCAAAAATTAGTCTTGTCTATTTTTGACCTCACCCACGGGCTTACTATGGAAATCTCATCATTGGTAAACAGTTAGGCCGAATTCACTTATAACTCGCCCTTTCTGTAATTGGATTATGGGAATTGAAGATTATTGACTGCACACTAAGTCCTTGAGCTGATTAGGTCTCGCCCTCAGGAGGGATCTCGCCCTTTTTAGAGGGTATCGCTCTCTTCCAGTTTTGGGGATTGCCTTATAAACTGCTTAATCTCTGTGGCTTAGGATGGGCATTTATCCCGATATTCGGGTCAATAGTTTGTTCGTTACGCTCCGAGAAAGTAGTTGGGCTTCAAGATCCATTCTGATACTGACAAAGGTGGTGACATTGACCCAATGGGCTTCTAAACGAGGAAACCTAGCCCATGACGATTACTTGTCCTTCCAGAACTACGTTTGGCTTGATCTCTATAAATAGAGGGTACGTAGGCACATTGTATGGCACGATGCAAACCCTAGCACAAGAGAGAGAATTCAATATTCGATCTTAGTTGCTACACATCTCAAGCATACAATCTCAACCATCCTAAAATCACAAACCCTAATCCTAAACATTCTACGCCGTTCACCGTCATCAACCACCACCACAATTCCAGCAACCCTCTCCGAATTTATTTTCCCAAATTCCTCTGGTAACAAGTGGCGCTAGAAGGAGGGGTTTTTTACATCTCTGGAGGAAGGATGTCGCAGTCAAACCGGGAGCGTGTTGATGATCGATGGGTGAAGGAGACTAGGACCAGAGAGAATCTGCCTCCGCCACCACTAAGGAACTCTGTTGCAAGGAATTCTGGGATGAGGAACCCCAATCATTCGGGGGGCTCGCATCGAAGGTCGGTAACACCTAAGATGCCTGATAGGCTGTCGATTCCACAAATAGGAGGAGACCCTCCTGTCCTGATGAGTAATACTGAACTTTTTGACCAGATCACTTACATGGGTAATACGATTAAGCGAATGGGGGTAAGAATGGATGCGGTGGAAAGGGAAAGGCAGTTTCTCGAAGGATCTCGCCTGAATCATGATGGACGACGCCCAAACAGTGAAGGCAGAGAGAATTTGAGGGCGACTCACCATGTCTGGGGAATGAGTTACCAAACACCAGATGTAACACCCCCAGATCCGGGATTCGGTCGTTACGGTCTCCAATTCTGTCCACAATACTTGAACTTACCTCAATATAAAATAATTTACATCTTTATGACCCAACACAACAATATAAAACACACCCGTTATAGTCCCAGAGATGAAATCAGAGTAACAATCAAATTTTATTAAACACATTATGAGTTCTTACAACCCAAAAGAGTTACAATATGAATACATACTCTTTGCCATCCATTTACATAAGTCATACTAGTCTATATATTTCGTATTGAAAGAATGAATCTATCCTACCAATAGCTTTCTCTTCGGCTCTGGTAGTCTCATCGTCCTCGCCAGCATCGAGTGCGCCTTCTGCGAATCATCTGGTCTAGCTGTTGTTTTGATATAATAATAAAGCAAGGGTGAGCAATAGCCCACCAACAATAATATTTAACTGAACGATAATATATAACAGTTCAAAAGTATCTTTCAAACCATATGCCATGCATTTACGGAAATGATGCCAGAATAATATGAACGATGAAGTTACGAGGTAACTCAAAATGCATATATAGGTGGGAATATCTGCTATGTCAAAGATAAGCCAGATATTATCATTTATCATATAAAGAGGAACTTGCAAGGAAAATATTGCAATTCCAATTATTAACATTTTTTGAAGTCCTACAACCTGAAAGAAGTCTCTTCAATACGTGTTGCGGAAGACACCGTCAACCTGAAAGAAGTCTCTTCGATACGTGTTGCAGGGAATTCCCAATTTGGGAGATGAACCAATACTGGAGTTATCACGCGCCAGCTGTCCCACTCTCTGATGATCAGTCGGGGATGGTACAGCCCAATATAGTTTACTACCGGTAGAAGGAAGAACTGACGGCTCCATTTATCAATTGCCTTTAATAGTAACTCCCTGGCCAATGGTTAGGCCATGTGATGGACCGCGTAACTCGGACTCTTACACACGACTCCTAGTTCGAATAAATCCACAGCATTGAAACGTAGAGTTTGTCCTCCCTTCCCCAAGTGAAATACTTGTTGATAAGACTCCACAAAGTAGTCGTATCTAGTTGGAAAGGAAAATTCACCAACATTTCCCAAGATTTTGCTTCTTAATGGATATCAACTTGTTCCAACAATCTTACCCCTCGAATGATGAGAAGGTACACACAGACTTAATGAGTCCATAGCAACCAAGTTGCAAGTGAAAAGGATAAATTATGACCGGGAAGTCAACAAGATAAATAACCTTTCTCAAGTAAGGTTCCCTTATAATTTAAGAGATAGATTCGAGTGAAGAATGGAATCTTGAGAACCTTTCTTAATATAATATTAATCGTAGGACTCCGAAATATTTTACATAATATTTGGAGGTGAAAGATAATCTCCAAATAATATAAATCATTTTAAAAATAATTTAAAAGAATTAAATAAATATTTCAAGAAAATTTATTAACTCAATAATAATTACGGAATATTATTAAATTATAATATTGCTCGTAAGTAATCCTCGAATGAATATATAGAATTATTTACTAAATAAATCACTCCTTAAATGAATATTCAAAATAATATTCATTAATAATTAGACTCCAATAAGTATTTAAAATAATATTCAATAAATGAGTCAAACTTTAAATGAATATTTGAAAATAATATTCATTTAATAAATAATCTTCTAAATGAATATCCAAATAATATTCATTTAGTAATCAAAACTTTAAAGGAATATTCGAAATAATATCCCTTAAGTAATCAGAACTTCCAATAAATATTTTAAAATAATATTCCTTAAGTACATAAACCTTAAATGAATATTCGAAAGTAATATTCATTTAATAAATAACATTCTAATGAATATCAAAATAATATTAATTAAATAATCAACTCTAAATGAATATTCGAAACTAACATTCATTTAATATCTCTCGACTGAAATAATACTCGAATGACATTCCTCGAAAGATTTCCAAGTAATTGATACTTTATGGAAATATAATTAACGTTTAATAATAACATTCCTCAGATAAATAGTAATCTGCCGTTGGAATCCCTCCGGGTTTCCACGACTATCTATATCTCAAAATACCGACTCCCGGTCTATATTTAAGAATGAATATCATATGCCCTTCGCTAAGGGTCTTACCAAAACAATCCGGCTTATAACTGATAATTCGTATCTAGTCTATAAGCCAATAGTAATTCAGGGAACAGGTATCATAAACCAATTTGACAATAGGCATGCATGCTATGGCATATGTAAAATGGCAATCACATATATATATTATCACAACAACAGGTTCAAAGTTTTGAACACTTGCCTGGTAATCGGGTGTGGGTGGAGATAGCGTGTCCTGGGTCTGCTCGATGATCTATAAACAATCAGAACATTCGAGATTAACCACTTAACACATTTTAAAAGTCTAAGTATAACTTCACTTAAATCGAAACACGTTTTCGAATTATCTCGTTATACACCTTTTAGTGTAACTCTTTTTATTACTGATACGATCCGACATTTGTTCGTTATTAAGACATGTTGTCGTACCCACACTCGGTATATACTTAAGTCATATAAGTTCTAAAGTCGATCGATTACGAACCGAGATTATACTTCGAGTTTTATCGTTTGCTTTCTAAGTGTTTTACCAAAGTTATAACCAAGCGGGTTTTTAGTGGTTCGTTCGCGTTTAACCTCGATTCCAACATTTTTATAAAATCGGAAAACGATCCGTTTGATATGTGGTTTTCTTTCATACCTTCCTTATGACCCCTAGTATTTATTTACCAAGATTCGCCACTGAGTAACATGCTTTATGAGGGTTTAATTGAAGTTACGAACTTTTACTTACGGTTCCGAACCAATTTTAGTAATTTGACCATAACTCCTAAACCGTAAGTTGGAATGTTTCAATTCTTGCGCCAAAACGATCTATGGATCGAGATCTACAAGGACCAGTCATAATATTACCAAGGTCAGGAAGTTATATCTACTGCCATGCTTGGTTTCTAAGTGTTAACAAAAATTCGGTATTACGACGGCTATAAATCGAACGTTCTAAAAATCATAGCAACACAACCAAGCCACACCGGGCATCAATACAACTCATACACATATTTCTCATCCCATATCTGTCCAAGAACATCTACTTTACCATTATAATCATCATGTTACCAAAATCACTTAACAAATCATGCTTATAACATACTAACATCATCACCAAGCTTAAATCCATCAAGAACATGCATAATTCTCAAAATAAGATCTAGGGTTTCAAGAGATCTACCTTCCTTGGAGTATTTAATAGCCTTATAAAGCTTGGTATGGTCCTTGTCTAGCCTTAACACACCTTAGATCAACCAAAGAAATCAAAGTTAGTTTCTAGAAATCACTATTCATCATCATCTTGTAAAATTCATAACAAATTGAAAAATAAGAGTTTGGCTCTTGTTATGCCCAAATCTGGCATAATAGCTAAATTGATTTAATTAGCTAAATTGATGGTTCATAATCTATGATGGGCCTAGAAGATGAAGATTGGGTCACTAAAGCCCACTATTGGAATCAGCCCAACATGCCTTGGCAATAATACCTCTATTACAAGAGCACCTCGCTACATGGTTGTACCTCGCTACATGGCGATGCCTGCCAGGGGATCGCTTCGCTTTTGCATCACATCTATAACTTACAGCGAGATCATTATCTCCTCTTCTCTGGAAGGCTCATGGCCAGACCCAAGGTCACATTAGTAGCTAGGCACAGGGATCGCTTCGCGTGGCCAGGCCTCTCAAGGTCGCATGCAAGGGCCCTGATGGATCCTTCATTGGCCAAATCTATCCGTTCGAGACCATGGGCTTCCACAGTTGGGCCATGGATCACGGGTAGAATTGATGATTCACTGCCATGTCAGCCCTAATCGAGTGGGCTTGGACTTTGGCTTATCTCATAAAACCCTAGCCCGCCTAGGTAACTTGTTGCCCAAAAACTACGTCAGGCTTGATCCCTATAAAAAGGGTACGTAAGCACCTTGATACGGGAGAGAAACAGTTCATCACTGAAAACACCTATCAAGGTCAGCCACATCTAAACACACAAATCCTAATCCTTGTTCTTCTTTTGTTAGCAAAATATCCGTATTTTGCTCCGATAATCCAGCAAACCTCCAAAATATTGTTATACAATATTCTCCCTATAACAATACCCATTCTTTATAAATTTAAACTCTTTCCTTGTATAAATTCGAACATCTATTCTATGTCCAATATGTTAAATGATATTTTATTTTTTATTTGTATTCAAAATTTTAAAATTCTAAAATATTAGAAAAATAGATTGAAACGATCTTAGAACGCCACTTAAGCTCCAACGTATCCTCCTTTATATATATACTAGTTGACTAAGCCGCGCTTCGCAGCGGCCATTTAATATTTTTTTAAAAAATTGAGAATATAAATTTAAGAAATAAACCGGAAAGAAAATATCCATTTTTAAATTAATGAACACAATGTTTTACAAATTTTAATATGGCGGTCGTATAACAATTTTTTTTAATTTTAAATAAAGATAATTAAATAAAAATGTCGACAAAAATATATCTATAAATATCAGTTATAATTAGCGAGCACAACATTGTATAAATTAAATATACATTGATAATAAGATAAATTATTCATTTTATACTGATTTTGTCTCACAATTTTTTAGGCCGACACCCATTGTATATATTATAAAAATTACACTCATTTTTTGTGTTGACATTATATTACGTTTTCTTAGGCCGACACCTGTTGTAATAAATACATAAAAGTCGCGTTTAGCAGCGCGTTTTCATATTTTTTAAATTTTTTCAAAATATAGACTATTTAAGAAAGATATCAAAAAGAAAATATCTTTAAATAAATTAATGACAATTAATTAATAAATACATATAGATAAAAAAAACAGATTTGATTGAATTAATTTTAAGAAGACGCTGGAATATCGTAATCAAGAATAATGAGAAGATAATAACGACAAATTAACAATTAACAATAAAAAATTAAAAAGGGGATGGTAAAAGTTCAGATCTTTTGTGTCAAATTTCTCAAGCGCTTCTCCTTCTCAAACAGAGAAAGATCTCCTTATTCTTGTTCACACGATCAGTACCGAGATCAATAAAAAAAGATACAAAAATCAAAGCAAAAAACAACCAATGGCTACTAATAATCCATAATTATAATTAAAATCATAACAAATCATAAATATAAAAATAAAATGAAAAATGGTTACAAAATTTTTCATTATACCAATTTATGCATGAGTTTTTTAGGCCGACTCCCATTGTAACGAATCTTTTAACAAAATATTTATCCACTTTTTTCATTTATACTAATTTGTGTCACGTTTTTTTGGACCGACAACCATTGTAACAAATTTTATACTTTATATTTTATCGAATTCAAGATTAAAATATATTTTAAAATTAAAATTTACAAAATTAAATTGTCACTTGATTGATTGGTTTTAATCAATATAATAAACATATGTTATTAATATTTACTTATACATTTATGTACTTGTGCCATGAATCTAAATAGATTAAGCAAAGATTGAAGTCAAAATTCTGTTGGAGAAAGTAATATACATGCATAGAAGTTTTGTGTCCCTCCATCAAAAATTTTAGATTGATTCTTCCTTCCAACTTCTTTCACAAAATAGTCAGTTTATCGAAAACATTTATAAATATATAAAAAAACTAAAAAGAAAAAAGAAAAATAAACGATTAACTTTTTTAAAAAATAATTAAGAGCTGAGCTTTTTAGGAAAGCCTATACAAAATCAGCTTATTTGAATGAAGTACAATTAATTTTAAAACAAAGTAATAATATAAAGACAAAGATAAAAGAAATCAAAAAACGATCTCGATTTTAAAACTTCTTACCCAATTTAAAAAAGGTTATGATTTTTAAAAAAATTAAAATTTAAAAAAGGAAGTTTTGATATTTCAGTTAAAAAAAATCTCATTTCCAGTTTAAAAAAGCTTTGGATTTACTTTTCTAAAAAATAAGACTTAAAAAAGAAGTTTTGATTTTAATATACAAAATAGAGGATAGAGGAGCTCTTGAAGGTGCCCATGACGGGGCCCTTAGAATAGATGAAATATAATTTATTTAGTGATAGTTTCTAGTTTCCATTCTAACTTTGGTTTCTATTTGACCAGGAGCCTATATAAGAATATAAAATTTCTTTTCTATTTCGAATATGTAATTTTTTCTTCCCAACAAATTCGAAAACCTTTTCTATTTCGAATATGTAATTTGAATTTTTCTTCCCTACAAATTCGAGAACCTTTTCAATTTCAGAGATGTTTATGTTAACGTTTATATTAATGTTAAAAAAGGAAGTTTTGATTTCTTTCCTAAAAAATAGGATTTAAAGAAGGAAATTTATTTTAGTTATTTAAAATAGAGGAGCTCTAAAAAAATAGATAAATATGAATCGAGCGATTCTGAAGTTCCACCAAACTCCTGGGGAATCTATTATATATTTTTATATACATATATTAATTAATGTTAAAAAAGGAAGTTTTGATTTCTTTTTCTAAAAAAATAGGATTCAAAAAAGGAAATTATATATATATATATATATATATATAAGAATATAAATTTTTTTTCTATTTCGAATATATAATTTTTTCTTCCCAGCAAATTCGAAAACCTTTTCTATTTCGAATATGTAATTTTCTATTTCAAAGATGTTTATGTTAATGTTTATATTAATGTTAAAAAAGGAAGTTTTGATTTCTTTTCTAAAAAATAGGATTTAAAGAAGGAAATTTTATTTTAGTTATTTAAAATAGAGGAGCTCTAAAAAAATAGATAAATATGAATCCAACGATTTTAGAGCTCCATCAAACTCCTGGGGATTTTCCTTTATATATATATATATATATATATATATATATATATATAACGAGATAGTGGCAAGAGAGGCTCACCGGATTGTTGCCGGAGAAGATGGTGGTGATTCGAGCTCGTCCGAAGGTGGTGGTGATTGGGTGCAGGTGATGGGACGGTGGTGGGTGGTGGGTGGTGGCTAGTGGTGGCGGGGTGGTGGTGGTGGTGGTGGTGGATTGTTGGTGGAGAAGACAGTGTGGGTGGAGGTGGGGTATGGCCTGGGTTGTATAAATTAATTAAAATGTTATTCATTATTTTTTTAGATTTTAGTGATTTGTGCTGGGCTAATATTTGGTTGGGACTCGGTTTCTAGTTTCTATTTTAATTTTGGTTTCTATTTGATACTTTGCCATATATATATATTGATAAGTGGATGTTATATCCACTTGGAATGCTTCGTATCGGCTTGAATTGATGACTTGAACTCAAGTATGTGGTGTTTTTGATCTGTTTTTAGTGAATTTGTGCAGGAATAAGAGTCGGATGTGGGATGATGTTTTCCATGCTTAAATGGTGGGTTTTGAGCTTAAAGAATAACAGTACATCAAATTGCGAGAGAGCCGGAAGAAACGGAATGAAAATCGGAGTTAAAACGAAGAAAATAGAGCAAAATCAGCAAAATCAGCGAAATGAACAGTAACGGACGCGCATGAACAGTAGCAGTCAGCGGGTGAAAAATCAGCCAGAATTTCTGATTTTGTTTTGGCCATATCTTGAGTTCTACAAGCCCGTTTTGGACGATTCAACTGTCCACGCGAAGATAACGAAATTTTCTATCATTCTAAGGTGGTCCGGAGTCCAAAATTATTGAAGAGAATTTTCCTTCAAAACAGAATCAACAGAAATTGCTAGAATTCAATTCTAAACAGGAAATTGCCACAATTCCTACTTCTAATCACTATGGTAATTACCCTGGGCGGCTGGTATTTTTCAGAATTAGTCTTATACATGGATTTGCAATTCTTATCTCATTCAAGAATGGAAGTTGCCTTATTCTATTTCAACTCAAAAATGACAATTGCTTGGTGGAGAGGCAAATCGAGGCTATAAATACACATCTAGGGGGACATAATCAATACACCACCACACCACCAGAGATCATACACTTACAACACATCCACACGAGTTGAAGACTTTTGGAGAGCACGAGAAGGCTACGAAGGCCAATTTCACATCTTGTATATTAGGCATTAGCTTTTGGATGCTATTCCGGATTTGTCTTCTTAACTTTGTTACTCTATATTCTATTCATCTATTCATTCTTGATTCTTTGTTTTATACCATGTTTGCATCAAACCCCATGACAATGAACGGTTCGATTATGAGCTAATCTCCGTCATGGGGTCCTAACGGATTTACTTATGGAATTTAGTTGTTGATTGCCTGATTTGATATATGTGTGGTGAATTTCCGATATCCTCGTATGGTTATGCTTAATTGTTAGATGCGTAGCTAACATCTAATTTGTTAATCTCTTGTGAAGTGAAAGTGGATCTTGAGATTTAGAACTTGCCATGCTTGCATAGGTTCATGATTGTTTATCAACATGATTCGTAGTATGAGATGAAAATACTTATATTGCCCTGTGTGATCTTTATGGATAACTTGCTCTTCACCCATTATGTTTTCAAATTCTATAGACATATAGGGTCTAAGCATAATTGGTGCCTACCCATCTTCTATCTCTTTTGTGGATGTATGGTGTGCGTGTACTGAAAGGTAGCGTATGCTTATTTCGTGTTGTTCGATTAGTTATCGTAACCACCACATATGTTGATTAAGGGCATGATCTCTAAAGGAAGTATTTAATGAAGTTAGGATCTCATGTGTTTCCATTCATAAGTAATTCGATTAGTTAATTAATTCTTAGTTGTTAATTTGCTTCTTAGATAATCGTAGTTAATCATAACCCCAATTGTTAATTGTCTTAGCAGTGTTAAGATAACTATACATTGTTGCATAGGTACATATTTTTGACGAGTCTCTATGAGTTCGAACTGAATTTTATTCTATATTACTTGTGACCACGTACGCTTGCGTGATTTAGTGCAAACATATATATATATTGATTTATTAGAATTGCAAGTTTGCGAGGAGATTACCTGGTAAAGTTGCCAATATTTTGACAATTCTTTGGCAATTTTTTCGAATAATTAATTATATGTATAATATAATATGTGTATATAATTCATACTTGTTACAATTTAGAAATTATTTCTGTTGTGACAATTTGGGACCATATAGGTAATTTTGAAGATATTAATTATTAGGGTAATTTTTGCATAATTATTGTCAAAATTGACATAGATGAGAAAGAAAATAAAAATTATTTTTTCCGTCCCTTTCAATTGTTTGCATTTTTAAAGGGATGTCTGACACGCATTTTAAGGATAGTTTCATAACTTATTTTTAAATTTTTTTTTGTAAAAAAATTTAATATTTAAATTTTAAAAAAATATTTAAAATATAAATCATGGAACTATCCTTAAAATATACTTTAAAATAAGTTTTGATTACGCTTTGATAAATGTAAATAATTAAAAGAAACGAATGAAATAATATATATAATGATTCGCAAGATATACAACTTTGCTAGTAACCTATTAAAAACAGTGTTCTAAAAATCGGCTTAGGCATCCGATTAATCGCCGTCTAGGCGCTAGGCGGTTAGAAACGCCTAAATTCTGCAAAAAATGATCAATCGACGTTTTTTTTATTTGGCAGCACCAAGGCGGACTTAGACGGGTTTAGGCGGTATTAGGCAGGATTAGGCGGTTTAATTAATTAGGCGGGACTAATCGATTAGGCGACGATTAATCGGCACTAGGCGGTATTAGACGCGATTAATCGGTCAAAATTTTGAAAAATAGTCAAATTAAGAATAAAACTTTAAAAATATTAATTTTTTAAAATAAAAATATACTTTATACATGAAAGGGTAAATTCACTCATCATATTTAATAATGAAATAAAGATATTTATATTTTTACTTATATAATATATATTTTTAAATATTAAAATAAATTATATAACAAATAATATTTTAATACATTCGATTAATGTTCCAATTAATTATTTTGATTAATCGCCACCCAACCAATTAATCGCTAGAAGATAGACTCATCATTTAGACGCACCCACCAATTTTTAGAACATTGATTAAAGATGTCGTAAGTGCATAAGTAAGAAAGTAGAAAATGACAGAACCCGAATCAGCCGTAAGTGCATAAGTAAGAAAGTAGAAAATGACATAACCCGAATCAGACCGGTGGACGATTTGGTTTGATTTTTCGTTGCACGAGAAATCAAAAATACATAGCATTTCTGTTCATATAATAATTAGTTGATTAAATTGTGCTTCACGATGATTTTAATATTTCAAAAAAAATTAAAATATAAATTAAAAAAAGAAATTGAAATGACATTTTTTATAAATAAATTAATGAATATAATATTGTATAAATTTTAATATTTATAGACTATATACTTATTTTTCATGTCGATTTTGTATCACGTTTTCTTAGACCGACACCCGTTTGTAATAAAAATATATAAGCCATGTTTCACGGCAGCATTGTAATATGGTTTAAATTTTTTCAAAATAATTTAAGAAAGAAATCGAAAAGGAAATCTCTACAAATAAATTAATGAACACAATGTTGAACAAATTTTAATATATATATATATATATATATATATATATATATATATATATATATATATATATATATATATATATATATATATATATATATATATGAGTTGCACTCCATAACAAACACCTTATATAACAAACAATAAAGAACGCCTCATATATAATCTAATATAAGAGTTCCGTCATGGCACCCAATACAAAAAGTTGTTATTTTTTTACCCTCTATCCATCCAGCAAAAAAAATTAAAAAAAATTTATTGTTCATGATGACGTCACTGATGACGTCAGCAAGACGTCATCATGAACAGTAAAATTTTTTTAAAAAAAATTATTGTTTTTTGCTGGATAGATAGAGGGTAAAAAAATAACAAATTTTTGTATTGGGTGCCCCTGGCGGGGCCATTGGATCTATTAGATCTAAGGTAATCTTTATTGTTTGTTATATAAGGGTGTTCTGTATGTAGCAATGACCTATATATATATATATATAACTAAATAAACTATAAACTTATATTTTATGTCGATTTTGTATCACATTTTTTAGGCCGACACCCGTTCGAATAAAAACATATAAGCCACGTTTCGTAGCGGCCTTGTAATTTTTTTAAAAGTTTTTCAAATTAATTTAAGAAATAAATCGAAAAAAAATCTCTATAAATAAATTAATGAGCACAATATTGTACAAATTTTAAAATATACATTAAAACCTCTATAAATTAATAGTGTCAGGACTGACAAATTTTATTAATTTAACAAGATTATTAATTAATCGAGGTTAAATTTACACTATCGCTATTATGTTTGGACCAAAAAATTATTTTAAAAATATTAATTTATAGTGGATTATTAATTTACCGAGTATGAATTTGTAGATGTTTTAATGTATAGACAACTAATAAATACATACTTATATTCTAATTCAATTTTGTATCACATTTTCTTAGGCCGACACCAGTTGTAATAAAAACATATAAACTGTGTTTCGCGTATAAAATTTTTTTTCTTCTTCAAATTCGTAAATCTAAATTTTTCTTCCCTACAAATTCAAACACTTTTCCAATTCGAAGATGTTAATGTCATTGTTGAAAAAGGAAATTTTGATCTCTTCTCTAAAAATAGGTCTTAAAATATTAACGTTAACGTCAATGTTAAAAAAGGAAATTTTAAGCCGACATCGTTGTAATTGATACATATAAGTCGCGTTTCGCGACAGTCTTGTAATATTTTTAATTTTTTAAAAAAAATTTGACTATTTAAGAAAGAAATCAAAACGAAAATATTTATAAATAAATTAGTGAACACAATAATTTTAATATATATATATATATATATATATATATATATATATATATAATACAACAAAATAAACTGTATACTTATTTTTACATTGATTTTGTGTCAAATTTTCTTTGGCTGACACCCTTTATAATAAATACTTATAGATAAAAAAAAAAAAGAATTTGATTGAATTTGTTAAAAGAAGACGTTGAAATATTATGATCAAGGACAATGAGAAGATAATAACGGTAAATTAACAAAAAATAAATAAACAGGGAATAGCAAAATGTCAAACCTTTTGTGTCAAGTTTCTCAGGTGCTTTTACTTCTTAAACAGAGTAATATCTCCTAATTCTTATTCACACGATCAGGTGTTTCTGTATCGAGATCACTAACAAAAAAAATACAAAAGGCAAAGGAAAGAACAACCAATGATTACTAATAATGCATACATGGGCGGCCCTGATCCAGTGCAGACCGTGAAATCGCACAGGGGCCACTGGGTTCAGGGATCCAAAAATTTATAAAATCCAGTTTATGTGTATATATGTAACTAATTTGAGATTAAATTTTATGCATGCATTCGTAGTTAACGGCCCAAAATATTATAAGCAAATCATTAGTTATTGATTGTTAGAAAATTTTTAGTAATTGATATATTTAGTAGAGGCCCTTGTATAAATCTTCGCATATAAAAGGAAACTCTTTATTTTGTAGTTAAACTTTGATTTATAAATTTGTAAATATGTTTAGAAAATGAAAAATACGAGAGAATATTTATTACATTATTCGGTTTTAAGGATTAATATTTTTATTTAAGTAAAACGAAGCATCAAGTTGAGTTATGTATGATTACATTTATACTTGGTTGAATTTCACATTTGAAATTAAATTTTATTTTACTCAAAAAAATTATATGAAGGACCTAAAAAATAAAATTCGCACTGGGACCACCAAAGGCCAGGACCGGCCCTAAATGTATAATTATAACTAAAATTATATTAAATCATAAATCTAAAAATTAAATGAAAATAGCAAATATTAAGTTAGTAAATTCAAATCTTAAAAACTAACAAAAAAAGCAACCAGAACCAGAAAATCAAAAAAACCAGTGACGCACCATGTACATTAAGAATTAAACAAAATAAGAATGAATAAAAAAAATAAAAAAAATAAACAAAGACAAAAGCAAACAAAAGCAAGATTAAGGTTACAAACATTGTGATAAAATTTGATCGTTAGAAGCAATGATTATATATATATATATATATATATATATATATATATATATATATATAGGCCATTATTCTAGAGAGGACCTCCTTATATAGAGAATATGAGAGAACTACTAATTTTTATTATTCTGTAGTAGAAAAAAAGTTTTAATTTTTGGTCTATTAAAAAAGAGCATTTTTTTTTGTTCTATAATTAAAAAAATACCAATTTTCTGATTCTGTGACAGAACCAAATGCTGATGTGGCAGACCTGCTGACGTGCCACTGCTGACGTGGCAGTGTCGCGTCATCGATGATGACATCATTGATGATATGGCACTGTCACGTCAGCAACGATGATGTGGCAGCTGACATGGCACTGCCACGTCATCACTATTGACGTGGCAGTGCCATGTGGCATTATCACGCGAGCAGTGATGACGTGGCAGTGACACGTCAATAGTGACGTGGTAGTGCCTAAATTTTTTTTTTGAAAAACGTTTCTGGGGAAAAAAAATTGGTTCTATTGTAGAATCTGAAAAAATATATGGTTCCCTCATATTCTTTATATAACAAATTCTCTCTAGAAGGGGACTCTATATATATAAGAATGTAATCTTTTTTTCTATTTTGAATATGTAAATTTGAATTCGTCTTCCTTACAAATTAAAAATCTTTTCTATTTCGAAGATGTTATTGTTCAAGTTAGAAAAGGAAGTTTTTATTTTTTTTCTAAAAATAGGAATTAAAGAATCAAGCTAACTCCAGTGTCCGAGTATACAATCGTTATGTTTCTTTAATTCTTTGCGAAGATTATTATGTTATGCCCATTGAGCATACAATTAGAACTACTCCTATTAGAGTATTAGACCTTTTTAACTAATCGAATCTCATATTTCTTTACTGCTAATAGGTTTATATAACAAACTAGCATATCCTTAATGATGTGAGGTTGTATCATATTGTTAACGGAGGAATTTGGGAAAAAAAATTCGGGGAGGGTTGCTGGAATTGTGGTGGTGGTTGATGACGGTGAACGGCGTAGGATGTTTGGGATTAGGGTTTGTGATTTGGGGATGGCTAAGATTGTATGCTTGAGATGTGTAGCAACTACGATCGAATATTGAATTCTCTTTTGTGCTAGGGTTTACATCGTGCCATACAATGTGCCTACGTACCCTCTATTTATAGGGATCAAGCCAAACGTAGTTCTTGGAGGACAAGTAATCGTAATGGGCTAGGTTTCCTCGTTTAGAAGCCCACTGGGTCAATGTCACCACCTTTGTAAGTATCAGAATGGATCTTAAAGCCCAACTACTTTCTCGGAGCGTAATAGACAAGCTATTGACCCAAAATTACCGGGGTCAATGCCCATCCTAAGCCACGGAGATTAAGCAGTTTATAAGGCAATCCCCAGAACTGGAAGAAGGCGATACCCTCTAGAAAGGGCGAGATCCCTCCTTGAGGGCGAGACCTCATCAGCTCAAGGACTTAGTGTGCAGTCCATAATCTTCAATTCCAATAATCCAATTACAGAGAGGGCGAGTTATCAGTGAACTGGCCTAACTATTTACGAATGATGAGATTTCCATAGTAAGCCCGTGGAGGTCAAAAATAGATAAGACTAATTTTTGGGTATAACAACTACCCCCAGTTTCTTGCAATGATTTATTTATAAAAGAAACTAAATCCTTTAAAAGTCTTCCTTCCCAAGGGCGAGCTTAAAGAAATCAACTCCCCCTAAGAATTCCCAGAACTTTCCCCCCAAAAAATAATAATAAAGCTTTTCCCGCCAAATAACCACGCGCCCCACTTCCTCTCTCCCCTCAAGCACTATATAAACCCTCACCATTTTCCATTTCTATCATCCTTACGAAAAATTCCCGCGAAGTGCTGCCAAATTTGTTCAAAGAGCGGGCGAGTTCCTTCATTCTCTTAGGCGAGTCCTTCACCATTCAGGGCGATTTTTCTTCTTCCGAGGCCGACTTCTCTTTAAAAGGTATTCTTTCTTCTTTTATTGTTAACTTGTTATTTACTTCTTCAATTAAATAATTTGTTAAAGATGAGAACAACCTGCCTAGGATAGACAACGTTATTCTTTCTCGCTAGTCTTTTGCTAAGGATCGTTTCCAACTAAAAGGGCGAGGACGTTTCCTTGTTACCCAATTCGCCTCCTTTTCTTTTTATTTTAATCAACTCCCTTTAACATAGTCCTCGCCTTCTCTCTTTCATATGTCAAGAGAGAACTCGACGTCCAACGACAGGACAATATCGTCCTTATTAGCCTCATCTCAATCAGTTAATAAAGTTAATAGATATTCGAACCCTGGTCGACTTGGGGTTCACAATGTAGAGTTTCCTTCTTTTTCCGAGGACCTTCAAACGGGCGACAATGCTGAAGATCTAGCTAGTACCTACCTTGCCCATGATTTAGGTGACGATGATGAAGGCGAGGACGACCTTCAAGAATTTTTTGCTGATTTGGACCCAAATCAACATGGACCCTCTAGACTAAGTAGAGGTCCGGGAAAAGATCTCGCTAAATATAAGGCAATATTGAGAGAGAACTCAACTTTATCTAGCTGGGATGAAGAAGACGAGGTTGAACATGGTGATGAAGGCGAGAACGACCCCTCTGAAGTTGATTTGGACGTGGAAGCTGAAGGAGAAGAAGCAATATCAGTCTCGCCCGTGCGCTACGCAATGGAATTGCCTTCTCCCCCAAATAACCCATATAAGCAACCTGTTCGCACCTGTGATCAGGATTTGGACTTTGAAGATGATGTTGATGAACCCCTTAGAATGAGACACAGATACGATCAGGGCGTTATATCTTGTGCAAGCCTCGCCTCCAAAATCTCCTCTGAAGAAATTATGTTTCTAATGGAGTATTACAACCTAGAAGGTAGATTGTTGAGACCCCGCTCCTTTATGCGAATGCATATTTTTGACATTGCCGGACTTCCAACTCCGAGGATGGTTCTTACAAACAAATTAGTGAAACTTGGATTTGGATCACCAATGCAAGAATTCCTTCACCAGATAATTGCCCCTGTGCAGTTGTCGCCCAATAGCTATAGGGCGGCTATTGGCTTGTACATGATGTATAAAAACAAAAAATAAGAAGCCCCCACTATGTCCGAACTAAGTTATTTCCTCGATCTGAGACGTTGCGGGAAGGATGTTGGGTTTTACTACCTCGCCTATTGCTTAACTCATCACAATAAGGGCTTCATAACTGGTAACCCAAGTAATATGAAGATATGGAAGGACGATTTCCTCTATCTGTTTGAAGTCCCTAGGATTAGAACTTAATTCAACTTGCATCCATGTAAGTATTTCGCTCTTTTTGCTCTTAGTATTTCGCTCTTTTCCTCTGTTCTAAGTATCTCGCATCATGTTCTTATTTTGTTTGTTCATTTCTAGACAAACCTTCCCAGACAAAACTAATAGGTGAAGCTGCAGCCAGAGCTTTAGCTATTTATGCGCTTCCTAGGTCAGAAAATGATCTCGACATTTTAGTGACTCCTGATAATCTTCGCGCCCATGGTTTCTATAACAAGGGTTACGGCCAAATCCCATATATTAAATTCAAAAGAGGAACCAAAATAAGTACCCGTAAAAAACAAATTGAAGGGTGACTTACTGGTAAAGGTACCTCGCCTTCTACAGAAATCTCGCCCATCTAATAGTTTAATCACTATTCTTTTTCTTACCTGCGTACTTGAGATTGCTTATTAATAACTTTTTCCCCTCGTATGCAGGTCAAATGGCGAGACTCCCCTTTGGAAACAATCCTTTTGCAGAGGCAACTCTCTCCGTTGTTGCCAACGCTTCTCGCCCTACGCCATCAACTGTGGTAAACCAATCTTGCCCCGTTATTCCTCATTCGAATGTGGGCGAGAAGCAAAATAAAAAACGAGATCTGGCTGATGCAAAAAATGCTCCATGTAAAAAGCATAAGTCAACTCCTATTGAAGAATCACCCTCAGATTCTGTTGCTACTGCTTTTGGTTTGGTTGCTGCCGAGTACTTTTCTGAACAGGATGTCAAAATCCTAAAGGAGCGGAAAGAAACCGACGAGGAATTTCATTTTAAAATAGGCCTGGGCGATGCCTTCTTCCATGGGCTTAATTTTCTTGCCCAAAAGAATGCCACTATCAAAGAACAAGACAAAACATTGAAAAAGCTCAGGACTGAGTCCTCATCCTTCCACACCAAACTAGGCGAGGCGTAGAGAAAATTGGAGGCTGAAGTGAAGGCGAGAAAGGATGAAGTAGACAAGCTCCAGTCTTCTTTTGACAAATTGAAGTTGAATTCTGAAAATAACATGAAGTCACTGGAGGACGAGAACCAAAAGCTTAGGGGCGAGAATGACAAACTTTCTACGGGGATGAGGAAAGGTCAGAGCGAGGCCTATAGTGTGGGATTTCTTGACTATCTTCGAAATTTCCTTGCAGCTGATCCGGATTATGACTGGTTTGCACACTTGCCCCCTCCACACCTGGTTTTATGAAAATATTCCAAGCAGATAATGCCGATCTAATCGAAGCTGCCAAAGATGCTCTTTGTAAGAAGATAGAGTCGGAGCTCAAAGCTGCGGAGGACGGGGACGCAGGAAAAAGGGATACTGTCCAAGAAAAAGACACCGCAGCAGTCTCGCCCACTCAGATCACAGCTAATTGACTATATGAACTTTTCATTATTACCAACACCATTGGAGTGTGAGCCCTCTTGTAATGGCTTCGCCAGTTGTATTATTTTGCGGATTTGGTTTGATCCCAACCTTTTCGGAGTGCGCGTCTTCCCTTTAATGAGGTCGCCCTTGTATCGTCTTAACTTTATTTATCTGGTTCTTAGTAATGGGTTTGCCTCATCTTTGTTGCACATTTAAAATTATTTTAAATATGTAACTGTTTTTTTTCACAAGTAGTCATCAATCCCGTCCACTTTTAACAAATCTTGCATCTTTGTGGGGATCTCGCCCAAATCACATTCGACATAAGCTAAGACGAAATGATACATAATATCTTCCAATCTAAGGTCACATTTACCATGTCTTCTCGAGGTTATCCCCCTCCAAGAGGGTCATTTTCCCAGAATTTTATAACTTAGGATATCCTCCTTAAAGAAGGTAGTTTCTTAGTTCATAAATACCCTCCTCACAGGAGGTGGATTTTCCGAATCTCGAACCTTGATGAGGTGTCGAAAGTACGGACATCCGCCCGGAAATACATTTTTTGCAAGGATTTATTACTTTGGGATACCCTCCTCAAAGGAGGTCGCTCCCCATTCCAAAAATATCCCTCCTCACAGGAGGTGGATTTTCCGAAGCTCGAACCTTGATGAGGTGCCGGATGTACGGACATCCCCCCCGGAAGTACGGTTTTTGCAAGGATTTAATACTTTGGGATACCCTCCTCAAAGGAGGTCGCTCCTCTTTCCAGAAATATCCGTCCTCATAGGAGGTGGATTTTCCGAAGATCGTTTTGTTTTTAATAAAATTCCCCTCAAAAGAGATCAACTTTTCACATATTCCACGAAGATTCTCCTTAAAGGAGATCATCTATCACAGAAATTCAACAAAAATTGAAGAAAAACAAGCATGTTTTATTCATAAATATTAAAATCCTGGCTAAGGAAGAGTACATGCACTACCCCCTTAGACTTTCATGAAAATAATAATTAAAGGAAAGTATAACAAAAGTAGAAAATACATTACTGGTAGTATTTGTTCAACTGTTTCATGTTCTAGGCACGCGGGATATGCTTCTCTTCCATATCTGCCAAATAATAAGTTCCTTCCCACAAAGCTGCTCTAACCCTGTAAGGTCCTTCCCAATTGGCGCCAAACACTCCATGATTCTGAACTTTTGTGTTAGGCATCACTCGTCGAAGAACATAATCTCCCACTTTCAGAGGTCTCGCCCGCACCTTCGAGTTGTAGAACCTCGCCACTCTTTGCTGATAAGATACCAACCTTGCCTGTGAGGTTGTTCTGAATTCCTCCACCATATCCAAGTAAAGATGGTGATTGACCTCATTCACCTCCGGCTGATAATTATCCCTCCTAAAACATCTTGCCCCAAGTTCCACCGGAACCATAGCCTCACAACCATAAGTTAGAGAAAAATGGGTTTCTCCCGTAGTAGTCCTGGGTGTTGTGTTATAGATCCATACGACATTAAATAACTCTTCTGGCCAGTTCCCCTTACCATCATCTACCCTCGCCTTCAGGGTATGCTTGATTATCTTATTCACTACCTCCGTCTGGCCATTCATCTGAGGATGACTAACAGCGGAGAAACTCTTCTTAATTCCTAAATTGTCGCATAGTGTTCTCATCTCCTTACTATCAAACTGCTTCCCATTGTCAGATATCAACTTGTATGGTATCCCAAAGCGGCAAACGATAGATCGATACACAAAGTCTACCAACTTCTTCGCTGTAACTGAAGCCAAAGGCTCCGCCTCTACCCACTTAGTGAAGTAATCTACTGCCACAACAGCATACTTCACTCCTCCTTTTCCCTTAGGAAGCTCCCCTATCAAGTCAATCCCGCACATAGCAAAGGGCCAAGGGCTAGTCAGTGAAGTGAGAGGAGCTGTTGGACTGTTCACATAGTTAGCATACCTCTGGCATTTATCGCAAGATCTACTGAAAACCATTGAGTCCTCCCGAAGAGTAGGCTAGTAATACCCTTGACGTAATATCTTCTGCGCAAGCGAACCACCCCCCGAGTGATTTCCACAGATTCCCTCATGGACTTCCCGTAAAATATAATTGCAGACCTCTCCATCTATGCACTTCAACAATGGCTGATTAAAACCCTGTCTATAAAGAGAGCCCCAAAAATCCACATAGCGAGCCGCCTTATATTTTAACTTTCTGGCCTCAAGCCTGTCCTCTGGTAGGATACCTTCCTTCAAATATCTCCAGATTGGGGTCATCCACGTATCTTGTATAGGAGCACCAACCTGCATCAACTCCACCTCTGGAACACTAGGTTGCTTCTGGATTTCCAAGGGAATGACCCCTAGAAGAGCTGCCTCTTTTTGAGACCCCAACTTAGCTAAAGCATCGGCCTCCTGATTGATGTCCCTAGAAAGTTGCTCCAACCTCGCCTCCCAAAACAAACCCATCAATCTCTGAGTACACTTCATGTATAATTCAGTTCAAGGTCCACGAGCTTGGAACCCCCCATTAACCTGGTAAACAACCAGTATAGAATCACTCATGATATTTATATTCTCTAACTTCATCTCGAGAGCGAGCTTCAAACCCGAAATCAAAGCCTCATACTCGGCATCATTGTTTGTGGCATGAAATGCAAAGTGTATCGCACATCTCAGACGATGTCCCTCTAGACTGACCAAAACAATTCCCGCACCGGCACCCTCATTATTTGATGCACCATCCACATATAGAATCCACCAAGGTGCTGAAGTAGAACGTTCCTGAATTAACTCCGGCGGGGGGCTAGATATGACAGCAAGGGCGTCACCCTCCTGTTCCAGAGGGAATTCCAAAATGAAATCAGCAAGAGCCTGTCCCTTTACAGCGCTCCTAGGTTTGTATTCCACATCAAATTGTCCAAGTTTCACAACCCATTTCAACATCCGTCTAGAAGTCTCTGGTTTATGCAATATCTACCTTAAAGGATACGCTGTACGGACCTCCACCTTATGCGACTGAAAGTAAGGTCGCAACTTCCTAGAAGCGAAAATCAAAGCATATACTAACTTCTCCATATTTGAATACCTTGTCTCGGCATCCAACAGCCTCTTACTTACGTAATATATAGGATACTGGATGACACCCTCTTCTCGTACAAGAACACCACTAACAGAATACTCTGAAACAAGTAGATACAGAACAAGAGTCTCACCCTCATGTGGCTTAGATAGAAGTGGGAGAGATCCCAAATGATTTTTCAATGCTTGAAAGGCATCCTCGCATTCCGGTGTCCATTCAAACTTCTTCCTAACACCCTTGATAGCTTTGAAGAACTCCTTACACTTATCTAAAGACTTGGATACAAAGCGGTTCAAAGCGGCAACTCTCCCAGTCAGACTCTGCACCTCCTTTACTGTTCGGGGGGATCTCATATCAAGAAGACCCTGTATCTTCACGGGATTTGCCTCTATCCCTCTGTTATTTACCATAAAACCCAATAACTTTCCAGATTCCACCCCGAATACACATTTTTAAGGATTAAGCTTCATACGGAATTGCCTGAGAATTCGAAACATCTCGTCCAAGTGTTGGATGTGATCCCCTGCCTCCTTAGACTTTACCAGCATGTCGTCTACGTAAACTTCCATGGTCTTCCCAATCTGATTTTTGAACATCATATTTACCAGCCTCTAATAAGTTGCCCCAGCATTGAGTAGTCCGAAAGGCATCCCAATATAACAATACAACCCCCGATCTGTGATGAAGGAGGTATTTTCCTGATCAGGACCATACATGGGGATCTGATTATATCCTGAGTAGGCATCCATGAAGCTAAGAAGAGCGTGCCCAGCAGTAGCATCCACCAACTAATCTATCCTCGGTAAAGGAAAGCTATCCTTCTTACAAGCCTTGTTTAAGTCGGTATAATCAACACAAACCCTCCATTTTCCGTTGGACTTCTTTACCAAGACCGGATTCGCAAGCCAGTCGAGATAGAAGGATTCTTTAACCAATCCGACATTCAGCAATCGATCAACCTCCTCTTTCAAGGCAAGAGCTCGAATTGCCTGTCTTTTTTGTCGAACACCCTTCCTAGAAGGATTTATGTTGAGATGATGAAACATCACTTCAGGATCTATCCCCACCATATCTGCATGACTCCAAGCGAACACATCCAAGTTATCCTTCAAGAAAGTAATCAACATAGCCCTCAAGTTTGGCTCCAATCTCGCCCCGATCTGCAATACCTTAGACGAATCTGTTTCATCCACAAGAACCGACACAGTATCTTCTACGGGTCCCATCTTCTTATTTGGCTCGGGCAATCGAGGATCCAAGTCAAACTCGACCTCCTTTGTTCCACTGGACTCGCCGACTTCTTGAATAGAAACAACCTCGCCTTTAGACTGCTGAGGCTCCTTCTCTCTTGTCGTTAGATCATCTGGAAACTCGACCATGGGCACATCTTCATCGTTCATAACAAACTTTCCCTTTCTCGCCCTAAGGCTTCTTATTTCCTCTTCTTCATCAGTGATGTCTTCAACAACACCTTCCTCGAACTGTATTTGATCGCCTAGAGTACGAGGAGCCTCAATCATCAATACCCTATACTGCAAGTTCCCAACTATGACACCTTCCTCGAGAGTAAGCTCGCTCTTAGATGTATCTATGACATTCTCAACCACGACTTTCACAGTATCGCCCAGAGGGGGAGGTGCCTCCAACAGAAAGAACGGAGTTCCCTGCTTAGCCAACGCCTCATAACTTTTCAAGGCATCATCATCGGGGAATTCCACTGTATATACCATATTGGTAACTGCCGTTACTGATGACTTAGGTCCAAAAGATTTCAAAGTTTCCTGAGCACTCTCCTCCTTGAAGTCCAACATCTCATCCCCTTGTTTACCTTTTGATGAAGACTTCATCATTTTGTTGTAACAATCTCTAGAATCATACTGACATCCCTTCACGCACCCAATCCACATAGGAGTGGGAAAATTCATGCACAAATGGTAAATAGATGTCACCACCCTCATTTCCTTCAAGACCGGCCTCCCGAGCAGAGCATTATAACACGTAGGTTGATCAACTACCAGGCACTCGAACACCTGAGTAGCTGAGTAAGGATCTTCCCCTAAAGTAAGAGGCAACTTCACAGTTCCCTTGACTCGAACTGAATCTCCCGTAAAGCCATATATGTGGGTCGTTCCATGAGTCATTTCCTTATCAAGAAGTCCCATTTTTTTGTAAGTCCCGTAGTAAAGAATGTTTACTGAACTCCCATTATCAATGAATACTCGATGAACACTCCTTGAACCGATCCTCACATTAACCACCAAGGCGTCACGATGTGGGTGATGAACCCATTTTGCATCCTCTTCTGAAAAAATTATCTGCGTGTCCTCCCCTTTGAACAGCTTAGGTGGTCTTTCCGACAAATGATTAACGTTCGTCAGAGGGGGACCCCTTGCTTTACGAGCATATCTCTCCATATCATTTCTTTCGTTCTCACCGATATGAGGACCACCAAAAATAGTATGGATACTTGCTTCTTTCACGAACGCTGTCCTCTCCTGCTGATCCGATTTATCTCTGTCCTCGGGCTCTTCCTTTTTACTCTCCTACCCAGGAGGAGAGTTACCCTTAATTTTTCTGACCCATTCAGTCAACTTCCCATTCTGATCAGCAACTCAATCTCCTCCTTCAATTGCCGACATTGATGAGTGTCATGGTCATGGGACTCGTGATAGGCACAATATCTCTTTTTATCTCTTTGTGCATTCTTCGAAAGCGGGAGAGGCGGCTTATCCATACCCTCCTTCTTTGTAACCTCGTAAATGTGTTCAATGGACGCCACCAGAGGCATGAAAATATTGGTCTGGGAGTAACCCTGATCTCTTTGAGAATAAAGAGGTGGCGGTGGGTACCGTGGCATCGGGCTAGTTGATCTCGATCGGTCTGACCTCCAGGTGTCAACAATATTAACATCACCTCTACCATTCTTCCTTCCATCCCCCTTTGGACTTGGAGACCTATGCTTGCGCTTGCCCCTCCGACTAGTTTTGGGGTAATCACTCCTCTTCAGAGCTTCTTCCTCCCTCTTAAAGGGTTCAGCTTGTGCATAAAGTTCTGCAAGGGTCGGAGGTTCTTTCCGTTGAAGCTCTTTCCAGAAATCCAAATTTACTCTCACCCCAGCTATAAGAAAATTCTTGATGGTTTCATCTGAAGCCCCATGAATAGTTGGGACTTCCACATTGAACCGTCTGAAATAAGATTGAAGAGTCTCCCCTTTTCTCTGTTTTATATTGGCCAGAGTCGTGACAGGGGGAGCGTAGACAATAGACGATTGAAACTGAATCAAAAACATTCTCCGCATTTGATCCCAGGAGGTGATAGAGCCCGGTCCTTACTTTTGAAACCATTGATGCGCATTTCCCCGCAGGGTTGAGGCTACCAACCTGCACTTCGTCAAGTCCTCCACTTGGTAAAGCTCTATCTTTGTGTTGAACCTCGCGATATACTCAGCCGAGTCAGAGATTCCCGTAAACCTTAGATCTCTCACTCCTCGAAAAGACGGAGGAAGAGGGGCTTCTCGCACTGCCAATGAGAAGGGTGATGGGGCCGGTTCAAACATAGCAGCTGCCTGACCTTCTGATTTCGCCAACAACCTACGTAAAGCATCCAAGTCAAGATCCTCAAACCTGGGAATCCTGCGGGGCGCTTCCTGCCGTCGCTGTCGATTTATTAATTCCTCAAATCTATATCGATCTCCAACAGTGGAGTTCTCCAGACGAGGCAAATTGTGTTCGTGAGAGGCCATCAAATCTCTCTCCAAGTTAGATTCCACGGGTCCCCTCTGGTTTCTTTCTGCTCGGTTGAGGAGATCGGCATAAGATCTTCTCTCCCCATACCCCAGGCTATAATGGTTTGGGGTCCTCATCTGGGGATTAAGGTTGCTAGCTTGAACCATCGTGAGTGCAGCAGGGTCGGAACCTCCCAAAATCTTATTCTCATTATTAAAGCGGCGCCTTTCTTGTTCCAACATCCTCCGACTGTCAGTCCAAGCCCCTTCCACTTGAAGATCTCACATGCCTTCAACTCTTCCACTTTGTGATCGTTCATGACTTGAGTGTCGGGGGATCTCCCTATTCGGGGGAAATTCAACATATAGCTCACCAAAAGTCAAAGCCCTGGGAGTGACAACCTGAAATCTTTGATTTACTCTGGTGTCCCCAATGACTTAAAAATCTCTTTCAAAAGGTTCATATCAAATTCTCTACCAACGCGTCGATCTTCATCTGGTGTAAGAACCCCGATTTTTGGTAGGAATTAAAACTTTTTATTATATAATGATGTAAGAAAGAATAGTGGTTACGGCTACGATGTAATAGTTGATCTTCTGAATGAATGAATGGAATTCGATTTAAATATTTGTATGTCTTAAAGAATGCTAACGGTTGACAACTTAGGTAAGAATAATCTATCTCCTAGGGGAATAAGATATGGCAATTCCAAGCAGTAGAATATTCTCATGTCATCCAGATCGATAACGATTAGTCCAGTGGTTCCGTAAAAGGGTTAAGGAACGCCCGAGAAAGAACAAGGACATTGTCATAAATATAGGGAATAAAGGAAGAATAAAGAATGAATAGTGTTTTTGGTGGAAATGAGAATATTATGAGACGACACTATATAGAAGTATTCGGAACAGATTTCCGAGTTCGTATTAGTGATCCAGAGGGAAAATAAGTGTATGTAAAAGCTGTCGGATTCTGAAAAACCGCACTTTTATTTTCTCCGAGAGTTCCCTGGACACTGATAGACTTAAAGATTGAACGAAGGGATTTAAAGAATTTAAATTCGAAAGTTAATAAAAAAGATGGAGAATGATAGCATTAATATTAAGAAGATTTCCAGTAAACCCTAATTAGAAATCCGTGAGATATTCCTCCGAACGATCAATGAAATTGAGTAATAACCGGACAAAGAAACAAGCAGAGGACCAAGATGCATGCATGTGCAAGAGGATAAGGTCAAGTAACCAAGCTAGTTACAATGCTAACTAGTGGTATTAGAAACAAACCAAGTACTTAGCATGTTTTCATCATCCAACCACAAAATCCTAACACTTATCCACTTGATTGCATCATGGATGACCTAGGCACTTTAATAAAGCCATTTTACGCTAGATATTATCCATATCCATCACAATAATTCACATTATCCAAGGATTAGATCAAGAGCAAGCCAAACAACCCCATTTCTCTCATTTTCTCTAAACTGCCCAGCATAAACATCATTCAAAGAAAAATTCATATCTCCATTTCTATCCATGATCAAATCACCAAATTTTAACCATAGCTTCTCCAGTACATGAGCAAGATTCCATCAAAATTTCATGGCAATCCAAGTAGTCTAGCCTAGTCAAATCCGTTCCCCAAGTTGAAGAAGCCAACCTGCCTGTTCTTGGCAGTTTCTGTCCAGTGGGAAAAGTGGGATCAAAACCCTAGCTAGGAAGCTTCAAATCTGATGATCTAGGACTCAAAACAAAGATTATGAAGAGGCCAAGATGTGGTAAAAAGTTTAGAGCTGTTATAGGGAGAATATTGTATAACAATATTTTGGAGGTTTGCTGGATTATCGGAGCAAAATACGGATATTTTGCTAACAAAAGAAGAACAAGGATTAGGATTTGTGTGTTTAGATGTGGCTGAGCTTGATAGGTGTTTTCAGTGATGAAATGTTTCTCTCCCGTATCAAGGTGCCTACGTACCCTATTTATAGGGATCAAGCCTAACGTAGTTCTTGGGCAACAAGTTACCTAGGCGGGCTAGGGTTTTAAGAGATAAGCCAAAGTCCAAGCCCACTCGATTAGGGCTGACATGGCAGTGAATCATCAATTCTACCCGTGATCCATGGCCCAACTGTGGAAGCCCATGGTCTCGAACGGATAGATTTGGCCAATGAAGGATCCATCAGGGCCCTTGCATGCGACCTTGAGAGGCCTGACCACGCGAAGCGATCCCTGTGCCTAGCTACTTATGTGACCTTGGGTCTGGCCATGAGCCTTCCAGAGAAGAGGAGATAATGATCTCGCTGTAAGTTATAGATGTGATGCAAAAGCGAAGCGATCCCCTGGCAGGCATCACCATGTAGCGAGGTACAACCATGTAGCGAGGTGCTCCTGTAATAGAGGTATTATTGCCAAGGCATGTTGGGCTGATTCCAATAGTGGGCTTTAGTGACCCAATCTTCATCTTCTAGGCCCATCATAGATTACGAACCATCAATTTAGCTAATTAAATCAATTTAGCTATTATGCCAGATTTGGGCATAACAGGTATAAATAAAAGTTTTATACGAAATAGAATATATGTTCAAATTTATAGCGGAAAGTAGTACAAATATATAAGTACGATATGATTAAAGTCCTATTATAAATAGAATATGTGTTCAAATTCATATAAAAGCTTTTTAGACATATTAGATTACGTGTAATTTATGTTTTTAATTTTATATGATTATTCATGAATTCTAAGATTATTTCTTCCTTTTAACCGACTGAACTATTTGTAAACTATTTAGTGTTGCACGAAAATTTACAAGAAACAAAAAAGATGAAAGTGTTTATATTATATTATATAAATTGCCGAGCTTTGTTACGAAGGGACTAAAACAGATCTGCACGATATCAACAGTTTTATTATTGTCATGCATTGAAACGTATTATGATCAGCTTATGCATGGACAAGATTTACAAATTTTACTAATCTTATTTTTACATGTACTAGCTTATAACCCGTGCAATGCACGGATTTCTTATATTATATTATAATTTTTGTTTAATATTATAATTATATTTTTATATAATCATTATTTTAATAATTTTTTTAATTTTAATTTAATACAATTTAACATACTCATGTTTATAAATTATACTAATGTTTACTTATTATAAAAAACGTATACGATTTTTAATATATTTTATTAATAATTGAGAAATATGCTGTGATTTTTCGGGTATATATTAATTATTGTAAGATTTGTTGTAAATTAAAATGGTAACGTGTTTTAATTATAAAGAAAATATTATTTATTGAAAGATATGATACGATTGATCTTTTTATGTGTTTATAAAAGGTAATATATTCAATTAAAATTAAATGTGAAAAAGGCAATCGACTAATTACCATTAAATATATTATATTATTATTTATTTTAGGTGTTATATTTTTCTTGAAAATTATGGTTTGATATTTTCGGGTATATATTAATGATTGTAAGATTTGTTTTAAATTAAAAGGGTAACATGTTTTAATTCGAAAGAAAAATATTAATGATCGAAAGATATGATACGATTGATGTTTTTAGTTGTTTATAAAAGGTAATATGTTTAACTAAAAGTAAATGTGAAAAAGGTAATCGACTAATTACCGTGAATTTTATTATACTAATGTGAAAAAGGCAATCGACTAATTACCATTAATTTTATTATGTTAATCGACTAATTACCATTAATTATAACGTGTTTTAACTCGAAAAGAAATACTAATGATGGAAAGATATGATACGATTGATGTTTTTAGGTGTTTATAAAAGCTAATATTTCGACTAATTACCAATAATTATATTATGTTATTATTTATTTTAGGTGTATTTATTTTTCTTTATAATGAAGGGTAAATAAGTAAATTCACTCAGTACCAAAAAACAGGTACAAAAACTTTCAATGTTTCAGCTTTTATATAATAGTAGAAAAATATTAATGATCGAAAGATATGATACGATTGATGTTTTTAGTTGTTTATAAAAGGTAATATGTTTAACTAAAAGTAAATGTGAAAAAGGCAACCGACTAATTACCGTTAATTTTATTATACTAATGTGAAAAAGGCAATCGACTAATTAACATTAATTTTATTATGTTAATCGACTAATTACCATTAATTATAACATGTTTTTATTCGAAAGGAAATACTAATGATGGAAAGATATGATACAATTGATGTTTTTAGGTGTTTATAAAAGCTAATATTTCGATTAATTACCAATAATTATATTATGTTATTATTTATTTTAGGTGTATTTATTTTTCTTTATAATGAAGGATAAATAAGTAAATTCACTCAGTACCAAAAAACAGGTACCAAAACTTTCAATATTTCAGCTTTTATATAAAAGTATAGATTACACAGATGAAAGTTGGTGATTCAATTTGAAATACCATCGCAATTTGTGTACACGACATCAGAGCTACACAAGAATTTTTGCCAACACGAACGTAGGTTATCTTCACAAGTTTGGCAATTTTTTAAAATAAATTTTTATAAATTTATTTTTGAATAAAAATTTTATATTTTGATAAAAAATTTTATATAAGTATTTAATATATGTTTGAGATTCTATATATTGTAAAAAGAAAATTAACTTTTTCAAAAAAAATTAGGAATCTCTAACCCTTTTTTTTTTTGCTAATTAGGAATCTCTAACTTTATCTTAAAATAAATTAACTTATTATAAAAAATAAATTCCCCCAAACACCCCTTATATCAGCCCAACTTTATGCCCCTTGCTTAATCTATACTATTATATAAAAGCCGAAACATTAAAAGTTTGGTTGGTCGGTACCTGTTGATTTACTTATTTACCCTTAACTAATAAAACATTTTATTTTACTTAATTATCTTCACTTAATTATTATTTATAATAATACAATAAATAGTTATTAGCCGATTGCCTTTTTAACAATTACTTTTAAATGAAGAAATTACCTTTTATAAACAATTAAAATTGTACCATATTTTACAAATGCTAATATTTTTTTTTTTTTTTTTTTGAAGAATACAAATGCTAATATTTGTTTTCTAACTAAAACATGTTACCTTTAAATTTAAAACTAATGTTGCAATAACTAATATAAACCCAAAAATATCACACTTCATCTTACAATCATTAATAAAATATAATAAAAATCTATATACATTGCTAATAATAAGAAAACATGAGGATAATCCTTGAACATGAGTATGTTAAATTATATTAAAAGTAAAAAATTTATTGAAAATAATAATTATATAAAACCTAATTATTGTTGAATAAAATTTACAACATATCAAAAGAAAGGCCAATGCGTTGATCCAAAGGATCACGAGTTCGACTCTCATCGCTTACATTTAATTAGCAAAAAAAAAAAGGCCTCTCGATTTCACTTATTTACCCTTGATGTTTAAAATTATGTCTAACCGCAAGCGCACGGTGTCTAATGCTAGTACAGATGGCAAGCGGGTCGAATCCACAAGGAGACAGGTTCTACTAATTCCTTTTCAGTTATCGTTAATTGTTTCAAGGGTCAGACGAATATTGGAGAATATTAATTAACTAATTAAACAAGATTAACACTAATTAAACAGATGATAAACAAATTATTTAAAACCTAGGGCAATCAGGTCCACCATGCTTACACAATTGGCTCTTAAGCTAAAGCAATCAATGTGATCCTATAACTAGAGTATGTTAATCTCTTTCAAGCATTAACACTCTCGAAACATTCAACACAATTAACCACTTTTAGTAATTCAATCAATCAGGTAATTAGAGTCAAGTTAATCTCTTCCAAGCATTAACGCTCTCAGAAATCCAATGATGCTTCCGCACTCAAATTCAATTCTGGTAATCGTATGTGTGCCTCTAGTAAGTAAATCTCTCGATCCATACCCCTATTTGCATATAATTAATCCATGATATCGGCCGATTACACAAATTAATGATTAAAACATATCAATCAGAATTAATCATAACCATTCAAACCACTATGAAAATCATGCCAATATTAGTGCAAACATGGCTTCCCTTTAAGCCCTAGAAATAACTACTCGCTAATAATTAAATAAGTAAAACAACTAGTAAAACAAGAAAACATAATTAAACTAATAAGAACAAAGAAAAGATTAAGAGAACAAAACCTTCAAACTTCAATGTTGTCACCCAAAAGAAGAGTCATGGTGTTTCTCTACATCTCCAACTAATAATAATAATCTACTCTAAACTATATTATCTGATCTAATATTACCTCCTTAATAATGTGTCCCAAGATGTGTTTATATAGGCTCTAGATCTCTTGCCCAGCAATAAATTACCTTCTAATACAATTAGAATTCAATTTAGGTACCAAAAACTGCCCAAAATACAATTAGAACTTGAAAAGGGCAAAACAGTAAATTCTCTGCTCCCATCAGTCTGCTTGTCGCGCAATCTGCGCCCACCACACGCAGCCTGCGCGCGCGATCACTGTCCTAAGTTGTAGAAAATCTTCCAGGCTTTGCGTGGACGGCTTACGGGCCTCAAACGGACTTATAGAACTCCAGATATGGCCAAAACAGTGTAAACTGCGCAACCAGTCCAATAATTCCGAAATTTCATCTATTTTATCTCCAAATTTGCTCTTTTTGCTCCAAATCCTTCCAAGTTATGAATTCTTTATTTCCTACAATAAAACAATCAAATCTATTAAATAAAAATCCAAATCAATGCAAAACACAATAATTATGAGAATAAAATCATCTAAAATATATATAAAAATATATTCAATCAAACATCCCCACACTAAGCATTTGCACGTCCTCGGGCAAATAAGTGAAATAAAAACTAAGTCCTAACAAATATCACTTTCGTAGATGACACGATTGCATTGAGCATATGCAACAAGCCGTTAAACCCCTAGGCAGCCCTAGTAGGACGAGTGTTGTCTCGTGAGGGTTTATAGTGAATATACCCACAAAATTCATCTAACCATGCAAAAGATCAATGCTAACACAACACCACACACACAAGTCCTCTCATGCCACATCAACTTAAGAATCAAAGCAAACATACGATGTCTTGGTGTCAAAAGTGCAAGTATTCACGTAGTTTACTCAACAAACATGCAGAAGGTCATAAAAATTCATGTCAAGTGTAAAAATAGTTGGTAATCATGCTAAGCCCACAAGAAATACATCTTTAAGTCTAAACCTGGGATATCCTATGCCAAAACAAGTAATAACTCACCTTTCACTCAAAAACGAATATTCACTCAAGAACAAGGTTAAGTGTATCACTCAATTCCAACAAAATCATAAACACAACTTGACACTCGCAATCAATCTCACTCTCAACACAACATACATCACTGATGACAATCAAAAGGTCTTTATTCGGGTTGTAACATGGGCTAGGGACCAGGTATGTCAAGTAAAGCTAAAACAGGTTAAATGTCAAAAGCTAGTACCCAACAATAATCATTATTCAATTCCATTTCTTTTAAAACCACAAATACTTCCCCACACTTGGATTTTTCAATAACCCTTACATAATAACTTGACTAGTCGAATGAAGAAGGATCATACAAACATAAGAATGCTCTCAAATTTATTTATTTTTTTCTCTCTTTTTTTTCTATTTTTTTTCTTTTTTTTTGTTTTTTTTTCTGAGAGCTAAGGAATAAGCACAATGATCCATAGATATTATTATGAATTTCGACTAACAAGCATCAACCAAAATCAATATTCCCCAATGGTATGATCATCAATAACCCCCCCTTTTATGAACACCTTATTACTCCCTTAAGCACGATACTAGCCTTTGACAATTTAGGTTCAAATTCAATGTAAGGCCAATAGAATAAAAAGGATAATGGCAAGTAATGTGATGTGTCACCAAAAGAATAGGATTAAGCTCAACGGGTTAACTAATTGATCAAGTTTAAAAGGTGTGGAAATATGGGAAATACGAGGTTAAACCTAAGTGCCTTTATCATCTCATCATCAAGTAATGTCATGCATTTCAAGAAAGATCTCAAGTAAGTGCTAGCAATGCAAACAACATGTGGACACTCAAGCAAACGAAAAATCATGCAAAAGATATGCATATAGGCTCAAAACTCGCTTGGTGTGACAAAACATAATCAATCCCAAGTAACAAGACTCTCTAACGCACCTACTTGTACTCAAAGCATGGAAACCAAGTCATCTTGCACATATTCATGTCATTCTAATCACTTACCACATTCAATTAAGTCTACTAGCTTCAACTTGCTAGTGTACGTGTGTGCATAAGAACAAAGCACGTCACTTCTCATACAAAAGCGTCAAGGACACAAGAATTCTACGCATGCATGGGTGTATCAAGCAAAATACAACAACTAATCAAATTGCATGGCTAGAATTATTTATGGTATTTTTCAATTTTTTTAATTTTTTTTGAATTTTTTTTGAATTTTTTTATCATTGAAAACTCATCCCCACACTTAAGTGGTTCATTGTCCTCAATGAACTAATGAACAAGATACAAAACTACAACTAAAAACAAAATAAAACTACACTAAAAAGAAAAGAAAGAAAACTCCCCTGGAATCAAGGTGTCAGGTGTGAAAACCACCCCTTATTCGCTTAGGAGCCACCCACTCACCACCAACAACCACCAAGAAATATCCTACCAAAAATACCCAATTAACAAAATTAATACAAAACCCCAAATTGACAAGAACACAAATTCGTAATAAAAAGAAAATAGAGAAGAGATATCCCAACTACGAATTAAAAAGGTGAACTTGCAATTAATTCCTCTTTAGAATTGAATTTTTGGAGATTTAAAGAAGTAGAAGAGGAATTGGATTTGTATGTAGAGGTTGGTATATATATAAGATGATGGATAAGATGAATAAAGATTTAAGTGTGTAGGAGAGATTTGGAGAGGTTAGGATTTGATTTGAAATAGATATAGGAATTAGGGATTGAAAGAATTTGAGTTAGGAAAAAAAAATTGGGGAATTTTGGAGTGAAAAACACCAAAAATTCGGGCAGAAAAAAAAATCTGGAAGGTATAACGCATGGGAAAGCTGCGTTACAGGGTGAAAAAAACGCGCCAGGAGTGGTAACGCAGGAGCTACCTGCGTTTCAGGGTGTAACGCAGGTGCGTCCTGTGTTACTCTTTTTTTTTTTTTAACATGTGTTAAACACATGTATACAACAAGACCTGGACAGAACTTTTTCCAGGCTACGTCGTGCATATGGCGCAGGTAATTTTCTGTTTCACGTTTTTTTTTTTTTAAGAGAACACTCAATTTTTTTTTTCACAACACTCTTTTTTTTTCAACACTCAATTTTTTTTTTTCACAACACTTTTTTTTTCAACACTCAATTTTTTTTTTCTTACTACATTAATGCGTGGGTTGCCTCCCACGAAGCGCTTCTTTAACGTCAATAGCTTAACGTCACTCAAAAATACTCCGATGGAGGTGGAATATCCAATTTCTCGATCATAAACTCGCCACCACAAAAAGTATCAAGAGTGTTAGTGGTTGTCTTTATCCTGCAGAAAGTCTCCAAACAAGCATCAGTAAAATAAAATATGTCATTAATAAGCAATAGAGAGAGTGCTTGTGCAGTTTTGGAAAACTTTGTGATAAAACAACGATAAAATTCGACACCACGAAAATATTGAACTCCCTTGACATAAGGTGGAGGTTCTGGTGGTGGCTTTTCTTCACTCCTCACTTTCACTGGAGCCATTCGGACATCTTGGCTTATCACATCATTGGCTAATAAGACACTTTCATCTTCTCCCTCTTCTCGAGCTTGAAACGTAGGAGCCACTTTGTATGGATTCTCAACCAGAATTTGAGAAATATCATCTTGGACAATATTTGTTATCACATCAACCTTGAAATAAGTGTTCTTGAGCAAAGAAGCCTTGTAAGTAGAGGCTAGATCGAGAGCAAATTTATCAATACATGGTAGCTTAGGCACAGATTGCGGAAGAGAAACAACCATCTCTGTATTGCTTCCCTTTGTAGCCTCATCATCAGTCACATTGTTCTCGGTAGCAGCAACATCATTGATCTCATCATCGGTGGCATGCTCCTTCTCTTTATCAATGGCCTCATCATCAACATACATGGAGAAACTATCATATTCCTGATCGCTTGTGAGATTTATAGTAGTCAGGTCCTCTTCGGATCGGATAGATGATGATGGTAAATAGTCGAGCTGCCCTGTAGTAGAAGAGTTAGCCAACTTTGCAATTTGAGATTCAATCGCCAAACTTTGAGTTTCTAATTCTTGAAAACTCTTTAGCAGTTTATTCAAGATATCCCACATCTCATTTGTCTGATCAGCTTGCACATCTACGCTGGGTTGAGAAACATGTAGATCTTCTTGTAGAGGAGGATATTGATATTCTTGATGTGGCGGCTGCTCATATGACTGATAATATTGTTGCTCAAACTGTTGCTGATTATGATATTAAAAATTTTGAGCACCGTTGTCCTGGTAGTAGAAATCTGGTTGATTCACGCATTCTTGATCAAAAGTGTTTGAATACTGATTGTACCCATATCCTTCTTCAAAAGAATTCATTTGTCCCAATTGAGCACTCTGAGAATTATAAATATTGTAAGAGCATTCCAAACCATAGTGACCCTGGACACCACAAATTGGACAAAAATTGTAAGTTTTAGGGGCCACTTGTGACATCTCATTGATACTCATTGGACGTGTAGTGGGATCTGTAGTCTTCGACATGGCAATCTCTCGAGTATGTGCCTCTACTAGGGAAGATAAGAGTGCAAAAGTATCAACTTCACCCATTGCAAACCTGTAGACACTCAACAAAGCCAAGAAAACGAAGTAAAATCTGCCTCAATTGGAACAAAGGTTCCAACGAGACAATGGAAACAATCTAAACAACTAAATTAAAATTAACAGAAACTCGCTGTCTCCCCGGCAGCGGCGCCAAAAACTTGATGTGTCAAATTATACCTAACCACAAGCGCACGGTGTCTATTGCTAGTACAGATGGCAAGCGGGTCGAATCCACAAGGAGACAGGTTCTACTAATTCCTTTTCAGTTATCGTTAATTGTTTCAAGGGTCAGACGAATATTGGAGAATATTAATTAACTAATTAAACAAGATTAACACTAATTAAACAGATGATAAACAAATTATTTAAAACCTAGGGCAATCAAGTCCACCATGCTTACACAATTGGCTCTTAAGCTAAAGCAATCAATGTGATCCTATAACTAGAGTATGTTAATCTCTTTCAAGCATTAACACTCTCGAAACATTCAACACAATTAACCACTTTTAGTAATTCAATCAATCAGGTAATTAGAGTCAAGTTAATCTCTTCCAAGCATTAACGCTCTCAGAAATCCAATGATGCTTCCGCACTCAAATTCAATTCTGGTAATCGTATGTGTGCCTCTAGTAAGTAAATCTCTCGATCCATACCCCTATTTGCATATAATTAATCCATGATATCGGCCGATTACACAAATTAATGATTAAAACATATCAATCAGAATTAACCATAACCATTCAAACCACTATGAAAATCATGCCAATATTAGTGCAAACATGGCTTCCCTTTAAGCCCTAGAAATAACTACTCGCTAATAATTAAATAAGTAAAACAACTAGTAAAACAAGAAAACATAATTAAACTAATAAGAACAAAGAAAAGATTAAGAGAACAAAACCTTCAAACTTCAATGTTGTCACCCAAAAGAAGAGTCATGGTGTTTCTCTACATCTCCAACTAATAATAATAATCTACTCTAAACTATATTATCTGATCTAATATTACCTCCTTAATAATGTGTCCCAAGATGTGTTTATATAGGCTCTAGATCTCTTGCCCAGCAATAAATTACCTTCTAATACAATTAGAATTCAATTTAGGTACCAAAAACTGCCCAAAATACAATTAGAACTTGAAAAGGGCAAAACAGTAAATTCTCTGCTCCCATCAGTCTACTTGTCGCGCAATCTGCGCCCACCACACGCAGCCTGCGCGCGCGATCACTGTCCTAAGTTGTAGAAAATCTTCCAGGCTTCGCGTGGACAGCTTACGGGCCTCAAACGGACTTATAGACTGCGCAACCAGTCCAATAATTCCGAAATTTCATCTATTTTATCTCCAAATTTGCTCTTTTTGCTCCAAATCCTTCCAAGTTATGAATTCTTTATTTCCTACAATAAAACAATCAAATCTATTAAATAAAAATCCAAATCAATGCAAAACACAATAATTATGAGAATAAAATCATCTAAAATATATAAAAATATATTATATCAACCCTTAACTAATAAAACATGTTATTTTATTAATTATTCTTACTTAATTATTATTTATAATAATACAATAAATAGTTATTAGCCGATTGCCTTTTAACATTTACTTTTAATTGAAGAAATTACCTTTTATAAACACCTAAAATTGTACCATATCTTACAAGCGTTAATATTTGTTTTCTAACTAAAACATGTTACCTTTAAATTTAAAAATAATCTTGCAATCACTAATATAAACCCAAAAATATCACACCGCATCTTACAATCATTAATAAAATATTATAAAAATCTATATACATCTATACTAATATATATTAAGCAAACAGGGATATAATTTGGTTTGGTTCAACCATTTAAAACAATAGTAACCGTTAGATATTTAGTAGATGGATGATAACCGTTAGATCTAATAATAAGGAATATTCTATATTTAAATCCCCGTTCGAATCCCGTCAACAACAAATTTACATTAAGATTTTATATTATTAGTTCTAAACAATACTTGTGATTATTAAATAATTTTAAAATGTTAAATTAATTCCATAATAAATTATAAAACTCCATTTTATTTAATTATATAATTTTAAAAATATTTAAAAGTAACCCATGCTTTGCACGGGTTATAAGCTAGTAATAATAATGTATCCAATGGTCTATTTTTGTATAATTCCAAACTTTTTTGTTAGTAGTTGGATAACCTTTTTCATGTTGTTTTCTTCAACCTCATGTATGTATTGTATAGAATAATTGTTTATTAATCTCTTATATTTTTCAGATTTTTATTCATTTATCGTAAATTTTTGTATGAGATTTTGTTGAAAAATAGTATGTTACATACTCCCATTTTTCCCGCGAGCGTTTAGGTGGCGCTCTAATATCGTTTCAATCTATTTTTCTATTTTTTTCAGAATGTTTGAATTTTAAACACTAATAAATAAGAAAATATCCTTTATCGTATAATGGAATAGGTGTTCGAATTTATAGTTGATAAGAGTTCGAATTTATAGAGATAACATATAATTATTAGAAGTTTTATTAAAAGTAGAATAAATATTTAATTATAAACCATATGATTAAAAGTTATATTGGAAGTAGAATAGGAGTTCGAATAAATATTAACAAATATAAAAATATCTTTTAACATATTAGAAGTAGTGTAGGTATTTGAATTTATAAATGAGAAGAGTTTGAATTTATAGGGAAGACATATAATTAGAAGTTATATTGGAAGTAAAATAGGTATTTATAATACATATGATTAAAAGTTATATTGGAAGTAGAATAGGTGTAACATCCCACATCGATTAGAATAAGGGTGTTTGGGTCCTTTATAGATACAAGTAAACCACTCATTTGTACCAATTTGCTAGCACTTTTGGATTGACCTGTGGTGAGTTGTTGGGTCCGGTATGAATTCAGTTGTGGACTTGGATGTTATAAACGGTATCAGAGCTCTGCCTGGTTGGAAGTGTAGAGGCATTGCCCGGGTTCCGTCAATGTGTGTGGGCTCGACGAGGACGTCGACCCCATAAGAGGGGGTGTTTATAACATCCCACATCGATTAGAATAAGAGTGTTTGGGCCCTTTATAGATTCAAGTAAACAACTCATGTGTACCAATTTGCTAGCACTTTTGGATTGACCTGTGGTGGATTGTTGGATCCGGTATGCAGAGAATAAGAGTTCGAAGTTATAGAAAAAGCATATAATTATAAATTCTATTGGAACTATAATAGGTGTTTGAATATATAGAGCATAAAATTAAAAATTTTATTGGAAGTAAAATAAAAGGACGATAGTGACATCTTTTACGATATTCTAAAATTATATATTTTTTATACAAGTTATTTATACTTCTGTTAGGAAAAAGTTTCATAAATCTAATACTAGTTTCATAAAAAAAAGTATTCGTATTTAAAAAGAAAATAACTTAAGTGTTAACATAATAAAAGAACATTCTCATGCAGTAACCCTAAATATCTACAATAGTATTTATAATATTAAGAGAAAATAAGATGTTTTTTTATTTTTTAAAACTCCATAAGTTTTAGAAAGCTTGGAGAAAATAAAAATTGGAATTCACTCAATTTTTAGGTTTTGATTTTAAGGAAAAAAGTTATATAAGATAAGTCATCAATAATAATTAAAAGTTCTATTGGAAGTATAATAAATATTTGATTATAAGGCATATGATTAAAAGTTCTATTGAAAGTAGAATAGGTGTTCGAATAAACATTAATAAATATAAAATATCTTTTAACATATTAGAAGTAAAATAAGTGTTTGAATTTATAGATGAGAAGAGTTCAAATTTATAGGGAAGACAAATAATTAAAAGTTCTATTGAAAGTAGAATATGTATTTATAAGACATATGATTAAAATTAAAAATTCTAATTGAAGTAGAATATGAGTTCGAATTTATAGAGAATAAAAGTTCGAATTTATAGAAAAAAACATATAATTATAAGTTCTATGGGAAGTGTTTGAATATATAGAGGAGACATATAATTAAAAAATTTATTGGAAGCAAAATACAAGGACGGTATTGACATCGTTCACGATATTCTAAAATTATATATTTTTTATACAAGTTATTTGTACTTCTATTAGGAGATTTTTTTTTCATAAATTCAGTACTAATTTCATAAAAAAGTATTCGTATTTAAAAAGAAAATAACTCCATAAATATTAGAAAGTTTAAAATGACAAAATGGAATTTACTTTTTAAAATTTTAATTTTTAAGGAAAAAAGTTGTTTTATAAGATAATTGTTATTAATAATATGTAATGAAGTTAGAATTTCAGTTTCAAGTTTCAATTATATTTATAGATGACGTATGACTTCTGATTAATGAATTGCCCTTTTTTCAAAAAAACACAAAGCCGACCCAAAACATGTTTAACGGGAAGACGGCTCACTAGAAAGGATTGTATTAGCTATTAAAATTTAATACTAATGTTATATATTTTTTTTTAATTTTTAGAATTCGATTTTTATGGATAAAAACTATTATATAAGTCTTTATAATATATATTAAGGTTGTGATTTCGATTTTAACAAGAGAGCGGTTCAATCAAAATAATCATATTTAACAAAAAATCCGTTCATTAGAGAATACTATTACGTAACTACTAAAATTTAATATTAATAATATAATATAACGTAAATATGTATTAAATTATTTAAAAAAAATTATTACACTATCGCGAAGCGCCTTTATCGACCAGTTGATAATCAAAAATATCTTATCATATCAACTTTGTCAATCTTTTAACCGTCCCTATAAAAGATGCTTTTAGTCCGCTCTTCATAATTTTCCTTTTTGACAAACTCAGCCTGTACTAATCACTATCAAGTGTTACCTATAAGTAAATATTGTCCCTATCGAGGCTTACCTTAAAATAAGTAACTTATAATTAAAGTGATAAGTGTCAATGATAAGTAAATCTGAACTTATAAGTAAATAGAGTGTTTGGTAAATCAGAAATTATAAGTCAGTAGAGTGTTTGGTAAATCATAACTTATAAGTTAATTTTTTTAAATTTTTTCAATGAATAGATCTCGATGAGTAGAGAAATTTAATATATACATATCAATTTTTTAATGAACGGCTCAAAATATATATAATTTTGAAAATTTAAAGGATATTATATATTACGTGTATCGAAAAATAAGAATAAGTTAAAAATTGAATGTTAGGATTTTTTAACATTCAACTTATCTCATATAAGTTGTTAATAAGCTCGTTCAATTATTTTGCCAAACACTACAAAATAAGTTGAAACGGACTTTGACCATATAAATTAACTTATATGATTAGCCAAACACGGCCGTTGTCAGCCACAAAAATTCCTCCCTACGACAATACCTTTACCAAATACATACATGGTTGTACTCACATACTTGAACACGAAACCTCAGTTTTCAAGGGGAGGGATTAGGGAATAACAAGACTACAAAAGCTTAATTTTGCTTGCATTATTATATTTGCCTGTTGGAGTCATGATTGTAAAAATTGGTAATTTACATAAATTGACTTGGACACGATTTAAGATTAATCGGGAGATTAATCGGGTAATCAGGATAATCGAAAGGCTTAATCATAGTATTAATCGGATATTATAATAATATTTAATATATTAATTTAATTTACAATTAAGCACATATTATTTTAAACAAATTCACAGAATTAGTTAGATTTCAAAAATCGAATCGATTGACTACCTTACAGAAGATTAATCAGGATAATCGACTAAATCGAAATTTTTTAGAACAAGTTTATATAATGCAGAATGTTTTTAAACCAATTTGCTTTTGTCAGTTGTCCTATATCCACACAAGAGCCATTCGATTTGGGGAATTAGCATCATCATTTTTAACTTTTAAGTCTAAAATAAATTTAAAATAAATAAAAATAGAGTTGAGAAGTATTGTTGGAGTCAAAATTTGTAATTACTGTAAAATAACTTAGAAGCCCATATTTTAATAATTTTATTGAGAAGACTGTTTTGCAACTCTTGGAATTGAACACATAAGGTATGTACCTGAGGGCTAGAATTTATGAATCCTAACCGTCTTTTATAAGCGTCCAGTCAAATGATGCATTATACTCCCTCCCGTCCCAATGTATATGTCCCTTTTGAAAAAAATATGCATGTTAAGAAAAAGGTTGATTGGATGAGATTTTTCAATAAATAACCTTAATAAATGCACTGAAAAATGAGAATAGAGTTAAGTTTTAAAGAAGTCTAAGTGTTGAAAATACAAATATGAGGGTAATTTTAGAAAATTAGACTTAAATTTGTATAGAAAGAAGAGATATTTGTATGAAAAGAAGAGGGGAACATGTAATTTGGGACAATTTTTTTTTACAAAAGGGACATGTATTTGGGACGGAATGAGTATCGTTTAAGAAAAAATAATATTATTTAAAAAATTAACCGTTGAAGTCCTAAAACTGGTGTAACCAAATAATCTCAAGACAAGATATATCATTTTATATGTAAACTATTGGAGTACTATAAATAGTGTAACCAAGTTGTCTATACATTTCATAGGAAGGTTACCTCATTAATCCAAACAAATTGCATATGGCTAGTCATTTTGTGCTAGTTCATGGCGCATGTCATGGAGGTTGGTGTTGGTACAAGGTGGCCACGCTACTGAAATCAGCAGGCCACAAGGCCACAGCCGTGGACCTTGGTGGTGCTGGAATCAACCCGAAACAGCACCACCAGATGACAACTTTATCCGACCAGTTAGAACCACTGATGGAGCTTCTGGCGGCCCTGCTGCCAGAAGAGAAGGTAATCCTGGTTGGACATAGCATGGGCGGGATTGCAATTTCAGTTGCTGCAGAAAAGTTTACAAAGAATGTTGCTGCAGCTGTTTATGTCACTGCTTTCATGCCCAAACCTGGTTTCGATCTTGTTCAAATTTATCAGCAGGTATGGATTTTACTATTCTGTTCTAAACTAGGTAAGGTAATATGTAACATATACTATCATGTGCCTGTTAAATACAGCACTCATATTATAGGTGTCAGCTCTCAGGTAGAGGTTTTGCTAAGCACTCATGTCTGTTAAGGCCTAGTCAGTAAAACTCTTAGAGTTCAAACTTCCTAATTTCTACACCATAATCAGATCCTTTCAGTGGCTTCTATTAAAACCTTATCTCAGGTAGAGGTTTTGCTAAGCACTCATGTCTGTTAAGGCCTAGTAAGTAAAACTCTCAGAGTTCAAACTTTCCTAATTTCTACACCATAATCAGATCCTTTCAGTGGCTTCTATTAAAACCTTATCTCAGGTAGAGGTTTTGCTAAGCACTCATGTCTGTTAAGGCCTAGTACGTAAAACTCTCAGAGTTCAAACTTTCCTAATTTCTACACCATAATCAGATCCTTTCAGTGGCTTCTATTAAAACCTTATTCATCTAGCATGATCTGTTTATAAGAGAACTCGAGTTCAAACCTTTCTGCCCTTACTATAAAGATCGGTTTAGAGCATTCACATCCCATTCCCCATCCCCAACCCCAAAAACTTACTAAAAATAGTAAATCCCCAAATAAAAATAGTAAATCCCCAAAATTATCAAAAAGTTTCTACATCCCATTCCCCATTTTCCATTCCCCTATCCCTATATTCTTTCTTATATTACTTCTTTCTCTCTCTTTCATTTACAATTTTAACTACCAAAACTCACTCACTAATATAAATACAATTTAATATTATTATATGAGGAGAGAGAGTGTATGAGGATGGGGATGAGGCATCAACTTTGGTCCCTAAATATGGGGAATCAAACTTTGGTCCCTAAATCAAACCCCAAAATGGGGAATGGGATGGAGGAGTGTTTTAGAAGAAAAGTTGGACAAATCCTCAAATTATAAGGATGGGGTTGGGGGATGGGATGTGAATGCTCTTAGTGGCTTATTTCTCAAGGTTTTGCTATAGTTGACCATCTAACAGTACCTCGAGTACAGTGTGTGTCAAGTACGCTGATTTAAGAGACCGGGCCCGTACAGATTTATGATCTGAATTAAATACAAGTAGTCTTTTCAATTTAGACAAAGAATCCCAGAAAAGCCAACTCTTATAACAAATATACATAAACTCAACTCGCTTCTCAAATTTATGTTGTGTTCAGTTTATGTTGCTTCAACAAAGTAGCCTTTTATCTTTTTCGTAGGTATTTGATTTGCAGCCAGACAGCAACCGGGAACAGTTTGCAGAAGCTGGTGCAGTTCAGGACAGCAAATTTACTTTTGACAAAGGACCAGATTCAAGTTCGGTCCTTTTTGGCCCCAAGTTTCTGGATTCCGCCTTATATCAACTTTCACCGCCGGAGGTATACTCTATTGTTCTTACCATCGATCTACATCTTCTTAAGTAGGGACCTACTAACTGTTAGCTTATGGACACAATTTAGATAGTTTGGACACTATCTCAGTAGTCAATTACTCTATGGACCACACAAGTTGGAAAAATTATCTTCTTCTGGCAGGATAGACAAAAAATTAACAATAATTATTTGCTCATGCAGGATCTCACACTTGCATTGTCATTGATCAGACCATTCCCAATTTTTAGAGATGACTTGTCACTAAAGGAGGCTGAACTTACAGACAAAAATTATGGATCCACACGTCGAGTATACATAGTGAGCCAAGGAGACTTAATAATAACTGAGGAGACTCAGAAGGCAATGATCAGTAATTATCCACCTCAGGATGTAAAAGAGATCAGTGGAGCTGATCATATGGTCATGTTTTCCAAGCCTCAAGAACTAGCCACACTTCTGCAGTCCGTTGCTGAGGAGATGTAACCGAATCATCTCATGAATAAATATATATTTGAAGACTATCTTTTAATCATGAACAAATAAGATGTTGAGATGCATCATTAGTTTCGCGTGATCAGGTCACTACTTTTGTACCTGTTCCTATTTCAGACGTTTATGCTGGATTACGCGCTTAAGCATTACAAACATGTTTTTTGTTCTCTGATACAACCTCACATCATTAAGGATATGCTAGTTCGTTCTATAAACAAACCTATTAGCAGTAAAGAAATATGAGATTCTAGTTAAAGGACTAATACTTTAATAGTTCTAAAACTAACGGCCACATTCCTAAAATTTGGGGCCTGAAATTTTTAAATTGTATACTCAATGGGCTGAACATAACAATCTTCGCAAAGAATTAAAAAAACATAACGATTGTATACTCAGACACTAGAGTTAGCTTGATTCGCATATATAAAAAAAAGCATTTGAAACAAGCATAAACACAAAGCAAAATCAACATTACACTAACATAATTCATAATTACACGGTACATAACTCGAAAACATACTCAAATCATCTGGTAACAACACACTGCATATCGAAAATCAAAATACCGAAAAAAATCGATAATGCACCTGTAACAATCAGACAGTGAACTACAATTTCTTCCTTAAGACATAAACATCAGCTTCTTCATAAGCATACTCACAATGCAAATGCTCATGTGGTACTTTCTCAACATTAAACACTCTCGGACACATTTCCCAAAACAACCTGTCCGCTTCCGGTGATCTCAACTGATACCCTAACAGAACGACACCGTTTGGTCCTACCAAAGCCTGCATAGCATCCAAAAGCGGGCCCACAGTTTCCTCTATATAAACCACGTCAGTTGCTATGACAAAGTCAAACGGCGGGTTTAGCGCGTTTATTTGGTCAACGTTGGTCCAATACAATTGGGCCATTTTCAACATCCGGCCCAACACGGGTTTGTTTCTTTTGAGATTATGTTTTAGGGCCGGCAAAACTGGAGCTATGTCTGTCAAAACGACGTCGTTGAGGCCGAGCAAGTAAAGTCCCATGCCAGCTACACCACATCCAGTGCCTAACTCCACCGCGCGTTTATTGCGAAAATCGAGGAGATCGGCGTAGGGATTGACGGCGCCGTCCCCGGCGGCCGGATATGTCCACCGCTCGGCGAATTTAACGACGACGAGTGAACACGGCCAAACTGAAGTTCCGACGTGCATAGAAGCGTTGTCTTGTTGGATTGAGAGCTGAGCATCGCGAACTTTTAGTTCAATCGCCGGCGATTTTGTGAATTTCATTTTTTCTAACTCAGTGAGTAAAATTAGAATTTTTTTTAAAAAAATAAAAAAACACGGCGAGCTAAAGTACTGCAAAAGCCAAAATCTAATTACTGTTAGTGAGGTGTGTGTGAGTTGGGCCTGTAGTGGTACAGGCCGAGTTAAAATTAAGAACTGACATGCGGGTACTTGAATTTAAAGAATACATTATTAGTGGACCAGTAATTGGGCCCCCGGAAGATATTATGTGAAGGTGGTCGACAAGACGACAACTTCAAATCGTGAGATCAGCAAGGCGATTAGTTGGAATATTAATCAGATTCAACATTGTTATGCGACAAATGGAAAATCCTAGAAGGCTCCAAAAAAAATTCAATTTGATTCTCAAATGCCATGGTTATTATATTACTCAATTAAAAATAGTGGAACTCTTTCTATTCATACTAATTTCATCAATTAAAATATATCATAATGAATTTTGCGTCATTTGGAAACATTGTGATACCCAATTTGGATTTATAGTAGTACTCAATAAAGAGTAATGCTATATAGCCAAAAATATTTTTCAAATAAAATTTTTGAATGACGTAACATGACATGAACGTGATATTTTGAAAGATTTTATTTTGTAAAATTTATGTGAAAGCAAGGGATCCATCATAATTAATTAAATTAGTACCAATAAAATTCTATCACATAATGTTATAAAACAAATTTGAGAATGAAATTTGGAGAATCTAGCATTTTTATACAATAAAGATATCAGTATTATCGGAAGAGAAATTCATGTTGTAGAGTATTGAATGTAACGTACTTGCGAGATTTAATTAGATCATAGAATGTTTCAAATGCCCGCCTGCATCTTGAGTAGAAGTCAGTTTGGGGTTCATTTTTTTGAACAATTCTAACCTCACTGTTTGATTGAAAAATTGAAAAATTAGATGCAGAAAGTTTTGAAACATTGAAAGTTTTAATCATAAAGTTTTGAACAATACTAAACATTGAAAGTTTTGAAAGTTTTGGTTTTCGGTTTGGTTATCCTAATTATTAAAATAAATAATTAAACTACAAAAAACAACTCAAAAAACTAATTACTAATGTTAACGTAATTATATTTCGATTAAAATTCCTTCATCTACATTGAGCTTCTACTTGGACTCTTTTTCTCTTTTTCTGCTCCAACAATTAAATTACCCATTTTTTCTAAAGATTTTACTTTTAATTAAAACACTTTACCATTTAATTTAAAACTGATATTACAATAATTAATATATATCCCAAATATCACACCTTATTTTTCCGTAATTATTTTTAGTAGAAATTTTTGTAATTAAAATACGTTACTTTTTAATTTAAAATTTATCTTGCAATCACTAATATACACCCAAAAATATCTCATCATATATTCAAATCATTATTTTTAGTAATAAATAAGAATCGTTAGATCTAATAATAAGATATATTATATGATTAAATTAATTTATTAAAAATTCAAAGTTCGAACCCGTCATTGACATTTTTAATTTAAAATTTTACAAAATAAATTTTAAACCATGCATATCATTATATAAATTTATATTAAATTAAAAATTCTAACCTCACTGTTTGATAGAAAAATTGAAAAATTAGATGCAGAATTTGGATTACAAGGATGCCGAAGTTCGATTTCGAGAAATATTATGATGATAAATTTAATCAAGTTGTGTAATTTACCACATTAGCTTCAAGTGATTCTTTATATAAGGATTGTTTGATAGTAAGAGGTTTAAGCCAAATTTAGAGGTTTAAAATTTATAATATTCGTGTTTGGTAGTTAACGGATTGAAATTACTTTTTTGGATTTAAAAAACTAATTTTTAAAAAGTTATTAGAAATTTGTTATGTGTCTGATTAATATACAAAAAGCTAACTCAAACATCTATAGTAATCTATCTATATTATTATATTAAAGCCGAAACATTGAAAGTTTTGAAAGTTTTGGTTTTCGGTTTGATTATCCTTATTATTAAAATAAATAATTAAATTACAAAAAACAACTCAAAAAGCTAATTACTAAGGTTAACGTAATTATATTCCGATTAAAATTTCTTCATCCACATTAAGCTTCTACTTGGACTTTTTTTTCTGCTCCAACAACTAAATTACCCATTTTTTCTAAAGATTTTACTTTTAATTAAAACACTTTACCATTTAATTTAAAACTGATATTACAATAATTAATATATATCCCAAATATCACACCATATCTTTCCGTAATTATTTTTAGTAGAAATTTTTGTAATTAAAACACGTTACTTTTTAATTTAAAATTAATCTTGCGATCACTAATATACACCCAAAAATATCTCATCATATATTCAAATCATTATTTTAGTAATAAATAAGAATTGTTAGATCTAATAATAAGATACATTATATGATTAAATTAATTTATTAAAAATTCAAAGTTCGAACCCGTCAATGACATTTTTAATTTAAAATTTTACAAAATAAATTTTAAACCATGCATATCATTATATAAATTTATATTAAATTAAAAATAAAAAATTAATAAAAAAAGGATTATATAAAAACATAATTATAATGTTACATAAATTTTATAACATATCAAAAGAAACCCGTGCGAACTAATATATTAATGCCGAAAGATTGAAAGTTTGGTTGATTTGGTTTTCGGTTTGGTTATCCTAATTATTAAATAAATAATAATATTATTATATTATAAAAATAATAACTCAGAAAGTTAATTACTATTATTAATGTAATTATATTACAATTAAAATTCCACCACCCGTTGGACTATTTCTTTTAATATCACAACTCAATTACCCATCTTCTCCAAAAAATTCACTTCTAATTAAAACATGTTACCTTTTAATTTAAAACTAATATTACAATAATTAATATATACCCAAAATATCACACCATATCTTTCCGTTATTATTTTAGTAATATCTTTTTCTAATTAAAACACGTTACCTTTTAATTTAAAACTAATATTACAATAATTAATATATACCCAAAATATCACACCATATCTTTCGGTTATTATTTTAGTAATATCTTTTTCTAATTAAAACACGTTACTTTTTAATTTAAAACTAATCTTGCAATCATTAATATACACCCAAATATATCACACCGTATATTCAAATCATTATTTTAGTAATAAATAAGAATCGTCAGATTTAATAATAAGATATATTATATATCACTAAAAATTTATGGTTCGAACCAGTCAACGATATATTTAATTTAGAATTTTACAATATAAATTTTAAATCATGCATATAATTATTTAAATTTATATTAAATTAAAATTTTAAAAAAACTATTGAAGATAATGATTATATAAAAATATAATTATAATGTTAATTAAAATTTATTATATATTAAAATAAACTCGTGCTTCGCACGGGTTATAAGCTAGTATCAATATATATATATAAAGGAGGATAGCGGGAGTTTAGGTGGCGCTCTAATATCGTCTCAATCGATTTTTCTAATTTTCTAGAATTTTAAACACTAATAAATATAAAAATATCAATTAGCATATTTGAAGTAGAATAAGTGTTCGAATTTATAAAGGAGAAGAGTTCGAATTTATAGGGAAGACATATGATTAGAAGTTCTATTGGAAGTATAATAAGTATTTATAAGACATACGATTAAAAGTTCTATTGGAAGTAGAATAAGAGTTCGAATTTATAGAGAATAAGAGTTCGAATTTATAAATAAAAGTTCTACTAGAACTAGAGTAGGTGTTTAAATATATAGAGCAGACATATAATTAAATATTTTATAGAAAGTACGATCTTCTAAATTATATATTTTTTATATAAGTTAATTATACTTATATTAGGAAAATTTATTCATAAATCCAATACTATTGTCATGAAAAAAGTCATCGTATTTAAAAAGAAAAGAATTAATGTATTAACATAATAAAAGAACAATGAGTAAAAGAACAATCTCATGCAATCCAATACTATTGTCTTCTATTGGAAGTAGAATAAGAGTTCGAATTTATAGAGAATAAGAGTTCGAATTTATAAATAAAAGTTCTACTAGAACTAGAGTAGGTGTTTAAATATATAGAGCAGACTTATAATTAAATATTTTATATAAAGTACGATCTTCTAAATTATATATTTTTTTATATAAGTTAATTATACTTATATTAGGAAAATTTATTCATAAATCCAATACTATTGTCATGAAAAAAGTCATCGTATTTAAAAAGAAAAGAATTAATGTATTAACATAATAAAAGAACAATGAGTAAAAGAACAATCTCATGCAATCCAATACTATTGTCATGAAAAAAGTCATCGTATTTAAAAAGAAAAGAATTAATGTATTAACATAATAAAAGAACAATGAGTAAAAGAACAATCTCATGAAGGAATCCTAAATAAATACATGAATATCTATAATATAAAGAGAAAATAAGATGTGTTTTCATTTTCTAAAAACTCCAAAAAATTTAGAAAATCTAGAAAAAGTATAAATTGGAATTCACTCTATTTTTTAGGTTTTGATTTCAAGAAAAAAAATTGTTGTGTAAGATAAGTATCATCAATAATATGTAATGAAGTTAGAATTTCGATCCCAAACGAGAGCGGCTCGAAATGTGTTTAACATGAAGACGACTCACTATAAAAGATTGTACTAGCTATTAAAATATCATATGATGTTATAAATTTTATTTTATTTTTAGGATTTGATTTTTATGGATAAACATTATCATACAAGTAATATATGTAAAAGTTAGGTTTTTTGTCTTAACGAGAGAGCGAATCAATAGTAAAAACTCTGTTTAACAAGAAAGCGGTTCATTAGATAAGACCGTATAAAAGATGTTTAAATATATAATTAATACATAAAATAAAATATTTTATTTGAAGTAGAATACGAGGACGGTGGAGACGTCTTATACGATTTTTTAAAACTGTACATCTTTTTTCCTATCCTTTATTTTAACTTTTTTATACAAGTTAATTATACTTGCATTACAAAATATATCCATAAATGCAATATTATTTCCGTAACGAAAAGTCTTCGTTTTTTTTTTTGATATGTTAAGATAACAGAAAGACATTCCAATGCGGAAACTGTAAATAAATACAAGAATATCTATAATATACAGAAAATATAACATGTATTTTCATCTTTTAAAACTCCATAAATATTAGAAAGTTTAAAGAATATAAGAATTGGAATTTACTCTCTTTATATAATGAAGTTAGAATTTCAGTTTCAAATAAGAGTGGCTCGAAACGTATTTAACGGGAAGACGGCTCGCTAGAAAAGATTGTATTAGTTATTAGAATTTGATACTGAAGTCATAATTTTTTTTTATTTTTACAGTTCGATTTTATAGATAAAAAATATTATATATGTATTTATAATATATGTTAAAAATTTGGGATTTCAGTTTTAACGAGAGAGCGGCTCAATCGAAAGAATCGTATTTAACAAGAAATTGATTCATTAGAGAAGATTATTTAATTACTAAAATTTAATATTGATATTATAATATAACGTAAATGTATTGAATTTTTTAAAAAATATTGTAACGCCGCCGCGAAGCGCGGCTTTATCAACTAGTTATATAATAAAACGGCAGGGATATAATTTGATTATTTGATTCAACCTGGTTCAACCATCTAAAATAATAGTGATTGTTAGATATTTAGTAAATACATGAGAGTCATTAAATCTAATAATGTGGAATATTCTATATTTAAATCCATTTTCTAAAGTCCCGTCAACAACAAATTTACATTAAAATTTTATATTATTAGTTCTAATCAATACATATCATTTATTATATTACTATTATTATTACTAATAATTTTATTATTTTATATTACAAAGTTAAATTATATCCATAATAAATTATTATACTCTATTTTAGTTAATCATATAATTTTAAAAATATTTAAAATTAACCCGTGTTTCGCACGGGCTATAAGCTAGTTAATATATACTCCCTCTGTTCCTAAAACAATTGCTGGTTTGACAAAAAGCACAGGTTTTAAGAAAAATATTAAACAATGTCTAACAATCATCATTACTGGAGTGATGAGAGGGAAAGTTAAGAGGGAAAGTATATTAACTTTCCCACCTTTTTGCTTTTGAACGTAATTTGGGGGGAAATTATATTAACCTGGAAGATTACATGAGTATAAGTTTACATAAACATCATATTTACATACAACAACAAAAACTAAAAACAAGCCATTGCTTGGCTCTATTCAAACATGAATGAAGAACAAAATTTCCCTTTTGATCTCAACCAACCAGCAACAGCAGATGGAGACAGTGAAGAGATGGAAGATGTCTTGAAGAAAAGTAGAAAGTCACAACTCAGCTGTGATACAAGGTTACAAATATTAACATATCTTCTACACAACCAAGCAACAAAGACTCCAGGAAAGCCTTACCAAGGTGCAATTCAAGATGTTGCCAAGATCTACAATGTATCAACAAGAACAGTTAGTAGCATATGGAGCAAAGCAAAGAAGCAAAAGGCATCAAATCAGAGCTACAACATGACCACTAAGGGGCATATGTCAGGAAGAAAAAGAATACAGTTACAGCCTAATGCAATAACAGACATCAGTATGGGGGATAGAACATGCATAAGGGACATGGCTGGTAAGCTCCAAGTATCAGCAAGTACAACCTATAGAATGATAAAAAGGGGGGTTATTAAACCTCACACAAATCCACTACATCCTGGATTAAAAGATGCAAACAAGGTACAGAGGATAGAATGGGTGCTGCACATGCTGATGGGAGAAACAGCACAGACAAAGAGAAAATATATCCCTATGTTTGATTATGTACATATTGATGAAAAGTGGTTTTATCTAGCTAAGTAAGAAGTCACAAAGGGTGTACTTGGAAAAGAATGAAAAGGGTAAATATAGGTCAGCTAGTTCAAGCAAATTCATCCCCAAAGTGATGTTCACTGCAGCTGTTGCAAGGCCAAGATTTAATGCACAAAATGTATGCACATTTGATGGAAAGTTGGGCATATTCCCATTCACTTATCAAGAACCAGCACAAAGGGCTTCAAAATACAGAGCAAAGGGGACTATAATTACCAAGGTTGTGGAGTCAGTTGGGAAAAAGGAAACAAGGCACATGCTTATCAATCAAATAATACCATCAATCATTGAGAAATGGCCACAAAGTGAAGGTCCTAAAACTATATTCATACAACAAGATAATGCACGGACTCATATCACACAAGCAGACCCAGAATGGCAGGAAGTGCATCAACAAGGTGACTTTACTTTTATTCTTGTTCAACAACCACCAAACAGTCCAGATTTGAATATTTTAGACTTGGGGTTCTTTAGAAGTATTCAATCGTTAATGCACAAAAAAATGCCGAATGATGTTGATGGTATGATGGATGCAGTCAACCAGGCCTTCTACGAGTTGGAGGCAAGAACATTAGCCAATGTATGGTTATCCTACCAATTTGTGATGAATGAAATACTAAGGGTAAAGGGTTCTAATGATTATCTGGTTCCTCATGTCAACAAGAAAAAGTTGGAAGCTGAAGGCAAACTACCAGTACAAGTTAGTGCACCAGTATGGGCTATTCATGAGGCATGGGATTTACTACATGGATCGACAGAGTAAGCATCAATGTAGGCAACAATGTATAAACAAGAATGTGGACTTTTGTGTTTTATCAACATGTATAAGCAGTACATGTAGGCAAAACAAAATGTATGCTACTTGAGATATTGGAGTGTACAGGATGCTTCATTGGAGTGTACAGGATGCTTCAGGCCAATATGTGGACTTTTGAATTGAGGATTTCATTGGTATGAGAAATAATTTGGGTGAGCTACTTGAGATATTGGAGTGTACAGGATGCTTCAGGCCAATATTAACATAAAGAACAAGAAATTACCTCCAAAAAGCTAGGCTAATCATTAAGAACACGAACATGCATCCTCAGAATCGGACACATACTCGTCGACGTCGGGTAGATTAACATGATCGGGACAAACGGAGGACACCAAGAATGGTTCATCAAGCCTAACATCATCACTGACGGTTTCATTCATCGGTTTATCAACACAGGACACCGATTGAGCCACTGATTTATCCACCGACTTATCCACCGATTTATCCACCGACTTATTCACCGATTTCTCCACCGACTTATCCACCGATTTCTCCACCGATTTGTTGATCGATTGAGATGAATCGTATATTCCCCATAGACGTCGGTTGTATTCTTCACTATAGTTGTGCTCGCCTAAACAGTCGATTCCGTTGTCACAATTGGGATCGGAACACTCATAAGGCCCCGACTCTGCATCATCATCGCCTGAATCAGAAAAACCATAATGTAAACTCATTACTTCGACGACGAAAACGGAAGAGATAATTGTGATATGACAAATAATTGGTTTGGGGGAGAAAGAGATAATTGTGATGAAAAATAATTGATTTGGGGGAGAAAGAGAGAATTGGAAAAGTGATTTATTTGGGGAGAAACCGAGACACAGGTCAACAACACGTATTCTTTTAAATTGATTGAATAATAATAAAGTATGTACCAAATTAGAAATAGGAAAGGTTTTTTGAAACACCCAATTAGGAAAACAGGAAAATCTTTTAGGAACGGAGGGAGTAATAAGCAAACTAGGGAATAATTGGTAGTTTGGTTGTTTGGTTCAACCCATCATTAAAAGAATAGTGACCGTCACATATAATAGAAAATACATGGTAACCGTAAGATCTAATAATAAGAAATAATTTATATTTAAATCCCTTTTCTAAATATTCAAGGTTCGAATCTCGTCAACAACGAATTCACATTAAGATTTTATATTATCAGTTTTAAACAATACATGTCATTTATTAAATTATTATTATTAATAATTATATTAATTAATATTACAAAGTTAAATTATATTCATAATAAATTATTATACTCTATTTTGTTTAACCATATAATTTTAAAAATATTTAAAAGTAACTCGTACTTTGCACGGACTATAAGCTAGTACTAATATATAATAAGCAAACTAAAATATAATTTGGTTATTTGGTTTAACAAATTAAAAGAGTAGTAACCGTTAGATACATAATAACCGTTAGATCTAATAACACAGAATATACTATATTTTAATTCCTCTTCTAAAGATTTAAGGTTCGAATCCCGTCAATAATAAATTTACATTAAGATTTATATTGTTAGTTCTAAATAATACATATCATTTATTTAATAACTATTATTACTAATAATTATATTAATTAATATTACATAGTTAAATTATATCTATAATTAATTATTATGTTTTCTTTATTTAACTAGTTGATAAAGCCGCGGTTCGCGGCGGCGTTACAATATTTTTAAAAAAAATCAATACATTTACGTTATATTATAATATCAATATTAAATTTTAGTAATTAAATAATCTTCTCTAATGAATCAATTTCTTGTTAAATACGATTCTTTCGATTGAGCCGCTCTCTCGTTAAAACTGAAATCCCAACTTTTTAACATATATTATAAATACTTATATAATATTTTTTATCTATAAAATCGAACCGTAAAAATAAAAAAAATTATGACTTCAGTATCAAATTCTAATAGCTAATACAATCTTTTCTAGCGAGCCGTCTTCCCGTTAAATACGTTTCGAGCCACTCTTATTTGAAACTGAAATTCTAACTTCATTATATAAAGAGAGTAAATTCCAATTCTTATATTCTTTAAACTTTCTAATATTTATGGAGTTTTAAAAGATGAAAATACATGTTATATTTTCTGTATATTATAGATATTCTTGTATTTATTTACAGTTTCCACATTGGAATGTCTTTCTGTTATGTTAACATATCAAAAAAAAATTAAAATACGAAGACTTTTCGTTACGGAAATAATATTGCATTTATGGATATATTTTTGTAATGCAAGTATAATTAACTTGTATAAAAAAGTTAAAATAAAGGATTTCTAGGAAAAAAGATGTACAGTTTTAAAAAATCGTATAAGACGTCTCCACCGTCCTCGTATTCTACTTCAAATAAAATATTTTATTTTATGTATTAATTATATATTTAAACATCTTTTATACGATCTTATCTAATGAACCGCTTTCTTGTTAAACACAGTTTTTACTATTGATTCGCTCTCTCGTTAAGACAAAAAACCTAACTTTTACATATATTACTTGTATGATAATGTTTATCCATAAAAATCAAATCCTAAAAATAAAATAAAATTTATAACATCATATGATATTTTAATAGCTAGTACAATCTTTTATAGTGAGCCGTCTTCATGTTTGGAGTTTTTAGAAAATGAAAACACATATTATTTTCTCTTTATATTATAGATATTCATGTATTTATTTAGGATTCCTGCATGAGATTGTTCTTTTACTCCTTGTTCTTTTATTATGTTAATACATTAATTCTTTTCTTTTTAAATACGATGACTTTTTTCATGACAATAGTATTGGATTGCATGAGATTGTTCTTTTACTCATTGTTCTTTTATTATGTTAATACATTAATTCTTTTCTTTTTAAATACGATGTCTTTTTTCATGACAATAGTATTGGATTTATGAATAAATTTTCCTAATATAAGTATAATTAACTTATATTAAAAATATATAATTTAGAAGATCGTACTTTTTATAAAATATTTAATTATATGTCTGCTCTATATATTTAAACACCTACTCTAGTTCTAGTAGAACTTTTATTTATAAATTCGAACTCTTATTCTCTATAAATTCGAACTCTTATTCTACTTCCAATAGAACTTTTAATAGTATGCCTTATAAATACTTATTATACTTCCAATAGAACTTCTAATCATATGTATTTCCTATAAATTCGAACTTTTCTCCTTTATAAATTCGAACACCTATTCTACTTCAAATATGCTAATTGATATTTTTATATTTATTAGTGTTTAAAATTCTAGAAAATTAGAAAAATCAATTGAGACGATATTAGAGCGCCACCTAAACTCCCGCTATTCTCCTTTATATATATATATTGATCATATAATTTTGAAAATATTTTAAATTAAAGCTAGTATGATATTAAACTACTAATCAATATATATATATAAAGGAGGATAGCGGGAGTTTAGGTGGCGCTCTAAGATCGTCTCAATCGATTTTTCTAATTTTCTAGAATTTTAGAATTTTAAACATTAATAAATACAAAAATATCAATTAACATATTAGAAGTAGAATATGTGTTCGAATTTATAAATGAGAAGAGTTCGAATTTATAGGGAAGACATATGATTAGAAGTTCTATTGTAAGTATAATAAGTATTTATAAGGCATACGATTAAAAGTTCTATAGGAAGTAGAATAGGAGTTCGAATTTATAAAGAATAAGAGTTCGAATTTATCGAAAAAATATATAAATAAACGTTCTACTAGAAGTAGAATAGGTGTTTGAATATATAGAGCAGAAATATAATTAAGTATTTTATAGAAAGTACGATCTTCTTAAATTATATATTTTTTATATAAGTTAATTATACTTATATTAGGAAAATTTATTCATAAATCCAATACTATTGTCATAAAAAAGTCACCGTATTAAAAAAAAAAAAAGAATTGATGTGTTAACATGATTCACCGTATTTAAAAAGAAAAGAATTGATGTGTTAACATAATAATAAATCCAATACTATTGTCATAAAAAAAGTCACCGTATTAAAAAAAAAAAAAAGAATTGATGTGTTAACATGATTCACCGTATTTAAAAAGAAAAGAATTGATGTGTTAACATAATAAAAGAACAATCTCATGCAAGAGCGGGAGTTTAGGTGGCGCTCTAAGATCGTCTCAATCGATTTTTCTAATTTTCTAGAATTTTAGAATTTTAAACATTAATAAATACAAAAATATCAATTAACATATTAGAAGTAGAATATGTGTTCGAATTTATAAATGAGAAGAGTTCGAATTTATAGGGAAGACATATGATTAGAAGTTCTATTGTAAGTATAATAAGTATTTATAAGGCATACGATTAAAAGTTCTATAGGAAGTAGAATAGGAGTTCGAATTTATAAAGAATAAGAGTTCGAATTTATCGAAAAAATATATAAATAAACGTTCTACTAGAAGTAGAATAGGTGTTTGAATATATAGAGCAGAAATATAATTAAGTATTTTATAGAAAGTACGATCTTCTTAAATTATATATTTTTTATATAAGTTAATTATACTTATATTAGGAAAATTTATTCATAAATCCAATACTATTGTCATAAAAAAAGTCACCGTATTAAAAAAAAAAAAAGAATTGATGTGTTAACATGATTCACCGTATTTAAAAAGAAAAGAATTGATGTGTTAACATAATAATAAATCCAATACTATTGTCATAAAAAAAGTCACCGTATTAAAAAAAAAAAAAAGAATTGATGTGTTAACATGATTCACCGTATTTAAAAAGAAAAGAATTGATGTGTTAACATAATAAAAGAACAATCTCATGCAAGAATCCTAAATAAATACAGGAGTATCTATAATATAAAAAGAAAATAAGATGTGTTTTCATTTTCTAAAACTCCAAAGATTTTAGAAAGTCTAGAGAAAGTATAAATTGGAATTCACTCTATTTTTTAGGTTTTGATTTTAAGGAAAAAAAATTGTTGTGTAAGATAAGTATCATCAATAATATGTAATGAAGTTGGAATTTCGATCCCAAACGAGAGCGACTCGAAACATATTTAACGGGAAGACGGCTCACTATAAAAGATTGTACTAGCTATTAAAATACCATATTGATGTTATAAATTTTATTTTATTTTTAGGATTTGATTTTTATGGATAAACATTATCATACAAGTAATATATGTAAAAGTTAGGTTTTTGGTCTTAACGAGAGAGCGGATCAATAGTAATAACCGTGTTTAACAAGAAAACGGTTCATTAAATAAGACCGTATAAAAAGTGTTTAAATATATAATACATAAAATAAAATGTTTTATTGGAAGTAGAATACGAGGACGGTGGAGACGTTATATACGATTTTTTTAAAACTATACATCTTTTTTCCTAAAAATCCTTTATTTTAACTTTTTTATACAAGTTTATCTATAATATACAGAAAATATAAGATGTATTTTCATCTTTTAAAACTCTATAAATATTAGAAAGTTTAAAGAATATAAAAATTGGAATTTACTCTCTTTATATAGTGAAGTTAGAATTTCGGTTTCAAATAAGAGCGGCTCGAAACGTATTTAACGGGAAGAGGGCTCGCTAGAAAAGATTGTATTAGCTATTAGAATTTAATACTGTAGTCATAATTTTTTTTATTTTTACGGTTCGATTTTATGGATAAAAAAATATTATATAAGTTTTTATAATATATGTTAAAAAGTTGGGATTTCGGTTTTAACGAGAGAGCGGCTCAATCGACAGAATCGTATTTAACAAGAAATTGGTTCATTAGAGAAGATTATTTAATTATTAAAATTTAATATTAATATTATAATATAATGTAAATGTATTGAATTTTTTTAAAAATAAAAATTGTAATGCCGCCGCGAAGCGCGGCTTTATCAACTAGTTTAATCAATTAATCAAAACATCTAACTTAATTCACTAATCAAAACACTTAACTCAATAATCGAATAGTTAATAACTAATTGCCAAACATGACAATAACCAAACGAGTGATTTATTTATAGTATGTTGTGAATCTACAATAATGTAGGAGCTACCTTTTTTTAGCTTGTGGCTAAAATATATATACAAGATATCATATTGCAAATACCAAACAGATATAGGAAAAGTCAGCCATTATCCATATATATGTGCACTGATCTTCTTATACTTTACAGGGCATGTAATATTAATGGCCTAGTGGGGTTCTATCAACATCTTCTTTAATAACAAAAAGCCAGCCAGCCAGCCAGCATTGTGAACGTCCACATTGTTCTTATTGAAGTTTTTTGCTGCATTTGAGCCCTTGGATTGTGTCGTTTCCACTAAGTTTACATCAACCTGAAAGAATTCAGAGGAAATAAAAAGTTGTGTTTGTATTTTATACGTTGTGCAAGATGTATAAAGAGCTAGCAATTGACCATCTCTTTCGTACGCTAGCTAGATCCTATATCAAAGGATAGTTCTACAGTTAGATTACTATTTCAGATTGAACTTCAAATTAAAGGGGTCCTCACACGGCGCGTACACTGACAGAGACACACTAACACACAGGCATCAAATAAAATTTGGTTGAATTTCTGCACACATATTATGCAGATTGTTGAATAGTATGTGTGCAGAAATAGATTGTACGACAGTCACGAATCCTGAAATGGACAAAGCTACGTGTTCGGGTCATTTCAGCAATCAGCTCCCACTATATTTGTTAGATGTGAAAAACTGTGACACTCTGTCATGAAAGAGTTTGAATCCTAGAGAATTGGTTGAATTACTGTATACATTTAAATTGTTGGATCACTGCATATATATTTTCAAATTTGCTTGATTCTAATTTAGTAATGTGTATGTTTATGCTCAAATTTCCATAATTCTATGGTAATAGGTCCTTTATGAGCTATTACAGCCTGCATGTTTTCCCTTAAGTTAGCTTTTTTGAAACGGGTGGGAAATAGAAGTTCAGATATTGCCACTTCACATTCATCATAAAGACTGCAAGTCAATTTCAAAGGAAGATCATATTTGTGAGAGCATATAGACCTTGTACAAGTTGCTAACCACACCAGGGCGAATAATAAAACAATTAAACTTACAATAACAACTTAAAGTAGGTGATCAGTTAGGGTTATGGCTATTGATCAAAGAAGAATCCAGCCTTTTTAATTTGCCACTGAAATTTATTTTATATTCCAAGAGCTGAAAAGAAAACAATTGAAAAGCAGATTGAAAGATATAAAAAAGCAATAATTGAGTTCAAAAGGACTCCTCTTGCTTTGCCCCCAGTCCCACTACTCACTTTCTTTAATGAAAAAACAAAAAGCAACCCACCACGTTAAAGTGAATGTAACAGCTTCATAATTTTAGGGTTTAGGAGAATATGCATGGATCTCTGATATCCTTTACCTCGAGAGATAGGTTTTCTTAAAGCATAACTTTTAGGTCCCATGATCGAACAACCATGCACTCAACTAACGACGCCTTTTTTCCTCTATGCAAACCTTGTAAATATACTTTCCATGTCACAACTAGCTGACCTCAACTAGTTATTTTTCAGCCAAGAGTTCATTGACTTCAGCTAGCTAGTACTGGATGAGATTAAATCCATCCGTTGATTGAAGGCGTTTGGCAGATTGATCGTACATTAACACCGAGAAAATCCCTTGTTTCGCCTGATCCAGAACTATCTTGATCCTGTTGTATGTGTCGCCGCTTTGAGGGATATAGATGATGATTCAGATTTGAGAGATGATCGTTAACCTGATCAGTAGTGGTACTTCCGAGACTAGTTGTTGTCATTAAATTTGTACCGAACAATCCAAAGAACTTGCTCCCATCTTGAACTTGATTAATGTTACTACGCTTCATTCCAAAGCTTTCCAAGAATGATGGATCCGTAGAAGTTGCACCAATCTGTGCGGCTTTCTGCAATAATGCTGTTGCAGACATAGTTGCAGAGAGCGTACATTGATCCGACACGTTTTGGCTGCTGTACAAGGAAGGAATACTCACGAGTTGATTTCCAACATCTTTCGTGACAATATTATTCACAACTGGAAGTGAATTTGTACTGCTTGCAATATTAATCTTCTGTTGTTCATCAAAAGGACTAGGAATATTGATCCTATTGTTCCCAGCTGTACTAGCCCAATTGAATTGATAATTCGATTTCGGATCACTAAACAATGGTTGAAGATTATTGTTCAAGGGCGCCGCATGACTATTTTGTGTGGTGTCGTGGCCCATCCACAATGAAAGTCCAGCTTGTCGGATTGGATCGTTAAATAATTGATCATGGTTGCTTGAGAAAACTGGCTCAAAGATTGAACTGAAATGCTGTGCAGTGTTTTGGCCTAGTGAAGAAGCTGATCCCATGAAATGATAATTCATATTAGGCAATGTTGAGTTGTTGATGCTGGATGTCGCAGCTGTGACTCTAGCTGTTTCTTCAGCCAGAGCTTCACAAAATGCTCTGTGCGTGATGAAGCTATCTCGCCTGCAAATCACCACATTACTTAAATTTTCGTATTAATAAAAAATTCAAGTAATCATCCATAATAATAATACGAGAATTTTATATATATTAAATATTATTGATTAGCATCATAACTAGAGCTAGATGCTTGGTTTTGCGTGTGTGCAAACATATTAAGAAGTTTTCGAACTTAATTTAATTACCTTGCTTAATTGATCTAATTTTTGCTGACATCGTCTTGAACAACTACAAAGTTAATATTATTTCGAAAATGTTTATATTTTGCATATAAAGAAATTAGCGAAATATAGGCCGGATGATTCAAATTGACCCTTCACACCGCTCTAGGACCCTCTCTCTTTACTTACGTCCACACATGACACACTCTGGTACTTCAATATCTATCTTGTAAGGCCCTTCAAAAACAAGAATATAACAGAAGAGAGCTGAAGGAAAACAGGATTTATGTTACACATAACTTGTAGTCTAGGATCTATGTTAGTTATGTATATCTTATTAATATAGCTAGCGAGATAGATAGCAAGGATAAGTAAAAATAATTATGTTCACTTCTAGGCTCTAGCAGTCTTATTTTAATGCGTTATGATATAGATAATTACCTGGAGAAAATGGTGCCACAATCACATTTGTACTCCCTAGTGCCGCAGGTTTTAGAGTGTGCTTTCCAATCTGACTGCACAGCGTATCGCTTGGCGCACTTCTCACACTTCCACTTCTTCTCACCATGCTTCCGACAATAGTGTTTCTTGATCCCGGTGAGGTCTCCGAGAGCCCTTGAAGGATGGTTGTGGACACAGCTCTTTTCAGGGCACACGTAAACGCGCTTGCGGATTTCCTTGCTTGTCCTTTGCTTCAGCTTCCATGGTAAATTGTGGCCTCGCCTGTGGAGCTGTAAATTTTGATCTCTTTGAAAACCCTTCCCACATATCTCACATAAAAATCTATTGGTTGCCATGAGAGTCTTTGGAGACAAGGCGATGACTTCAGCTTCCGGATCTGTTACGAAGATTATATATAGTACACGTACCGATTTTAATCATAGGTATATATGATCATCGCTGAGTTAAAAAGAAATAAACGATAGAAAGAAAGAAGAGAGAGCTTGCCCGGGGTCCCTGGGAGATTTCTTTTCTTCTTTGCGGGAGGAGGATTGCTTTCATCAATTTGGTTTTGAACGAAACTATTTGAGATCGCTTCGTCTGCCATATGTTCTAGCATCTTGAGCTTGTTTTTCTCTACAAGAAAGATAATAGATTAGCTTGGAAAGTTAATACATATACAAGAATATATGCTATCGAAAGAGACTTATGATTAACCTTTCGAAAGACAATCAAAGAGAGAGTACCTTTGTTATATTGTCAACCCTAGCTAGTTTCCGAAGCTGATTCCTGAAGATCTCTCTCTCTCTCTCTCTCTCTCTCTCTCAAATTAAAGGGAATTAAGTGTTAGAAATGATATTAGGAGAAAACAGCAGAGGATTATAAGTACCTAAGTAAGTATCAAATATGTAAGAGTACCTTGATGATAAATATATGGATGGTTGGATTGTTTTGGTAGTCATAGTGAAGTCTTTTACTTACTTTTGGTCCGAATAAAAAAATTGTATTATAATATGGGAGACAGTGAAAAGTGAAAGTTGAAGGGAGGTGGCCAAGAAGTCGATGATCGAGGTGCATGATGACAAATATGATGAGCCCTGCACAAAAGTTACCCTCCATACCTTTCCCCTTGGAATGATTATCCCATAATTTCTTCACTTTTTGTTTCTTTTATTTTTTCCCTATCTTCCAAGAAATTATGTGTACATATATTATATGAATAAGTGGAAAATAGAAACAGAAATTATAGACGTGGAAGAAAAAGGCAACCACCCGACTCTGGCTAATAGAGACGAACCTGCACGACTACTAGTTTAACACATATATGGACTGTTCCCGAAATAGTCGGGATTAATATGAATAATTATTAATTTTTTGACATTAACCAGGGTTTAAAACAAAATTTACAGTGTTTTTTGAATAAAATTCGAGGTCTGACGAAAGATTTTTTCTTTAAATTTTCAACAACCGATATTTTAATTTAGATTAGCCCCTTAATTCCGTCCATGTCTATAACTGATCAGATGTCTCGTGTATTCACGAGTCAAGACTCTACAAATATGTGTTGCTAACGTTTTACTAGTTCAATACCGCCTGCTTGGTTTTTGCTAAGCATATCCTAACATAATATTCAACAGTACGTGCAACTCGTTACATTACATAAAAATATACAGTTAAAGTCTGAATAGACCAGGAATTGCACTCGTCGAAAATTCGGATCAATTGAGTCGAGCAAGTAGACTTATTGTGAGTTGTTAAATATAATTAATACTTATCATCTTAAAATTTATAAAACATAAAATTGTTTCAAGTTATATTTTCTATATTACTAATTAAATGAGTTTAAGTTCGAGTCTAATTCTCGCACAGTAGTAGTGCACAAACTCAAACCCGATCAACTGAGTAACATAAATTATCAGAATTTGTATTTGAAATGCATTGGTCTGGGCTCAAGTCGAAGTTGAGTCAGAGACTTAACTCAAGCTTCCCATCAAATTACAGACTTTTATTCAGATAATTTAATCAAGAAAAAAGAATTTCGTGCTGTGTAAGATCGAACAAATACCAGGTGCTCATTGGTGTCACCATCTCAATCAATCTCTGCAAGTTGTAGACTGAAATATTGCATATTGTAGGTCATTTCAAAAGAATTCGTCAAGTGACACTATTGTGTCAAATTCCATGATTATAGTTCACATCTAGGTATCTCCAGTGAGCTTAATAACTCTAATAAATAAGTATGACCGTATCTTAATTATTGGCTAGTCAAGGTAATTTGTTCTAGATGTACTTTCTTTAAAGAAAGTTTAAAGAGAAACACCATGCACGTGCCCAACTGTCAAAGAAGAACGTAAATCCAACACAAACGACGAAATATTTACATTGAAAAATGAAAAATAATACGTTCGTTGTGTACCGGAATATATTTGTGTATATATAAGGAAGGGACTAGAAAATAACATTTAGAAGTATATATATATAGTTGCACTCCACGAATAACACCTTATATAAAGAACAATAAAGAACACTTCATATTTAATTCAATATAAGAGTTCCGTCATGACACCCAATACAAAAAGTTCTTATTTTTTTTATCTTCTATCCATTTAGCAAAAAAAAATTAAAATACTTTTTTTGGAAAAATCACTGTTCATGATGACATCAGCAGTGACGTCATCATGAATAGTGATTTTTTTCAAAAAAAAATTTTAAAATTTTTTTTGTTGGATGGATAGAAGATAAAAAAATAAGAACTTTTTGTATTGGGAGCCCCTGGCGGGGCCAATGGATCTATTGAAATAATTGATTTTATATTGTTCTTTATTGTTTGTTATATAAGAGTGTTCTGTATGGAGCAAAGGCCTATATATATATGAGTTGCACTCCATAGCAAACACCTTATATAACAAACAATAAAGAACACCTCATATCTAATTTAAGAGTTCCGTCATAGCACTCAATACAAAAAGTTGTTATTTTTTTACCCTCTAGCAAACCAGCAAAAAAAAAAAATTTTTGAAAATTTACTGTTCATTGATGACGTCATCAGTGAACAGTAATTTCCATTTTTTTTTTGCAGACTTAATAGAGGGTAAAAAAATAACAACTTTTTATATTGGGTGCCCCTGGCGGGCCAAATGATCTAATAGATCTAAGGTGTTCTTTGTTGTTTGTTATATAAGAGTGTTCTGTATGGAGCAAAGACATATATATATATATATATATATATATATATATATATATATATATATATATATATATATATATATATATATATATATATATATAATTATGTTTTTATATAATCATTATTTTAATAATTTTTTTAATTTTAATTTAATATAATTTAACATACTCATGTTTATAAATTATACTAATGTTTCCTTATTATAAACAACGTATACGGTTTTTAATATATATTTTATTAATAATTGAGAAATATGCTGTGATATTTTCGGGTACATATTAATTATTGTAAGATTTGTTGTAAATTAAAAAGGTAACGTGTTTTAATTATAAAGGAAATATTATTGATCGAAAGATATGATACGATTGATCTTTTTATGTGTTTATAAAAGGTAATATCTTCAACTAAAATTAAATGTGAAAAAGGCAATCGACTGATTACCATTAAATATATTATGTTATTATTTATTTTAGGTGTTATATTTTTCTTGAAAATTATGGTTTGATATTTTTGGGTATATATTAATGATTGTAAGATTTGTTTTAAACTAAAAAGGTAACGTGTTTTAATTCGAAAGAAAAATTTTAATGATCGAAAGATATGATACGATTGATGTTTTTAGTTGTTTATAAAAGGTAATATGTTTAACAAAAAGTAAATGTGAAAAAGGCAATCGACTAATTACCATTAATTTTATTATACTAATGTGTATAACCCGTGCAATGCATGGGTTTCTTGTATTATATTATAATTTTATTTAATATTATAATTATGTTTTTGCATAATCATTATTTTTAATAATTTTTTAAATTTTTATTTAATATAATTTAATATACTTATGTTTAAAGATTATATTCATGTTTCATTATTATAAACAACTAGTTGATAAAGCCGCGCTTCGCGGCGGCGTTAGAATATTTTTAAAAAAAAATTAATACATTTATGTTATATTATAATATTAATACTAAATTTTAATAATTAAATAATCTTCTCTAATGAATCAATTTCTTGTTAAATACGATTCTTTCGATTGAGCCGCTCTCTCGTTAAAACCGAAATCCAAACTTTTTAACATATATTATAAAGACTTATATAATATTTTTTATCTATAAAATCGAACCGTAAAAATAAAAAATTATGGCTTCACTATCAAATTCTAATAGCTAATACAATATTTTCTAGCGAGCCGTCTTCCCGTTAAATACGTTTCTAGTCGCTCTTATTTGAAACCGAAATTCTAACTTCATTATATAAAGAGAGTAAATTCCAATTTTTATATTCTTTAAACTTTCTAATATTTATGGAGTCTTAAAAGATGAAAATACATCTTATATTTTATGTATATTTTAGATATTCTTGTATTTATTTACAGTTTCCGCGTGGGAATGTCATTCTGTTATGTTAACATATTAAAAAAAATTAAAATACGAAGACTTTTCGTTACGGGAATAATATTACATTTATGGATATATTTTTGTAATGCAAGTATAATTAACTTGTATAAAAAAGTTAAAATAAAGGATTTCTAGGAAAAAAGATGTATAGTTTTAAAAAATCATATAAGACGTCTCCACCGTCCTCGTATTCTACTTCCAACAAAATATTTTATTTTATGTATTAATTATATATTTAAACATCTTTTATACGGTCTTATCTAATGAACCGCTTTCTTGTTAAACACAATTATTACTATTGATTAGCTCTCTCGTTAAGACCAAAAACCTAGCTTTCACATATATTACATGTATAATAATGTTTATCCATAAAAATTAAATCCTAAAAATAAAATAAAATTTATAACATCATATGATATTTTAATAGCTAGTATAATCTTTTATAGTGAGCCGTCTTCCTGTTATACACATTTTGAGCCGCTTTCGTTTGGGATCGAAATTCTAACTTCATTACATATTATTGATGATACTTATCTTACACAACAATTTTTTCCCTTTAAATCAAAGCCTAAAAAATATAGTGAATTCCAATTTATACTTTCCAGATTTTCTAAAATTTTTGGAGTTTTAGAAAATGAAAACACATCTTATTTTCTCTTTATATTATAGATACTCCTGTATTTATTTAGGATTTCTGCATGAGATTGTTCTTTTACTCATTGTTCTTTTATTATGTTAACACATCAATTCTTTTCTTTTTAAATACGGTGACTTTTTTCATGACAATAGTATTGGATTTATGAATAAATTTTCCTAATATAAGTATAATTAACTTATATAAAAAATATATAATTTAAGAAGATCGTACTTTCTATAAAATATTTAATTATATGTCTACTCTATATATTCAAACACCTATTCTAGTTATAGTAGAACTTTTATTTATATATCTCTTATCCTTTATAAATTTGAACACCTATTCTATTTCTACTTCTAATATGTTAATTGATATTTTTATATTTATTAGTGTTTCAAATTCTAGAAAATTAGAAAAATCGATTGAGACGATATTAAAGCGCCACCTAAACTCCCGCTATCCTCCTTTATATATATATATATTGATGTATACGATTTTTAATATATTTTATTAATAATTGAGAAATATAATGTGATATTTTCATGTACGATTTGGAGTATAAATTAATGATTGTAAGATTTGTTGTAAATTAAAAATGTAACATAAAAATATTAATGATTGAATGATATGATAAAATCGATGTTTTTAGGTGTTTATAAAAGGTAATATGTTCAACTAAAAATAAATGTGAAAAAGGCAATCACTAATTACCATTAATTTTATTATATTAATTTGAAAAGGCAATCGACTAATTACCATTAATTTTATTATCTTAATCGACTAATTGTCATTAATTATAACGTGTTTTAATTGGAAAGAAAATATTAATGATGGAAAGATATGATACGATTGATGTTTTTAGATGTTTATAAAAGGTATTACCTCGACTAATTACCATTAATTATATTATGTTATTATTTATTTTAGGTGTATTTATGTTTATTTATAATGAAGGGTATATAAGTAAATTTACTAAGTACCAAAAAACAGGTACCAAAACTTTCAATATTTCGGAATTTATATAATAGTATATATATATATATATATATATATATATAAAGAACAATAAAGAACACCTCATATTTAATTCAATATAAGAGTTCCGTCATGACACCCAATACAAAAAGTTCTTATTTTTTTATCTTCTATCCATTTAGCAAAAAAAAAATTTTAAAAAATTTGTTTAACGTTTAAAATTTTTGGCTCTATTCAAAAAAAATATAAAAAAAATTTTTAAAAAAAGTTACTGTTCAAGTGTCACGTCATCACGTGAACAGTAACTTTTTTTTAATTTTTTTATATTTTTGTTGAATAGAGACAATAATTTTAAACGTTTTTTGTATTGGAGTACCCCTAATTTGGTCATTAGATTAGCTTGAAATATTTAATTTAGGTTTAGTTTCTAGTTTCTATTCTAAGTTAGTTTCTATTAGAATAAGACCCTATATATATGACAAAATAAGAAAAAAAAATAGTACGAAAGTGTCAAGATAATTTGGGAAGAATTTAGTAAGAGACATGCATGTGTTTTCTCAAGAACAAAATTTTGTATAGTTGGTCATTAAATTATTTGAAAAAATATAAAAATATTTCATAAAATATTTTTAGAAGTGTTATTAGGTTCCAAATACGAGTTCTATTTGATTGAATATATATACAATCGTAATACTTCACATGAAGCAATATTTATGTGTGTGCCTAATTAATCTTGGTAATGTACAATGTGCAGATTAATTATAAAAAAAGAGGGATGAAAGAAAACAAGGTTAAAGGACAGCCAACTGACAAAGACAGTGAATTTTTAGAAGTGGGGGTGGTCGTCTACTTGTGGGCTGACTTTTCCCGGTAACCCTTAATCATAATATAATGATGTTTTTGCTTTGGTAAGATTATTAAGTATATAAACTTTGGAGTTTAGCTGTTGAAGTTTGGTGAAACAAGAATATTCTCCCCTTGCCCAACACTTTCAAAAGCTTCAACTTTCAATACCTAAAAAAGATTCTCTCAGATGCATATAAAGATCTCTCGGTCGAGACACACATTCTTATATATATACCTAGCTAGAGACATGCTAGCTGTTTATATACACAGACCTAGATTTATATGCTATATATAAACATCATATGTAATTAATATAGATAGATAGATAGATAGATAGATCTAGGGTTTCGGGAAAAGTAAAGTATTGTCAATAAGGGTATGTTTGTTTCTTTGGTGTCTTTTACTGTGAGACTCAAATCAAAGCCAGCCAATCATGTCATGCGGTAAGTAATTCAAACAATCCTTCAAATGTAGTGCAGATGCCGACAAATGGACATGCATGTTCCCAACTTATCAATCAAATTTTCGAGAAGATTTTTGGTCATATTAATTTTGTAAATGTATGAAATTACTTTTAAGTACAGTATGGATCAGAAATCTACTTATAACCAAGTTCACGCAGGTCTTTAAACTTGTTTGTTCAAGAATATTGCCAAAGGCTTAATGACCTTTTGACCCTTCAAGTTTGCACATTTATACCCATAAAGCCCTACAGTTTTAAAACGTTCCTTTTCGCCCCTTCAACTTCAAAAAAGTACATTTTTGTCACAAACCGTCGTCTATTCATTCTAAAAAGCGAATAGACGTTTAAACTTGTTTGTTCAAGAATATTGCAAAACATGAGATTGTTTAGTGTACAGTGAAAGTCACCGTCTTGTCTTCTAAGCTTTACTTAGCAAAACAAATTAAAACCATCACCGTTACTAACACTCTGAATATACACCAAGCGCAAGTTCTACCACAACTCCACAAGCATGCTTAAAATTATGTCCCAATTTTCTTTAAACACTTATCTGCGCTAGCTTATTGTGATTAGCAGGAAAAAAAAAAAAATGAGTCGGGAGCAAAGGTTTTAAATTAAAGTTACTTTTTTTTTTCATCCTTGGTTCAGAAATTACAATTTGGTAAGGTTAACTCAATCCTATTTTCCAAATATCTAACATGCATAATGGTGTTTTCGGCAAATGAGTACATTAAACTTACCTTTTCGTGCATTGCTTTTTAGCGAAACTGTTTATACAATTTCTGCATTATTTTACAAGGTAAAAACACGTGCCAGTCCACTACCGGATGCTTCCGGTATATGAAAGGGACACCATATAAATCAGATAGTGCCTGCCTGCAGGCTCTTTCTTCATTTTGCATTTATTAATTAATTGTAACAAGCACATCACAAATTTCTTTTCTAGCTAGTCATTTAAGCGAATACCTGTCGAAAAGTAACATCCTCACGGCATACTGCAGTCTAACTAGAAGTATACCAAAAGTTCGACAGTTCAAACTGAAAAGTGTAATTAAAAAAGCTATTGCAGTGGTAGGCTAAATTGGGAAGCTATACAGAAATAGAGGGGTCGAGGAATTGCAGACTTGAGGTGTTTGTTTAATAAAGGTATGCGGAAGAAGACTTGAGGTGCTTGTTTAATATCGAAAATCTGTCGGTGGTTATGCTGTCTTACTTGGTTGTATTCTTATATCTTGGAAATCAAACTGTTTCTTTATCTTCAGCTGAGGCTGAATATCGATCAATGCGTCGTATTACTGCTGAACTTGCTTAGTTATCTCATCTTCTTCTCGAACTAGAAGTTCCTAATATTCTTCCAGTTCCTGTTAAATGTGATAATCAGGCTGCTATTTACATTGCCAAGAATCCCGTTTTTCACGAGCCCACTAAACATATTGATCTTGATTGCCACTTTGTTCGAACTAAACTTCTCTCTGGTCTCATTTCTCTGTCCTATGTTCCAACTGCCACAACAACTTGCCGATGTTTTTACTAAACCACTCACTGGTCAGCTTCATCATGGTATTTTATCCAAGTTGGATGTGAATTCTTCTCCCTCCAACTTGCGGGGGGTGTTGGACATGTCACGTGACAGGAATGAAGATGGATTTTCCAGCTGGATTTTATTTTTACATTTCTAAATTATTAGTCATTGTAACTTTTTTTCCAGCCATATGTTTGTACAGCTCATGTATTTAAACACTACCCTGTAATCTTTCTCAGTAATGATCATAACATAATTTCACAGTTTCATTCTTCTTCTTCATACACCTATACACACACATATAGATACAATCTGAGTTTCTACAAGATTTACAAAAACATCGTATAATCATGAAATTAGTAATAGAATTCATGCAAAAGAATTTAAATATTGACATTTTTAATATTGAAGTATTGTAACATTTCGTTTTCGCCCCCTCAAATTTATATAGATTTTATGAATATAGTAATAAAATTTGTGATGTTTATCTTAATTTTGAATTTTAGTACTTGAATTTAAGTATATTTATAATATTTGAATTTTTTTATTAATATTTTTTTATTTTATTTAATAAAAAATTATTTTAATATATTAATTATGAAGAGGGAAAAATTTTTTGTCCCCGCGAGCTTGACTTTCTAGCTTCGTCCGTGGTGACAACTAATTAAAGTGAGAATCATTCAACATTATAATGTGATAATTTAAATCATGATCATATGTTGTTTTGTAATTCTCAGATTATCGAGTTTGATCATTGTTCCGATGGTAGTTCCACCTAAATCGGATATCTGTAAAACAATGACTGATCGCGGGTTTGGACCATCAAACACCTCCGATGTAAAAATAAGTGATCAGAATAATGGGTAGTTAATATTCGAGAGAAAAAGTGTTTGTTTGAGTGTGAGTAAGAAATGTGTTGTTTGAGAGAGTAAAGTTTTGTGTTCCATGTGAATGTGTGTAAGATGTGATATTTATAGGCCGGCCGTCCCAACATTGTATCACACGTGGCGGCCAAAGTGTAAGGGATGACCTTTATCTTAACAGTTTTTCCTTTAGACCTTTTGTATTGCTCTAGTTGGGCAGGTGTACTTTTTGCTACAGTTGAGCGTCTTTGAAGCATGGTGTTAGGTGACTTTGGTGATGTCTTCTTTTGCTTTACTCATCGACTACTTTTTTAATAATATATTTCATGCATGTATGCTTTTTTTATACTTATTGTATAATAGAGTATGAGAAAGTAATTATATTTAAAACATGTATATCTCCGTTATAAAGAAGAAATAATGCTAAGTGCTGGTACATGATTGGTGGCGGTCGCCGGCAGCGGCGGTCCAGGGTGGAGGATTGCGACAAGCGACACGTGTCATGCTGTATATTTGGGTATCTATCAATGTTCAATCGTACTTTACTCAAACATTTACTGTGTAACGATGAACCAAATGCATGTGTGCTATCATATCTAAAGTATTTCGCAGGTTCACACTATGATAGATCTGTTGAATTTTTTGTTCATTCTAAGTTTACTTTGAAGTTCGATATATACCCACTTACAAATTAGTATGTCAAGGTAAAATATATACGAAATAAGTACCAGTCCTAGATCAGGGCAGGCAGTGCGATCGTACTGGGCCCACTGGATTAGGGGACCCAAAATTGTAAAAAATCGCATATATGTCGGAGTATAAGTCTATTTTTACATACGTATGTTGGGGGTTTCTTTCTCTGCTCTGCTCCATGTTAGTACTCACAACTCACGATCACAAACGCGCATATCAGCCTATTTTAAATTTCAACACTCAATCCTCACAATAATTGATTAGTTATCCTAACTCTTCTATTCTATTTTGATATTCCACTTTCTTCAAGGTAATTTCTTTACTTCTTATTTATATGTTGATATTATCACAACAATATGATAAATTCTATTCAAATTATTGTAAATATATATGGCTGAATCAAATGATTACATCTTCATACTTCATTTATGTTGGACCGCCAGTTGAAAAGTTTTTTGATTGGTGGTATTGTCATATCAAGTAATATCATGTCTTAGTTATTATTTTTCTGAGTTTTTGGTTTTTTTTTCATCGCATTGACTTGTTTACTACTTATAATTTGGTAAAATAATTGTGGCAATTTTTATTTCCAGTTGTAGCTGTGGGCATATTGATTATGCGGTGAGAATATTTCTTTTGTTGTAATTGTTTTGGGATTGAAAGAACTATTTTGACATTGCTAGTTGGCTTCATTACATATTCAGGTTCTATTGTTTCGCTAGCTCTACTCTATTGAATACTGTTTTTGTTAAGAAAAATGTCTACTAAGTAATATCCTTCTGATAATGAGAAAAGAAAAAGGAAAATGGATGAAGAAGAGAGAATAAGGTTCACTTGAAAATTTTGGAAGAAAACCAAGCCTCTGAATGTTTTTGCGAAAATACAAGTAAATATATATAGAAGTGTCTGAAGCTGAAACTTTTAGGCCATCTCCAATGATTATTTCATTATAAATCAACTTTATCTTCAACTATTCTTCTTTTTCACTTCATATCAATATTTCAACTCCAATTATAACTAAATTTTCTTCAAAATTTTCTTTTTACACATAAACATTATAAGAAGTGGAGTAGGTTCCACGTCAACGGACTCTAGTGCCATCAATTCAACTAATCTTTATAAGAAGTGGAATAGCTGACAATTTTAGAGTAATTGTGGCCATGCCCGTCGTAGACGCGCCAAATTGAAAATGATTTATTTATGCTCTACTATGTTCGCACTTAACTATAAAATATAGCAAAGATCGAACCCAAGAGAATAGTGTTCAATACTAGTGTAAAGTAAAATGGTGGGGGGTTTTGAGTTTGTTGAGGTATTTTATCAAACACCTTGCATACAAGAAATAAATTGCTAGAGAAATATGACTAAGTAAATTGCAATCATCCAAATTTACCAACACAACAAAGCACAATTAGTAAATTAGCAAGATAAAGAGATATTTGACCCAACAATAATGGAAACTCAAGTATCACACCCAAACAAATATAATCAAGATATAATCAACTCTACCTAACCAAAATAATTGGTGGAGCACACAATCACTTATTTTTCTTCTATAAACACTAATTTAGTGAAACACATAAATTAGTTCTCTTGATACTAGCAACCAATAGAGAAGCACTACCAATTTAGCCAAATCAAGGAATCAAACAAAGAGAGGTTAGGACAAACCCAAGGATGAGAAGCTCAACCTAGGTATTTGCAATTAAAGCTTGAGGATTTAGGTAAACTAAACCTTGTGCTACTATAATGAATGCACTAACGATTACGGATTAGCACAAACAATTAGCAATTGAAATTACAAGAAGCGCAAGATGAAGCAACTTAAAAATCTCCAAGCAAAATCATAAACATTACAACACAAGCATTCAAGATAGAGTGAAATAGATCTTACTTAAAATGAAGTGGGTTTAGTACAAGAGCTCCTTCCTTGAGGCAAATAAATAGAGTTAATTACTCATAATCAATGCTAGATTATGAGTGATAAATGTTTCTCTCTACTCTTCTAACCCTAATTGAATGCTCTAGAGATGATAAAGATGATATGAAGATAAGATATTTTGTTTGGCTTACAACTACTCTATTAATACATCCATTATACAAGAGGGTAAGAGAGTCAAATTGCTTCCAAAAAAATTCCAGCAAGTGTTGTACGGCCTGATGAACGGCCGTACAGCAGCCCGTACAAAAGACTGCACAATCTGCACTACTTGGAACACTCTGCACAGCCTGTTGAATGGCCGTACAGCAGCCAGTACAATAGACTGCTCCTTTTAAACTCTTTGAATGGCTTGCGGAATGGCCGTACGAGACAAAATCTTCAAGATAATACACTAAAAGCCTCCCGGCATCGCGAGCTTGCATCTTGTAACTTTCCTCTTGAATAATCTTTGCTTTCAAGCCCAAAATAAGCAATCTTTTCAACAACTAAGCATGAGGTACTGAAAGATGAAAAATATAATTAATATCAATAAAACTACATTCGGAACTAACAAAAATGTAAGAGAATGAAAGACAAAACGTGTATAAAATACACGTTATCAAATTGCTTAAAATCAACAATGTTGCTTCATATTTGAAGCTCAACGGTAGATTTCTTCGTAACTTTATATATAAAAATAAGATAAAAGGTGTTGGAGATGGTACGTCGTACTAACTTCAAATATGAAGATATTAGTATTTTTGAAGACAACAGTGGAAATGCCCTAACAATATGTGATAATTTTTTTTTTTGAAAATATTTTTTTCAAAAGAGCCCAAAAATTTTTTTTGCTTTGAGTCCACAATACCTCAAGACCGGTCCGGTAAGGAATTTACCATTATATTCTATTATATCATAAGAGTATAGGGATAATGTGTGAGTACTACCATAGGTCTAGGGATCGAATCTCAACAATTACAAAATATTAAACTAAATCATGCGCTAAATATTAAAATATTAAAATATTAAATTATATCCTATTATATAATAAGAGTAAGAGGGATAATGTGTGAGTACTACCAATACCATAGGTCTAGGGATCGAATCTCAACAATTACAAAATATTAAATTAAATTATGCGCTAAATATTAAAATATTAAATCATGCGCTAAAGCATAAGTCATAAATCAATAAAAAAGATTGCAAAAATATGCTACCAGAAGAAAAAGGTATAGTACCCTGTAAGGCTGCAAGAGCTCTGATAAAACCAGTCCTGAGAACAAGCACAACTGAAACCAAAACCTGTGTTTTATTGTAACATAGGGCCAATAAATATTCTTTCCGCGTATTTTAATGCATGTCAAATATTACATTGCACGTAATGTCGTTTAAGCAATTTATTTGGTATAATTTTTTTTTTTGTATTGGTATGTATAAAAATTAAATCTATATTATCTATCTATACTATATTATCATAAGAGATTTTTTGTAGTTTGTAGTTTGCAGTTTGATTAACCAAACTATTCACGACCGTCACATTTTCAATTCAAATAAATCATGATCGTTAGATACAAAATACTAAAAGTTGTTATATACAGGGATCTAAAATTCGATTTCCGCCAACGACATATTAATTTATATTTAATACTAAAAATTATTATATACAAATATTTAAGATTCAAATATATCTATACTATATTATTATAAGCAAACTACAGATCTTTTGTAGTTTGTAGTTTGGTTAAGCAAACTATTCACAACCGTTATATTTTCAATTCAAATAGATCATGACCGTTAGATACAAAATATTAAAAGTTGTTATATAGAGAGTATTGAGGGGTACACACCAACTGGACAGTGGAGCACTAAAGCAAGTGGAGCACCAAACAAGTGGAACACTAAAGAAAGCTAGCATATCATATTGTCTACATTATTCATCATGTTGTCTGCACTAGTACCGTTAACAACTCTCTTTGAGTGTAGTATTTATAGAGAGGTTACTTGTCATTTTTATTCATGGAATGAGATTGCAATCTTTGATATAACCTCTTTATGGTATCAGAGCCCAGCACTCAAAGAAGCAAATTTGATCTCATGGCCAACTCTTCTTCCTCTGCAGAAACAACTCTCACCATTCAAAACTTTCACCAATGTTCAAGCCTTGCAAGTTTGAAATTAAGCAAGTCAAACTTATTGTTATGGAAATCTCAAGTGGTACCTCTGATTAGAAGCCTCGGTGTCCTCAATCACCTTGAAAGTCTGAGAACACCATTGCAAACAACGTTGGTAGCTGAGAAAGAACAGGTTAATCCTGCTTACGAAACATGGATTAATAACGATGGTCTCCTAACTACATGGCTTCTCGGCACCATCATTGAAGAAGTATTATTGGACCTGGAAGACACATCTTCTGCTCGTAGCATATAGCAATCCATTGAGAACATCATGCTGCCACAATCAAAGGAGAAAGAAATACTTCTCACGGACTCGCTCATGTCTTTGACAAAAGGAAGCATGAATCTCGAGCAATACCTGCGAGCCTTCAAGAGCCTGAGTGATAACCTTGCTGCGATCGGCAAGCCTCTAGATGAAACTATTAAAGTTTTTCACCTCGCGAGAGGACTAGGACCACGCTACAAGGATTTCAGGATGGCAATGCTCGCCAAACCTCCATATCCCTCATTTAACCAGTTCATTTTACCATTGCAGACACATGAACAAACCCTTCTATTGGAAGATGTGAACAATAATCCTCCCGAGCAATGTCAAGTCTTCTATAGCAGACGAGGTAGAGGCCGTGGCAGAGGAGGAAGATTCAACTCCAGTGGTCGAGGATTCGGTCCAGCAGCAAACTAGAACAACTCTGGTTATCCACCAAGACAAAACAATTTTTGGCACACCAAATCAATTCAGTCGAAAGAATGAAGAAGCTCAAGGTGAAAAATCTCGAAAGAGAGAAGAAAACTTCAATAATTCAAACTGTCAGATCTGTGGAAAAAGAGACCACACGGCCATTAAGTGTTGGAGTAGATTTGATCAATCCATCCAACCGGAAGAACAACTCAAGGAAGCCCTTGCAGCAATGCACATACATGAAGAGATTGATCCCGCTCTCTACGCTGACTCAAGGGCAACCAAACATGTCATGAACAATTCTGGTAAAATTCACAAACTCTCAAATTATTAAGGTAATGATTTTTTATATGTTGGAGATGGTAACAGCCTAAAGATATCTCACATTGGCGAAGGAAACATACAGACGAAAAATGGCAATCTTAAGTTAACAGCAGTGCAAATTGTTCTTGAAATCAAGAAAAATCTATTGTCAGTTAGTCAATTAACTAAGGACAATGCATGCCAAATTACCTTTAATCCTAACAATTTCTTTGTTAAGAATGCTCAGGGCAAGGTCATAGCTAAGGGTTTCAAGAAGGGAGACTTATATGCTCTAGAAGAGGCTCAGAACATGGCTCTCATGGCAATATCTAATAAGACGTCTTCAACAATCTGGCACCACCGATTGGGCCACACTAGTTCTCGTATTCTGCAGTTTTTGAGTAATAAAGATTTTATCAATGTCTCTAAATGGAACAAACAAGGAACCATTTGTCCTTTCTGTCAAATGGGTAAAAGTTGTAAACTTCCCTTCAGCAATTCAACGAATTCAGCGTCAAGCCCTCTTGAAAAACTTCACTGCGATCTATGGGGACCAACCCCCATTTGTGGCGTTCCCAAAATCCGGGGTATAGATTTGGGGCCACTAACCACAATCCACACAACACAAACCTGGATATAAACATAATACAATAATAAAATACCCCTGATCCAAGACCGCTTATAGGTTATGGTATGAAAAAAACTACCAAATTTAATTATTACAATCAAATCTCAGTATAACCTTATTATACAAATTGATAACCACTAAGTTCGTATACCGAACTATTAAACCAACCTCTGACAAGCTCAATCACTACCCGACGAAACCAATAACTCAAACGTCACTTCTCGCTGCTGGAATAGGAAAACTCATCCACACAAGGTCCACTAATCTCCTCTATTAACTGAAGAAAAATAAAACAAACAAGAGTGAGCCAACAATGCTCAGCAAGTGTAAACAGTGATAGCAATAACAAGAACAATATAGGTTCTGATCAACAAGAATAATCATCATACGGTACGAAAGAAATCAGCTGAAGTAATTAAATATCATGACTCCAAGATGAGCTAACAGGGCTCCACTAGAATAAAAAATGCATCAACAATGAGAACTGATAAATGTTGACAATCAAAGATAATCATCATAGACTTCAACGGAAACAGGCTTTAAAGCAACTCAACCTCAATGTATGGATTAGAATTGGATTTTTATTTTTATTATTTTTTAAAAAAATAATAAGGTTAGGCTGCTGATCAGTCACGCACTAACCCCGGACAAACGCACACGGCAATGTCCTATAATGGATCCACGGCACACATTGGCCTTTAACTTCTGACCGTTAAACTGGTCTCCCCGAAGGGACTCCTCTGACCATAATATAGTCTCCCCGAAGGGACATCTGAAAACATTCCAATTCTAAATCCAACTCACTAGGTGTCGGGACAATCGACAACCTCTGTCAATCAAACAATGGGTAAAAGCACATTTTCACCACTGTACTATTTTTGGATTTGCAATTACATTACTGTACTACAAACAGACTACTGTACTTTAGCATTTTTAGCAACTTCACCACTCCCGTCAGTCAAATTATAACTCCGTTGGGTTGACTAACGGGAGGGTGATGTGGCAGTCCTAGTTGTCCCTCCACATCAGTCTTCTTAGAAAAAGTACATTTATCAGGTGGAAGAATTAACAGCATACACCTACAAAGTTTTCCACAATAATTTCCTGGGTTAATCTCTGGAAAGAAACTGCTAAAATAGAAAGTGTCCAAAGGTGCATTCTAAGCCATGATTTACGAGAGCTATAGTAGCAAAGCTCTTCTTCTGTTTTCCACACAAGTGATATATTATCATGGATGATTGCCCACGAGCATTTCTGCTTTTAATAGAATAATTTGAAAAGGAAAACTCATTTGCATGAAACACTAAGTTAAGCCCGTTTCTCTACATATATGATTCGAATACTCTCCCTACTATGATTGTTGTCAATAATTCTACTGAATACCTCAGCATTATGAATCTTGTACTCATGAAGAATTTGGTAGCAAAGCTTTTCATCTACATGAGTCAATTGGGCAGTGCTGTTGAAAGAAATACCACCAGTTTTTTTCTTTTTGAAGTATATCTGCCAATTTTTTCAAAAAAACAAATAAGCAGAAGAGCCAACACAACAAATATCGACATAAAGAGTTTGTCCATTTTAGTAAGTAGTTAAAGTATTTACATGTGCAAAGTAACTGTTAGTATACATACTTGAAACCACCTATTAGATAAGTAAACTCTTCAAGGACATTTAAGCATGTGTTTGCAGGAAAGCAACCTATAACTTGTCTAACCAGAGATTCACGTTTAAAACTAAAATGGATGTTTTCAACTTCCAAGACAAAGTTAAATAATCTAGTATAAAGGGTTACAAGAAATCAAGGTTTCTGTTTTGAGTGTCTTAAAATATATATATAATTTGTATAGATAGACATATACTACTGGCCAGGACATCGAAATTTCCCCGAATAATGCAGTAACTCTAATAAAGATATGGAAAAGTACAGAAAATGTTCAATCACTTGCTCACCAAAATTTCCCCGAATAATGCTGTAACTCAAATTAAGAAATGGAAAGTTTCTAACTCCCTACTGAACTGCGGATTCAAAATTTATTAGGTTCAAAATAAAGAATTGGTTAAAAGAAAATGATATGAAATATGGATCTTAACGTACACTATGCAGCTGCTGTGTTGTAATTGCTGATGTGGAGGGACAACTAGGACTGCCACATCACCCTCCCGTTAGTCAACCCAACGGAGTTATAATTTGACTGACGGGAGTGGTGAAGTTGCTAAAAATGCTAAAGTACAGTAGTCTGTTTGTAATACAGTAGTGTAATTGCAAATTCAAAAATAATACAGTGGTGAAAATGTGCTTTTACCCATCAAACAATCTAGAAAACTCACGTTCCAGCACAACAATTCAACTAGTGGAATGAAAAGAGGATCAACAATTCTATCCTCGATATCGACAAGTTCGATATATTAATGGGGTGATAATAGATAAAGAACCACAACAATAATAAATGTCGACGAGATCAACAATAAATGGGTGAGAATGTCATCATTATAATAAATAAGGAACAGTTTCACTTGAATGAGAAGTGAAAAGAAATACTTGCAACCTGATTAACAACAACTGTGATTATAAGATATTGTAAGGATCTAGTCAAATGCTAAGCATTTAATAAAAATTTACCAACACATTGTCAAGTTTGAATCAACATAAGTGAATTAAGTAGTTTAAAAAAATGATCATTTGTAAAATAACTCCAATATAATTAAATTGTAGGTCAGTTTGAAAAAAAAATCCCCTAAGGAGGGTCCATAGGTGAAAATATGTCATAATCAGGGTCCGTGTTAAAAGATTTTTATAAGATTTTAAAATCTTGGATTTCCTCTGTTTACAACGACCTTTAAACATTTTCGAAGAAAAATAAAATAAAATAAATGGTACTCTCTTGAGGAATCCAATAATATACCATGTTTCAGACCATTATTGAAAAAATATTTGTAAGACCGTTCGAGGATTTGCACTTGAGCTAAAGGTGGAAATATAAACATTTGCACGTCATTTGAAGAAGGACGTCACTTTGTAAACATAATTTGATCGACACGTTTGATATATAAATAGAACAGAATTGCGTCACTTGAACAATAAGTGAGGAGCGATAACACTTGCCTCGACACACGAAGTTCTCGATCCTAAAACCTCAATCCGTTGCTCATCTTCACATCAGTCTCAACTTCTTTACACAACGGCCTATTACTCGGCTCTACTTCCTTCCTAATTCGTCAATATTCATGTCAATACACTCGCCGGCTTCGATAAATATCTTCCTGCTCGAAATTCCATTTACCCGTACACTGCTCTTGACCTGGTCTCCTACTCGTACCTATACAAGGTAAAGTGCTACTTCAGTACCAAACCAACCAAAACCTTATTGATTGCTCTATTATACTCATACGTGTCCTATAACGCTTTACACATAATACACATACAGAACATATCCGATTATATTCATAAAATAGTTTTAGTATAATCAGCCAAGTCACATAAACAAATAACATAGATTGCCATTTATTACTTGCAATTACTACGCACATATGACATATATGTACATATATTTCTTATCATATTACTATAAGAATTATATATTAATTCTAACGAAGATCGGACAGCACCTCCTTTGCACGGATACACATCCCGTCGGAACATAACCGACACAACCAACAACAATCACCACCTTCAAACATAACTACAACCAAGCAATAATTAGAAATATAAACCCCCTGTACATAATCGACTACAACTAACAGTCACCATACATCATTCTATCAAGTCATACCTTTTCGAATCATTTCGTTTATTATTAAACAATCTGAACCCGCAAACATTTATAAGTTCGAAAATTCAATAAAAATACATAAACACATATACAGTTCGTATCTCGAATTTAAACGATAAGATTATAATTTAGGGGTCTCAATTTCATCATCGACCCCACCACCGGCTCACCGGAGTTCATCACCGGTGGCGGAAAAATTTGGGATTTCCCATTTTTTTGGACATCCTTCCACAAATTCCACCAATTTTTGAGCTAATATCAAACCAAACAATCAGTAAAGCATCTTCATCAAGTGTAATCATAAAAGAATTAGGTAAAACCGAAACCCATCAATAATTCGGAAAACGAGCAGCAGCCCATGAACACGCGTACATACACGCACATATATATACAAACCACAAGTGAACCCAGCAATAATCGTCATCACAATAATCAATTGAACGTAGTTATGAAGGAATCAAAGACCCCTTTCAATTCACTACACACGCGTCAACACACACACGCTATATATATATATATATACACGGTCGGGCAAAGAACAGAGGGGAGGGAGTCGTTTTACCCACCATACTCGAACAAAAACAGAGTCGAGAGGTCTTTAATCGGGAAAAAAAACAGAGGGAGAGACGAAAGTATAGAGAGAGTGAGGGAGAGATTGAGAGAGAGGTTGAAGAGGGAGAGAGATAGCTTGAGAGAGAGAGAGAGGTCTGGAAAGACCGAGAGATTGTTTTGTGCGGCCAAAAATAAAACAAGGTTTAGATAAGGTAAAGAGACAAGGGCAGCTTGGTCTTTTCACGCAACTGAAAATAATTTAAACTCATTTAAATCACCTCAAAAATTGAAATTAATCTAGGAAATGGATGAAAATTAAATTTTAAAATTTTAAAAACAAGAACATGAATTTACAAACACCCACATATTTTTAAAATATTTTTAGGATAAAAAATGAATTAAATATGGATTTTACAAGTTTTGATCCTTTAGATACAATTAAAACTCTTAAAATTATTTTAAAATACTAAAACACCCAAATTAATCCACCAAATAATTTTAAAAACTCAATAAATATATAAAGATAATATTTCAAGAGATTTCATGATTTTTAATAACTCCAATGATTGTATAAAATCTCAGAAGATCAATAATGCATGATTTAAATACATTTAAATTCTCAAAAATACAAATAAAAGATACACGGACTTACACGACACACATAAATCATCATATAATCACATGAACATCATATCCCATATAGTGAGCTTCTCAAAAATTATTACATCATATACTCCACATTTAATATTAAATAAGAATTTTTAAATACGCGATTTTCTAAGTCGTTATACCATTGCTTCATGTCAAAATTTTAGATATTATGCCGTTGTTATTTATGATTTTTCTAGATACACCTGGATCATTCCATTAAAGCATAAATCTGATTTTTGTAAACAATTTATGTTGAAAATAGATTTGACAGGAGAGTGAAAATTTTTCAAAGTGATGGAGGTGGTGAGTTCAGCTCAAATGTTTTTGAAACGCATCTTCAAGAATGTGGCATCCATCATCAGTATTCTTGTCCTCACACCCCAGAACAAAATGGAACAGCGGAACGAAAACATTATCACATCGTAGAAACAGGCCTAACACTTCTTTTCCAATCTAAGTTACCCATGAAATACTGGGTTGACGTTTTTCTAACTGTTGTCTTTATTATTAATCGACTACCTACTAATAAGCTCCACATGGACTCTCCCTTTAGCAAGTTGTTTGCTACTAACGCTCACTATGATTTGCTACGAAGCTTTAGATACAGATGTTTTCCTCATTTACGCAGTTACACAGAGAATAAATTCTCGAAGAAAACATATCCATGCGTGTTCATTGGATATAGCCTTATGCATAATGGGTACAGATGTTTGGATCCTGAAACCAATCGAGTCTATATCTCAAGACATGTGATATTTGATGAACAAGTCTTCCCCTTTGACAAGACACCTGTGAACATTCAGGAACACTATTCAGTAGAAACAATTACATACAAAGATCAAGAGGACTGGTTGAAGAAAGAATCTCGACTTAAAAACTCTGTAGACTCTTCTGAAGCTACAAATGCCGTTCAGGAATAGCAACCACCTCCCATATCAACTGATGTGGACCATGATGATCCTATCAATGCAACTACAGTCCAATAAGAAGACGACATCACAATCGACTCAGAAGAAGATACGAACAGCCCAGATGAGCTCGGTGATGAGGATGCAACAAGCAATCATTCTGTAAATGACAACACTTACACTACTCCCAGTGATCATGGACCAACAGTCGCTACTGATCAAGCCTCGACACAGCAACTTGCAGGTAGCAACACCCCTGATGAACAACCACCAGCTACCAGTCATGATGGTGATATTGGAACCGGTATGCTGACACCTAGCAAATTTGTTCTAAATCCTGCACTTGATCCGACTCTAGCTCAAGAAACGATGAAAATCAAAGAAAGAAGACACAACAGATTTCAAGCTCTTACTTGCACTAATGCTCTTGAGGAACCGACTTCCTGGAAAAAGGCTATTCTAGATGATACATGGGGACAGGCGATGAAAGAAGAGATTCATGCTCTTCACAAAAACAATACCTGGACACTTGTTCCTCGTCCACCTCTAACCAATGTAGTTGGATCCAAGTGGACCTTCAGAACAAAACTCAAACCAGATGGGACGTTGGATAAGCATATGGCACGACTCGTCGCTCAAGGTTATACACAAATCGCTGGACAAGATTACAATGAAACCTTCAGTCCAGTTATTTGCATCACCACTATTCGCATCGTCCTTGCTGTCTCTGTCACACAACAATGGCATATGAGGAAACTAGACATGAAGAATGCTTTCCTACATGGCTCCTTGAATGAAACAGTGTACATGGAACAGCCTCCTGGCTTCAAAGACAAAGAGTTTCCTCACTTCGTCTGCAAACTTCACAAGTCCATCTACGCTTTAGGACAAGCATCCAGGGTTTGGTTTAATACCTTATCTTCTTTCTTGCTGAGCTTGGGATTTTCCTGTAGCAAGGCTGACTCTTCTCTATTTTTTTTCACCATAATTCAGTTACTATCATAATACTAATATACGTTGACGATTTTATAGTCACAGGCAACACTCCCACAGAAATACAATACATCATTGATACACTAGGACGTGAATTTGCCATCAAAGATTTGGGACAGCTTCACTACTTCTTGGGCATGGAAATCCAGTATAATACCAATGGTTTAACTCTGTCCCAAACTAAATATGCAAAGGAGTTGATAAATAAAACTGGACTTCAGAATTGTACCAGTTTTGGCACACCAATGGCAACGAAGTCTCAACCATCAAATCAGGACCTCCAACCATTCGATTCTACAACTTACCGGAGCCTTGCAGGTGGTCTTCTCTACCTAACCCATACTCGACCGGACATAGTTCATGCTGTGAACAAAATCTGTCAAAAGATTCAAAATCCCACGTTCGGTGATTTTAAATCGATCAAAAGAATTCTTCGTTATGTTAAAGGGACTATTGATTTCGGGATTCATTTTTCAACTCAAAGCTCTCTTAGCTAAATGGTTTTTGTGATGCCGATTGGGGTGGCTTCCCTACCACACGAAGAAGCACCTCTGGCTATTGCATTTACCTCGTTAGCAATTGCATCTCCTGGGCATCCAAAAGGCAACCAACTGTGTCCAGATCAAGCGCAGAAGCGGAGTACCATTCCCTTGTGGTATCTACTGCTGAAATCACCTGGATTTCATTCATTCTTCACGACCTACAAGTAGTGCTCCCTCGAGCTCCCCAACTATTTTCTGACAACATTAGTGCCCTCTACATGACCATCAATCCAGTCTTCCATTCTCGATCGAAACACATTGAGATTGATTATCACTTTGTTCGTGAGAAGGTCACGTTAGGATCATTAATCACTCGGTTTGTCAGGTCCGTCCAACAAATCGCTGATGTTCTTACAAAACCTCTTTCTAAGGACAACTTCAGACGTTTACGTGACAAGCTTGGCGTTCGAAGTACTTCTACCTCTACCTCCAGCTTGAAGAAGAGTATTGAGGGGTACACACCAACTGGAGAGTGGAGCACTAAAGCAAGTGGAGCACCAAGCAAGTGGAACAATAAAGAAAGCTAGCATATCATATTGTCTACATTATTCATCATGTTGTCTGCACTAGTACCGTTAACAACTCTCTTTGAGTGTAGTATTTATAGAGAGGTTACTTGTCATTTTTATTCATGGAATGAGATTGCAATCTTTGATATAACCTCTTTACCGAGGTCTAAAGTTCACAACATATTAATTTATATTTAATACTAAAAATTATTATATACACAAATTTAAGGTTCGAATTCAACCAATAACATATTAAAATTAATATTTATAATATCATATTACACTAAACATAAATTATAAAAAATTAAATGTTCGATTCCCGCCAACAACATATTAATTTATAATTTATATTTAATACTAAAAATTATTATCTACAAAGATTAAAAATATTATATACAAAGATTTAAGGTTAGAATCCTTCCAATAACATATAAAAATTAATATTTATAATATCATATTACACTTCCCGCCAACAACATATTAATTTATATTTAATACTAAAAATTAACATATACAAAGATTTAAGTTTCAAATTATTCTAATAACATTTTAAAAATAATATTTATAATACCATATTACACTACAAAGAAATTATAAAAATTAAAGGTTCGATTTCCGCGAACAACATATTAATTTATATTTAGTAATAAAATTATTATATATAAATATTTAATTTTTGAATTCTTCCAATAACATATTAAAATTAATATTATAATATCATATTAAACTATAAATAAATTATAAAAAGTTAAAAATAATACGTACTTTGCACTGGCTATAATCTAGTTATTACAGAATAAAAAAGGAACAAGAAATTAAAAAAAAATAGACGAAGAGCATTATATAGAAAGCAAGATAATAATTATTCATCTCGAAAAAATTAGGGAAAATAAACAAGCATACATTCAGAGGGAAAATAAATTCTTTCGTCCCTGAACTATTCCGATTTTATTGTTTTAGTCCCTGAACTAAAGATTCCGTATTTTACGTAATTAAACTTTTGAATTTTTCTGGTTTAGGTCCCTCCGTTAAAAGATTCTAACGGACGTTAGATCTTAATGACTTGTCACGAATCTGGAAAACAAATTTTTTGTTTAAGTCCCTAAACCTTTCCATTTTCTGGTTTAGGTCCTTAGAAATTAAAATTTTAAATTTCAGGGACAAAATAATTGAATTTTTTAAATTTTAAACATAAAATTAAACATGAAAATTTATATTTTAAACATAAAAATTGAATATAAAATTGTAAATATAAAAATTGAATATATGAAATTGAACACAAAAACTGAATATAAAATTTTATATTTTAAACATGATAATTGAAAATAATAATTTAAATTTTAAACATAAAAATTGGACCTAAAATTGAATCATGAATAAGGATATACGCTTTATAAAACTAGCTTATAACCCGTGCGTTGCGCGGCTCCTTTTTTAATATCTATAATTTGAGGACCAAAAAGTTGGATAAGATCCCTCTTATGCTTATTATATACAAGGATATAATGTCAACCATTGAAGTGTTTTAAACTATATTCATGTTTATTTATAAAATAAATGGTAATCATGTTTATATTTATTTTTAAAATTTTTATGTTAAAAATTTGAAATTTGAAATTTTTATGTTTAAGGACCTAAACCAAAAAATTGAAAAGTTCAGTGATTTAAACCAGAAATTTGTATGCCACGTCAATGACACGTCATCAAGTTCTAACGTCCGTTAGAATCTTGATGATGGAGGGACTTGAATCAGAAAAATAATAGTTTAGGGACCCAAAATACGAAATCTTTAGTTCAGGAACTAAAACAATAAAACTGAAATAGTTCAGGGACGAAAGAATTTATTTTCCCTACATTCAGACGATAAAACAAAATTTAAGCACCAGCTGCACTACTAAAATCCTTGACTATAATTCAAGTCAGGGGCGAAGCTTCATAGGGGCCAGAAGGGGTCATGGCCCTCCCTAGAGTTGTCATAATACTAGTAATGTTTGTTAAAATATTTAATATACTTATATTTTTACTTATATGTTTATGTAAAAATAATTTTTGGCCCCCACTAAATAAAAATCTTGGTCCTTACAAAATAAAATTTTTGGCCCATCAAACTTCCAATATTAATATTTACTATATTTACTAGATTGTTTAGTGTTTCTGAGTTGTGTCGATGGTTGGTACATTCAAGGAAATTGGATGTTTATCCACTTGTTTATACATTAATTAAATTGGTTTGCCTGTTTCAACGGCTATTACCGATCACGCTTTTTCTTCAATGAATATCATCAAAACAAAGTTTCAGAACAAGATGAATGATGGGTTTCTCGAGCATTGTATGCTTATCTATATCAAAAGAGAAATAGCCAAAATTTTTAGTACTAATTCAAATTATAGAAGGGTTTGGTGATTTGAAGGAACGTAAAGCGCCACTATAAGCTTCTGACTAGTACTTTTGTGTGTTTGAATTATTGGATACTTTACTATGTTGATGAAAAAAAAAATTGGCCCCCCTTATAAATGTTTGCTGACTTCGCCCCTGATTCAAGTGCTCACGACATAATTAAGAGCCGGCTACTCTGAGCCAACAACCTGACGAACTCTAGGCCATGTATTTGATAAGATGAAAAATGTTATAGTTACAAAATTGAGTATAAAATATTTTACAAAATGATATATCTCAATTTGATTGGTTATATTTAATTAATTATTAAAAAATTTCTTGCATTTACATCAATATCAACCAATAAAAATCTACATTCGTAAAATCCAGCTGTGAAAAAATTATGTAATCAATTCTGTGCACCAAACATTATTCAGATAAGATTTACTAGCCTCAACTTATTATAATGTGAAACTAGAAAGATGATATTTAACAAACAATTCTCAAAAAATCGTCAAGAGAAGGAGGACGTACGTATTCCAGTATCATCTTCCACGATCGGATAGAACCAAATGTCTTAATCAACAGATAACCAACTTGAATTTGTATAATAGTATGTAATATTAAAAATGTCTATTAAAGTAATTATTTAGAGAAAAGATAAGTATATTATCTTGATGAAAAAAATAAAATGGTGACTGAAAGAAAATACTCCTAATCATTTATCAAACACACACGTGTCATATCATTTTGTCCCTTGGTATAAAGCACATGTTGCGGCTATCCGTCCTGCGATGTTATATGGTTCCGAGTGTTGGGCGGAGAAGAAGGCTCTCATTAGCAAGTTGGAAGGGGCTGAAATGAGGATGTTGCGGTGGTCTTGTGGGCGCTCGTTGTGGGACAGAATCCCGAACTCGGTGTTTAGGAGCGAGCTTGAAGTGGCGCCTTTCTCTGCGAAAGTTAGGGAAGGAAGGTTGAGATGGTTTGGCCACGTTCGTAGAAGGCTGGCTGAAGCCCCAGTTAGGAGGGTCGAGAGGCTGGCGGTTGTTGGGGCGAGGAGGAGAGGCAGGCCGAGGAGGTCGTGGGAAGAGCAGCTCAAGATGGATTTGAAGGCCTTAGACTTAAATGAGACCATGATCGCGGATAGGTGTTCTTGGAGGCGGCGTATCAGAGTGGTGGATTCCCTTTTAGGTTGTGGCTCTGTTATCGAGAGCCTCAGAGGTGCCTTGTCTCGGTTAGCGATTTTTTAGAAGTTCGGTTTTAGCGTCCTCACTTTTCGTTTTTAGTGTCTTCTGTTTTCTGGTTCTGCAGTTACAGGGAGCTTGGCCCGATGTTATCTCTGAGCGGGACTTTCCGGGTGGTTGGAGCGCATCAAGCAAGGAGTTTCATAGACCCACGCAGATAGGTAAGCCCCATGTGGAGAACGCCATGGGCCCAGGTATGTCATTGTCCATTTCCGTATCATTTCCGTTGTATTCTACACACTCTATGTATGTTGTGCACTCAGCCGAGGGTCTTCACGGAAACAGCCTCCCCGCTCTATAAGTGGGGGTATGGTCTGCGTACATCCTACCCTCCCCAGACCCTGCTCTGAGCGGGATATACTGGGTATGTTTGGTTTGGTTTGGTTTTTATAAAGCACATGTTGTTTGCCTGGAATAATGTAATTCGAGAATTAGAGTCCACAGAAATATCGAGTGCGTTGTTGGTCCAATCACATCCCCGCATGCATAAAGGTTAAAGGATTATCTAACATGCATTTTATGTGGAAAAATGTGTTAGTTTATTCCTAAATTTTACAAATATATACATCCATGTGATACAGTACAATTTAGTAGATTTAAATATGGGATTTTAGCCTTTATAAATTTGAAATTTGAATTTTTAATTATGCGTTTTAGCATTGTTTATATTTTAAAACAAAATAAATGATATTAGGACCAAAAATAGGCTTATAGTATAATGTTTACATAAATAAAAAAATATCCTGAGATTTACCTCAGAAATATTTCCTGAGATATTCTTTAAAATTTGTTGGATCCATAGCCTGAAATATTCTTTAAAATTTGTTGGATGCGCAGGACTAATTAATAAAATTTTAAACAAATCTTGATTTTATAAAAATGTCCACCCATATTTACATATAAAATTATATTATCTCAGGAAACTTACCTGAATGTATACTCTTACATAAAATAATAGAACACTGTTTTCTCTTGGTTTCCTGATTCCTACCCCTACCATCTTTAATTATGTTTCGAGTCTTTCATAAATTCTATGGTTTTACACTTAGCAGGTAAATTAAATAGCGGGCCTGTAACATTGGTAGGGCCGTAGTTTTGGGTATCCACATGTTGGGCTGGTCAAATAATTTTAGAGAGAGCATGATCCAACTCATGGGTTACCATGTCCTTTATTTATCCATTTTTCCTTTGATTGGTTCGTGTTCATCTTTTCCCATTTTAAATCTGCATTTTCTTTTGCAATTTTTTTTATTTCATAAATAATTGAAATGTTAAAACATGCTATTAGGCATGCTTGACTCTATATTATCCTATAACATTCCCTTAAGAATGAAATTCTATCCTAGTGACGAAAACTAAAATAATGTATGTATATGATAGGTCATAGTCATAGATTCGATCATCTCATTTTTATAGTTTGTACAGTCTTTGTACCTCAATTGCACCAGAAAGGTACAAATAAATCAATTTGAATAAAATAACACTAATACTTTAAATATCAAAATCATTTAAGTTATTAAATTTTAGATCTAACACAACAGTCATCACGTTTAAAAATAAGAGAATTGTTAGAGTTTTCAAAATCATTTCCAAAACTGTTTTCATGAATTATCATCATATCATATAGTTGATATTTTTTCATTAATAAGATGGACCCTCATGTATAAATATGAATTTCACGAATATAAAAATATTACATGATATTTGAGAACATTTTTGAGATCATTTTCGTAATATGTAAGCTACTTTAAAAATAATTAGTTCCACTTAAAATTTATCACATTGGGAATTATCAAAACCAGATTACCCTACTTATTTCATCAAGATTCATCAAATAATCGAACTTGTCCTTTGAAACATTGATTAGCCATTTCATTCGGGGAAAAGGACATTTTCACCACTGTACTATTTCCGGAATTGCAATTGCACTACTGTACTACAAACCGACTACTGTACTTTAGCGTTTTTAACAAATTCACCACTCCCGTCAGTCAAATTGTAAAACAGTAGTGGTGAATTTGTTATAATTTGACTGATGGGAGTGATGAATTTGTTAAAAACACTAAAGTACAGTAGTCCGTTTGTAGTACAGTAGTGCAATTGTAATTCCGAAAATAGTACAGTGGTGAAAATGTCATTTTACCCCATTTCATTCTATGTTGATGGTACACTTTTTGGATCCACATCGATGTTCGATTCATGCCACACACACCGAGTTTTGTGATTTTGATCCATTCCAATCATTTACGTTATCTCTCCCCCTCTATCTCTATCTCTGTTCTCTACATACACCATATTTTAATACAATATTCCTTAATATACACGGTGCATGAATTTGTAACCACTTTTGTTTTTTTACCATTCACTAATTAATTTGCTAAATGAGTTACAGCTCCGATTTCAAACGAAACGACTTTAATAATTAATTTGCTAAATGAGTTACAGCTCCGATTTCAAACGAAACGACTTTAAAAGGTAAAATAATAAACCGGCCATTTGACAATTCACAATTCTCAAGCTATGGTCGGCAGCAAGAAACTAATAGGTAACTTCCTTTAGACGATGAATTTGTAAACAAAACAAAGTGCAAGATTTGGTAATTACATACAAACATGTATGTATACATTTTTTTCAATATTTCTTCATTCAAATACATATCATGCAAATGCAACTAATAAAAACTCTTAAAATTTTCCTAAAACTTTCCGCACAAAGTTTGAAAGCAATGAAAAAGACGAACCTAAAATCACTAAAATTAAAATAAAATGACTAAAACAAATACGAAAAAACTAATTATTAGCCTTCTAAATTAAATTAAAGCCACAAAGCTCGAGCTTGCTTCAACACAGGAATCAACTCGCCGCTAATATGAGTCGACATAATCCGATCCAACCCACCAAACAACTTACCACCGATAAACACCGCCGGCAACTGCAACTCATCTTTTCCGGCATCAAGCTTCTTAAGTTGACTAACGACGTCGTTCGCATCATCTTCCTCGATTTCGTAAACAGCTGGATTAACACCTTGGCCTTGAAGTAAACGAGTGACCACGTGAATCATGCAACACCCACGCTTACCAAACACAATAACAGCGTTTTGTGACACCATCTTCTTCAAGTCATCTTCTTTTGTCGGAGCTTTCATTGCAACCGTACTAGTTGTACCTTGATGCGACGAGTACGATGATGTCCATGTCTTGTAAGGAAGTGCTTCTTGCATGGTGCTTGTATATGTATGTAAGTATAGATTATTATGAAACCAGACAGATTTTTTGATCGATCATGAGTGGAAGTAAATGTGTTTATATATTGTTATGGAGGTTGGGGGGTGACTTGGAATTAAGGGGTGGGCGTCAACGGGAGTTAAGATCAGCTTACGCGTTACATTACAAAACATTAATAAATTATAGAGTTATGAATTACGTGTACTTATGTCATTTTGATAATTACGTATTACTTCATGTGTGTTGTCACACACACTCTGTTAAAGGGTAGAGATGGAATTTAAATAAAAGGACATGTTATGGTATGGTTGTTATTGAATTTTATGGGGCAGTTGTTCTGGTCTAATCTTAGAAGCTTGGTTGGACAAAATAATGTATAATATTTTTTTATTAATAACACACAAGTGTATGTGTGACGAAATCGCGACCACAGATTACAATATGTGATGTATACAAGTCTGAAGTATGGAAGGTGGGCAGAACTAATCAAGCGCATTTGTATGGCAAAAAATGTGTGTTTAGGACTAAATTAAATGTATTACATTTTTAGCAAAACTTTTTTCTAAATGTGTGATAATTCGGTAGTGCACTGATGTATGTGATGGCACTATAAATATGAATTTGTATTTTTTTGTATTTTAAATATTTTGGTTTTTTTTATCAAAACTTTTGGCATTAATTTATTATAACTCGGACAGATTATTATCGTAATATGACGTATCAAAATATGTTACTTTATTCTATATTATTAAATGTCATGTAGAAATTAGAAAAACAAATTTTTTTAAACCTATATGTTCTTGAATGTCTTATTTTCCAATGTTAAAACACATTTTCTATGACAATCAATTTTTTTTTATCAATTTGTTAGCATACATATAAAATAATAATATTTGTAGCAGTATCGCTGACACTTTGTTTACCATACAAATATATATCAAAAAAAGTTATTCTTTACTTACATTTTTAAAATTTAGCAAAATAAAATGTGATATTAATTAATAATGTGTACAAAAAAATGTCTATATATATGTATAGTATATGATCATGTAACAGGATTTAAAAAATTATTACAACATACTCCCTCAATCTCATATGTTTCCTGTTTATTCTGGACAAGTTTACCAACGTACACTTTTAATCATTAATAAGCAATTTAGTCAAAAGGAGAAACATAATGTGAGACAGAGGAGTAACTTAAATAGTTTTAGATCTTATAATTACATAAATGTTGTGATTAACATTTTGGTTATAATTTATCTCAATAAAATGTCCCTGCCTTTGTCTTCTCCGCCGGTAACTCCTACCTACCAAAGTATTCTGGATACCGGTAGTAGTTGACATTTTCCCAACCTACTAGTGCCAGTCATTTCCATCGAACCTTATCTAAGCATTATGTCACCATATTAAAGCAAAGCAATGGTGACATTGTCATTTACCTAGAATTAGTTGTCTACTGTTATTCCTTAATCATGACATTATGATACGTTACTAAGCACTAACTGTTACCAAATACCGAGTCACTACCTCTCTTTACTCATCAACAATGTGGTATATTTTCAAATCCCTCTCATTTTGATAAATTATTATATTAAACTTTGAATGTAACATGTGACCATAGGAGTACAGTCCATGTTATTATACAATTATATACTTGTTTAGACAAATTAAAAGAATTAATGATTTATTATAAACCAATTTTCAAATTTTTAAAGCTAGCTACATGAGTAATTAATAAAAAGTATTTTTCATCCAATTTTAACTGAAAGTTTAACTATCCAACTTTAGACAATACACAATGTATAATATTGAATATACTAATTGTAATTAAATATGAACAAAACATTGACTAAAAATAAATTCAAAGCTTTAGCCAAAAAAACATTTAGAGTTCATTGTTTATATAACGTAAAACAATTTGTCATTAACTTGAAAAGTATGTATATACACACTCTTAGAAATATGTTCTAAAGTTTGTACTTTCTCCTTTTTGTTTCTAAATTTTAGTTACAATTTTTACTCTTGTATTATTATATATTAAATTAATTATTTATGAAGTATAAAATATTATATATAATCTCAAAGTTTTACCACTTCAACATTCAATAAAAAAAATTATTCATTGATCCCTTAGGATCATTTGTTAAATCTGAACAAAAATTTCCGAATGATTATTCTGAATGCTGAATAAGTGATGTTGTTTGTTAGATTAATATAAATTTTTCTGAATGATAAATTAATCATTTTTAAATATAATAATGCTAAAAAAAATTAATGATATAAATATGATATTAAATGCTTGGGTGATTAATTTTTTTAATGATATCAATTAGGTGATATTATATAATTTATTATACATATATTTCATAATATTTTTTATTTATTGATATTAAATTAATATAATCAAATTATATTATTAATTACGTACTCATTTAAATTAGGCGAATTACCACAATTATAAATGTGTATAAACGAGGGTACTTATATAATTACGGAATCAAATCATAGTATTACAAATATATCATTTTAATAATAATTAACTAAATCAAAATTTTTACTTCCAATAGTGTGAAAGAAGATATGGATTATTTAAATAAAAATTTATATGAAAAGATAATAAAAATAGAAGTAATCTATGAGAGAGTCAATTGATGTTTAGCTTAAAATAATAAAGGGAAGACGTCATTTTAGTTACAACTTTTACTCTTGTATTATTATATAATAATATATATTAAATTAATTATTTATGAAGTATAAAAATATTATATATAATCTCAAGGTTTTACCACTTCAACATCCATAAGGAGTCAAAGAAAAATTTTAAAAAAATTATGCATTGGTCTCTTAGGGATCATTTGTTAAATCTGAACAAAAAATTTCTGAAGGATTAAAATTCTGAACGAATGATTATTCTGAATGTTGAATAATTGATGTTGTTTGTTAGATTAATATAAAAAATTTCTTAATGATAAATTAATAATTTTAAAATTTAATAATGCTAAAAAAATTTAATGATTTAAATATATAATATTAAATGCATAGGTGATTTTTTTTTTTAATAATATCAATTAGGTGATATTATATAATTTATTATACATATATTTCATATTAATTTTTATTTATTGATATTAAATTAATTTAATCAAATTATATTATTAATTACATACTCATTTAAATGATATGAATTACCAAAAGTTATAAACGTATATAAACGAGGGTACTTATGTAATTACGGAATCAAATCATATTATTACAAATATATCATTTTAATAATAATTAACTAAATCAAAATTTTTACTTCAAATAGTGTGAAAGAAGATATGGATTATTTAAATAAAAATTTATGTGAAAGAAAAATAAAGATTAAAGTAATCTATAAGAGCATCTCCAACCATATCAAGCCCTTAGCTAAAAATCTTAGTGACTTTCCAAAAATAAAACTTATACATAATATGTAAAAAATTACCAACTCCAACAAAACCCTTGTCTATAATTATAGATAATCTCTTTATGTTGGCTATATTTGTCGAACCTCTAGAGATCTGTAGTGAATTGACACATCACTTATTTCTATATTAAAATAATATATTCCATTAATAACAAAGTGAAATATTAATAACATACCATTTTTAAAATATAGCCAATCATTATAGTCAATACCCTCGTAGCACAAATGTCTTAGAGCATCTCCAATGGTGTTAGCTAAAAATGATTGGTTAAATTACATAAAATATTGATTATGTAAAATTTGTCGAACCTGTAAGACATTGTGTTCCGAGGGTATTGGCTATAATGATTGGCTATATTTTAAAAATGGTATGTTATTAATATTTCAAGTTGTTATTAATGGAATATATTATTTTAATATAGAAATAAGTGATGTGGCAATTCACTACAGGTCTCTAGTGGTTCGACAAATATAGCCAACATTAAGAGATTATCTGTAATTATAGACAATGGTTTTGTCCCATTGGAGTGCAAATTTTTTTAAACATTCTTTATAAATTTTATTTATGGTAATTAATTTCAAATTTTACCTAAAAGGTCTCTCCCATTGGAGATGCTCTTACAAGTTCAACAAATTTTACATAATCAATATTTTATGTAATTTAGCCAATCATTTTTAGGCAACCCTATTGGAAATGCTCTAATAGAGTCGAGTGATGTTTAGCTTAGAATAATAAAAGATTATGGATCTCCATTTTTATACTAAAAATTCTATTTTCTAAATAATGCAAAAATTTTCTACAATACGTGATCGATTGATGTTTAACTTAGAATAATAAAGGATTATGAATCTCTATTTTTATACAAAAAATTCTATTTTCTAAATACTGCAAAAACTTTCTACAATACATGTTCCACCGCTTAGTCTAACAATTGACCCCGATAAGAAAAGTGGTGTCTAGTTTTGCAAAAGTTGAAAACAAAGAATCAAAAGAAAAGGGTTAAATAATAAATGGAGAGAAGGGAGAAAAAGACAAGTAGCCGGTGGCGGACGGTGCAAGATGAGGACGACATCTTCTTCTACAACATTTTAATTACACAATACACATGCATACAGACATTGATACCATACGAAATACTTATGTAACCATCCCATCACCCTACGTGTGCTATGACTTAACAGTTCCACCTCCTCAAGGGTCCCGCCACGTGGCCTTCCATAATATCTCACTTATCCAGTACTTGTTAAATATATATTTTTTTTTGAAACATACTTTCTTTTTCTGTTTCCCTTCACTAAAATTTTTCATTTTCATGAAAATAAAAATATTAAAAGCATCATTATCCCGTAAAAATTTATGAAGTGTGTTTGTCAACTGACTTATATATTGATATATTGCAGGTTAATAACAACTTACTTTCGTCCCAACTTATTTTTTATTTACTTGAATTCTTTACTTATTTAATCATTTACTAGCTTATAATTCATGCATTGTACGGCTCATTTTTTAATATTTATAATTAATAATTATATTATTTTTATAATTTTATATGTTATTAATTTACATATTAAATTATTGTTAAAAAATTGATATATAAGATTTTACACATTCGATTTAATATTTGTACTCTATCTTAAATTCTTAAAATTTGATTTGGACGATTTTATATCTCACGTGAAATTAAAAAAAATAATTTAGTGATCGTTTAACAATTATTTTTCAATTAAACCAACGCAAAAATTGACGATTTTTACATTGAAAATTTTATTTGATTTATGAATTCTACTTATAATTTGTTTTAATTAGCAAAATACCCTTTTAATTATTTGAAGAAAGTTCTACTAACAACCAAATACTCCCTCCGTCCCTCTAGGTAGTTTACATTGGGAATGGCACGAAGACCAAGAAAATGTATAAAAAATGAGTAAAGTTAGATGAAAAGTGGGTAAAGTGGTGGGACCCATCAATATTTAATAATAGATTTGAGATAGTAGAGGAAAGTAGTGGGTGTAATAGTGTTTTTTATTATTAAATATGAGATAGTGGGGAAAAGTAGTGGGTGTAATAGTGGAAGAAACTTACTATTTATGGTATGTAAAGAAATGAGAGGGACACCCAAAATGGTAACCAAAAAGAAATGAGAGGGACGGAGGGAGTACAATTTTATTAATAAGTGTAAGAGAGATTTTGTCCAAAATAAATAGATGAAAACCAAAGTATCTAGCATAAAGAAATGTTTTATACTTTAATATGTTATAAACTAAAAAGTATATTTATATTGAAATACGAAAATGTATATGTCAATGATTTAAATTATATATAATTAGGTTTTCTACACTGAATATCATTATCATGACTTCTACATTGAATATGATTAATGTAAAATTCGTAATTATATTTTCTCTTGAGATTCCGAGTGTTTCCATTTGAATAATAATTATTAAAGCATCACTAAATTAAAGATAATTTTATGAGGTTCGCGTGGATTGTAAAACCATCTAAATCTGATTTCTAGATCCCAAGATAGAGCTCAGGTAGTAAATATGAATTTTTTTTAATACGAATAAAAAATAAATAAAATTCAATTCTAATACAACCTTTTTTAATTATATTTTTTTACATTATAATTTTCTTTCTAAAATTCAGTTATAATACAAAATTTTATAAATATATCCTTTTTAGATTATAACTCTCAAGGTTATTTTCTCATTCATAGCGGAGGCACACGCCTCAAGTTTATTACAATATATCACAGTTGTTTATATAACAATCCCTAATAAATAATAGCTTTACACATATTCTGGTAACCACTGTTATTTTGTTTATCAGTTGATACCCTGTCATTATCAAATGCCATATTTCTTTTACTATTTCCAGTAAAACAAATACAAAGTTGAGTGATGAATTCGTTATTAAACTTTTTTTCAATATGTCACATTATAGCGTTGAAGTCACTTTTCCGTTAGGATATTTACGGAACTAACGATATAAACCTAAATGGGAATTTTTCATAGTTCAAGTATTTGAATAATACTTTTTTGAGATGGTGACTCAACTGAAAATTTTTGTATAGTATAATAACGAATTAGTCATTATATTAATTTTTTTAATTTTATATGTTATTAATTTACATATTAAATTGTTGTTAAAAAATTTATATATATATATATATATATATATATATATAATTTTACACATTCGATTTAATATTTGTACTCTATCTTAAAGTTTTAAAATTTGATTTGTATGATTTTATATCTCACGTGAAATTAACAAAATAATTTAGTGATGGTTTAATAATTATTTTTCAATTAAACCTACTCAAAAATTAACGATTTTTACATTTTCTATTTGATTTATGAATTATACTTATAATTTGTTTTAATTATCAAATTACCCTTATAATTATTTGAAGATAGTTCTACTAACAACCAAATACAATTTTAATAATAAATGTAAGAGAGATTTTGTCCAAAATAAATAGATGAAAACCGTTGTATATAGCATAAAAAATATTTTATATTTTAATATGTTATAAACTAAAAAGTATATTTATATTGAAATACGAAAATGTATATGTTAATGATTTAAATTATATATAATTAGATTTTCTACATTGAATAGCATTATCAATGTAGGACTTCTACATTGTATAGGATTAATGTAAAATTCGTAATTATATTTTTTCTTAAGATTCTTAGTGTTTCTATTTGAATAATAATTATTAAAGCATCACTAAATTAAAGATAATTTTATGAGGTTCGTGTGGATTGTAAAATCATCTAAATCTGCTTTCTAGATCCCAAGATAGAGCCCAAATAGTAAATATAAATTTCTTTTTAATACGAATAAAAAATAAATAAAATTCAATTCTAATACAACCTTTTTTAATTATATTTTTTTTACATTATAATTTTCTTTTTAAAATCCAGTTATAATACAAACTTTTATAATTATATCATTTTTAGATTATATATTTTTTTAAATTTACTTCTAATACAACATTTTCTAATCATATCCTTTTTAGATTATAATTTTCTTTTTAATTTGATCTAATCTTGATCGTCTATTTTTAATCCAACGGATCATATGATTTTGGTAGTACTCAGACCAAAAATTTGGATAAGATCCCTCTTATGCTTATTATATATAAGGATATAATTATGTTTTAAATGTAATTCTATTTTAAAGTGCATATGTTAATAATATTATGTATTAAATAAAATTTTTTAATTTAAATTAAATTTATCCAAACACCTTTATAAGATTCTTCCATTTATACATCTATTCATTTTAAGGTTAAATTTACTAATTTTAAGAATTCCCAAACACCCGGTACTTACTGTTAGATGTCCTGATAGTAGCTTGAAAGGTTATTTTTTTTCTTACGTGAGATTTAACATTCAGAGCTCTGAGCTCATTAGCATGGCGACAGATGAATATAAGTATATAACTGAACAACAATGTACTGCATAAATACATAAATTTAACATATGCCAAGTCTTGTCGTCCCCACGTCACATGTAACATGTACACGTAGGTTGATTTGGATTTCTGTATATGTTTATCAGCTTCTGGGATGTTCTTTTCATGTTCTACATGTTCCGAATATAAAATTTTTTAAAAAAATTACGAATATAAAATGACATAGTAGATGATTACATAAATACATGCAGATACATTGTCACGGATAGGAAAAAGAAACATTGTGTGGATAACTTAATAGGAAGAAGTAAGAGTCCGATGTGCAGATGTGTGCCCCAGAATTCTAAAAATCAATATAATCAAATTTTTTTCATAATTTTAATTCATGAGCTCCATTGCATTTTCCAGATTGATATTTAAACCATGAAGGCAAACGGTCTGGTGCAAACGTATGCACCAGACTTTTTATGAAACATACGGTTCCAGAGCCGTTGGATCCGGTTCCAGAGCCGTTGGATCGTTGATCCAACGACTCTGATTTAAAAAAAAAATTCATCGTACCGCAAAAAGTTTCCGCGGTACGGGACAATTACCAAAATGCCCCCATGTTTTCACATCAAAAATCTACTGTTCACTGTATCGCAGAAAGTTTCTGCGGTACGTGAACAGTAAGGATATTTTTGTAATTTCTCCGTACCGCGGAAACTTGTTACGATACGGTGAATTTTTTTTTAAATCAGAGCCGTTGGATCCAACGACTCTGGAACCGTATGTTCCATAAACAGTCTGGTGCATACGTTTGCACCAAACCGGACCCCTTAAATGAATATCATCGAAAGATTGTACACTTACAAAGTTGCTGATTTGCTACTATAATTTAATTCCTAAATGATACATTGATATGGCATTTTTTTAGATTCACTGAAGACCATCTTCTCTCTTTCTACAACTATCTCATGTTTTTCACCATATCCTATTGTAAAGAAATTGTAGTTACGTAAAAACAGAATTTCAACAACAAATACAACACAACGGGAACACGATATATAAACTTCCAGAAGAGGGGAGGGAATCAGATGCTATAGCAGTAGGAAAGCACTAATTAAAAGGGACATGACCATATATTCCCTTGGACTAAGTTGCAGACTATAATAATTTAGAAAAGAAAACCACGCCTTGCACGTTGTAAAATAGCTAGCAAGAGGGCAACGCTAGTTCAAAATTCTACTTTCCCCAATAACACGTAAGGAGGAGAAACACGAGATTTAAACAAAACTTTGATTACAACATTAGTTAATTCCATAGTTCCACCTCCTACACAGTATCTCACATTTACCATGCTTTACCTAAATACCAAAAGCAAAATGCATATCTATGTTTTAAAATCCTAAGTGATTAGAAAAATGGTCAAGTGACCAAAACTTACCATAGACCAACATTTCAAAGTTCTCAGCATCGTCTACGAAATGGTCAAATGACCATCAACAATCCAACATGGTTTTCAAGCGAAGTAGATAAAAAAAATTCAGAGAAGTCTAGATAAAAAATATTTTGTGATGAAAACTTGCCACAATGTTAGAGGTTCAATAATAATATTGATTGTGATCACCAATCGAAAGTCTTGGACGAGATTCACCCAGAGTTGAAATACACGGCAGAGTTTTAAAGGCTATCATACTCGCATAGTTTTATAGGTCATCATACTAGCAAAGAACAAGGTAGATTAGCGGCCAACAAATAAACCAGCTAAAAGTTCAATCTTATGCTTCCACTTGCTTTGACCTTACGCTACCACTTGCTTTATTTGACCGGGGTAACATCCATCCCCTGAAGGTTCAGTAACAGATCACCAGAATTCAAGTAGGTCTTGTTATTTCCACTAGCCATCACATTTGCAATTTCTCTAGCTGCTTCAATCTTCCTGAGTGTGATGAAAGCTGGATTGCTGGCAATAGCTTGTCCAATCAATGAAGCACTCTTAGCTTCTCCCTGGTAACCATTGAGTAATACATTTCAGTACTTATATAAAACAGGAAAACAGAAATTTACCACTAGACTTGCGACTTAATTTTCGATTGAGACTTTACTTTTAAATAATTAAAGCAAACCATTTAGGTCTGCAACTCCAGCCCAATGGAAAAAAGAAAGACAGAAACAGTTCAAGCAAATTAATTTTAGTTATGCATTATGCCTAAAATAATATAATGAACAACATTTGCTAAAATGATTGCAGAAAAGAAAAAACGACTAATAACATGTCTCGATATAATGATTTATATAGTCATTAGTTCTTCTGACCTGGGCTCTGATAATAGCACTTCTCTTGTCTTGCTCAGCTTTTTCCACAACAAACTTGGCCCTCTCAGCTTCCTGTGCTGCCACCTGTTTAGCTTCAATGGCAGCAGTAAATTCTCTTCCAAAAGTCAGAGTTGTAATGGACACATCATCCAAGGCAAGGTTGAAATTAGCAGCCCTCTCCGTTAGAATCTTACGTATTTCCCTACTGACAGCCTGCACAGATAAGTAAATTGTAGGAAAAGGCAAAAGATATGCTAACAACACAATTCTTGATCCAGTATACAGACCATGGACTCTATCAGAAATTAAGTGGAAAAACTATTACTGCAAACCCGATTTCGTCCTCATACCAATGTCAGCAGGACATGGGATTTGAGTCAGATCCTTGGTATTGACTATTAAAGACAAATAATTCAGACTTCACCTAGCAACAATCTATAGTTCAAATGAATTATGGCGCATTTTGACAACTTGTTTATAGAGGGGGGAAGATTTAATGTCAAAATTTTCCACAAGCAATACTTTATTTGAATTGGAAAAAAAAAAGGTGAACAGGTACACGAACTAACATATTCCACATGCTTTTAGACTTAAAGTCACTATATAATATGCAACTGAAGAAATGTCAAAAATTAATGCTATGAACATGATACTACAATTACTATGATCATATGCTTCTACTAACAGATTAAGTAGGCATGCCATACACTATTAAAATTTTGGAACAGTTAACCTAAGAAGCTGACATATTTAGTTCTACTATGTGCTATATTTGGTCATTTTCCCGGAAATTGGCCTTCAATATCTATAACATATGTTCCCGATCCTAGTAATGTAAGAACAAATAATATGTCAGCCTTATCCAGTGAGCAAAAAATTTACAATTTTCAAATTCAAAAAAGCAACAAACCTCTCTCTGAGTAATCAATTGGCTAGCATTATACTGGGCAACCACAGCTTTCAAGGTTTCATGAATAATTGAAGGCAGAACTCTTTCATTATAGTTCTCACCAAGAGTTCGGTAAATCGTAGGTAACTGACTAGCCATAGGTCGGGTAAGAACTCGAAGACCAATTTTGACCTACAAAAATGAACAGAAGTTACATTACATAATAGGATATGCTCAACACTTATACTACTATGAAACAATATATATCACATTAATGCCTTTGTAAAACCACTTGCACAAAGAAAATGACAATCCTCCAGGTGTTTTTACATGTCTAAGTATCTAACCAACAACAAAGGTTAACTAAACCAATACTTTTAATAACACAAAGCAATTGTATTTGCACTATTAGAGATTAGCAGCATAAAATATTATTTCCAACAGATTTCAACTGCAGGCTTAAGAAGTGTTAAGTCAACATATTCCCCACTCATGAACCAACTACATAAACTGGCTATTTAAACCAGATCAATTGTGCATTTCCACCGGAACTTATGGATTATATGTAAAACGACTGAAGATTCTTTATAAAATGTAAACAATTGTGACTAGAATACAGAAACTGTATATGAAAAGGTCTAGTTATCCTGGTGCAGTAACGTACATGAGCAAATCAGTTATATCCAGCGTAATAACTTTCATTTTCAAAAAATTTGATTTTCTAATCGCGATTGCAGAAAGGTTTTAGCTATGCTAATAACAGAGCAATTAAAAGTGAAAAATTATCAAAAAAATATTCACTAATATAAAGAAGGAAAGATGGCATACAATTGTTAGACAAATCACAAAAAACAAGTGTCAAATTGTTGAATCTAAAGAGTTTGTGATTAAATTTAAATAGCAGATGCACGTAAATGTATAAATCGATCAAATTCTTGTCAAAAAGAAAAAACTAAACAGAAACCAAACACTTTGTGCAGATTTTGTAACTAAAAATGGTTAAAAAAGCCATGTTTAAATTTGGGAACCTGCATATAAGATTTAAATGAATATCACAATCTTTATACATAGAGGTCACAAGAGTCGCTCTAAAGAAGGCATGTTACAGCATATGTTAATTAGAAAAAGAAGCAGCATATATATATTAGCAAATAGCACAGAACTAGAAAACCAAGCTTAATCTCACTAGCTGGAAAATCATGATAAATTCTTAAATTATCAGGCAGTTCCGTAGATGGGAAAACTAACCATCTGGAGATCTCGGCTACCAGAAGTGCTCTCAACTAGATGGGGTCGTGCACGCACATCATAAATAATCGGCCTCTCAAACCACGGGAGCATCAAATGTGTTCCTTCAGGATAAACCTAAGAGATGCGAAAATTATCACCGAAACAAGACGTGGATCAGGAAAATGTAAACAGGGGAGGGGTTAAACAGACAATATTTACAAATTCTGATCAAAAAATTGTCAGGATGTTACCTTGTCTTTGACACCAACTATACGATTAAACACAATAGCACGATGCCCACCATCAACGTTATAAAGACTGTTACCAACTGCATACAATCCTAGAGCTGCAACTGCTCCAACCTTGAGCAAAGCAGAAGCTGCACCACCACCAGGCACATTGGGAACTTTGACGTTTCTGAAGTTCATTTTTCAAGCCTAAAGGGTATGAACGTAAAAGAACTGTCAATTCACTACAATAAAAACAACAGTTCATCTAAAGCATTTTATACACAGTAAAATGGAAACAAGCATAAAGCTACGAAAATATTAAGCTATAGAAAAACAATATAAAATAAATCACAAACAAGCAAAAAAGTACAAAGCATTTACAAATATTGAAAAAAAAACGTTCAACATATATAGTCGAAAAACAATATAATTTAATAAAATCAAAAGAAAACCCGAAAACTGATTTACGAAATTTATTATACAGTAGAACTCTAGTGTAAACTGTAAACCGTAAACCCTAAGACCACGAAAACGTAATTTACTTTACATAATTCTTCATTTAGTTCGCACAACAAGGATTATGTTCTCATTTGAACCACACACTTATACATTTATGGTGATTTATAAAACATACTAAGAAATTAAACAGTGATAAATCACCAATACAACCTAACTACAGCAAGATCGCATAATATCAAACCCATAACACAAACACTATTCAAAATCAAAAATATTACAAGTATACATACATATATACATCAAACATTTGTCATAGTTACAGATCTATCACAAAATTGGGGACAAAATCAAGGATATTACATATACACATACATAAAAATAGAGAGAGATATGAAGGGAGAGACTTACGAGAGAGACGAGAGAGAGAGAGAGATCGATGTGAAGGGAGAGTGAGGAAAAGTGGGTGGAGAGAGGGGTTTTGCAGAGCTGAAGCTGCTTGGGGAAGGGTTTAGGGTATTATACGGGCTTTACCAAATGTATGACTTATCTATCCATTCCGGGTCTTTCTTTTGGGCCTTTAAATCAGGCCTTTTTGGCCCATCGGACACTCAACCCTTCTTTTTGAATAAGTTTTTTTTTTTTTGAAGGCACCTTTTTTTTTAAATAAGTCAGAAAAATTATTGGTATATATTTAGCAAAAAAATGCACTATATTTTGTCTTATTTCACTATATTTTGTATTATTTAGCGGGCAGATGTACATATATCAACTTCAACAAATCACTTGATGATATATCCAAAAGGTCTAAGTTTCAAAATATAGATTTGTTTTCATACGACATCTAAAAAATAATCGAGTCGAACAAATCGAAAAAGACTGGATTTTCGGATGTGGGTGGTGGGTATCTACTTTAAAAAGATAATCTATTTTCAAAATAATTATTTTATTTTTCCAAGTACCTACTTTGGTTAGGGAGGTGCACTGGTGCTTTAAAGATACACTGATTTATTTCCATTAGGTTATAGCCCGTGTGGGTATTTTAAAAATTAATTAATATTATAATAAATTATACTACTATAACTTAATATTTAAAAATTGAATAATTTAGTTATGAAAAAATAAAATTAATACAATATGTGCATTTCTTTATATATTGTAATAAATTTATTTCAAAATTACTTTAAAGTATATATTTTTTTATATTTGTTATATATGTTAATGAGATTATTTAAATTAATGACATTTTATTATATTTATTATATATGCTATGAGATCATTTGCATTAATTAAGTTACCAAAATTTAAAGATTAATTCAAATCTATATTAATAAATTTACCATAGATAATATATATTTCATTAATTATATTTAAATTTGATATACAAATTTTCCAGAATAAAAAATGGGTCAAATAGTCATATGGATCTTCTACAAACCAAAATTGGATACCAAACCAAAAATATGGATAGTTCATGGATCAAAATAGAATTAAAAAATTTAATTCGAACCTAAATATGGATATCGAACCTAAGGTATGGATTATCCACTAATACGAGTCAGATGACCCATTTGGATATGAGATCTCGTGTTTGGGCCCGTCTCCATCTATTTTACTTATCCAGACAATTTGATTCCTGTTTTTTTCTAATAAATTAGTTTATAGGTTTTACTGAATATTTATTCTCAATAAATTTTGGAAAAGCGACAACTAAAATTAAAAACTGGGAAGACATTCTGATTCATGTTTGTGTTTGTTCAGAGACAACTGAATTTTTAATCATCTACTCCTATAATTTTTTGTAAACATGTTTAACATATACAATTGGTTTAATGACCTTTTGGCCCTTCAAATTTGCACAGTTATATCCATAAAACCCTAAAGTTTTAAAACGTTCCTTTTCGCCTCTCCAACTTCAGAAATGTACCTCTTAACCACTTTACCGTATCAAAGTACATATCGGATTATATCGGCAAGGGTATAATAGTCATTTCATCAAATTTAAAATTAATATAAATTTTAAAACAAGACCAACATATTTCACATCATATTCCCTAAAAAAACCCACTAATAATCCAACAAGATCATAACTTTCATCCCATCCTCAAACGCATCTGGAAACTATTCTCAGGCGCCGCCAAATGCATCCTTCCCCTGCACCACTTCCCCTCTTCCCTCCGCATCACCGCCATTCCGTTCTTCCTTCACCTCACGCCTCCTCCTCCCCATTTCCTTCAACCGCCGGCTACATCCCACTAGGGATGGCAAAAAAAACCCGATCCATACCGATCCGATTGGATTTTACCGAACCCATTTTTTTAGATTTGGATTTGATTTTTAAACCCGAAATATTTTGGATCTGGATTTTACGTGTACTTGTTGTGCCCAAAATATCCATGGGCTAGATTTAGGCCCATTGGGCTTAACGATCCATTCCGTATGATTAATATGGGTTATAATTGAGGTCCCTTAAGTTAAATGGGGCTAAATAGCATGTGAAATGGATCTGGACAGGTTCAGGTTCCCAAGAGACAGGTTCCTATAGATAGGTTCCCGAGAGACAGCTTCCTGCAGATAGCTTCTCGGGAGATAGGTTCCAGCCGACAGGTTCGTGAGAGACAGCTTCCCGTACAAAAACAAATTTATGCCAGCAGATTATAGTACGGTTATGCCTCCTATTCTTTAGGAGCAAGTTATGAACATCAACTCCTTACTGTAATGTATTCATTGGGCACAGATGATCCTTGAATACTTCTAATAGAACTAGAACTAGTAAATACACTCTTAGCCAGGCTAGAACTTGAGTTCTACACGACTTAGGTCGCCTATTCGTGGTTGAATCTGGAGAAAAAGAGTTCCCCACGAATTAGGAACCTAGAATATTGCTGCCTAACCAGACTTCTAGTCTAAAAAGAACTACATGAACTTATCCCTATATATACAAGGGTACGTAGGCACCTTGAGAAGATGTTTTTACAAGCCTCGCAATAGACACCTACGAGATTCTTGAGAACACACGACACAAGCCTCAAGGGAACTCGCGAGATTCTTGTAAACGCTCTCGAGCTCAGTTCAACCCCCACAAAAAACCTCCATTCTCCATAGATTAGTTGATCGTTAGCCTTTACAACTCACCATAAACCTCTCAAAAGTTGTTACGAAATCCACTCATCAACATTGGCGCTAGAAGGAATGGAGAGTTGTCATCTTAAGAGTAGAAAGATGGCAGGCAGTTCTAATAACGAAGCAACACAATCTGTAGAGAAATATCAAACCCCGACAGCAAAGAAGATTACTCCTGCTGACATCTTAGAGCATCTCAAGTCGATTGGGGAAAGACTTACAACCCTCGAACAGACAACACAAAAGAAGAAAAAGAATTCGTGGTTGGCATCAGGCAAAAAGGGTTAAAAAAACTAAGGTTAATCCTAAGCAGTTGGACGTTGATGAAGAAGAACGTTAACAAAAGGCTGAGGAAGAGATCGAAGACCCAAAGAAAGATGTTGAAGGTGAAGAAGATGGTGAACCCAAGGATAAATAGCTTCATGTTAAGAAAACTCGGTTACAGATCTTGGCAGGACTTAAGAGTAAAAAGGCTACGAAATCAGTAGCATCTTCTCAGAAAAAGAAAAAAAACGAAGGAACCCTCTATTGAGATAATTGAAGATGATTCAAGTTTAGACAAGATCGCGAACGATTCGAGTATAGCAGAATCACAAGAAGTTGATGACGAAGATAAGGAAGCAAAGGATGGTGGTGATGGTGATTTGAATATTGAAGACCTTAAGAAGATTTTAGGGAAACTCAAGGAAGAAAAGCAGTCAATGACAGGTGCAATAACCTCATCTCCATTCACAAAGAAGGTTAGAAAATCCCCATTACCTAAATCCTATCGTATGTCAAATGTGTTTAAATTTGATGGTACTACGGATCCCGTGGAGTATCTGGGTCGTTTCAATACCGAGATGGAAGTTTATCAAGTTAAGGAGCAAACAAGGTGTAGATTACTGGCTGCAACCCTTCATGGTGGAGCTCATCAGTGGTTCAAGAGGTTACCATTAGATTCTGTAGATTCCTAGGAGAATATGGGGAAGCTCTTCGTTACTCAGTTTAGAGCTTCCGTTGCTTTTGCACCCCCAACCAATACCTTAGCAACATCAAGCAAAGAGCAGATGAGACCTTGACAGGATACCTCAAACGTTTTAATGCAGAGGTTCCCAGAGTTTAGAAAGCTCTTGACGAGGTCATTATGAGCTTCCTGATTGCAGGAGTTAGAGCTGGTTCAGACTTTTAAAAGGAGTTACAAGTACGTGAACCTGGTACACTAGATGAGTTCTACAAATAAGCTAAACTATATAAATATGTGGAAGAATCCTTGTTGAAGTTGAGAGAAATAGAAGATCTTGGAGATGAAGCCAGTCACAAAGGAAGCAAGCGAGAGAGGTCTCCAAGCCCGCAAGCATATATTATTGGGGATCGAGCTTCCTCCAAAAGAGATCAAGCAAATTTGAAGACAAAGTGCGATAATTATACCTCTCTGGTTGCTCCAGTGGACCACATCTTCACGGTTTATGGGAAAGAAGGAATATTTGTGAAGCCTGCACCTTTACCTGTAGGATCAAGGAAAGATCTGAAGAAATATTGTGACTTTCATGAGGATAATTGCCATGATACTTCCGAATATAGAGCGCTGAAAGACCAAATTGAGGATTTGATTAGAGCTGGGAAGCTCACGGAATGGATAGCTCGAGGTGACCAGTAGCTGAAAGTTTGAGAGCTTCCTTAAAGTAGAGTTGAGAGACCTTTATTTATATATGTATTTCCTTCTTAGGACTGGGGGGTAGTGCATGTATACCTCCCTAGCAAGCAAACCTATTTCTTTCGAGTAGTTTTCAATGAAATTATGAGTAGTTCTTTTCCTTGTATTACATCATACATAAGCTTATATTTATATTGTAAAACAAGGAACGTGCCTCATTCAATTCAGTGAGCTGCTAGCAATACTTCACAAGTAATCTCTTGTTTCTTACACTGAGTTAGCTCGCGTAAGCTTAGAGGTGCTGTATTGGGATACTTGTATTAGATATAGAGGTTTATTCTCAGAGTGTTTCGTAAAAGGTTCAAGAAGAAAAAAGAAGACATGTTAAAGCTACAAGCAGGAATGATGTGAAGAAGTTATAGTATCTATTCGAGCGTTAAGGAAAATTTGACATAGTTGAGGATTTTGATGAAGAGTAACTACAAGAATATGATATGAGCATCTTGAAGAAAACACACAATACTCAACTTCATGGATGAATATTCAACGGCTTATTAGAGATTATCAAAGAATTGTGAAGCTTCCCGGAGTTAGATCTCCATCAAAGACAAGCTTCCCTGAAGAACTGGGGGGGGTAGTATAATTACTATAGCACATGGTACTTTGAAAATTGAGGATTTCAAAATTTTGAGAATTCAGATCAGGAACCTTACCATCAGGTCCAGGAAGCTCACGATTTGGTTCAGGAACCTCACGGCTAGGATGCAGTCTGGGAACCTCATGGCTCATATTTGGTTCAGGAACTTTGAGAATTGATTTGGTCTAGTATCTTGAAGAGCAGCATGCTTGCATCATGAATATGTCAATGAGTTTTCAAATCTTAACGGAGGCTTCCACTTCCCTTCTGATCAGTCTACAGAAAGATCCAGGTGATACCTCTCCTTTTATGCTTACAAATTCATAGAAAACCTCACAGGTACGCGCAACAAACTCTTACTATACATAAATCATGTTTAAACATCTATGCTATTATGGTCTTATATGCGATAAAGTTATGATTATGTCTTGATTATGTTTCTAGATGTTAGAATGTACATGTATAGATTGCAGGTTCCTCGATATTTACCTACATCTCATAGGTTCTTTGTTATTTATCTGTAGCTTGTAGGTTCCTTGATATTTACCTGCAGCTTACAGGTTCCATGTTTTTAACTTTAGTTAACAGGTTCATTGATATATACCTGAAGCTTGTATCTAACAGCTTCCAGGTTCATTGACATTTGTTAAAAGCCAATTGTTGATAGTTTCTGGTTAGCAGCTTCCTGCTTGAAGTTCCCAGCCAGCCGAAACCTGAATAGAATAAAGTGTACTTATAACAGGAGCTCCATGACTTTAGAGGATTAATCAATTGCCCTTCTGGATTCTCTTTGTGATCCATTCAAGGATTCACTTAGAGCCTAGAATGATTCACTAAATTCCCCAAGATTTTCATGTATTTATCTCGTGTTCTTATGGATTCTCTTTGTGCTCCATTCAAGGATTCACTTAGAGCCTAGAAGGACTCATTAGGTTCCCTAAGCATATCCATGTATTCACCTAGTGCCCTTATGGATTCACTATGTTCCCGTATAGGTTCACTTAGAGCCCAAAAGGATTCACTTGGTGCTTCATGCATCCACGCGCATTTGTTTGGTATCTTGATGGATTCTCTTTGTACCCTTTTATGGATTCATTTGGCGCCCAATTGGTTTCAGTTTTTGCCTTTAGCAGAGGTTCATATAATGACCAGTTGGATTCACCTTATGCCCTTACAAGGATTTGCATAGAGCCCAGAAAGATTCACTTTGAAAGCCCTGTCAGCTGCAGGCACTCGATAGCCAAAAAAGACTTGCAAGCATGAAAGATTCACTTCGAAAAGCCCTATGAATCGTAGGCATGCATTCAAAAGTCCCATAAGCATATGGGCACCTAATTAAAGGTTTTGGGAACCTAAGCATGGGTAGCCTAATCTAGAGTTCTCTTGTACTTGAAAAGCCTTCAAAGGGATTCACCTTGTGCCCTTACGGATTCACTTGGTGCCCCTAACATCAGAAGGGATTCACCTTGTGCCCTTACGGATTCACTTGGTGCCCCTAGAATTTGAAATGATTCATCATGTGCCCTATAGATTCTCTTTGTGCCCTCTTCCGGATTCACTTAGAGCCTATAAGGATTCACTTGGTGCCACAAAGGAATTCACTTAGTGCCCAACCGGATTCTCTTCGTGCTCTTGCCATGATTCACCTAGAGCCCGGATGGATTCACTTCTTGCTCCCTAAAGCCAAAAGGATTCATTTGATGCCCAGTTGAATTCTGTAAGTGCCCTTCTCAGGATTCACTTAAAGCTCAACTAGATTCTTCTTATGCCCTACCAAGGATTCACTTAGCGCCCAATTGAATTCTCTAAGTGCCCTTCCCATGATTCACCTAGAGCTCAATTGGATTCACCTTGTGCCCTCATCAAAGTGATACATAGATGAATATTCTCATCTTATAAAGCTTGTATATGATTGAAACAAGTACCGTACTACTAACAGGGTTTGATAAAACAGCTTGCAGCATCCTTGATGATCATCAAAAGCTTCATGTTAATAGCTTCCAGCTTCTAGTTTCCAACCCACATTTTATAGCTTACAGCTTCCAGGTTAAGTGATATTCAGCCGAAACAACCAATTTTCAATCAATCGCTTCAACAAGCTATAGGAGGTTCACGCGTCATGACGGCTCGGGGGTAGCTCAATTTATTCCCCTATGTCTTATTATTGAGATCTTGCACAGAGAAGAACTTCCATATTCCAGGTTCAATAATGGAATCTCAATCCAAACCGGCACAATGAAGCACATATAAGTTCTACTTTCATGCCTTTATATCATTAATTGTCATGTACATTTTCAGTATGAGATCTTTATTTTCTGTCATGCTTAAATACATATAGCTTTTAATGCGCATATTACATGATCCTTAAAAATGAAATTTATGTGAACTTGTACTTAGGATGTTATCATGCCCTAAAGGTTTACAGCTTACACAACATATATGCTTAGTTTATGATCTCGAACATGTTAGTTGAAACAACCTTTTATATAATTGATATGCCACTTGAGAAGGTAGCAACATATATAATGTAGATAATCATTCATACTTGCATACATACATCACTTATATGTGAGCTCTTCAGCTCGTATTACTAATCTATTTTTTCTAGTTTTCTTAGTGTTGTGCCCAAAATCACCATGGGCTAGATTTAGACCTATTAAATCGTAGGTTCCAATCAACAAGTATTGTATGATCCAGGAGATAGATTGTCTCCAGTACTAGATATGAAGACCAGACATGAAAAAATGAGCATCAGAAAAAGAGATTATCAAGAGTTTACAAGAATCAAGAGGTTCCCGAAGAACCAGAAGCTGAGCATATTACAAGAAGACCAAGTTCTTCCCCGCAGAAGAGCCCGAGCCAGCCTAACAATAGCAATGGAAGCAGTAAAAAGTACATGGGAACCATAGAAAGGTTCCTCAGACTAATATATTTGTTATTTGTGTAGGTATAGTTTCCTGTAAAGAAGTTCTTGAGAAATAGGTTCCAAGATATAGGTTCCTGAGCACCAGGTTCCTGAGCATAGACAACAGAAAGATCTAGAAGCCAGCCAGACAGAAGCAGGCTTATTATTGGAGAGTACTCCTAGGACGCAGATGATCCTAGATTACCTCTAATAGACAGACAATAGATAGTCAAACAAACAGCAGCTTACAAGATGAAGCAGCCTCTCGAGCAATCAAGTTTTGATTTTCAAGGTTAACCTCGTGCCCTTTTAAGGATTCATCTAGTGCCCTATTGGATTCATTTTATGCCCTCGGCATAGGTTCACATAACACCCAATTAGGTTCACTTTATGCCCTTATTTGGATTCAAGCGGTTCCCTTGAGCATTTAAGATTCACCTTGTCCGTTTTAAGGATTCATCTAGTGCCCTATTGGATTCATTTTGTGCCCTCGGCATAGGTTCACATAACGCCCAATTAGGTTCACTTTATGCCCTTATTTGGAGTCACGTGGTTTCTTTGACATTGTTAAGGTTCACTCAGTGCCCAATTAGATTCGATTTGTGCGCTTGTCAAAGGATTCACTGAGCGCCTAATTGGATTCACTTTGTGCCCTTGTCATGGTTCAAGCAAGAAGATAAAGACCTGCATGGTTCATTCAGAAGAAACATAGGAGCATTGAAGGGATTGGACCTTAAAATATCAGGCTATTTAGGTTCCTCTCGCATCCTATGACTTCGAGGAACCGGGGGGTAGTTGTTGTGCCCAAAATCTCCATGGGCTAGATTTAGGCCCATTGGGCTTAAGGATCCAATCCGTATGATTAATATGGGTTATGATTTAGGTCCCTTAAGTTAAATGGGGCTAAATAGCATGTGAAATGGATCTGGACAGGTTCAGGTTCCCGAGAGACAGGTTCTTGTAGATAAGTTCCCGAGAGAAAGCTTCCCGGGAGACAGCTTCCTGCCGACTGGTTCCTTAGAGACAGCTTCCCGTACGAGAACAGATTTATGCCAGCAGATTTATAGTATGGTTAAGCCTCCTATTCTTTAGGAGCAAGTTATGAAGATCAACTCCTTATTGGAATGTATTCCTTGGGCGCAGATGATCCTTGAATACTTCTAATAGAACTAGAACTAGTAAATACACTCCTAGCCAGGCTAGAACTTGAATTCTACTTGGCTTAGGTCGCCTATTCGTGGTTGAATCTGGAGAAAAAGAGTTACCCACGAATTAGGAACCTAGAATATTGCTGCCTAACCAGACTTCTAGTCTAAAAAGAACTACGTGAACTTGATCCCTATATATACAAGGGTACGTAGGCACATTGAAAAGATGTTTTTAAAAGCTTCACAATAGACACCTACGAGATTCTTGAGAACACACGACACAAGCCTCAAGGGAACTCGCGAGATTCTTGTAAACGCTCTCGAGCTCAGTTCAACCCCCACAAAAAACCTCCATTCTTCATAGATTAGTTGATCGTTAGCCTTTAAAACTCACCATAAACCTCTCAAAAGTTGTTACGAAATCCATTCATCAACAGTACTGAACCAAACCTGATCTGAAAACCCAAAATCCGATCCAAACCCGAAACCCGAAAAAACCCGACATTTATACTATATATATATATATATATATATCTGTGTATGTGTGTGTGTGGTATTATATAAATGTATATAATAATAACAATATTTTAATATTTTAATCTTAATAATTTTATATTTCAAAACATACATATTTATTTAAGATACATATCAAGCAAATAAACAAAATGATCACCCACACATATATATTTATATATATATATATATATATATATATATATATATATATATATTCTTTTATTTTTCTTATAGTTTTAAAATTTTATATATAATATTGTATATTTTTTATGCAACTAAAATATTTTTATATTTTAAACTTTAAATATATTTGTACTTTTATGTTTTGCTTAATGTGATTATTTTAATTTTTGAATTTTAAATTGAAAACCCGATTTAAACCCGAATCCGAACCGAAACCCGATAAACCCGATGATTTGGATTTTGATTTTTAAACCCGAATCCAAACCCGAACCGATCCGAAAACTTTGGATTTGGATTTGGCCAAAACCCGATCTGATCCGACCCGTTTCATTCAACCCAGCCCAACTGCCTCATCCCCTTTCGCCTCCGTTATCCCCCACCTCGTTCGTTTCTCCACCCTTTCTCTTCAAACCCACCAACAACTCTTCTTCTTCTTCTTCTTCTTCTTCTTCACTACCGCAACCCCCGCCACCACCACCACCATCTCATCAAAACCCGATGACCACATTCCAAAAAACCACATTTCACATACATATCAGTCATCATATTCCTAACAAACAAAATACCCCCAAACCCACCAACACTAACAATCTGACCATGTATCTGCCTACCCAGACCAACATCCTCATACATACTACACGCATTAAGCAAAGCCGAAAACGTAAACGAAACAGGACCAACAGCCCTTCGCCGACAACACCGTCCTCTTTTCTTCGCCTACCCTTTCTTCAACACTCAACACCAAATCCCTCCAATGCTCACACCCAACTATATACTGAAATGGCCTTCTTTCCTCAAATCTCTGCTTCCACAAATCATATAAATCTTCCAATTCTACCCATTACTAATAAAATCACCATTTTTAATAAATCTTGATTTGGGGTTTTCAAGAACAGGGATGGGCTTTAAAAACATATGGGTTTTGGGTTTAAGTGAAGCAGGTCGCGTTGAATTGGAAGAATATGAAATGGGTCGGTGTAGATTTTTGATTTAGTGAAGATTGGTGTGATTATGGAAGCGAGTGATGAGGGACAGAGAAGCTCAGCTTCATCTCCACTTTTTGACCACTATTTTTCTTTTTCAAAAACAATAATGTTGTTATAATCTTGTAAAAAGAAATAAGAATTCTGTTGTTATAACTAATTGCTAATTTTAATTGCTAAATTAAATTATTAGTGAAATGTTTATTATACCCTCGCTATTCTGTAACATTATAAGTCGATACAGAGTTTGACGCGGTAAAGTGGCTAAGAGGTACATTTTTGAAGTTGGAGGGCGAAAAGGAACGCTTTAAAACTTTAGGGCTTTATGGGTATAACTGTGCAAACTTAAAGGGCCAAAAGGTCATTAAGCCTAGAAAATTTATGAAAATCATACTATTTAATCATGCTTAATATACCACTTTGAGAATATATTTTTATTAGAGAAAAATTATAACAGATAGATGATTAACAGTAATTATTTATTATGGAGAACCTTTACTGTTTGTTTGATTCATCCATATTGTTTACAAAGTTTCGAGAGGGCATTGTTGAAAAACAGTTATTAGATTTAGCAAACAAATTGAAAGAGGTATCAAGATTTAAGATTTTTAGTACTAAATTTTATATCTAGTACAGTATATGGATGTAAGTTTAAGTGTTGTCAACTGTCTACAATAATAAGTTTAAATCAATATATTCTTAATTCCTGCAGGATTAGCCAAATTACTTAAACTACCCTCAATCTTTTTCTATCCAATTACTCTTGTTTATGTCTATATTCGTCATTTTATTCAACTGGGTACCCACTTTTACACGGGTTTAACCCGATTTCCTCTTCTCTTCCAAACTTCCCGTAATTGTAGTATCGATAACTATTTTTCATTCCAAAACCTACGCCCATTATCCTTTCAATTGTTTTGATTTCAAAAAAGTTAATCACAATCATAATATATGATTATTAGACATATGATACATATCATCTCTTCGATTTTTGTCATCTTTAGAGGTTAGTGTTACATCTGAATTTGGTTGATGCGATTTATATTGAACGGTGTGATTTGATTAATTTTGGATTGTGTGTATTTCACATTCTTTTTTTTTTTGAATAAGTGTATTTCACATACTTATTCAATTACTTTTCAGCGATGCTACCCTATGGTATTTGTATGTATATTTTGAATTATACAGTTATGCTTTTGCTACTTTTCTCTATTTGTGGACTCATAATTTATGTTTGGTATTGTTAATTGAAGTGGGCACCAAGTGTTTGTTATAATGCATAGACAAATTCATCATATGCAGGTGTTGTTGTGTAATATTGTAATTCTTGAAAAATCACCCGAGGTAAATGCCTTAATATTGTTCTCTAATAATTTGTACCTTTTGGAAATTTATTACGAGTAATCATTCGTATAGCATCATATAATGACTAAAATAGATTATAGATGACTAATTAATAAAAAAATACAGAGGTATCATTAGTTGTGATTATCGAGCTGGTCTGATCATCTCTAAATGACAAATGCGGACTTCGATTTGCTTCACAAGTATATTGACGCTATCTTATTTTCTACATATATATCTGCATAATACTATTTATAATTTTACTCTTTTATACTTCTTGATTAGGTTTTTGAAATATCTAAAAAAATTATTTCAACTTTCAGAGCAACCAATATAATTATAAAATTTATATTTCTAGACACGTCTGCAGTAATTAATTTTAAATTTTGGTTTTACCTATACTAATTTGCAAATTTTGCTGATTAACCCGTTCCTTTTGTAAATTTCATTCAATAATTAATTCTTTTAGTTTTCATGATTAACTATAATATTTGGTTGTACTACTATTTTTCAGTTACATGTCATTACTTGAATTACATGTAGAATGGTTTGGTTTCACAAAGTTGTGTTCCTCTAATTTGATGTTCTCTTTTTTGTTGATATTTTATTTAGGTACATATTACATCTGCTAGCATTCTGAACAAATTGATATCTTTTTTTTCATCAAAATAGTTCGATGTATGGTAGAACACATTTTAGGTACTTGACCTATGCTATATTAGTACATTTACTAGCTTTTTTGTTTTGCTAGGTGTGTGTATTATTATTTTTTAGGGAAACAATATTATTTATAGGCTATCTTACATATTTCTTAATAGTAAGTTCCAGGATTCAGTTTTGATTTCTAACAACTTTATTTTTGGTAAATTTTAAGATATATTTGGTTCGTGTTCTGTTTGAATTTACACAGGTTTAACCCAAATTCCTCCTCTCTTCCAGTCTTCTAGCACATAATGTGTAACATGAATTAGTGCATGTAAGATTATACATACATTATTATTTTTAATTAGCGGTGGTGTAGTATACGCTTAAATTTGGTGAATGCAGGTAAATGTGAAAGAGATTTATGAGCATGATATTAATATAACACTATTTCTTATCAACGAGGCAGATCTTTTACCATTTCCAGATGGTATGCTATATGTTAACTTTCATAATGATAAGTAACTTTGTTATGCTTTATAACTTATGTTTTACATTAAATTTCATTTTTTATGTTTTTTTTTTGTATTTTGGTCAGCCAAGAATGGTTCTGTAGCCGTAGATCCGAAAGAACAAACTTTTTTCATTAAAAATGCAAAATGGTCAAGACAGACCAATTGATCTTGATATAGGTGTATATGGCAGCGAGGAGCATTTGGTAAGTTTAACAATTTGAAGCAGAGCATTTGGTTCCATTTAATCATTTAGTTTTCGATATTAAAGCATTATTCATCCTGTTCCATTTTTTTGTAGATGTTTCAAAGCTACAAACACATTTCGAGGTAATTTCTCTAAGTTTCTACGGATTTTGAGCGTTTAGTAGTGAATATGTATAACATTTGACTTTACTATGAATAATAGTTTTGATTCTTATATTCATTTATGTATTGTACCAACTGTTTAATACAATGCTCCAATGAATGAAGTGAAGTGCAAGGTTTGGCCCGTTTTAATTATCTTTATTTACTTTATTTTAATCATATTTTTGTTAATGCTGCTCACTCTTAGCTTTGAAAATTATTATCATTCTCCCGTGAAGTTGTTCGGGTGATTATTTTATATTTTGTGTTTTTTAATTAATTTTGTTCCGTTTGTTATGTTATGTTATGTTAGTTATGAGTATATATATTTATTTCGAAAGTTTGTACATATATCAATTTAGAAACATACTATAAAGACATATTTGGTTTTAAACAAAGTTAATGGTATAAATATAATTAGATTTTGTATTTAAGTGGACAGAAATTCAACTCCCAAATTGACTCAAATTCTCATTTATATATATAAATGTACCAACCAAGTACTTTAAATTTTGTTATTGTCGGTTCCAAAGATAAAGAAGTGTTGACAATCTGAATTTTGATTTGTTTATGAGTTTTGATGGTACTTATATTGGTTCTGAACGAATAATGCCTTTTAGATCTGTTGAACCCATTGCATTCCGCTACCTGATTAGTCAGAAATTTTTAGGTGATTTGGTGGCTTGCTATTATCAGAGTAAGATCTCAAGTGAAAGAGTAAGTAACTTTAACTTCATACGTGATTTGATTCATTATCATATTGACGAAGGTCAGCCTTCGTATTTATTAGTTGTTGGTTTGGTGCTTAGACCACTTTTAGAGTCACTAATATAATAAGAAATACAAAAATAGTATGGGTCTGAAGTTTTTGGCCAAGGCATAGTATTCTTTGGCAACGTTGCAGGTTCTGAAACTTAATGGGATATGAATAGAAAACATACCATCATCTCATTTGGTTGAAACCTGCAAGGATTTTAATTCGAAGACAATTACTTGGTCATTATGAACTGAGAGGCATCTTCGGTTGCTTCATCTGACATCTATATATGTATTGTCCTAAAACTATTGGGTGTTGTCGTAGTCTTCTAACTAAGTTGTTATAATGGAGTTTTAAGAAAAATGTGTAGCAGGGTTCCCAATTTCAAGTTTGCATAACGTAGCTTTTGTAAACGTGATGATAACAATATGATAAAATATCTTATATGAGAATGATTTATGATGAAGTGCACCTAATATTAGTGTGCTCCTCAACTTAGTTTTAAAAATACTCTTTATATATGTCCTGAAGTGAAAAATTAAAGAATGTTGTAAAAATTAAAGTTCTAAAAGAATCCGAGAGGCACTTTAAAAACTTATATACCACCCTTCTTTCCTCAGTTTTAAGGGCCTTTATGACCCTTAATTTATTTTTACTAATAAATTATTCATTCTCTCCAATTCTTTCATTACTTTCATATATTTTGAGTTTAAATCTTTGTCATATTTGAGTAAATGAAAATGAAAATTTGAGTAAAGGAATGAAAATTTAATAACGGGTCATTTCGGATTGATTAGGTCATTTTTGTGTCACTTTCGAGAATTTTCTCGATAAATTGAAAATTGGGCTACGAACAGGTCTATTTGTCTCAGACTCTCAGTAAATTACTTCCAATTTAGTTTTAACCTTTTCTGAATTGCTTTGGATCACTCTGGTGTTTCATGTGCTCCTATTGGTAACCTAACACATTATTTTTGGTAATATTAGCTCAACTCTATATCTTTGTACTTCCTTTGGTAATAAGCTATATTATTGTATCTATATACAAGATTTGAAGTTGACCGCACAAGTCATATCAAGGTGTTTAGTTCCCTACTTTATTTTATTTGTGTCCTGACCTAATTTTTCTTTGGTTTAAAATTTTTCTTTTAATCATGTTCTTAATCTCAATCACATTATCCAACTACAAGTTTTTCTAATGTATTCATCTGTGTTCCTCTTTTTACTGTTTAGTTTGTTGTTGCCTTTATAAAAAAATTAACAAATCGAAGACAAGGAAAAGGAATAGATGATCAAGTTGTGAATGATAGCCTGTAGATGAACTATGTCCAAGTTGTATTTGTTCATAACTTATGTCGGTCTCACTTGAAAGTTTCTAATTATGACTGTAAGCACTATGCACAAGAAAATGGTAACATTGCAGTTTCCATGTCTATATTCATTTTTTCTATGTCCTAAGATTAGTTTGCATTTTAAATTAGTTCGCTTTGTAATTAGGATTAGTTAATTAATCAAACAACTGAATCGGCGATTACGTGCCATAATTCGTCTTTAGTTATAATAGAATATTTTATAACACAATTATAAAAGTCATCAATTTTTTCCATGTCTTTAAAGAATTAATTCTTCTTTTTAATATTCGCAAGGTTGGGACTACTGAGCTTGAGTGTTATGATCAAAACATATTACAAAAAATCAAAAAAAATCTTAAGCACATAACTGTGAATAACGATTCTATCACATAATCAAATACAAGCAAATATTTTATTACATAATATTTATTTAAGCATGTCTTTCTAAATAATTAAATTAAATATATTATATATTTTTTTAATCTATATTATATCATATAGTATAGATATAATATTCCAAACTTATAATTAAATTAAATATATTATATATTTTTTAATATATTTTGGTCAGTTATTCCAAACTTTTATCATATAGTATTCTTTATTGTTGTTTAATGTTAGGTTGCTTAGAGTGTTTTCATTTATTCATTTTAAAATTTTCACAACTTTGAAATTGTCTTTTAGTAGATCTTTTTCTTTCAATATTACAGAAGAAATATAGCATACATAAAAAAGTCTATACATCGAATCAGATTAACCGTGGAATAACACATGGATCAAGCAGGTTAGCTTATTTCCGTTCAACAAGCATTCATACTCGACCACTTGCCCCTCTAATTTTGCTTTATGTGAGGTTATCGTCTCACAAATCGGACGAGGTTACTTCATCTACACTTTTGATATTCATATTGCAGGTTACGAAATTGAGATTATCAAGTTCTACAATCAAATGAAGAACAATAAGTAGTCCTAAAGCTATCAGAACAGTAAGTAGTCCTAAAGCTATCAGAACGGTGTTTGGTGCATTTTCATTGTATGTTAATAAAATGAGAAATGAAAAATAATATTAGGTTAATAAATTTGATAATTTAGAGGGTTGCGTTAAATTTTCGTGTTGTTTCAAATATATGTAAAAAATTAATAAATTTTTGGTGAATTTTAGTTCAAACATAACTCGACTATCTATGCTTATTTCCAACTGTATTTTTGGGATTTTGTGTAATGTTGATAACATTATTCTATACTTTTCTTAATGTTGTTGACAAGCTCAATTTCAAAAATTTGTCTACTAAAGGAAGTTTTAAAAATCAAGAACATAATGGTCGATGAGAATTGCATTATGATGGACACTGAAAGGTCTTTGTATTTGTGTGGAACCATCTAAATCCTAAGATTTATTTTCGTTGTTGTAATGTGTTTTCTTTTTTGCTTAGTTTTTGTGACCTATTTTTAATATGTAAAAGTGAGCTGATCTTAAGTTTATAAACTTCTGCTCATCTAATTTCCAGGTGGTCATGAAGTATATATGAACGATTATTTAAGTAGGGACGGATGCACTACGAAGAAAAGCAAAACATGTTAATTGTTAAGCATCCATTATTATATTTGCACAGAACTTAAGTGTCCAATCTATTGCGGTAGACCTGATTTTTACAGGATCATAAAAAATATTTTAGAGTTTAACGAATTCAACTAATGATTTTGTATATTCAGCACGCAGTTGCGGACTTGCGGTGCCTTTCTCAGCGAAACAATGATAAGTAATGGTGTTAGAGAACCATGTATGTTATTAGGTACTTTGTCTAATAACCATAAAATAGCATAAAAATGGTACTTAAGCTATAATATCTTCAAACTTGGGGTAACTTCCTATTTCAATTTTACTTCTTCACTATTTTATTATTCCCTCACCTCTAAAAAATATAAATTTATTAAGTTCTCGGTAATCAAATCTTTTACTTGGTCTATTTCCAAGTTATATGATAATGGAGGACATCTTGGGTTGAAGCTTTTCAAGCCACAATTTTTCTTATTTTATTTAATTGTGTATTCAAGTTAGTTTTTTTTTTCCTTTGGAAGTGATGATAATAAATGATGTAATCGTGTTCCTTCTAAGGTGCTACGGGTGAGAATCTTGAGATTTGATTTTGTTAATTAATTTTAATTTTATGGTTGCTGGAAATAACTTTGTTATTATATTGATGTGTAGATAATAGATCTAATCTTTAGCTTCAATAAGGAGTTTTTTTTTCCCAATAATTTTGCTAAAAGTGGTTTATATGGTTTTTTCTATTTTCAGCAAGTAGGATATATTTTTTCTAATGAAAGAATGTTAAAAAAGATTATTTTTTTTGGAAAGTGAAAGAGATAGTCCAAATTTTACGTCCTTATAGATGCGAGCTTAATCGCTTTCACAAACTATTGCCTTCATTTTATATGTTGTTTCTTGGATGCATATATAGAGCAATATATTTCTTGGCTTGACTGATTATAGTCACATGATGTTTGGGAATCTAGGAGGAACAGGTACAAGAAGAAAAACTTGTAACTCGGAACATCAGGACACGACTCTTACTCTAGCTGCTCAAGCCTTGTGCAACTGATGTCTGGCCCTATATACATTCTCTTAAAGTCATTCACTAATCATAACTCATAAGTGGATTCTCAGCTTAGTGTTTGTCCATTGTGCATGCATGTATAGTTGAAGCTCACCCTGTCACTAATGATTTCAAGAACCAAAATAGAAAACACTATAATTTAAGTTTTGGGTTGCGGCTTTGCGTGCAAGAAGGTGAAAATAATGTTGTTTCCAAGTGTAATGTCTGTGAACATTGCTATCATTGCTATGGATAGTATGTAATATGTGGACTTCTATCATCGCCTAATATTTTTGGTAACACATTTGAGCATATGGATGTATTGTATGGACATGGGATCCTGTATTTTCCTAGATCTTGGAAAACTTAAGTTTTAATGTAAATTTATCATAATGTTCATGTTTGTCCAAGTCTTTTTCAATTTTACATTCTAAAAATTTATAAGCTCGAATGTCGTTAACATTGTAAACGGTATCGAATTTCACAAAAATTAATTATGTTTAAAAAACTTATAAATAATTTAATACATTCAATATATTCCACCCGTGTGCGTAGCACGGGCAAATTCCCTAGTTAGAATAACAAGTTAAAAAAGGTTGTGTCTTGACGACGCGGAACATCGATCAAAAAATGATTAGAAACTACTAGCTCCCAGCAATACATTCGTTAACAGATCATTCCTTTTGTCGATAATTATGCAATAAAATTTTACATAAAAACATGTAATTATAATTTTAGCCTCATTTTATTTAAATAATAATGCTAGGGAGCAAAAAATATCTCCAAAACTTTCAGAATAATGTGATAATCATGAATGTAAAATGTTATAGCTCCCGAAATTGTTCTCAAACGATTCCCGAATGTTGAGTTATCATTACATAATTGGTTATGTTTTTATAAATGAGATGAGTCACTCGTGCATTAATTATATGAATCCCACAAATAAAATGATGTTATTTATTATTCAGGAACACTTTTAAGAATTTTTCTGAGGTAATGTAAAGAATTTTAATTGGGAGATTAATATGAATGAACACAAATCTATCTATCTAATTAATTATTCTATTAACTAATTAAAAAAAGACAAGTGACATTTAAGAAAATCTTGCCAACATTTTTTTGCTTTCATATTTAAAATTATGATTTTGATCCCCAATTTAGTCACCGAGCTGACGACTACAGGGGAAGCACTCATAATCCGATGTGGAGCATTGAGACATGCATGTATTGGAACAGAGTAGAGTTAAAGTTAAGAGAAATGCTACGTGTACAGATATGGTCATAGAATTTTTTCACAGGATGATGTGTTCGTGCCAACTGTATACACATTAATGAACTTGTCTGCCACTATATTTATACACCTAACTATGGTTAAATCAATTCCTTTATCAACTTTTTTTTCCTATTCTATATTATTTATCTTTTATGTTCTATCATTAATATAAAATTTTATTAAAATATTTAATTATTTTTCTAGTCTTATATTATTTATTTTTTATGTTCTATCATTACATTAAATTTATTAAAATATAATATAATTAAAAGTTCAGCTAAGTGTCCTAAAAAATTACAACGTATTTTATTTCATTAAATTTGTTCACTTAACTAATATTGATTCCCCTTCACATTTTTTTTCAATATACATATTTTATTTATTTTTTTGTTTAAAAAACACTTATTAAGTGTATTCTTTAGAAAAATTAACTTTATTAAAAATCAATTACTACAAGTAGAACCATCAATAAAAAGTTAAACTTTCTAATATTTTAATTAAATTATTCCATACATAAAAATTGTCTAAAATATTGCAATTTATGTTTACAACACCATATGTCAATTGTCTTAGATCCATGTTTACACCACCATTATTTTAGACAATTTTTATGTATGGAATAATTTAATTAAAAAATTAAAAAAAAATGACTCTAAATATATCCTTGATTTGAGATCATTTACCACTTACAGAAAGAAAGAATGCCCAAAATACCCACTTTTTGGGTACCCACTATCCAAAAATACCCATTTTTGAAAATACTGATCGAAATACCCACGGGATACGCCATTTGCATCGGCATATGCGAAATACTGTAGCAGTCAGAAAATGCAAAAACCTTGCCAGAAATCGAGAGCTCTGATCGATGGCGATTTTGATCGAAAAAAGTCGTTCCCTCCATCTCCCACCCTCGCGCCGTCTCCCACCCTCCAAATCATCACCACATGACCAGCTATTCATCACCTCATCGTTCGGCTATCCGTTTGTCTCAGCTGGCCCCGTAGGGGCGTACAAAGCTCTCGCCGAAAAACTCGAATCGGAAAATTAAATGACTTGATTTGGGTGTTTTTAATGCGGCATATGGAGTGGTTTGAAATTGGTTTAGGTGTGTAGAGAATCAAGAGACGATTTGAATGGTGTATTGGAGATGTAGGGAAAATTAGGGAGATTAACGAACGGAGTGAAAGAAACAAATCATTCGGAATCGCCATTAGAGAGAGCTGTTGAGACGATGAAGATGACGTCAGATACGCTGGTTTGAAATGCGTGTCTCCTAATACGCTGTTTCAAGAGGCGTATATGGTACCAATTTCGTGTCTGTCACAGGCATATCTATTTGATACGTAGTTGGTGTTGGCGTGAGACCACATACGCCCATGCCAGTGGCGTATATGATGGGTATTTTGGGTGGTACTTCCTGAATCTGGGCATTTTGGTTAAGAAAGAGTAAAAGTGGGTATTTAGGGCACTCACCCTTACAGTAATTGGTTTTTAATAAAGTTAATTTTTCTAAAGAATACACTTAATAAGTGTTTTTTTTAAAAAAATTATTGTAATATTACAACATAAATATAAATCCTCCTAAAAAATTACAAAAAATAAGTAAAATATGTATATCGAAAAAATATGTGAAAGGCAATCAATCTTAGTTAAGTGAACAAATATAATAAAATAAAAAACGTTATAATTTTTTAGGACACTTAGCTGAACTTTTAATTATATTATAATAAAATTTATAGTAATTATAGAACAAAGAAAAGTAAATTATATAAGACTAGAAAAAAAATTAAACATTTTAATAAAATTTTATATTAATGATAGAACATAAAAAATAAATAATATAGAATACAGAAAAAAAGTTGATAAAGAATTGATTAACAGTAGTTAGGTATAATGGCATACAAGCTCATTAATGTAGGAAACAGCGCGCGACCAAGGGAGGGGATGACTATGGTGGGTTGGACCCCGGGTAAAACATATTGTGCATGTTTGGCTAACCATATAAGTCGACTTATATGGCGAAATCCCGTTTCCAGCTTATTTAGAATGTTTGGCAAAATAAGTAAAAGCCCGTTTTTAGAACTTATATGGGATAAGTTAAATGTTAAGAAGTCCTAACATTCAACTTTCAACTTATTCTTATTTCTCGATATACGCAATATGTAATATCTTTCAAATCTTCAAAATCATATATCTTTTGATTCGTTCATTAAAAAATTGATATGTATATGTCAAATTTCTCTACTCATCGAGATCTATCCATTGATATCCACTTATATATATTAAAAAACAAAAATTTTAAAAATATTTTAAAAAGTTAACTTATAAGTTCTAATTTACCAAACACTCTACTGACTTATAATTTCTGATTTACCAAACATTCTATTAACTTATAAGTTCTGATTTACTTATCACTTATATGATACTTATCACTTTAAGTTATAAGTTGCTTATTTTAAGATGAATTTTATTAGGAAGCTTAAATTTACTTTCAACTTATTTATTGTAATGAATTTTAGATGAGGCAACATGCAGTCCTAACATGTAGTTGCTAAAACACTCTAGATGCAAGGAAAATTATGAGATTTTTGGTAAAAATCTCAAATTCAAGAAAAATTTGGTAAAAACTCTATAATGCAAGCAAAATTTTAGACTTGAGTATTTAGTAGGTAAAATTTTTAGGTCGGGTAAGTTCCATATCCTTCCTGGGTCCGCCCTGGGCGCGACCACATCATTCTATAAATGAATTCTGTGATCATTTCTGTGCATGTAGCATTTCTAGTGCTAGGTGCACAGAAAATTTTACATAATGGAGGATTCCACTAATTGATGCTTTTATTGTTTGATATTAATGTGAATGCATGGGACCATTGAATCATAACCAATCATACCATTTTGTGAAATTTTTTGTGAAACTTTATGTAAGTCTAGCATTTAAGTTAATTTAGATCCGATTAGCTAGTAAACTTCGAACCCAAAGACTGCAACAAAATAAGACATCGAAACGCAGAATTCCTCATTATTAGAAAAAGCCAACCAAACAATTCGAATCCAAAAAATTAAAGTTACAATACAGAACTAATTATTGACATAATTAATGAATGTATCTTTAAATCATTTTCAGGAAAGCATTCCCATGCAAAACAACCAAACACAACCAACCAACCCAAATCCCACATTCATCCGACCTGATTCACTACTGTCATCAGCAGGCTTCTCCTTAATCGGTTTGGGTGCTGGTGCAGCCTCCACTTCTCCCTTCCCTTTCGATTTCGCTGGTGGAGATGCAGCAGGTGGCTTAGCCTCGTAAAATTCAGCAGGCAACAAAACCTTGTCAACCTGATAAACAGCCAATGGCATTTTCTGTCTCAAAGGATTGTTAATAAGTGTGTCAACAATCCCTGTTGAGACATTTACTTGTGTAGCCTGACCTGTAAAGTTTAGTCCGTAAACGCCATCATCTTGACCACTTAACAGGGTCCTAACAGGGTTACTGACTGTCAAAAGACTTGTCAAGTCATAGTATTTTGGCAAGATGTGGTACTGAATGAGCTTGATTTGTTGCCTGTCGGTCAGTTTGTTTAGAGTACCAGCTGGGAGGTTAGCGAAAGCGTTGTCGGTGGGAGCAAAAACAGTCATGCCATCAGTGGAGGTGTTGACTTGGTTGTTAATTTGGTCAGATATTTCATTGTCAGTGAGGAAACGGATGAATGTGGTGAACTGGCTTGCATCTTCGAGAATCGCGGTGATGTTGATGGGACCAGCAGGGCCTGGAGCTGGAGCGGAGGGAGTTGCGGCGTGGGATTGGAGAGTGAGGAGGAGGAGAAGAGTGAGAGTAGACAGAGAGAATATGTGAATTGCCATTGTAGTGGGAGAGGTGGTGGAAATGCATGTTCAAGGGATGGGGTTTTTATGGGATAAGAATTAAGTGGGGTTGAATTGAATGTGTGTTGGAATGAGCTGTCTTTGGGTCTTGGCTATTGGAATCAACTAAAGACATGTTAAACTTTTGTATTTGAAATTGTGGAATCATTCAAGCTTAGGCATTTGTTAATTACTACTGATTAGCAACTTGTTTGTTAATCATGGTGTTCCATTACACTTTTATGCCGACCAATTATATTTACTCTTAATATAATTCAACTTGGTTCGGATTTCGGAACCTCGCCATCAAATTATAAATAGATGTATTTAATTACTCATTAAATTCTGAACTTCGAAATATATTTCATTGAATAACTATGCAAAAATTATAAGTACATGTAGCTGATATATATAAGAGATGGTCAGTGAATGATCAGTATAATTGATTATTATAATCAAGCTGATTTCAGATCTAGATTAAACAGCACGTACATGAGTTACCGTTGTGCATGAATTTTTATAGTTACTTACCAGTTGTTGCAGAAGATATTTGTTTATTTTATGGTTTGTAAGCAAACATACACATAAATAAATGTTTTACAAAGACTATACAAATTACAGAGAAGAAGAGATAATATCGACATAAAATTATCCAATGTACTTGTGCTTTTCTCGTTAAATTAGGATCACATTGATTATAAATAATTGTTAGATGTAAACATCTACTACTCCCTCTGTTTTGAAATATAGGTCATTTGACTTTTTGACACACATTTCCAAGTCTTTTGACCGCATAATTAAAATCATTATTTTTAAAATTTTCTTTTTGTAAATTATAATATAAATCACATACTTTTATTTAGAAAAAGAAAATTTTAAAAATAATAATTTTAACTATGCGGTCAAAAGACTTAGAAATGTGTGCCAAAAAGTCAAACGACTTATATTTCAAAACGGAGGGAGTATATAATAGTGTCAGTAAATTTCTCATTTTAGCTCTTTACCCCTACTATTCACTTATATTTCAAAAATGCCACCAACTACATGTGGCTGTAACAGCTTGCTGTCTCTTCCTCACGTGTACTTTGTATTTGATTTCTATTATTATATCATATCTTTGTACAAACTTCCCCCATACGCTGCAACTTTAGCTTCATTTCTTTGTTGTCTACATTCAAATTTCAAATTAGCCTTAATCTTCTCAGACAACTTCAAAATAAAACTTTAAATCACTACTAAAAATCTGTTAATAGACATCATACCTTTTAACAATGATTAAAATAAAATTGATGTTAAAAATATTTTTTACATCAACTAAAATAAAACCGATGTCTTTGTAGTATATAACATTAATATTTTGTTTAACCGATGTTAAAAATACCCCAACAAAATTTAGAACCCCGCCCATTTTCCCCCGTAACCAAAATTTTCTATCTTAAAAAAAATTAAAACTTCCCCCCAACCAAAATTCCCCCCTCAAGCCCAAAACTCAAAAACATATACAAAAAAACATAAAAACTAAAAACTTAAAATCATTAACACACAAACATAACACACACCCAACTCCCCCCCTCAAGAACCCTAGCTGCTGTGACTTTTAATTAGCTGCTGTGACCCCTCAAGAACACAAATCGAACACAAATCGAACTTCTATTGAACCTCAAATTCTCGAAGAAAATCGAACTTGAAGTATAATTTCTCTCTCGAATTCACTTTCTCGCTCGACACTCAAAGCGTTTCTCTCTCTATCTCTCTCTCCCCTCTCCCCTCTCCCCTCTCCCCTCTCCCCTCTCCCCCTCCCTCTCCCTCTCCCTCTCCCTCCCTCTCTCTCTCTCTCTCCCTCCCACTCTCTCTCTTCTCTCCTCTCCTTCCTCTCTCCCCCTCTCCCCCCTCTCTGTGATAAATTAGTTTAATTTTATTAATTGTTGTTTGTTAATTTAAATATTTTTTGTAATTATTTGATTAAGCTTGCTGATTAATAATGCTTTAGGTTTAATTATTGATTTAATTGAATAGTATTTCGTTGTTTAATTATTGTTTATTAGTTCAGATCTGTTATTAGGGTGCAGTTATATAGTGAATTAACTATTTATTTTTAGGTTGTGTCCTACCCCTCGCAGAGTGGGATTTTTTTGAGCTTGACGTAATTTTCGGTTGCAACTTGTTTATCAGGTGCAGGAGGCCACTTTTACTTAAAAGAGCCATTGTGTTCTTGTATTTGTGCATCTTTCTTAACGAGGTACTGTAAATTTCGTGTAGGTGAAACACTTGTTGTTAGTTTGTGGCGCAAAACCTTTAATAATTATGCATATTCTTTAGATGAGTTCATCTTATTCTTTAGTATTTGTCATTGTTTAATTTTGTATTAAAATAGGCACTGCAGTGAAATTTTAGTATAATTTCATTTTGAACGAAAGACTGCACATCTTCGGTGTGGTTGGCACTTGGCATTGTGTTATGTGTAATGGCCTCTGTTTGTGTAATTATACATGCTCCACGGGAAAGAACTATAAACATCGTTAAGCTATTGTGGCATCTAGTATTTGTAGCTAGGTAATTAATTGACAAGTTAGAGTCTATGCAATTTTTTATGGGTCTCAGATATGAACTGATGCAGCTGGTTTCTTATAGATTCTTGCAATTTCTTTCCATTATATGGATAGTTGATATTTGTGTATGCATTACACTGTCGTCTGTAAATGTCCACCTGTAATTAAATACTAGATTAAAGTAGTTACTTTATTATATGTAACTTCTTTGGTGGAGTCTGCTATATGTTGCTATGTGGGTTACTCTTGCAAGTAGCTTATGTTTATTGTGGATATTTTGACCCACTCTCTCCCCTTCTATTTCTGTGAGTATAGAACTCTTCTTCTTTCTTCTCCTCAATAGGTTCAGTCACTTCACCTTCATTTTCTTCATCATCTACTATCTCCTCTATCCTTAACTGACTTGTAGATGCATCTAGGTCTTGAACAGATTTGCTGACAATCAAGGCACATGATGTGTTTATCATTCTGCCTTGGTTGGCTTGGATAGCCCTCTTCTAAAGCAACTCAAGATCATGAGTCTTTAAAACCCCATAGAGCACATCATATGTGACTTTGTTCAAATCTCTTTCTCTTAGAGAAATGACCTTTGCTCTAGATGGTTTGGTGAAGACAATAGAAACTTCATGTTCAACTCCTTGGTGCTGTAAACCTTCCTATTCATCTGTAGCTCAGTCACCAGCTTGTGAAACCTTTCAAACATGTCAGTAATGCTTTCCTTGGTCTGAGCCATGAAAGCTTCTTACTGTGTGACCAGTATCTGTTTCTTGTTTTCTCTAACCTCCTCTATTCCCTCACATAGCACCTCAATATGATCCCACATCTCCTTTGCTATTTTGCAAGAGGATATGTTAGCAAACATTGACAGTTCCATAGAATCTATGATTAATAACATGAGATGACTATCAAGAGAAACCATCTCCTTTTCTGTCTCTGTCCATTTGGATGGTTTTTTTGCCACATAGGATCTTAGAATGGTTACAGTTCCAACAGTCTTTTCAGGAATCTCCTGTCGTGGAACAAAGGGACCATTCTTGAGTATCTCAGGATATAGAGGGTTAGCAGCTTTGATGAACAACGGCATTTTTATATTCCAGAGTTTGTAATTCTCTTTGTCGAACTTAGGGACCTTCATTGTTCCTGTAGTCTTTGATGTATTCATGATCTTTTTCTGTTTTTAAATAAACAGCCTGCTTTGATACCACTTGTTGAGTATTGAACACACAAAAGAATACAGAGGGGGGGTGAATGGATTCTTGAACTTTTCTTGTTCTTGAATCTGGTTGATGTATGTAGCAAGATATGTGTTATGTGTGTAAAGAAATATAGGTGCGGAAAATGAACAACACAAGACACAATATTACTTTAATCTAATATTTTATTAGATAAAGATTTGCTACAACCTGTGAATACAAATGGTAGTATTCTCAGCTTCGTTTTCCTCAGAGAGATGTATATCTTCAATATGTATATGAAAAACTTAACTGCTAGAGTAGTGAGGCTGTATTCTTATAGAACATGAATGCAGCCTACTTACTACAAATAAGGTAGCTAAACAAATTTACTTTCTAGTGTGTCTATCCTTTTTGAGTAAGCATCCAAATGGCTACAGGCTTGACTTCTTGAGGTTCTGCTCAGATCCACTTCTTTAGCTCTTTGTCTCTTGTACATCTCTCTAAGCTTCTTTGTAGGCTTTCCAAAGTACTTTACAGTTTGTGGTCCATAAAGTGCTTTGGCTTGTTGCAGGTTTCTGACTTGTACAATTTCTCCAGTATTTTGTCTCCAAGATTGTATTCGAGAAGTAACTTAGTGATTGATTCAAGAACTAGAATTGACTTGATAGATAACTCTGAGTTCTCGAATATTGCAAAGTTGACATATCGAATTACTTCTCGAATAGCTCTTTTCTTCAGGAATCCTTGAGTTGTCGAATAGAGCATTTAACTTATCGAATCACTGAGATATCGAATAGCTTTCTGAGTCTTTGAGATATCGAATGAACCTTGTCTTGTTGACTCCTAGAGAACTCGAATGATGCTTTGACTTGTTGACTTTCTGAGTTCTCGAATAGAGTAGTTGACATATCGAATCTCTGAGATATCGAATGAGATATCGAACAGTGCATTCAGAGATATAGAATAATGTCTTTTGAGATATCAAATCCCTGACTTCTCGAAGGCTAGACTTCTCAAATATAACAATCATACTTCTCGAATTCGTACTTAGGCAAATCTTCATTCTCCAAAATCTAACTGTGTTTATTTTGACAGTCTTGATCTTCAAGCTTGAGGCATAATCCTTGTAACTTCTTTCAAGTATTATTCTCTGACTTTTAATTACAGTTACACAGATAGAAATTGATGCTTATTACAAGTACTACAACAAGTAGAAACTCTACAACTAGAGGTTCCCTCAGTTAAGAGGTCATGTAGGTAATGCAAAGCATTACAAACAATTAGGCTTGTTATTAGATGTACTCAGGCATGCCTCTGTGACTAACAAAAAAAATAAATGAAGTGTATAATATATTTTTAATTGATATTAGTACAATATTCTGTATTAAGTATATTTGCATTATATCGGTTAATTATATTAGCATCGGACAATTTATAGATTGGCTAATTAAAATATAAAAAATTAAAATAATAATAATTTACATATGAAATTTGAATCTGGTTAAAACAGTGTCGAAGGATTTTGATATCTTTATCACATTCTATTTTTGTATCATTTTTGTAATATCCAAATGTTACAAATTTCATACAAAGGAGTTTTACAAAATTTATATGCGCGTGCGCGCGCACACACTACTATAGTACCTAAGTTGTGATATACCAATTTCACTTGATTTTTAAACAGCAATATACGAGTTTTACTCTGTGTAAAACTAATGAAACTCGAAAGTAGCTGATATGTACAATGTCTTAAGATCCCGAATTTGGTATATAGAATGTTTCAATATCGTAGTTATGCCTATCTTTTTTCGTAGATTGAATTTTAATGTATACGTGAACTTTTGCAACATAGTTCATTTAGTGAATACATTAACAAGTTCATTCAGCGAATACATTAACACATCTCATTTTAAAAACACGTTATGAAAAATAACTTTTTAATTTTAGTTACTCTTACATGTCCAAATCTGATTTGTACGTGTCCAAATCTGATTTGTACATGCCAAAATCTGAGTTTTTAATTTGGTGTATGTGCTTGGATTTGTACATGTCCAAATCTGATTTGTCTTGAAATTTAAGGTATTATCTTTTATTTTTAAATTTCGCTTTTGACAATGGATAATACAAGATATTGTAAGAAAAAAATTTGTTATGATCAATTTGCTATTTAAATGCTACATCTAAATAGTCAATACCATGATCCTATAAAAGCACATATCATATATTTATTTTGGACGTGCATAACTATTAAGATAAATTTATTGTTCTCCAAAATTGGTCGGAGAAAAGGATCCAGAACTAGAAATATGCGCTCAAATTTTCTAGGTAAAGCTATATGACTCTATTATTTGTATTTTTCAGTCACATCACATTATTTATTACGATATCAGAAATAATATAGTATCTTATTCATCTTCATACCAAAATAAATAAACTACTTGCCTTTTCATGCATTTGAGTACACCCTTATTATTGTGATAAAACTTGGTAGTTATTGTCAACTCTTATCGATTTACCACTTTTGCCAATCATTCTTCTTGTATTGATAAAGCACTGTTATAAATATAACTTTTAAGATTCAGAATCAGATGAGATTTTGAAAATATAATACCTTAGATAGATCGAAATACATGAATTAAACTGATACGAGAGAATGATTAATACCGTCACATTTTACAAAAATTAGATGAATTAAAATGTGGCCCGTGCTTTGCACGAGCTATCATGCTAGTTTTGTCTAATTCTCTGACAATAACTTTGATCCTCCGAGCAAGTCCCTAACAGAAATATAGTTAAGCATGATACTACGCAGTTCTTGAATATTATAATTTTGTTTTTAAAATTCAATTTTAATACAAACTTTTTTAATTATATTCTTTTTAGATTATTAAAAATTTAATTTCGAAGCGCACGATCATCGTTTTAATATTTATTATTCGATCCACAGAGACTATAAAAAAAAGAGAAAAAAATGACATATCCATATTTATAATAACCTGGATTCGATATGGACAACATAAAAATGAAGCATGTATCGAAGAGCAGCAAGTAAGAAACATATTACGACAAATCAAGATTCCATGTAAAATGTTGTAGCAAAAACAAGAAAACACGTGACTAGAGGAGTTCAAATTTAGCCGAAGTGAGCAAAGAAATAGAAGCCGGAATATAAAAAGAGGCAAGCAAATGTAATTTCTAAAATATTCAAGCCCAAATTAACATTACAACAAAATAAATCTGGAACATTAAATCAACATTAAAAAAAAATTAAAGGCTCCTTTAAATTACAAGTGATTAGCATATTTGTTACTTTATTCACTTGTCGAAATCGAAATGGATCATAGCCATAATGTAAAAATGTAGAAGAAGAACAAGATTTAAGGAACGAGAGAAAGCTTGCATTAATATAAAGGAGGAAATGTTTACAAAATTTGGGAAGCAACTACAAAGAAAGATTAAGAGCTAAAGTAGATCTACAATTTAAAGAACATAAAAATGAAAGGAGGCTACTTCTAAAAATTAGGATAAACTAAAAAACTAAGGTGTGGATTACAAGTGAAAAGGGGGGTATTTATAGGGTAGAAATAGGGTTTTGGGGTGCGTTGGGTAGATCTCCAGTATACACATGTGGGTGTGTTGGTGGAATCCCCACCTTCCATGTGTCCCCTTCTCTCTCAAATTATTCTTTTTTGCACCAAGCTCCCTATTATTTTGTCTTTTTGCATTTTCTTCCTTTTTCGTTCTCTTTTTCCCTTCCTTGTCGCTTTTTCTTTAATTTTGTCATTTCTTCATTTATCCTTGAAATTCCTGAAATGAAACAAATTAATTTATTAAAATACGAGTTCAAGCAATAAATAGGCAATAAAAATATGCAAAAATATGCACTTATCAAATGCCCCCATACCTATCTTTTGCTCGTCCTCGAGTAAAACAAAAAGAAAAATGCAGAATGAAAAACCTATACTCACTATCGTAGGAATCATGGGTAATTTTAGGTTTACCAACCCGTTAAACTCATAGACGATCTCTACAAGAGGAGTGTTGTCTCCTAAGGGTTTACAGAAGATATACCCATAAAATCTTTGAGATAAATCAGCAAGTGTCCAACATTCCTCTTTCAATCTAGATTTCATTGATGTCAACAAAACAATTTTGTAGGAAAATATATGCCTTAAAAATTATTCTAATAATAACCAAGTTATAGGTTCCCACAATCGACATGAGTGGACTCTAAAAGTTTACAAAAAAATCCCAAGGCGTGTTGTGAATTTAAGGCCTTTGATGGATAAAGTGCATACGAACATTTTCTCTTTTTCAACCAATATTGAAATGACCAAATCTCTATTAAAACAAGGTTCTAGCCAAACTTCACGCTCTTAGTAGTTAGACCGACCGTGCAATGGTTGATGTCCCAAAAGACTTTTGCATCGATACCCATTTAGCGAGCTTTAGGTCAACAATCCCATACCACAAAGGACCTTAGGTTGCTAGGCACAAAGTCCCTTTTGACTTACTTACTCGGGTTATCAATGAGCCAAACCTATCCGATTTCCCTACTAAGAATTATTTATTACTCAGGAATTTATTAGTAGTAATGGTTGAAATGACCATGCAATGATTGAGGTCCCAAAGGACTTATGCACTAATACCCATGTAGCGAGCGTTGGGTCAGCAATCCCAAACCACAAAGGGCTTTAGGTTACTAGGTACAAAGTCCCCTCAGACTTAATTGTTCGGGTACTAATGAGCCCAATCTAGCCATTTCTTGCACTAGCACTTTACAACTATAAATATTTACTGACTTTTTTTAAGACACTATAGAAACAATTTTATTAATATTTTCGCAAAGGTTTGATTCGAAATTGTTCTAACATGTGGGTTCTCTATCAGGTATCGAATAACATCCCTATATAATCTTTCTACCAAAGGTCTTATGTAAATGTGTCGTCTAGAATTTTGAAGCAAAACTTTGTTCGACACAAGTTTCATGAGGAAAACCTTACTCGACTACGTTCAAATTATCTAAAGGCATTATACATATAATTTTTGAAAAAAAACAGTTAACACTAACTAGTTCTAAAATTAAAGAGTGGGAAGGACAACTAGGCTAAATTATCTCTGTTTTTTGGATTTTAAAATTTTTATTTTTTTTTGGATTTTTCAGTTTTATGTATTTACACTAAAACCCTCCCCCATACTTAAATCATGCATTGTCCTCAATGTATGCAAATGCAAGAGAAATGACAAAGGAGAATGGTGAGAAAATACATGATAATGATGAAAGAGAGTTTACAACTACCTACTTACTTGAATCATGGATCGATGAGGTGGATAACCTCTTCCTCGGGATCCATATGTAGCTCTAAAAATGGTTTGAGTCTTTGTCCATTAACTTTAAATATATCACCATTTTTAGGATTTTCAATTTCAACAGCACTATGAGGAAAAACGACCCTAACAATGTAAGGACCTTACCACCTAGACCTCAATTTCTCGGGAAATAAATGAAGCCTAGAGTTGTATAAAAGAACTTTTTGATCCGGAGAAAATGATTTTCTCAAAATGAATTTATCATGAAAAATGGAAATTTATTTATGCCAAATATAAATACAAATATGAAACTACTTGTCCAGAGCTATAATTATGTATACGTGTGTAAAGTAAATTGTTAATTTGTAATACCTTTAAATAGTAATATATATTTACAGCACAATAATCAATTTTAATCGAATATTATCTGTACTTTTTTACCTTAATCAATTTTTATTCAGAATTTATTAAAATCTGAGGTTAGTCCAGATTACTATCGGACTAGATTGACCCAGATTATACTTGAACCTATAAGCCAGTTAACATATTAGTTCGGTCCCCGAGTTGATCATGATTATAACAAAGTAAATGTTTGCTAGGACCGGCCTTTGAACCAAAATATATGATTCGGTTAATGCCAAAAATTGAAATTTAAAATAAGTGGGAAAAAATTATTGAAAACAAACATAGCTTACCACAGCAAATTCACCCTTAAAATTTAAGTTAGAAACTTAGAATTTACAAAGTTTAATACTTCATAGAGTTTAAGCTCACATTAAAAAACAATAGACAGTAGTCCATCCATTGATGCATTAACTCATTCTTTACTTGCTACTTCTTACTAGATGTCCTGCAAGATCAAGGATTGGAATTTAGAAACGAAATTGGATGCATATATATTCACCATACCAACAAATGAATACAGCAACCAAATTAGCCATGTTATGGAAACCAAATTAGCCACGTTATGACAAAGTTAAAAACTAGAACATCAGTGAGTAGATTTAAAAAATTAACTAACCTTAGACATCGGTGAGTAATAATTTCAAATACATACCATATTGTTAATGAGGTTCGCAAATTCTACAATACACATCTCATTGGCGATCAAGCATCCGATTGGTGTGAATAAACATCACGCCGGGGCAATTCTTCCTAAAATAGTAGTTCAATCCATCAAGTTCGCTAAACTTAACGCTAAAAATCAATAGAGAACCAAGGTCAAGAGCAGCCTCCTTAAGCATCTCGTCTGGTAAGATGATAAAAAAAATAAGACTTTAGACTAAGGAAACAATTTTTTGCATTTGATTTGACTGGAAAGGAGAGTTTACCTTTTTAGAATCCTTTGAATCATTTGTGATCTCCATCACCACAATTTTTTTCTTTTTAGCTGCATCTTTGATATACCAAATGGCATGCTCCCCATTGAGGTCACGAATCTCCTCAACCACAACATCAAAGCTAGGAGCAGCCTACACAATCTAAACAATTTTTAAATATTTATAACAAAAAAACTCAACATATGGATAAACATATAACAAAATATCGGTGCCAAAACATTTTTTAGAAAACCAATACACCACTACTAAGTGAGATTGTTAGTTAAGAGGAATAGTCACAAGAGCCGTATGGAGAAGCTCAACAAGAAAAAGAAAAGTGTGAAGAAACTATAGGTCGTACTAAATATAAGTTTGTGAGTAATATATTATCTAATAGTATTCAAAGAATTAACATGTAATTATTTATCTCTTTATTATAATTAATTTTTTTATTCGTTGAAATTTAAATTAGTTAATTTACGAGATTATTTACGAATTTGTTTATGCACCGGTAATGAACTTGTATACCTTGAATCATCGAACTTATTCACGAACATGTTCATAAATTATGTTCACGAACTATGTTCATGAGCACGTTAATCAATCTTGTTCGCTAGCTATCGATCCTTAAAATCATTTTCAAGATTGGCCGTTTGTGACGACTAAAGTTGTAGGGAAAGAAAATGTAGACCAAGTTCTTTCTGCTGTACGTTCTTGATAATACTTTATAAGTGAAAGAATGTCCTACTTTCTAGTGGGACAAATTGGGATTTGTTTAGTTTGGTTTGATTTATCCGATATCAAATCAACACTAGTAAATATTAAATCAAATCACTGAATCAATCACGATGACGCTATATTGTTGATGATGGCATCAAGTTGTTCGACCTTCATCTCCCGTGCAACAATTTGGGCATCGATCCAACTTAACATACATCGTTAAGTATCATCATGACCCCGATTCATTTCGTACGAAACTTATATTCCAATCGATTAATCTCACTGGCCCTCACACTAAAAACAACTGTTTGATCAACTAGCAGAATGGAAGCTTTACTGAGAATCTTGTGAGTTTGGTAAGAGAAGAAAAATAAGAACAATTGAGTACACAGCCCAATAAAAAATACAGCACTTCTCTTTGTTGTTCGAAAACAGAAACCTTTTTTCTTTTGGCCCAATAAAACATGTTTTTTAATATTCAGAAATTAATCAACATATAAATTATAAAGGATTAGCTAATAAATAATGTAGTGGGGAGTGGGGAGAAATGAAACAAATACTTACAATTACAGATAACTCAGAATCATCCTTAATTTCCATTACAATGATTTTTCCTTGGTTTTCTGCAAGGTAACTTCAGTCACATTGTTAAGAGTCTGTTAAGTGAAGAAAAATAAGAACAACTGAGTAAGGAGTAGACACTAAACAATAAACATACATTACTAAACTCTACAAGAACCTGTAAGCGTTCATAATACAATGTATACGATGCTGATGCAATAAAAACAGCTTTGAAAGAATTCATTAAATGGAAATGTGTACCAAATGCAGACTACAAACTTCAAAAGATAAAACCCCTTATAGAAAGAAAAAACAAGGTCTATTGAGTAGGCAAACCCTATCACGTAATTCACTTCAAGTCGTCACAAGATTGATAGAGAACATATGAATGAAGATTGGAGTTTGCAAAGTGTCAGATCTTCTATATGAAAATATAAACAAACTAGTTTTGTAAATTAGACTTTGAACAATAACAGAAAATAGCATATAATCTATGTCTATAACAATCAAATATTGGGGTAAGTCGTTGAATCAAAGGGATCCATCCTAGTGTTTCATTATCGCAATTCAGAAAAGCCCATAAGCAACTTAACATCGTTTGCAACAATTTTATTATCGCAATTCAGAAAAGCCCATAAACAACTTAAACATCACTTGGAATAATTAATAGCTTTAGAAGAACCCTTGTAGAAAGTATCAAGTAGAAAGAACAAGGTCTAAATTGAAGTCAATTAACATTCAAGCCTCATCGAAACATCGAAAACCCCATATCACCAAATCAAAGCAAACCACTTCAAGATACCTAAGTACACCATAACCCATCAAAGATCAAAACTTTAGACACAACTAAAGCTCAACACCAAACATAAACAAACAATCAAGTACTTAAAATACACAAATCAACATCAATTAACACAAGAATCAACCTCAAAACCAACAACAAAAATAGCAAGAATCACAAAAACAAAATATATACCAATCAATCCACTACACTTTACAAAAAAAAAGTACCCAAATACAGATATGAGTATACCAATCAATTCACTAGATCGAATCACCACAAACACAATTCCAAGATGACTAATGTGATTAGAGATTTAGGGTAAGCGATAGATACAAAGAGAAATATATAGAGATATAGAGAAAAATGGTAGAAAAATGAAAAAAGAGAAGAGAATCAAGAACAATTGAAGCCACAGCCCAATAAAAAATAAAGGCCTAATAAAAGAAATACAACACTTATCTTTGTTGTTCGAAAACAGAAGCATTTTTCTTTTGGCCCAATAAAACATGTTTTTTACTATTCGGAAATTAATCAACATAAATATAAAGGATTTGCCAATAAAAAATGTAATGGGGAGTGGGGAGAAGTGAAACAAATACTTACAATTACAGATAATTCAGAATCATCCTTAATTTCAGTCACCTCGAAGTTGTTTCCATCATGCTCCCCTGTAACTTCAGTCACCTCAACCTTGTTTTCATTGTTAAGAGTCTGGTAAGAGAAGAAAAATAAGAATAATTGAGTAAGGAGCACACACTAAACAATAAACATACATTACTAAAATATGCAAGAACCTGTAAGCATTCATAATACATGGTATACGATTCTGATGCAATAAAAACAAATTTGAAAGAATTCATTAAATGGAAATGTGTACCAAATGCAGACTACAAACTTCAAAAGATAAAAATCCCTTATAGAAAGTAAGAACAAGGTCTATCGAGAAGTAGGCAAACCCTGCCATGTAATTCACTTCAAGTCGTCACAAGATTGACAGAGAACATATGAATGAGGATTGGAGTTTGCAAAGTGTCAGCTTTTCTATACGAAATTATAAACAAACTTGTTTTGTAAATCAGACTTTGAGCAATAACAGACAAGAGCATATAATCTATGTCTATAAAAATCGGTAAAAACTAAATATTAGGGTAAGTCGTTGAATCAAAGGGATCTGTCCAAGTGTTTCATTATTGCAATTCAGAAAAGCCCGTAAACAACTTAACATCGCTTGCAACAATTTTAGTATCGCAATTCAGAAAAGCCCATAAACAACTTAAACATCACTTGAAACAATTATAAGCTTTAGAAGGACCCTTGTAGCAAGTAGCAAGTAAAAAGAACAAGGTCTAAATTCAAATCAATTAAAATTCAAGCCTCATCGAAACCTCGAAAACCCCATATATCACCAAATCAAAGAAAACCACTTCAAGATACATAATTACACCATAACCCTTCAAAGATCAAAACTTTAGACACAACTAAAGCTCAACAACAAACATAAACAAACAATCAGGTACTTAAAATATACAAATCAACATCAATTAACAAAACAATCAACCTCAAAACCCACAACAAAAATCACAAAAATAAATGTACCCATATATAGATATGAGTATACCAATCAATTCACTGGATCAAATCACCACAAACACAATTCCCAGATGACTAAAGAGATTAACGATTTAGGGTAAACAATAGATACAAACAGAAATACATAGAGATATAGAGAAAAACGAAAAAAATCGTAGATAAACGAAACAAGAGAGATGATAATCAAGAACAATTATAAACAAAGTAGACAAGGTGAATAAGTAGTCATAAGGTATTCACTTCCTTCCATATAGAGACTTGTCTATAACCTAGTCTGAGAGTTTTATGGTCTTCATTAAAAAAGATGTAGACAAGGTGAATAAGTAGTGCATTACTATATCACTCTTTTAAACGTGCTCAAAGTGATGTCTTGTCTATTGACATGGTTAGTACGTCTTGTCTATTGACATGGGTAGTATATTGAGATTGTTAGTACGTTATTATAGTCATTAAGCATATTTTAAGTTCGCCTATTTTCAATTTCGCCTTTTCTTTCTTTCATTCAAGAGTTCAATCATCCAGTCAGTTGTTCTTTATCATCATGGCGTCTACAAGCGAGGTAATCCAAGCGATGAACGACATCACTCTTGAAGACGAAGAAGGGGGGATTGATATAGAAGTGCCAGAAGGAGATAATGGGGAAAATTTTCTGGGCTTCAACGCAAAACTTTGTTTGGTAGGACGATTCTTGGTAGAAGGAGCGGTAGACTTCCAAGCTATGCAACAAACTCTAGCAGCACTGTGGAGACCAGGAAAAGGAGTGTTTATCAGAGAAATAGACCTCAATTTGTACTTATTCCAGTTTTACCATGAATTGGATATTAAAAGAGTTACAGAAGGCAGTCCCTGGTCTTTCAATCGTAAGGTATTGATTATAGCAAGAATGAAAGAAGGTGACATTCCAAGAGGAGTAGGTTTAAACAAGATAGACTTATGGACTCAAATTTACGAGTGACAAGCGGGTCTCATGTCGGAAAGAATCATCAAAGAAGTAGGCAACTACATTGGAGAATTTGTAGAATCATGCCCAAAAAATTTCGCCTCTGGATGGAAGGAATTCATGAGAGTCAGAGTGTCTATTGATTTAACAAAGCCACTAAAGAGGAAGATGAAGATTAGGAAATCGGGAGGGGAGTGGAACTGGATAGTGTTCAAATATGAAAATGTCCCAACCTTCTGTTTCATTTGTGGCCTAATTGGACATTCTGAAAAGTTCTGTAGCAAATTATTTGACACACCAGAAGCTGAAATTGTGAAGCCGTATGGAGTTTGGATGCGAGCTCCGTTCCGAAGACAGACAAAAATGTTTGGGGCTCAATGGCTTCGTAATGGTACTGAGGAAAGTAGCCGGAATTCAGTTGACGGAGAAGAAAGAGAAGAAGAAATTGCAAGGGAGAAAAGTCCAGCTAAAAAGCAACCGCAAAATCAGGAAAGTGGAAAAGTTAGAGTCAATAAAGGTATTATTCTCTACCAAAACAATACAAAAGCCACAAAACCTGCTTCTTCAACTTCAAAAACTTTTTCAGAGAGAAAGGATTTTTTAATAGCCGAAAGCAAAAACACTATAGTTGGTGAAAATAAAAAACGCAGGAAGGAATATGGGCCTGAATTACACACAGAGTGGAATAGTAATATTGAATTACAAATGGGCCGAGATGAGGGTGCAAGAGAGGACACGGAACAAGAAATGGAAACAAATTATATTGAAGTTAACGATCCAAAAAACGTGCAAAAGGCGGGCTTCGGAATGGAAGTCCGCCTAACTCAATGAGTACTTTTAGTTGGAATTGCTGTGGGCTTGGGACCCCATGGGCTCGTCAATTCCTCAAGGAGTCTGTTCTCCAAAAGAAGCCCAATTTTGTTTTTTTGTCTGAAATTCTCTGCAAGAAAGATAAGGTTGAGAAAGTTAGAAATATGTTAGGTTTTGAAGAAGCTTTTGTTGTTGATTCTCAAGGTCACAGTGGGGGTCTTGCCTTTCTGTCGAAAAATAAGGGAGAGGTCACTCTTTTGTCTTCGAGTAAGAATTACATTGATGTGATTATTAGCTCAAAAGGCATTCATAAATATCGTCTAACAGGAATCTATGGGGAACCTGATCGAGCAAAGAGAAAGGAAACTTGGGACCTTATAAGAAATTTAAACACCCATAGTGCTTTGCCTTGGTGTCTTATAGGTGACATGAACAACGTTCTGCACCAGGAGGATAAGAAAGGAGGATGCCCGTACCCAGCTTGGTTGCTTAGAGGTTTTCAATCAGTGTTAGATGATTGTAGCTTGAATGATATGGAGCTTCAAGGCTATAGATATACGTGGGAAAGAGGTCATGGGACCAATAGTTGGATTGAGATTAAGTTAGACAGAGCTCTAGCTTCGAGCAGTTTTCTTCAAACTTTCACAGAGGCCAAATTATCAAACTTAGAGGTGTCAACGTCGGACCACAGCCCTCTGTTTCTCGAACCAGTTGTTCCTCCTACAACGTATGCTGTTAAGCGTTTCATGTTTGAGAACGCGTGGTTGCGTGATCCTCTATGTGGGGAAATAGTGAAGGATGTCTGGACCTCTAACCAAAGTAAAACGCTCAAGGAAAAGATCGAAATATGCTCTAACCAGTTAATGAAGTGGGGAAAAGAGATTACGGGAAGTTTCAGAGTTAGAATAAATAAGTGTAAACAAATTATGAAATCAGTAAAGGCTAGGAGAGATGTTAACTCGATCAATTTATTCCAGGAAGAATCAAAGAAGCTGACAGAAATCTACAGCCAGCAAGAAATTTTTTGGAGACAACGCTCGAAGCATCTTTGGTTAAGAGAAGGCGTCAGGTCAAAAAATTAATGTGGAAAAGTCATCTGTGTTTTTCAGTCGAAATACCCACCAAGAGATTAAGCAAGCTATATGCACCTTATTAAAGTTCCACGAGGCAGATGAGCATTCCAAATATCTAGGTCTTCCAAACACTATTAGTAGAAACAAAACGTCAGTTTTTTCATATCTAAAAGATCGTATGAGAGACCGTATGATAGGATGGGATAAGAGTCTTTTATCAAAAGGGGGGAAGGAAATTCTGATAAAGACGTCTGCACAAACAGTCCCTAATTATGCTATGAGCATATTCCTTTTTCCTCAGAAATTGTGTTCAGAGATGGAGGGAATAATGTCCAGATTTTTCTGGAAAGCGTCGGGCAACAGAGACAAAGGAATCACTTGGAAAAGTTGGGATTCAATGTGTATGAGAAAATCGCAAGGGGGCTTAGGTTTTCGTAAGTTGCACCAATTCAATATAGCTATGTTGGGCAAGCAAGCGTGGCGCCTTGTCAATAATCAAGACTCTCTAGTTAGCAAAATCTATAAAGCTCGGTACTATCCTCAAGGTTCCTTTCTAAATGCCAAGACTGGAAATAATCCATCCTATGTTTGGAGGAGCATGTTAGAAGCTCAGGTCTTGCTGAAAGCAGGGGCAGTTCGTAGAATAGGAGATGGCTCCAACACTGACATTATAAATGATCCATGGCTTCCTAACCAGGATAATCCTTTCGTTCAATCAGCACACCATTCTCTTCAAGGGAATAAGGTGTCTTCTTTGATGATCACAGGCCAAGCCGTCTGGGATATGGAGGTGATTAACGATATCTTTGATGAGAGAGAACCGAATATAATAGCTTCTATCCCCATTACAAGCTCAGACCCTGATTCTTGGTACTGGAATAAAGAAAGGTTGGGTATGTATACAGTGAAGAGCGCATACATAACCCTTCAAGATAGTGCTAACATTAATGGTTTCAGTGACAACTCGGGATTCTGGCGGAAGATTTGGAATTTGAAAATCCCACTGAAGGTTAAGATCTGCGTATGGAGGGCATTAGCAAATGCACTACCAACAAAAGATCAACTGAGAAAGAGGAGGGTAGAAGTCAGTAGTATGTGTCCTGTCTGTAACACTAATCAAGAAGATATTTTTCATGCTCTAGTACTCTGTCCTTTTGCCTCGCTCTGCTGGAATCAGTTGGCCCTAACAAGTGATGGCAGGGTGACAACAAATCTACAACAATGGTTAGATGCAGTCATGCAAAAAAACTCAAAGGAGAAGGTCCAGAGAACACTTATGCTACTATGGGCAATATGGAAAAACCGAAATGATATCATATGGAATCAGAAAGGCATGGATTTTTCAGATGTCACAGCATTGGCAAATCTCTGTTTTAACCAATGGAAGAGTGCACAAGACAGAACATTCGACAACTATCTTGGGTTCATGACTCAAGCGGATGGTATGGAGCACTGGACCCCCCCACCGAAGGTATGGTTAAAATTAACACCGATGCTGCAATTTTTCAGGATCCCCCTAGGTTCAGTTGGGCGTTTATTGCTCGAAATCACAATGGAGAATTAGTTCAAGCTGTTTCAAGATGTCATCAAGGGTATATGGATCCATTCTTAGCAGAAGCCATGGGAGTTCGCGAGGCCTTAAGTTGGGTGAAAGAAAAAGGATGGCAAGCAGTGGTTATGGAAACAGATTGTCTAGCTGTGATACAAGCAATTCGATGCTCCTCAATTAATCTTTCTTATTTAGGTAGAGTGATTGATGAGTGCAAAGGCTTGTTATTTCAACTAAAAGAACGTCATATAACGTTAAATTTTGTAAAACGATCTGCGAACAAGGTTGCTCACTATATAGCGAGACAATCTAGTTCTATAGCTGATCGTAGTTGGTTTGGGGGGAATGCCCACCCAGACTTATCTCATGTAATTCTCAATGATTTGAAGTTTTAATGCAATCTTTTTATGGCAAAAAAAAAAAGTAGTGCATTACTAGCAATGTGACACTCAGTTTAGGCCTTGCCAATGACCCCAAACAAGTAACAAAATTTCAACATTTTATTCTTTTTTTCTTCAACGCTATACATATGAAAATGACAATCACTTTGCGCCCCGCCCAAGAAAACTATTATTATTTATCAAAATTATCAATTTTGATTTCTAATTTCGTCTTTATGGATTCACAAAATTAATAAATTTTTTGATAATAAATTTTACTACATGGAAGATGTCATAAGGTGACCATGATAATTGCTAGTAATAAACAGATCCTTTAAGAGTATGCTGCTATCATATATTATCATTACACACAAAAATGGTGTGTGTTAAGTGTTAACAATGTTATAACGTGACCAGCTTGTTAATGATTGCTTTAAGTGCTCTCCAAGGTGGCGTAGTACATGGTGATTTGCTTTTATTAATCATTAAAATAAGAGTCTAGGTCCATTACACAAAATAAAGGCCCAAATTACATTTCAAGTCTAGTCCAATTACAATATTATCAGGCGGGGTCCGGTCTGGTGCAAACGTATGCACCAGACTGGTTATGGAACATACGGTTCCAGAGCCGTTGATTTAAAAAAAAAATTTCACCGTACCGCAACAAGTTTCCGCGGTACGGAGAAATTACAAAAATATCCCTACTGTTCACGTACCGCAGAAACTTTCTGCGGTACGGTGAACAGTAGATTTTTGATGTGAAAACAGGGGGCATTTTGGTAATTGCTCCGTACCGCGGAAACTTGTTGCGGTACGATGATTTTTTTTTTTTAAATCAGAGCCGTTGGATCAACGATCCAACGGTTCTGGAACCGTATGTTCCCTAACCAGTCTGGTGCATACGTTTGAACCAGACCGTTTGCCCTATCAGCCAAACGCATGTGTGTTTGAGAATATTTGACCGGCTTGTAGAAACTTTTAAGTGTGTCATGTTAGGGGGCACAAAACAAAACAACATCATATAAGATCTTTAGATAATGGCTATGAGTTCGAATCATAATCAGGCTTGTCTTGAATTTTCGAGGGACCTTGTGGTCTTAATGTCCAACATTATTATAACAATAATAGTATGATTACACATATACATAGAGAAGATGTGATAAGTATTCCACTTCCAAATATGGAAGTTGACCATGATAATTAAAAGCAATAAACAGATCCATTATACGTATACTGTCATGTAGTATGATTACACACAAAAATGGTGTGTTATAACGTTGAAACCTTTGTTAATATAAAATTACTTTACGTACTCTCCAAGAAGATGGTGTAGTACACATGGTGACTTTGGTGTAGTATAGATGGTGACTTGCTCTTACTCTTAGCCTCTTAGGCAACACTGAACTAAAATGTCAGTATGCAAGATGTATTTATCATCGAATAAGAGTCTAGGCCCATTACATAAAATAAAGGCCCAAATTTTGTTCCAAGTCTAGTCCAATTATAATATTATCAGGTTTTTGTTTGCAACAAAGCAGACACATGTGTGTGTGTGTTTGAAAATATTTGACTGACTGTTTAGTGTTTCAAGTTAAGGGGCACAAAAGAAAACAACATCATATAAGATCTTTAGATAATGGCTATGTGTTCGGATCATAATCCCTAGGGATTGCAGGTAATAATTCATATTCCTAGTAATCTAGATAACCAAACAGAGAGGGAGGCCATACATCAAAGGCTTCAGAGTTCTGTTAATATATAATTTTGGTTGCGATCTTGTGATGGGCATTTTTAATTTTTTATCAGGTCAGGATGCCATATTGCATGGCTACTATAAGCCTTCTTCGATGCATCATCTTTTGTTACATATGAGCTAGGCTGTGACTGATATTCAAGTGAATGATCTACTTGCTCAGTGGCCACCAGATGATCTTTTGTTCCGAGTGGATTCTTGTAATCCGATACTGAACTTCTTTTTCCCAGGGTGATGTGGACGAGGACTTGTCTCTCAATATCTACATAGTTAGATACTTAATTTTCATGTCCCAAAATAGCTATTGTTTTTTATATGCTTCTAGTGTAATACCAATTGCATATGAATTTCTTTTGGATACCTCTCAAGCAAAGGTTTATACGTCTCCTTTAGTGTAGCTACCTTTCTTCTTTTCTTCCACCATGCATTTCATTAGGTTGCGCTCCACTGTAATGTAAACAGCATAGAGCTGCAGAAAGACTCCCTCTCCTGTCTTTACTAAAGGATGCACACTATCTCCACAATTTAGTAGAAGAAGGCTCTCTACATAATTTGAATGTATATATCCCTGATTGGTTGGATACATTGGAGAAAGACAAAATCGTGATCTAGATTCAGCTATTGATCTGAATTTTGTCAACTTTGGGCACTCCATGTCGCACAAATATAACTTAGTTAAAACACATGAATCCCCTGCAATATAGGAAGTCCTTATCAAACATTTACCATTATTTAAGAACCCTACAGCTTGATGATGACCGGCTTCTAGTAATTCGATACTGAACTTCCTTTCCCAGGGCGATGTGGACGAGGAGGACTTGTCAATCCAAAACATATGACTTCTTGCTAGATGTTATCATATATGCAGTGTCATCCACAAACTTGGTAACTAGAATGTGCAAAAAATTTACTCCGTAACAATGAAAGAAATCAGTATATTCTGTATTCCAGTTGTAGTAATTTAGTAATGCTATAAACAGAAACAATGTATATATGCATTATTAACATGAGCAATTACTATCACCTTATAATCCTCATCGTAAACCCAAAGGCTATACTACAAACAATTCGAGTAAAACCAGCATCGTCATCATCCTTAACAGAAGATTTTTATGTATCATATTGCCGATACCATAATACTGATCCGACAAACATAACAACCCGTTACAGACCCCCTATATCTTTAGATTAATATTATTAATTACCGGTGACATCTCTTCCATTAGAATTAAAGAGGATCGCTATCAGTAGTAACGTGCACAGATTGTCATGTTCATAGAGCATATACTTTTTTTTTTTGCTAAGCATATACTTGTTGATAGGTGAGGTAAATATTTGCGAAGGAAGCACTGTTCTACTACTTGTTGATAACTTACACTTTCATCAACCTTCACCCACCAAACCATCTCCAAATTGTTTTGAGAAGTCCAGAAATTACAACAATTGCAAGAGGCAAACCATGACATTTTCCTGTAATACGTTTCCGATCAAATTCAAATAGTCAAAAATTCTTCCCGTTGTGAAAGCTTTCATTCTAAACAAATCAAACTTTCACCTCCCGTTAGGAAACGTACACAAAGTGGATTCCCGTAGGATTGTGCACGCAAAGCAACGTCTTTGAGCAGTCAGCATTATTTTACTCCCATTGTGGTCGAATGAGAAACAGCTTTCAAAATCATCCCATGCAATTGCTACTCCATATATCATCAATAACTATAAGGTATCTCCGATCCTTTAAAGCACGATACTATTCATGGGCTACTATATTTTCATTCATGCTACAAATTTCGTCAGTAATCTCAACGACATACCTTAGAATGGTAAGCAATAAGTCCCTCTTATTATAAACCTGAGAACAAGTGACCCAGGCACGAACCTAAAAGTATGATACCACGTAAGAATCATTATATAATCTTGTAGCTAATGTAGTCTTGCCAAGTCCAGCCATCCCTACAATCAAACTAACTCGAAGTTTTTTTTCCTCAAAAGGCAACTTCTTGAAAAGTATGATATAACTTGGCTACTTATTTAAGAATTTCAGCTCTAAATATACTTTCAAGATATGTCAGCATATATATTAATGATATGATATTTTTTATGCATGACAAGTGTGATAAGTAACACTTATCTTGAGTTTGAGAAGCAGGTTCTGATCTGAAAGTATAAACTCTTCATGCCAACTATGCTCTTTTTCCTACTAGAATTGCTGTAAAATGCCATTGAACTCAACATAATGTTGCCACGATGCTAGCGCGTTGATACATGTGCAGACTCCATAATAGAGATATATGAATGCAACGTTGCTTGATGATTGTATGTGCTAACAAGCATCGGAGCCATTGTGAGTTTTTCCAATAACAAATTGATGCAAACATTTCAACGCTTCCTGCAGAATGAGATTCATGCGACGTTGTATGTTTGCTTGAGCTTTGTTAGATAAATATTGCATTCACGTCCCTCTCATATTGTAAGCTCACATGCATGAAACTGTGAAATTTTGCGCTCTTTTATTATTCTGTAAGTCCTTGCAACAGATTCGGGGTCCAGCTTCGTCTGTGTCCCTACTTAAGCAATCCTGGGTAAGTGATTTATTACTCTCTCCAACACATGCATCTCGTTTGCTGCTAATTTTTCCATGGATATAAAAGCTTTTAGACCAAGGATTTTTTACACCTGTTTTTTGTACGATCGAGTTCAGGTCACCTGCGGTATTTTCTGAGAGCATTTCTTTATTGCTTCAATTCTTGTATCCGCTGCAAGATCCCACATTTATGGTTTCTCCTTTGACTTTTTTCGTAACTTCTTGCTTGCGAGCTATTGTACATGTTTTTCTTTTTGTTTCATGTTTTTTGCTGCTGCCTCATAGCAAAGCTTTTGCTGCAAACTTTTAATCTCCTCGCAAGACCTATTTGGTACCATTTTTTAAAATTTGCTAAACTTGATTCCCATATAACTTCATGCCAATGCTCTGATCTGATTTTAAACAATCTGCACGACGCCTTTCTTCACTGGCATTACTTATCAAGTAAAATTGAGTTGTTGACCTCCTTCTCCATATCTTCGGTTAATTGGTTCGTACTAGTGCTGGAGGTGAGCCGAAGACCAGTAATGCGGTTTTAGTTTCCAGCGAAAATTCTGCAGCAGGTTTTTAACCCGGATTTGTATCTTGTAACTTCGCACGGGGTTGTCATGAATCCTGTGCCAGCGTTTCTAGTTATTATTGGCCGAAGTTAAGATGCTCATGTCAGACGACACCTTGCTTTTCACAGCATTTTCTTGAAAGATAAATTACTATAAATTATTATTATATATAGGACGATTAGTTATGATGTAATGCAGTGTATCTAAAGCCTATAAATAGGCTGGTTCTCTCTCTGATTGCTGGTTCTCTCTCTGATTGTTGTGTACCAAGTGAGGTATAAAACAAGAGTGAAACACCAAGAGGAAAAGATAGAGCTGAAGCTCTTTGTTGAGAGAAAAAATAAGGGCTGTAGCCTATTGTAAGAAAACAAAAAACTGTAACTTTTGTTAATATATACAGGTTTGTGTTTGTGTTATACAAAAAATTAATATTTGTTCAAGGCCCACGTTTCCAACAATTTTTTAAATTTGCTAAACTTGATTCCCATATAACTTCATGCCAATGCTCTGATCTGATTTTAAACAATCTGCACGACCTTTCTTCACTGGCATTACTTATCAAGTAAAATTGAGTTGTTGACCTCCTTCTCCATATCTTCGGTTAATTGGTTCGTACTAGTGCTGGAGTGAGCTGAAAACCAGTAATGCGGTTTCAGTTTCCAGCGAAAATTCTGCAGCAGGTTTTTAACCCAGATTTCTATCTTGGAACTTCGCACGGGATTGTCATGAATCCTGTGCCAGCGTTTCTGGTTATTATTGGCCGAAGTTAAGATGCTCCTGTCAGACGACACCTTGCTTTTCACAGCATTTTCTTGAAAAAGAACCCAATCAAACTGCCAGCCATCGCCAGACACTAACTTCGTACCTGCGCTCAAACTGAATTTCCCGGAAATCTCAAAATAGATTTCCTCAAAATAGAGTCTGAAGTGGGTTTCACTGCATCAAGCCAAGCATTTGTGAGTAATAGTTGTTTCTTCAGTGTCTCCACCACGATGAGGTACTCACCAAGTGGATTTGTTAAGCCAGTATTCAGTTTGTTGCTTCAAATCACTCTGTACCACGTTGATTCATTTTGAGTTTCAATCCTTTTGTTAAGAATTACTGGTTTCTGACAGACATGCTTTATATCCATGTGAACATTACTACAGTTAAACCTCTTTAAAGTAATACCCTTGGGACCGGGAAAAAATATTACTTTACCGAATTTATTACTTTATCGATATAATAATATTTTATTACTTTATCGATAAAGTAATATTTTATTACTTTACCGAATTTTTATGTTTACGTGGTACAGTATAATATATAATGTACGTATAAAAACTAGAATTAATCACATGCAATGTATTTGATCTAAAATTACTTTTATTATGATTACTTATATCCAAAAACTAGATGCATGCATATTAAAATTGCACCAGATCAGTACATAAAGGTAACATGTGTTGTGTACGTTGTATTGAAACTCAACCATCTAATATTTATTGTAATTCTTAAATAAAAATACATGAAGAGACACCATAATATTAATGATAAGACTTTGTGATTAACTATATAAAATGATAGAATGGTACACTACAGACACATACAATATCAACTTTGTTTTACAGTATACACCAATGTCTTCGCATCATCTAAAAGGAGTGAAAAAATCAGCAATCACAGATAAGATAAGGAGTGCTATTTGTGAATATAAAAAGAAGAATCCAGGTGTAAGCCAGAAAGATTTACAAGCATGGGTACATCAAAAATATGACTTAGATATCAGTCAATCAACTATATCAAACACACTCAAGAGAGCCTCGGAATACTTGTCCGACGAGAGGAAACAAAGTGATGTCAAAAAACACAAATCAGCAAAATATCCAGAGTTAGAAGAAACAAGCTACAATAGATTCATATTTTAATAAGAATTAAATTTTGTAATCATATACATTATATATATATATATATATATATATATATATATATATATATATATAATTATGGAATTATTACTTTACATATTACTTGGGCCCTTAATGACTTTCGAATTTTTTATTATCTTATGCTTTTAGCGAGAATATTACTTTACAACATTGGCCCAAGTTGGGACCGATGAAAATTATTACTTAAGCGAGGTTATTACTTTATCGGATATTACTTAATCGAGGTTTAACTGTATGTACTTTCTGTTCATCGTATGCAGTGAGCTACTAAATTTCCTCCATGATTTTTTTTTTTTTAAATTTGCTGGCAACAGGACCCATGACTTCCTCTCTTTTTTTATTCAATCAGATTTCTCAAGCACTCTTTATGATCTGCAATGTTACTCAGATATCCTCGTTTCTTTTTTCTTGTTGATGGATCCTAAGTTAAATAAATATGGTTCAGGCCCATTACAAAAAAGAACAGGTCCAATATTTTTACAAGCCCAGCCCAATTGTATCTTAAATGTGTAGGAAAAAGAGGTGGCAAAAAACATGACTAGACTTTTTCTGGGCTGACGCGTGGATAAAGGGGAAGGAGATCAAAACAGAGGGGAGAAAAAAATGTTGTCTTGACTTACTTGGTTATGTGAATGACGTTACCAATTGTTGTACTAGAGCGTGCTTGAATAAATGATATCCACTTGGTTAATTTTTTTGGATTCTCCATTAAATCTGTTGCCCAAACAAAAATGATTGCAAAACCAGAGTACTGATAAACTTTCGATCCCTGGGACTTATATATCTCAAACAGATTTTTGGTGCTGCACTTATCGTGTCTAAGCTTTTGTCTCTAGTTGGGGAATACAAACTTGGTGGACATCTAGCTCATAAAGAGTCTAAAATTTTAACTAAGTATTTATATAAATAGTCCTTTAAAGTGATTCTTATAAAGAAGCCCAATTATATCCTATATATAATTGGCGTAATGAGATTTGGGTGGTCGGGATTAAAACGTAACGAGATTAGAATTAGGCTAGAGAACAAGTTGAGTTAGAAAAGTTGGCCTATATTTTTCGTTTTAAATCTATTAACTAATTGTATTTTTAATTTAACAAACAAGATAAAAAAAAAAAGAAAAAAGAATGCACTAAAATAAATAACACATGATAAAACAGAAAAAATTAAAATTGAGAAAATTATACTCCAATTAACTAAAATTAATACAAAGATAATTTAGAATAAAGTTTAAAATATAATTTAAAAAAAAAACCTTACCACGAAAAAGAGTTTCAAGAAAATCTAATTTTTAGAAAAAGTCATAAAAATATTTTACTTTTAGATTTTACAACAAACATGTTTTTAAAATTTATACTAACAAAAGTCAACACAAATCAATAAATTAACATTTTATTATTTTCCAAAGATTCTAAATTTGGTACCAAAGTTGTAAATACATTAAAAAATAATCCCAAAATCTAAAATAAGATAATTAATAGAGAATCAAAATATAATAAGTACAAAAAATCCTATAATGATCTAATAATTTAAAAGTTACAAAAATATTACATTTCATCAACAATAAAATTTAAAGTAAATTAATAAAGAATAAAATTAATAAAAATTCATCATCAATTTAATTAATTATTATTATTATTATTATAGGAAAAAGAGTTGTAGTCGCACAAAACTTACACACAATTAACAAATAAGGATAAAATAGCAAAAAACCATAATGAAAAATAAATTACAAATTCATTCTTTATATAAAATAAATAAGTATACAAAGTATACCATCAGAATTTCAATTCAAAAAAATACTTTTTTAAAAAACAAGAATTTAAATTTAATTATAAAACCAATTTTTTTTTAAAGAAAGTATATGGTAAACCAAGATATTAAAAAAGTAATCAAAAAACATGTTATAATTAGAAATGGCACAAAAATTTAACAAAATATAATTTAGAAAACTAACGCTAATTCAAAACAAAAAATATAATTTTAGAAAATTAAAATCAACAATAAAATGTAATATAATGCACTTGAAATAAATATAAACCAACACAAAAATATAAAAGATAGTACAAACTTTCTTTAAAAAAAAGTACGAATGTATATGTATTTTACAATAAGTTCTCACATTTTTAAAGTATATTATATATATTCTAATAAATAGAAGAAAACACGCCAAAAAATATGAAACATTAAAACATATGTTAGGCTTAACCTTAAAATATAATTTTCAAAAAGATCGTTTACCAAATAAAAGTGTTTTAGGAAAAACATTATTTTAATAAAAATTATTAAAGATTCTATTTTTAGGTTTGACAACGTTTATAATATTAACAAACAAGGATAAAATAGCAAAAAATCATAATAAAAAATAAGTCGCAAATTCATTCTTTATATATAATAAACAAGTAAACAAAGCATATCATCAGAATTTTAATTCAAAAAATACTTTTTTAAAAAACAAGAATGTACATTTAATTACAAAATGAAAAAGAGGTTTTTAAGAAAATATATGGTAAAATAAGATAACAAAAAAATAATCAAAAAACATGTCATAATTGGAAATGACACCAAAATTTAACAAAATATAATCTACAAAACAAACGTCAATTCAGAAAAAAAAAGTTCTAAATGTAGAAAACTAAAATCAACAATAAACTTTAATATAATGCACTTAAAACAAATATATAGCAACACAAAAACATAAAAAGATAGTACAAACTTTCTTCATAATATAAAGAATAGTTAAACCAATAAGTTTCCACATATAAGTATATTATATATATTCTAATAATATTGAAGAAAACTCCCAAAAATATGAAATATTAAAATATATGTTACGCTAAACCTTAAAATATAATTTACATATTTCCAAAAAAGTTAAAGAAATGCCTTTAAAAACTATAAAAACACTATAACAAAAGATCTAAATATTTTAAGATAACCATTAAATTAAATAATCAAAAAGATAAAAAAAAATAATATATCATATGTAATCTAATAAAATAAAAAAATTCAAAAATAATTATGAAATACTAAAAAATATGTTAGCCTAAACTTTAAAATATAAATTAAAGAGAAACCATTTACAAGGAAAAAAAATGTATACTTACAAATCATATAATATATATATTCTTATCATTAAAAGTAAAAACAAATTTTTCAAAATACTATTAAACTAATTTTTCATGAAAAAATTATAATCAAAATTGTACTACAAAATATTAATTAAAGTAGTTACCTCGCACGAGTATAAAGTTGAGTATTCACCTCCCTAGGAAAATACTCCTTCTAATCTAATTGACGAATTGTTTGTAAAAAGTTTGTACTATGGCTTACACCGTTTGAACTGTTTGTAAAAAGTTTGTACTATGGCTTAGAGCATTCACATCCCATTCCTCATCCTCAACCCCAAAAACTTACTAAAAATAGTAAATCTCCAAATAAAAATAGTAAATCCCCAAAATTATCAAAAAGTTTCTACATCCCATTCCCCATTTTCCATTCCCCTATCCCTATATTCTTTTTTATATTACTTCTTTCTCTCTCTTTCACTTACAATTTTAACTACCAAAACTCACCCACTATTATAAATACAATTTAATATTATTATATGAGGAGAGAGAGTGTATGAGGATGGGGATGAGGCATCAACTTTGGTCCCTAAATATGGGGACTCAAACTTTGGTCCCTAAATCAAACCCCAAAATGAGGAATGAGATAGAGGAGTGTTTTAGAAGAAAAGTTGGACAAATCCTCAAATTATAAGGATGGGGTTGGGGTTGGGGATGGGGGATGGGATGTGAATGCTCTTACACCGTTTGAAATGGTACGGTACTATTGATTTTACCTATTTAGCCTTAATTAATGACTTAATTATCCTTACTTAATTACTCACGATTACTAAAAACTAATAAATTTCTCTTTTTCTTACCATTTCTATTTTTCAATAACAAATCATTTTCCTTTTCACGTATAATACATTAACTTTTATATTTTTTCTAACTAAAATTTTTCCTTTTTCTAAAAACACTATGTGAAATTCTATATATAATAATCAAAACGTTAAAAATTTGGTCGGTCGATCGTTTACTATTACCTTTTTATTTTTCAATAACAAATCATTTTCCATTTTCACGTAAAATACATTAACTATTATATTTTATCTAACTAAATTTTTTCCTTTTCTAAAAACACTATATGTGCAATTCTATACTATATTATTATGTAATAAACGAAACATTAAAAGTTTGATCGGTTGGTCGGTATGGTACGTGTTGATTTTACTTTTTTAGCCTTACTTAATGATACATGTTATTTTTACTTAATCATCCTTTCATAATTACTTATAATTACTAAAAACTAAAAAATTTCATTTTTCAGGTAAAACATGTTACATTTTCTATTTTTCAAAAACAAATCAATTTCTTTTTTTTACGTAAAATACATTAACTTTTATATTTTATCTAACTAATATTTTTTATTTTCTAAAAATACTATGAGAAATTCTATTTAATAAAATAAAATAAAATTTTATAATTATAATTACTAATAATTAGCCAATTATCGTTTTCAGCTAAAATACGTTATTTTTTTTATTTTATTTTTTTCCGATAAAGCCTACTCGGATAGTTTTATTTAAGTAAATAAAATAATAACATTATAATAACTAATTGGTAATGTTTTTCGACTAAAATATACTCCCTTTGTCCCATAAAACTCTTCCCACTTTCCTTTTCGGACATTCAAAATACTATTCCCCTTTCTATTTTAGGCCATAAAATAACTATATTCTATACCAACTACTTCACTCACTACCCCTTAAAATAATATTAAATACCCACTATTTCACCGACTAACTCTTAAAAACAATATTCAACACCCACTACTCTTTAAAACCCCTTTTTCCTTAAAACCCGTGTTTTTCCCCCAAACGAGCAAAGTTTTTAGGCACTGAGGAGTATCATCTTTTCTATAATTTCAAACTAAAATCCATCGTTTTTTAAAAATATCACGGATAACATATATATGATTATTATCAGATTATATAATTTAAAATTTTAAGCTTACAAAATTCATGTTTTAAAATTTTTAATTCAAATTAAAAAAATTCTATTATATTAAAGAACATATGTGCATGGCACAGATTTTATTTTAAGTCAGTATATGTAATTATTAAAGTATAAAAAGATTTGTAAACTTTCGCGTGACAGATTCCTAGAAATTTATGTGTATCATCTTCTATATTCTATCGAAACAGAATACATGGCCAGTTGGCCACCAAGTCATGTAGGTGAGTTGAGGTGTGCGAATCACAGTCTTCTACTTCTAATAATAATAGAATTTGTTTAAGTAAATATTACATTTAATACATGATTTGATTTTGAATCATATAACATTTATTATTATTGTATTAATTATTTAATATCTTACATAATATATTGTTAGGTTTCCGTGATAATATTTTTTTAAATTTAGTTTAATATTTTATAGTTGTTGAGATTAGATGGTAGTACTCATACATTATCCAAAAATTACCCAAAATAACTCTTTTTTAGCTCCATTTACCCGTTGGCGGGGATATACAGCGCGCCCAAAATACTAATCACAGATGAGTATTATGTGAAAAAATTATGAATAGTACCATTTTACTATTATTATTTTTTTTTGCCACAAAACCATTTTACTATTATTTAGAATTACCATTAATAACAAATCAAATTAGAGAAGTACCAAATAATTTCCCACTCTAATTTAAATCAGTACTAAATTATAAAATAAGTAGTAAAGATCATAACAAGATAAGTAAGGGCCTGTTTGGCTTACCATAAAATAAGTAACTTATAACTTAAAGTGATAAGTATCATATAAGTGATAAGTAAATCAGAACTTATAAGTTAATAGAGTGTTTGGTAAATCAGAAATTATAAGTCAGTAGAGTGTTTGGTAAATCAGAACTTATAAGTTAACTTTTTTAAATATTTTCAAAATATTTGTTTTTTAATATATATAAGTGGATATCAATGGATAGATCTCGATAAGTAGAGAAATTTGACATATACATATCAATTTTTTAATGTACGAATCAAAAGATATATGATTTTGAAGATTTGAAGGATATTATATATTGCGTATATCGAGAAATAAGAATAAGTTGAAAGTTGAATGTCAGGATTTCTTAACATTCAACTTATCCCATAAGTGTAGAAAATGGGCATGTACTTATTTTGGCAAACGGTCTTCAAAAACAGGAAATGAGCTTTCCTCGTATAAGTGCACTTATTTGAAATGCCAAACACGCACTAAAAATGTGCAATCAAATTATTTTCCCACTCTGAAATCTAGAAATGAACTTTTACCTACATGCAGTAATTTCTTAAATTGCAATCATATCCTACAGAAATTTCTTCCAAAAGTTTTTTTGGTGCATTTTTACTACTTCTATAATTAGCAAGAGGGATGCTATACCATTTTTTAGTACGGTCAACAAATTGATATGGAACTGTTGGATTGTAAAACGGTCAACGATCAAACGATTGGATTTTAAAATAGAAGTATAACAATTTTTAGATTTAATATTAAAACTTTTATTTATTTAATTGATATTAAGATTATATTACTAAAAAGTAAATTTTAATATTGTAAACTAAATATAAGTAGGTTTTTTAAATTGAATAATAGAGTTTTCAATGTAAAAGTTTGTAACATTCTTTTCTCTTCAATTTCCTAGTAGTTTCAGCTTGATAATGGTGCTGTTTGGCTCACCTTAAAAATAAGTGGTCGGATAAAAATTTCATATTTTGATAAAAAAATTTATGAGTTGATTTAATATACGTGTGAGATTCCATAAGTTGAAAAAAAAGTGTTTTTTAAGAAAAAAGCTAGGAATCTTAGCTTCTTTCTTGAAATAAGTCAACTTTTTTGGAAAATAAACTTCCTCAAACACTCCCAATCCCAATAATTATTAAAGCATTTTCTTGATTTTTACATGGATTGTAAAATTGTCTAAAAATCTGATTCTTAGAACTCAAGATAGAGTTAAATTAATAGAAATTTAATGTGTCAAGTCTAACAAATAACATTTTTTATTAATTTATCCTCAAATTTGGTTGTTTTTCTCTAAATCTTTTAAATTTAATATTGTGTATTTTCTTCAATAAAATATTAAAATTTATCAGGAAAAAGTCAAATTCAATTTAAATAAATATAAATATTAAGAAAATTTTATTTGTTAATATAGTTTAGGGAAATTACCAAAAATATCATTTTTTCTAAGTTTTTTACGATTTTATCATCTTTTTAAAATATTTGCAAAAATTTTGTTTGCAACCAAAACAATCAAATGCAACTTGTTTTTACAATTTTCTGAAATATATTTGATTTTAATTGCATTTGAGGTTATTTTTGGTTGCATTCAAGGTTGTATTTGGTTTAACCGATGCAAATTGTTAAGCAATTTCTCATAGTATTTTTAGAAATTGGGTCTGCCCTGCTATGTGGTCGGCGGCTTTTCTTTATCGTATTTAAAGATTGCAGGTCATAATCAACTAAGAACATCTTGTTTTCAAGAAGGTTGCCAACATCTGTGTGGCAAGCAATTTTGGTTGTCTTCCTATTGGAGAGCCAAGGTTGCCAACAATTGTTGCCAAAAGTTGGCAACTTCCTCAAATGGTTAAAGTGCATATTTTTGTTTAAAAGAAATATACCAATATACCTATTTTACATGTCTTTCTTCAAATTTACATTATTTAATTATTCATATGGGAACTATTTATACAACTTTTAAAGTTGACAACCATTGAATCATTTTTCTATTCAAAGTTACCAAATTGAAGATCAATTAAAAAATTAATTTTTTTTGATGATTTGGCAAAGTTGGCAACTTGATTAGCAACTCCTATTGGAGATGCTCTAATTAATTCAGTTATCTGTATAGTAGTGTTCTTCGTATCAAATCAATACAGGGGATGGTAGGTCTCCAATAAAAACCATAATATTAGAAAATAGATAAAACAAATGTAGACAACATGCATTAAGCCGATCCTGAATTTGGATACTTCTCAAGCAAAAGATTAGACGCCTCTTTTAGTGTTGTTACCTTTCTTCTTTTTCTTCCTCACACTAGTGTAAACAGGAGTTGCAGGAACTATTGTAAACAGCATAGAGTTACAGGAACTAGAAAAGTTTCTTGAATCCACAAAAGGATGCACGCTATCTTCATTAAGCAGAAGAAGGCTCTCCACAAAATTAGATTGTATGTTACGGTCAAATAGATTGAAAGCGAGATTCAGTTAATGATCTAAATTATGTCAACTTTGCACACTCAATGTCGCACAAAAATAACATGGCTGCAGGAGTATTGGAAGTCTTTACCAAATATTTCCCATTATTTAAGAACCCTACAGGTTGATGATAAATGGCATCTTTCAATTCGATACTGAATTTATTTTCCCAAGGTGATGTGGACGAGGAGGATGTTATTCCCAGATTACACACTTGTATAATTGTAGAAGGGGGGGTTAAATACAATTCTTGATATTTATAAGATTCTTATCAACGAAAGACAGGATTAACTGAAGCCGTTCAAACAGGTATAGGCCAATTAAACGGTATTCCCATAGCACTTGGGGTTATGGATTTTCAGTTTATGGGGGGTAGTATGGGATCCGCGGTTGGGGAGAAAATAACCCGTTTGATTGAGTACGCTACTAACAAATTTCTCCCTCTTATTATAGTATGTGCTTCCGGGGGGGCGCGTATGCAAGAGGGAAGTTTGAGTTTAATGCAAATGGCTAAAATATCTTCTGCTTTATATGATTATCAATCAAATAAAAAGTTATTCTATGTACCAATTCTTACATCTCCTACTACAGGGGGGGTAACTGCGAGTTTTGGTATGTTGGGAGATATCATTATTGCCGAACCCAATGCCTATATTGCATTTGCGGGTAAAAGAGTAATTGAACAAACATTGAATAAAACAGTACCTGAAGGTTCACAGGCGGCTGAATATTTATTCCAGAAGGGCTTATTCGATCTAATCGTACCACGTAATCCTTTAAAAAGTGTTCTGAGTGAGTTATTTCAGCTCCACGCTTTCTTTCCTTTGAATCAAAATTCAATAGAGCATTAAGTTCCTTTTTTATTTGTAGCAAACAAATAGTTAGTTTATCAGAATCCAAGTAAAACGAATATGAATGGGGTTTCTTTGTTGACATAAGATCTAAATTGTAAAAAGAAATCAAAAGTTGTGGATAACTCCTTTTTATCTATATTCTTGATTACTAATTCAGTTAAGAGGCCTCTATCAACAAGAAAAATAGTGAATTCTTATTTTCGTTAAATTCTAGGAAAATAAAAATATGTATATATAATCCAAATATAAAATTCTAGAATATAGAAACTATAGATATGATATATGCTTTTATACCTTCTATACTCACTTAGATATATACTTAGATTTATACTAATCTTTATCTTTATAATATTAATATAAATAATAACAGGTACAAATAGTAAATTGAGGTATCCTTTATATGACAACTTTCGACTTACCCTCTGTTTCTGATAAGAACTCCAGAAATCTATACTTAGATAATTGCTGTAGAAAGATTAATGCACAAACACATAAAAATCAGGTGGTTAAATGCACCACCTGAAACTTTTATTCGAAGAAAACTCTGTGATACAAAAGTACACAGCTTCTGTTTTACAACTCTTTGCTTTCTAAGGATATTCAATAAAAACCCTAAGCAAAATGTATCTGTTTTCTTGGCCTACAAAGAGTTGCTACACTTGGTTATAAATCCCAAGTTTTTTTACAAGTACTACTGGAATAAGATAATATTAATCTAATTCTAGTTGACTTGCTACTACACTCCAAATACACATGTAGCCGAAAGGTTGTCCTTGTGAACAGACATGTCTCCTGCACCTTTCTTGTATTCATAGTGTAAACGGAATGCTTCTTTCTTCTGTGTTTCCAAAGTATGGCTGCCATACTGCTTTTTGTATCTACTATCAACCCATGTGATCTGTCAGTCAAACATGTCCTTATCAACTGCTAATCCCCAACTTAGCATAGAAGACAGTGTCAACGATTATCCGTTGATATTGTACACTGACATCCGTTGATGATGTATTGAACTGTATCCGTTGATATTGAGACTTGAGCTGTATCCGTTGGTAGAGTGGATTTGAGTTGTATCCGTTGATAGAGTTTTGTCTTCATCTGTTGATACACTTTCACTTAGACAGAATTACATAGCATAGCTTATTTACAATTGGCTACCCTATTCTGCCTATCCGTTGATGGTCAACATGACTGTGGATAAAAACACTATCAACTGATAACATAGAGATACTGCAGTATGCTACAAAACCTCATCCGTTGATGAGCTACCTGTCAACGGATAGAGTTATAAATCCTCATCCGTTGACAGCTACAAAACCTTATACAATTTGATTGATTGTGAAGTTATCATCAAGTACAACATATTCCTAACAATCTCCCCCAATTTATACTTGATGGCAATAAAGCATAAATTCAGGACCTTGATGATAACAAAACATTCCTATATATATATATATATATATATATAACAATGCAAAAATTGTATTAAGCTACAAAAATTAAAAACTGAAAGTTTGAGAAATTTACAGAGAAGTGCTCCTCTAGACTGAGCAGATTAAGACTGTTTCTTTTCTCTTGTTGGCATCACCCTTGATTTTCCTTCTTTGGCAGAGTTGGACTCAATCTGCATTTGGAGTTGCCTATAGAAGGCATCTTCTTCATCAACCTTTGGATTTAGCTTTTGTTGTAACCATCTCAGGTATTGAGAACTAGCCTTTGATAGTTGGTCTTCTAACCTGAAGAATCTCCTGTTACCATCTTCATCCCTGAACTCCATCATCGAGAAGGGTTGAAGGTGGATTTTCTGTCCATTGTATGGGATCTTCATCTTCCTTGGTAGACTTGATGGTGAGTTCCATTCCCTCCTTATCTGTTCTATTCTGTCCAGTATCTCCCCTTTTGCTATCTTGGAGAACCCTGTGTATCTCTTGATTGCAGAGAACACTTTGGTTAAGGTCAGATAATTTTCTCCAAGAACCCTCTGTAGTGGCCATGTCCTTTCCTTTCCTCCCTTGTATACAAAGACCAATCTCTCAGGCAAATGTTTATATTTGTCAATTCCTCTTACTTCTGACAATTCATCCAAATACAGATTCATGCCAGAGTATTCTTCAATATCTGCCCGATAGATAAAATCATCTTTGTTTTCCAAGATTGGCTGCCTGACAATAGCAGGTACCCTAGCAACTTGAATTGGTTCCTTTGAAGGTTGCTTCCTTGGTATCCTTTTCTTCTTTATAGGCTTCTGTTGAGGCTTCAGCAAGAATGAAGGAACCTCAATGAAGACAAGATTCATTGGTTCCTCTTTAGGTACTATAGGATCACCATGGAAATTCACAGCTGGGTTGAATACTTTTACAAAAATAGGTTGTGATGAGCCAACTGTCTCTTTGCTTTCAATTTCTGGAGAGACAGGCCTCCTTGCCTTTGATTTCACTCTCTTAGATTTGGATTTGGGGACTGATTTCACTTTCCTTTTGGATTTGGGGACTTCCTCAGGTTCCCTCATTTCATCCTCTACCTCATCCATTAACTCTTGAGCCAGCCTGGCTTGCTTCTCATCTGAGTTTTCATATTGATTTTCTTCACTTGGATGAGCTTCCCTGAGAAGTCTAGAGGTCTCCTCTCTTTTTGCTTCAACAAATCTAGGATGGCTATTGGATATATTTAAGACTTTTCCATTCCTTATTATTACAGCCATCTATTCTCTTACACTTCTATTGGCATTTTCCTTGAACTCCTTAATTTGCTTTCCCATTAGCTTTCCTTCATCATCCTTGGGAAATGGAAAGTCCAATTGTAACTTGTTCTTCCCATTTGCCTTTGGTGGAGAGTAGGCTCTGGTTTTTATGTATGGTTCAAATTCTTTGACATAAGATGGTTCAGCATCATAGAAAGTAGGAGCTACAATCTCTGGAGTGAGCACCTTCAGAATTGTATTTGATATTGTTGGAGCTGAGGACTTAGTAGAGAACAGATTTGATACAATTGATTCATTGATCATCCTTTCTGTTCTCATCATTCTTTCATTTGCCTCCTTGTTGATCTTTTCTAAGGCCTCTATTCTGGCTTGCCTTTCACCATCTGAGATTTTTGATAAGTCAGGAATCACAGGCAAAGCCTTTTGTTTCTTCACAGGGGAAGCCTCTATAGTAAATTCTTTTGGATTAACCACTATCATTGGCTGTTGCTCCCCCTCACTTTGTGCTATCTTGCTACTGGAAGCTAGAATTTGACTAGAAGTGGCTGCAACCTCTTCTACCTTTTTCTCCCCATTTTTGTTAGCATCAAGGGCTGGAGATGAGGCTGCAAGCAACCTTTCCAGTGGCTTAGTATGTTTGGCTTGATTTGCAATGAGTGTCTGCATTTGAGATTCCATACCATCCACTCTGGAGGAGAGATGCTGAACAGATTTGGCCAGGCTATCTTCCTTCAATAGTTTGCTAATCAGCACCTTCTGAGTGGTAGTAGGGGCTAGTGCCTCAATCCTGACATCTAGTTCCACTTTCATTTCTCTTATTGCAGTTTGGACCTCCTCCTGTTGTGTTCTTTGAATGACCATGTGCATTTTGTGAAGTTTCAGGGAGTCCATTATTTGCTGAAGGACAGCCTTTCTCCGTGGATCTGCATTTTGGTGCTCAGCCCTAGCAGATTGATATTGCTTCACAATATACACATTGAAGTCACCAGCCACAGTGGCAGTAGAAAATAGCCAGTCTAAAGTATCAGCCACATTGACTTCTTCCTCATTTGCTGTGCTGTCACTGTCATCATTGCCAAACTCTTCACTGTCAGCATTTGAAGACAGAGTTGTCAAAGCATCCTTTGCTCTTTGTAGAGATTGTGAGGTGTGCACTAGGTGCATTGCCTCCTCTGCCTCCACATTGCCCTGTTGTGCCATGACTTGATAGGCAGAAATAGGATGAGTAAAGGTTTCAGGATCCAAAGAGATGGAGTCAATGATTGACTGATATTCTTGTCGAAATTCCATCTCTTTAGAAGCTTCATTAACCTCCATTAACTCACTTGCAATGGCTGAATCTTCCTGCCTTATTTCTCCTGTAGTCCCTTATCTCCTCTCATCTCTCTGTTCTTGCATCAGGGGCTCCCCCTGGCTCACACCTCTCACACCCTCACCTTCACCTACTAAGGTGGAACTCTCTTGCTCTCCTTTTGCCTGACCTGAAGAAATGGTCAGCCTCTCATTATTTGCCTCTCCTTTTGCCTGCTCACAAGGCAGCCTCTCACTCCCTTCCCTCAATCCTAAAAGTGTTTCAACTACTGAGAACTCCTCCACACTTGACACAGGAATGTCAGATATAGCAGTGGTAGAGTGAGTTATCAACGGATAAGGGATATCCGTTGATGGAGTAGTTATAGCTGTCAACGGATGGCTAGACAGAGGCGCATCCGTTGATGGAGAAACACTTGTCAACGGATGAAGGATATCCGTTGATGAAGGAATGATAATATCCGTGAAGTGAAAACCAACACTGAATCTGTGGAGATTGATTTTAAAGATGAGGCCACAGATGTTGTTGTGAATTCAGGAATGGAAGCTTGATGGCCCAACAAATCATCTAAAAGATGATGACCACCAATTGCAGAGTGGGGCTTCTCCAAGAATCTTAAAGATGGAGAATCAGGAATTGATGTAGATATCATATCCACATCCAGAGATGGAGTTGGTGATGGTGGATTGTAACGTGTATCGATTTGAAGGTTAAGATCAAGGGGCTGTGACTCCACATTTATTGAAGTCACATCAAACTGAATTTGAGAAGGTACAGTTTGCTGTACTATGTGTGCACCCTGTGCTTCCCCTATGGTTTTAGATTTTACTCTTCTTCCATAGGTTTTTGAGTGAGAGCTAGTGTCCCTTACCCTTTTGTGCAGAGTTGCTGTAGAACTAGTAGTCACACCCTGTTGAGAGGATGTAACTTGGGCTTGGCTATTTGGTGCACTTTCCTCACCCACCTTATTCTTAGGGCTTGCACCCTGTCCCTCACCACCCACTACCTCCTTCACACTCCCCTCAAGAGTTGTGGTAGTTTTTGCAACAGGTGCTTTTTGAGAAACACCTGAGGTTTGTCTCTTAGATTTTGGTTTGGAAACTTTTGTTTTAGTCACTTGGGTAAGAGCCTGTTTGGTCACAACTACAGACTCCATTGTGACTGAGGAAGGCAAAGAAATTTGGGGGTTAGAGATAGGAGTTTCAAGGTTAGAAAGAGTTACCTGAACAATTGGTAGATATACCAATTGTACTTCTGCATTGGAGTTCATTCGAATTAAATCACTTAAGACTCTCTTCTCCTGAACAAAACATGTGAACTTGCTATCCGGGTTAGCAATGGATAGCTTATTCTCAGATACATGCAGTGCTAAGAGCATCAAAAATCTAGCAAAATAGATGTTCTTGCCCCTAGTTTCCTTTTTACCTAATTTTGCTGCTATCTCATACATGACTAGTGTGCCAAAGTTATAGAATTTATCAGTCAGAAGCATACACAGCATAACTAGCATGGAATGGGTAACAGCATCAAAGTTACTAATTTTGCCTGAAAAAGTTTTAATGAAGGCATCACAAAAATAACTCCATTCTTTAACCATCCCTTTCCTAGCAATTTTTCCTAAATTATCAGTACTAAGGGCATAATTTATGGAATTAAGCATGGCAACTATTTCAGCATCACTGGGTACTTTCAGACAGTTATTCTCAGGCAATTTTAAACAAGCAGTTATCACATCAGAGTTAACTACATAGTTTTTACCCTTTAGAGAAAAAGCAATTGTACTGTCTGTGCCATTGTACTCAGCAGATGCCCACACCTCTTCGATTACTTCGTGGATTAGAGGAGTGGTGGCATTCATAGCATACGATAGTTTACAGTTCTTCACAAAATTCATCATGGTGTGATAAGCTTCTGGGGCATTCACTGTATCGACATAGGCCGCGAAATTGTTCTTCTCATAGGTGAACCCAGTGGAAGACATCATCTTAACAATAGGCGCCATTGAAGAGTTTGAACTTTTGCTGCAGAGAGTTTTTGTGAAGAAGATGCAGTTTACTTAAGAGAATCTTGAAAGTCGATAAAAGTGAGATGTGAGAGCACAAGACAGCCTTTTATACTTTTCAAGAATTGAAAATGAAATAATTAAAAGTAATTACCCATTGGTCAAAAGTAACTGTCAAATAATAAAAGAAAATAACTATAACCAGTCCTATATAGATACACGTTTACCAACGGTTATATTTAAAAGAAAATATGTATATCAACGGATATGGAATGAACGGTTGAGAAACAGTTTATCCGTTGATGACGTGGATAAGCTGTTATCCGTTGATATACAAAAATCTAGGAATGTGTTTATGCTATCAACGGGTAAAAGGATATCCGTTGATAAGATAATTTTGCTTTGGACAAAATTTCTAAAGAAAATTTTTTTTGAGAGTTTTTAATTCTCAAGTAAATCAAAACACATTCCTAGCTGCAATGCAGTGAAATCAAATATCACTAGGAATTATGACAAGTTAAGCATACCTAGCTCACCTACCAATCTTGTGAATGTGGATTCATCAAGAGGCTTGGTGAAGATATCTGCAAGCTGCATTTCACTTGGCACAAAGTGCATTTCTACTGTACCATTCATCACATGTTCTCTAATGAAATGGTATTTGATGTCAATGTGCTTGGTTCTCGAATGTTGCACTGTATTCCCTGTGATGGCAATAGCACTTGTGTTGTCACAGAAAATTGGAATCTTTTCAACTTTTAGACCATAGTCAATGAGTTGATTTCTCATCCATAGAATCTGTGCACAACAGCTTCCAGCAGCAATGTACTCAGCTTCAGCTGTAGAAGTGGAGTCTGAGTTCTGTTTCTTACTGAACCATGAAACAAGCCTGTTTCCTAGAAATTGACAGGAACCTGTAGTACTTTTCCTATCAACTCTGCAACCTGCATAATCTGCATCTGAATAGCCAGTTAGATCAAAACCAGATTCTCTTGGGTACCAAATGCCAAGGTTTGGTGTTCCCTTGAGATACCTGAAAATTCTTTTAATAGCTATTAAGTGAGACTCTCTAGGGTCAGCTTGAAATCTAGTACAAAGACAAGTAGAAATCATTATAGCAGGTCTACTAGCTGTTAGGTATAGAAGTGAACCTACCATGCCTCTATAGCTTGAGATGTCCATAGACTTTTCCTTAGTATTCAACTCAAGCTTAGTTGCAGTGGCCATAGGTGTTTTTGCAGAGGTACAATCCATTAAGTCAAATTTCTTTAAGAGATCATAAATATATTTTTTTTGACTTATGAAAATGCCCTCATTAACTTGCTTTACTTGCAGGCCAAGAAAGTAAGTTAATTCACCCATCATGCTCATTTCATACCTACTTTGCATAAGTTTGGCAAACCTTTTGCAAAGCTTCTCATCTGTAGACCCAAAAGTAATATCATCTACATAGATTTGAACAAGTATTGAAGAGCCATTGATATTCCTATGAAATAAGGTTTTATCTACTGTACCTCTAGTGAAGTGGTTCTCCAAAAGAAATTGAGATAAAGTGTCATACCAGGCTCTTGGTGCTTGCTTCAAACCATAAAGTGCTTTCATGAGAAGATATACATATTCTGGAAATTCTGGATCCTCAAAGCCAGGAGGTTGATGGACATAGACCTCTTCTTCCAGTTCCCCATTTAGAAAGGCACTTTTGACATCCATCTGATAGACTTTGAAATTGGCATGTGCTGCATAGGCTAGAAAGATTATTATTGCCTCAAGTCTTGCCACTGGAGCAAAAGTTTCATCAAAATCTATTCCTTCTTCTTGAGAGTAGCCTTTTTCCACTAATCTAGCTTTATTCCTCATAATTATGCCATTTTCATCTGTCTTATTCTTGAGAACCCATTTAGTACCTATGACACTTCTATCATCAGGTTTGGGCACAAGCTTCCATACTTTATTTCTTTCAAATTGGTTTAGCTCTTCTTGCATTGCTAAGACCCAATCTGGATCTAGAAGGGCATCTTCCTCTTTCTTAGGTTCCTCTTGAGACAGGAAGCTACTGTATAGACATTCTGCTTGAGTGGCCCTTCTAGTTTGGACTCTTGAATTTGATTCACCAATGATTAACTCAAATGGATGATCTCTAGTCCATTTTCTTGCAGGTGGGAGGTTTGATCTTGATGAGGTTGCTTCATTTCCATGAGCATGATCATGTTGATTTAGCATTGAATTTTGACCTTGAGAAACTCCCTCTGAGTTTGTTGTCCTTGCTGAATTATGAAGTTGACTGTCAATGGATGCATCATTTTGCCTGTCGACGGATGCTTGAGAATCTCTGTCAACGGATGCATTTCTAATAATGTCAACGGATGCTCCAGAATGACTGTCAACGGATGCTTCATTTTCAGTGTAATCATCACTTCTAGTTGGTACAACAACTCTTGGTGGATCTCTGTGGTCATGATCTTCATCTTCCTCATCATCATCATAGTACATTCTTCCTTCACCTTCATTCTCAAATTCCAACTTTTCATGGGAGCCTTCATCATTTAGGCCTAGAATCTTTTGATCATCAAACACAACATGTTCAGATTCCATAACAATATTGGTTCTTAGATTGTAGACCTTGTAGGCTTTCCCTGCTGCATATCCAACGAAAATAGCTTCATCTGCCTTTGCTTCAAATTTGCCCAAGTTATCTCCATGATTCCTTAGCACAAAACACTTACATCCAAAGACATGAAGGAAAGCTAAAGTTGGTTTCTTGTTGGTTAACAACTGATAAGGAGTCATTCCTCTAGCTTGATTGACCAAGGAAATATTCTGAGTAAAGCATGCAGTGTTGACAGCTTCAGCCCAGAAATATGTTGGTAACCTTGATTCACTTAACATTGTTCTAGCTGCTTCAATGAGAGTTCTGTTTTTTCTTTCAACAACCCCATTTTGTGGAGGTGTTCTGGCAGCAGAAAACTCATGGACAATTCCATTCTCTTCACAGAAAATCTTCATTGTGGAATTCTTGAATTCAGTACCATTGTCACTCCTGATTCTTTGTACTCTGTCTTCAGAACCATTGTTTAGTATTCTGAGGTGATTAATGATGATTTCATTTGCATAATCCTTGGAGTGCAGGAAGAAGGTCCATGTGAACTTAGAAAAATCATCTACAATCACCAGATAGTATTTCTTCTTTGAAATAGACATGACATTTACTGGACCAAATAAGTCCATATGCAGCAATTGAATAGGCTTAAAAATGGATGACTCTGTCTTGCTTTTGAAGGACGATTTCTTTTGTTTCCCTAATTGGCAGGCATCACACAGTCCATCTCTGACAAACTCCAATTGAGGGATTCCTCTAGCAAGATCCTTTCTTACCAAATCATTCATAACTTTAAAATTCAAATGTGACAGCTTCTTATGCCATAGCCAACTCTCATCCTTACTTGCTTTGCTGAAGAGACAAGTAATGGATTCTGAGCATGGTGAATTGAAGTTAGCTATGTAAACATTTCCTTTTCTAAAGCCTGCCAATACCACATTGTTGTCTTCCTTGGCAGAAACAACACAGGCTTCTTTTGTGAACTTTACTTCATAGTCTTTGTCACAAATCTGACTGACACTCAGCAAATTGTGCTTCAAACCTTCAACTAAAGCCACTTCTTCAATGATGACATTGTCTTTTGAAATCAGGCCATATCCCTTAGTATATCCTTTGCTGTCATCTCCAAAGGTAATTCTAGGGCCAGCTCCTTCCTTGAACTCTGTGAGCAGGGTTAAATCTTCTGTCATGTGCCTAGAGCATCCACTGTCTAGGTACCATAGATTCCTTCTATTTCCCTGCACACATTTCAAAAACAAATCAAGTTGATTTTGGTACCCAAGCTTCATTGGGTCCTTTCTTGTTAGCCTTTGACTTTGCACTTTTAGCATTCTTCAACTTAGGTGTAGATGCTTGAGTGATGGGGTTTGACAAATGCTCATTTGCATGAATATTTGATGCATGCATTTGTGGAAAATTGGCATACATATTATTCATGCTAGGAATGTTCCATGACATTTGTGGCACATTCACAGATTGAAAATAAGGATTAGACACATATGGCATGTTCACATATGGATTTGAAAAACTAGCATTTTGATACAAACCAGGCATTGCAGGCATACATGGCATTGTTTGAGGTACATGAACAGGAGCCTTGTTGACAATCTTGCAATTAGAAGATAGGTGATTGACACTATTACAATTACTACAAGTTTTCATAGGATCAAACTTGTCAGGAGAATAATTGTTTTTCTTGTTGATGCCTATCTTACCATTTCTGTTCTTTTTCTTTTTACCCTCAATTTCTACCTTTTCATTATCTGATTTACCAACAACCTTTTTGTTATGTAAATCACCTGCCTTAGCCTTCCCACTGGATTTGGTTTTGCTACACTCACCACTAACAAAGTTCTTGTTGACTGGACCACACTTGATATCCAGTTTCCTGAGTTCCTTCTTACTAACAAACTTTTTGTTAGTCGACGGATACCTCTCATCCGTTTATGGTTCATCTGTCAACGGATGATCACTATCCGTTGATTCACAAATAGTCTCTAGATCCTCAAGGCCAGGTTCTAGCTCCTTTTTCTTTTGAGTCCAGGTATCCTTCACAAACGAATCTATTCCCTGGACTTCTATTATGTTTTGAGAAATATTCCTACAACTTTGAAATTTAGCAATTATCCCTTGTTCTTTTTCAAGATGGTCTTTCAAAATCAATTCTCTTTTTAACACAGCTTCAAGTTCACTTTTAGCATTATTGCAATCAACTCTCATTTTCTCAAATTCTAGAAATTGAGCTTCTAGAGCAGCATTTCTATAACTTAAAAACAGATTAGACTCTTTAATCCTATTGTTCTCTTTAGTAAGTGATTTAAGAGTAACACTTAAGTGATATAGTTCAGTAGACATTTCATCTATAACACTATTGCATTCCTCTTTGGTGAGCTCAGAGAGATTAGTAGAAAATACCTGATTGCTAGCTGAACTTGCTTCCTGCTCTCCAGAATCAGCCATTAAAGCAAGGTTGACAAACTCAACATCATCATCAGAATGATTGTCATCAACAGCCCAGTCATACTCTTGGGTCAAGAATGCCTTTCCTTTCTGCCTGAGAAGATCAAAATATTTCTTCTTAAAGTCAACAGCCTCAGTTGACTTTCCCTTGTTCTCAGATCTAGATTTCCTGCATTCACTTATCATGTGACCATCAATTCCACAATTGTAGCATTTAATTTTGGATTTATCCACATAGTTGCTTGTGGAAAAATCCTTGTTAAATGGCTTGGCCACCCCAGAGTTTCTCTTGAATTTCAGCTTAGAGAATCTCCTAGATAGAAAAGCTAAGTGCTCATCTATCTCATCCAATTCATCCTGCTGAAGGACATTCAATTCCTCAGACACCTTTTCCTTGCTCCTGCTTGATTCTGCTCTACCTTTACAAACCTCCCTGTTTGGTGTAGAACTAGCAGCTTCTGCCCTTTCCTCCTTTTGCTCCAAGTTGGCAACAAGTGCAACTGACCCACTTTTCTTTTGAGACTTCTCAATCTCTTCATCCTGCTCTATTTCCAGCTCATATGTCTTTAAAGTTCCATAGAGCCTTTCAAGAGTAAATGTCTTGTACTCTTGAGTGTTTCTTAGAGACACAGTCATTGGCTTCCATTCCTTGGGCAGTGATCTCAGAAATTTGAGATTAGAGTCTTTAACTTGATAGATTCTTCCATACAGTTTCAAACCATTTAGTAGCTTTTGAAATCTACTAAATGTATCATTCAATGTTTCTCTACTCTTAAAGTGGAAATGTTCATACTGTTGGATTAGTAGTTGCATCTTGTTTTCCCTCACCTGTTCCGTTCCTTCACAAAGGGTTTGAACAGTGTCCCATACTTCCTTGGAGGTAGTACAGTTAATAACATTGTCAACCATGTCTGTTTCTAGACCATTGAACAATATATTCATGGTCTTTTTGTCTTTGTGGACTTCTGCAATATCTTCGAGACTCCACTCAGAAACAGGTTTGGGAATGAAAGTGTCAGGCACACCTTCAGCCAGGCCAACTCTTGTTGCAGTCTTCATTGGAACGTGAGGACCCTTGTCAATGCAATCCACAAAACCCTCATCAATAGACGAGAGATGTAGACGCATTTTTACTTTCCAGTGAAAGTAATTCTCTCTATCAAGAACTGGAATCTTTACTCCATAATCCTTCTTAGACATGTTGGAAGTGTGTTGATCTTTAAACTTCAAATATGTTAGAAGCTTTCTCTGATACTAATTGTTATTCCCAGATTACACACTTGTATAATTGTAGAAAGGGGGGTTGAATACAATTCTTGATATTTATAAATTTCTGATAAGAACTCCAGAAATCTATACTTAGATAATTGCTGTATAAAGATTAATGCACAAACACATAAAAATTAGGTGGTTAAATGCACCACCTGAAGCTTTTATTCGAAGAAAACTCTGTGATACAAAAGTACACAGCTTCTGTTTTACAACTCTTTGCTTTCTAAGGATATTCAATAAAAACCCTAAGCAAAATGTATCTGTTTTCTTGGCCTACAAAGAGTTGCTACACTTGGTTATAAATCCCAAGTTTTTTTACAAGTACTACTGGAATAAGATAATATTAATCTAATTCTAGTTGACTTGCTACTACACTCCAAATACACATGTAGCCGAAAGGTTGTCCTTGTGAACAGACATGTCTCCTGCACCTTTCTTGTATTCATAGTGTAAACGGAATGCTTCTTTCTTCTGTGTTTCCAAAGTATGGCTGCCATACTGCTTTTTGTATCTACTATCAACCCATGTGATCTGTCAGTCAAACATGTCCTTATCAACTGCTAATCCCCAGCTTAGCATAGAAGACAGTGTCAACGATTATCCGTTGATATTGTACACTGACATCCGTTGATGATGTATTGAACTGTATCTGTTGATATTGAGACTTGAGCTGTATCCGTTGGTAGAGTGGATTTGAGTTGTATCCGTTGATAGAGTTTTGTCTTCATCTGTTGATACACTTTCACTTAGACAGAATTACATAGCATAGCTTATTTACAATTGGCTACCCTATTCTGCCTATCCGTTGATGGTCAACATGACTGTGGATAAAAACACTATCAACTGATAACATAGAGATACTGCAGTATGCTACAAAATCTCATCCGTTGATGAGCTACCTGTCAACGGATAGAGTTATAAATCCTCATCCGTTGACAGCTACAAAACCTTATACAATTTGATTGATTGTGAAGTTATCATCAAGTACAACATATTCCTAACAGAGGACTTGTCTCTTCTCTTAATATCCACATTGTTAGATGATCATTCTCACATCCCAAAAGAGATACTATTGTTTCTCCATATGCTTCTATAGCACTACCAATTCCGCCGCTGAATCCTTCGGGAAACTTGATTACTCGAATGGTTTCGTCACTCAATTTGAAACGTATGACTACTCTACTTGAATTCACCTTCAAATATGCAACACCATCTACAAACTTGGTAGCTAGACTACCAACAACATCGAATAAGTCATCAAAATAGAAATTTGTATAAACAGTATTCCAACTATCCGTACTCAAGCTATAAATGGAAACAACACGCCCGCAAGGGTTGTCTCAGTTGGTTAAAGAGAGGCCATCTCACCTCTTGGTCACAGGTTCGACTCCCACGGGAGGCGGATTTGTGATTATGCCATCCTGGGGCAGAGCCTGTCGCACTTGTGCGGTTTGCCTTAGATCACGTGGTTTGCAGGCTATTGCGTGAACCCATGGGTTTACCCAGAGCGCACCCGAAGGGTAGCGGCTGCAGATTCCCATGTTAAAAAAAAATGGAAACAACACTCTTTGTATTATTAACAGCGGGAATGACTATTACTTTATAATCGTCATCGTAGTATCCAAAACTCACAGAAGCTCTTCGTAGTGACCGATCCTCGATTGAGATTTTAAGTTGTGGAAGCTTTTTGGCTTTTCTACAAATTGGATTCCACAGATGTATAATATTGTCGATCCTCCAATACCACTGATTCGACAAACATAACAACCCATTACAAACCCCGTGAATCCGTAGCATTGATTTACCAGTGACATCTTTCTTGAATGATTTGGGGGTGTAGTATAGTTTAGAATGTTTTGTACTATCAAAAAGGGCATTAGTATCGGTAAGTAACGTGCACATTAACCAATCTTCGTATAGTATATACTTGCATGGGGAGGCGGTTTTTTGATATGTGAGATGAGTTTTAGCAAATGAAGGAGTAGCTATAATTTGATGCCAGGTTTTACAAACACACCTGCATCGAAGAAGAGACTTAACCGGCAGTTTGGAGATAATGTTTATTAAGATATCTTCTGGCAAGAAAGAACATGCAGGTTGAACCGAAGACAAGTTCTTAGCCCTTGTGCATGGCTGGCAGAGAATATATTTGAAGAAAAAATCGATAACGGTGGGAATCAAAGCTGTCGCACCTGAACACAAATTGCAAAACAGTACATAGCAATACAGAAAAACTTGGAGGACTAGTTTTCTGATTGTCATCGTAAATTGCAAAACAGTACATAGCAATACAGAAAAACTGTTAAAATTAATAAGCTAAATTTGAATCATCTAGAATAAAATGTGGTAGGTTTTGAATAAAATGTGGTAGGTGTTGAAAATTGAATAATTTGTGGTAAGTTGCCTAAATGGTGATGTAATCAATGATGTAAAATGCTTGAGATGTAGCCTATAAATAGGTTGAGAGTTTGTATGTAAAATCATATCAAAAAATTCAGAGAGTTCTTAATAAAAGAGTGAGTTTTGAGAGTTTGAGAGAAATAATTTTCTTTCTCCCATCTCTACTTTGAAGCCATCAAAGTGGTATCAGAGCTAGTCGGAATATTCGCCATAATATATCAAATCGAAGATCTCTCGGAGACGAATCCAACGCCGCCGGAATCACCCCGATCGGAGCTTCGACGCGCCGCCAATCGCTGCCGGAAGTTGACTGCAGAAAGACAATTTTGCAGATAATTCTGCAGAATTTTTCCAGAAATTTGAAGGGGTTACTGTTCATCTATACGGTACTGTTCATATGTGCACTGTTCATACATACTGCACTGTACTGTTCATATATGGTACTGTTCATACATACTATACGGTACTATTCATACATACTGTATTGCACTGTTCATATACGGGACTGTTCATACATACTGTACGGTACTGTTCAAAAAAATTCTTTTAGTCTTTTTTTAAAATGGCTTCCAGCAGCAATACTTTACAACCTCAACTGCCACGTTTGACTGGAAAGAATTACAACCAATGGAGCATTCAAATGAAAGTGTTATACGGCTTTCAAGATCTTTGGGAGATTGTGGAAAATGGATATGAAAAACCGGAGGATCAATCCAAACTCTCGCCACAACAATTAATCAGTCTGAAGGAGAATCAAAAGAAGGACAAGAAAGCTCTCTACTTTATTTATCAAGCAGTTGATGAAGTTATTTTTGAGAGGATTTCAACAGCATCAACATCCAAGGAGGCGTGGGACATCCTTAACAAGGCTTACAAAGGTGAAGAAAAGGTTAAAATGGTGAGACTTCAAGCTCTAAGAGGTGAATTTGATTCACTCAAAATGAAAGAAGGAGAAACGGTGGAGGAATATTATAATCGAACAATTTTGATTGTTAATCAACTTCGTGTAAATGGTGAAGAAATTTCAGATAGAAGAGTCTTGGAAAAAATTCTTCGTAGCATGACTCAAAAATTTGAGCATGTTGTTGTGGCTATTGAAGAATCAAAGGATTTGAATACTTTCTCTCTTGAAGAATTGTTGGGCTCACTACAATCTCACGAGCTACACATCAAACAATTTGACTCTCTTTCGGAGCAAGCTTTTCAAGTTCAAGAAACTAATCATGGCGTTTTTAGAGGAAGAGGTGGAAGAGGATCATTTCGTGGTCGAGGACAAGGAAGAGGAAAAGTGCCAAGTGAAAATTCAAGCTCATATCAAAGAGGAAGAGCTCGTGGAGGTTACAATGGAAGAGGAAGAGGTAATTCTTTTAATTTTCAATGCCATTATTGTCAAAAAAAAATGGGCATATGAAAAAAGATTGCTACAAAAGGATTAATGATGAAAAAGATGAATCAAATTTTTTACATGAGAATATTGAGGAGAAAGATGAAAGTATGCTTCTTGTTAGTAATGTTCAAGAAGAATCTCTTGAAGATGTTTGGTATATCGATAGTGGTTGTAGTAACCACATGACCGGAAATAAGAATTGCTTTGTGAATTTTGATGAAAGTGTCCAACGAGAAGTCAAGACGGGTGACAACAAAAGGCTCATTGTCAAAGGTTGTGGTGATATTCCAATCCGAACAAAGCAAGGTACAAACTACATCTCTAATGTTTATTATGTACCCGATCTTAAACATAATCTTTTAAGTGTTGGGCAACTTACAAGAAAGGGACATCATGTGAATTTTAAAGATGATTTTTTTGTGATCAAAGATAAAGATGGTGTTCTTGTTGCAAGAATCAAGATGACATCAACTAAAATGTTTCCACTGAAAATTCAAAGTGAGTCTCTTCCATGTTTTGCTAATATTGTGAATGACAAGTCTTGGCTTTGGCATCTTCAATATAATCATTTGAGTTTTAGCACTCTATCAAAGATTTGTAAAGGTCATATGGTGAGAGGCATTCCAAATATTCAAAAGGAAGATCAAGTATGTGAAGATTGCATTTTTGGCAAGCACCATCGAGATCCATTTCCAAAAGAGAAGGCATGGCGAGCTAAAAAGCCATTGGAATTGGTACATTCGGATTTGTGTGGACCTATGCGCACAAACTCTATTGGAGGTAGTTGCTATTTTCTCACTTTTATTGATGATTATAGTCGCAAGATGTGGATTTATTTTCTCAAAGAAAAATCTCAAGTATTTGAAAAATTTAAAGTTTTCAAAGCATATGTGGAGAAAGAAAGTGGTCATTCTTTAAAGACACTACGATCCGATCGTGGTGGTGAATATATGTCCCAAGAATTTGGAAGTTTTTTGAAAAAGCATGGCATCCGTCATCAGCTAACGGTTCGTTCAACCCCTCAACAAAATGGAGTGGCCGAGAGGAAGAACCGAATAATCATGGAGCTTGTTCGAAGTATGTTGAAAACAAAAGGATTGCCTAAGATGTTTTGGGCCGAAGCGGTTGCTTGTGCATGCTATGTTCTCAATCGTGCACCTACTAAAAGTGTACAAGGGAAGACTCCACAAGAAGCTTGGAGTCGTAAGAAGCCATGTGTCTCTCACTTTAGAATTTTTGGAAGCATTTGTTACTCTCATGTGCCCGATGAAAAGAGAGGCAAACTTGATGATAAATCTGAAAAATGCATCTTTGTTGGTTATAGTGAAGCTTCCAAGGCATACAAATTATACAATCCCATTACAAAGAAGGTCATAATTAGTCGTGATGTAATTTTCAATGAGGAGGCTTCATGGGAATGGAAGAATGAGAAAGAAAGTTCAAGTATCTTTCTTGATGATGATGCATTTGATCCAATTGAAGAAGAAGGCGCCACTCCACCTACTCCACCATCCAATTCTCCTCTAAGCTCATCATCATCTTCAAGTTCCAAATTACCACCTAAAAAGACAAGAACTATAACGGATCTTTATGGAGCAACAAGAAGAATTTTGGAAGATGAATTTGTTGATTTTGCTTTATATGCAAATGCGGATCCGATTGATTTTGAAGATGCCGCTAAGGAAGTTAAATGGAGGCAAGCCATGAATCAAGAAATTGATGCAATTGAAAGGAATAAAACATGGGAATTAGTTGAAGCTCCTAAAGCAAAGAAACCTATTGGAGTTAAATGGGTTTATAAGACAAAGTTGAATGCCCAAGGTGAAGTTGAAAAATACAAGGCCCGATTAGTGGTAAAAGGTTACAAGCAAAAATATGGTGTTGATTATAAGGAAGTATTTGCTCCGGTAGCACGACTTGAAACAATTCGCTTGATCCTATCTTTAGCCGCTCAAAATAAATGGCAAGTTCATCAAATGGATGTCAAATCGGCTTTCTTGAATGGAGAATTGCAAGAAGAGGTCTATGTTGAGCAACCCCCGGGCTATGTAAAGAAAAATGAAGAGAATAAGGTCTATCGATTAAAGAAGGCTTTGTATGGATTAAAGCAAGCTCCTCGTGCATGGTATAGTCGCATAAATGATTATTTTTTAAAGATGGGATTCAAGATGTGTCCATTTGAGCATACACTTTACATCAAAGAGAACAAAGGTAAAATTCTTATCATTGGCTTGTACAGGAAATAGTCATGATAATATTGAAGAATTCAAGAAGAGTATGATGCATGAGTTTGAAATGTCCGACTTGGGATTACTACATTATTTTCTCGGCATAGAAGTAAAGCAAGATGAGAATGGGATTTTTATCTCTCAAGAAAAGTATGCAAAAGATTTGATGAAGAAGTTTCGAATGGAAGATGCAAAAGCAAGTAGTACTCCTGTTGAAGTTGGATTGAAACTGAGCAAGGATGATGATTCTAAATATGTTGATCCAACATACTATAGGAGTCTTGTTGGGAGCTTGATGTACTTGACCGCCACTCGTCCAGACATTACATATGGTGTCAGCTTGATCAGTAGATTTATGGAGAAACCAAAGAAGACACATTGGGAAGCTGGGAAAAGAATCTTAAGGTATGTTCGTGGAACACTTGGAGATGGAATTTAATATCAAAAGGTGAATGACACTAAGGTAGTCGGATATTGCGACAGTGATTGGGCCGGAAGTGTTGATGATAGTAAAAGTACTTCAGGTAATGTTTTCTTTCTTGGGTCGAGTGCAATCACATGGATGTCGAAGAAACAACAAGTCGTGGCTCTCTCAACGGCAGAGGCGGAATATATTTCTTTGTCATTAGCCGGTTGTCAAGCTTTGTGGATTACATGGGTGTTAGAAGATCTCAAGCATGTCATAAAAGGAAATCCAGTAATATATTGTGATAGTAAGTCTGCTATAGCACTCACGGAGAATCCAGTATTTCATGGGAAGAGCAAGCATATCAGAATCAAGTTAATTTCATTAGAGACTTGGTTGAGAAGGGAGAAGTAGAGATCAAGCACTGCAAGACAGAAGACCAAGTTGCAGATATTTTTACAAAACCTTTGAGGCCGGATATCTTTAAAGAATTGAAAAAAAAGCTTGGCATGTGTGGAAATTTAGTTAAAGGGGGGCTGTTAAAATTAATAAGCTAAATTTGAATCATCTAGAATAAAATGTGGTAGGTTTTGATTAAAATGTGGTAGGTGTTGAAAATTGAATAATTTGTGGTAGGTTGCCTAAATGGTGATGTAATCAATGATGTAAAATGCTTGAGATGTAGCCTATAAATAGGTTGAGAGTTTGTATGTAAAATCATATCAAAAAATTCAGAGAGTTCTTAATAAAAGAGTGAGTTTTGAGAGTTTGAGAGAAATAATTTTCTTTCTCCCATCTCTACTTTGAAGCCATCAAAAACTTGGAGGACTAGTTTTCCGATTGTCATCGTAAGGGAATTCTTTTTTGAATTAAACTATGCAAGTTTGACTGCTGTTCAAAATCACAAAGGCATGTACATATCACCATGCACATCCCCCTCCCCACCTCCTTTTATAGTACAGGTATAGCCGTATAGAGGTGTATATGCTTTGATTTACATATTTCAATTTAAAGTTTGATTAATGTTCGCATGGGTAGAGGCTAGACTTGCTATATATTATTAAATAATTGAAATTGCTTTTATACATTCATTCATCTATCAAATTTTAATAAATTAGTTGATTACATGATATAGATTTATTTATGACAATATAAATCTAAATGTAAAACTAATTGTACAATAATGTTTACGTGTGTGTAAACTATTATATTCTTATTATATCCTTATATATAATAAGCTTAAGAGGGATCTTATCCATAATTTTGATTTGTTCATTGTACTACCAAAACAATATCAATCGTCGAATCTAATATTTTAAAAAATAAACGATCATGATTATGTCATATTAAAAAGAAAATTATAATCTAAAAATGATATAATTAAAAAAGGTTGTATTGGAATTGAATTTTAGAAAGAAACTTAAAATATGAAAGGATATAATCATGATTGAACGTGTAAAACCTAATATATATCTATTTTTTTTAATACAATTTGATATGCAATAACACATAAATATTAAAAAAATTAATATATTCAATGGATATTAAAAAAAGATGGTGGGGGTTGTAAGTAAAAAAGAGATAGTTTCCATGTGTCCATCAGCATTATACAAATACAGATTCAGACAACAAAGCAGAACACACAAAATTAAAGTACAACGCTATACGTAGATTAGATCCAAATTAAATTCATATCGAATTATTAATATCTTAATATTGATATTCAACTCTAAGCACGTACCGTGAAATTATATAATTAATACATTCAATAGATATTAAAAAAAGACCGTGGGGTTGTAAGTAAAAAAGAGATAGTTGCCATGTTTCCATCAGCATTATACAAATACAGATTCAGACAACAAAGCAGAACACAAAAAATTAAAGTACAACGATATACGTAGATTAGAACCAAAATAAATTCATATTGAATCATTAATATCTTAATATTGATATTCAACTCGATCTAAGCACGTACCGTGAAATTATATCGTTACATATAATAAACGTAAGGGGATTTTATCCATAATTTTGGTCGTCGTATTACTAAAATAATATTAATCATCGAATCTAATATTTTTAAAAATAGAATATCAAGATTACATCATTTTAATAGAGAAAATCATAATGATATAATTAGAAAAGGTTGCATTAGAAGTAAATTTTAAAAAGAAAATTATAATCTAAAAAGAATATAACTAAAAAAAGTTGTATTAAAATTGAATTTTAAAAGGAAAATTATAATCTGAAAAGGATAGAATTAAAACTGGTTGTATATAATTGATTTTTTTTTTTCATATTTACTCTATGGGCTAGCTCTATTTTGAGATCTAAAAATCAGATTTGGATGATTTTACAATCCACGCGAAACTCATAAAATTATCTTTAATTTAGTGATTATTTAATAACTATTATTCAAATGAAAAAAATCGGAATCTAAAGAGAAAAATAATTACGAATTTTTGTATTAATTCTATTTAATGTAGAATACCTACATTGATAATGATATTCAATGTTGAAAACCTAATTATATACGATTTATATCATTGACATGCACCTTTTTGTATTTCAATATAAATACATTTTTTAGTTTATAACATATTAAAATATAAAATATATATTTTTTAAAGTTAGATCCAACTATTTTTATCTATTTATTGTAATATCTAACGGTTCTTATTTATTGGAAACATCTATGTTGTCAAACATCATTTTCATCGTAAAATTAAAAAAAAAAATCCTACCTCTTTCCCAACGAAAAGCAGCGCAATATCTACAGATGGCTGAGATTCCTTCCCTGAGCACTGAATAGACAAAAATGGTGTAAGTACTGCACAGATAAGATTAATAGCGTTCTTTTGTTCATGTACCTTTTTAATACAAAAACTATGTAACCAAATGATCTAAAAATGAACAAAATGCATACAACAGGGTTAGAGTAATTTACCAAATATTCAGACCAGCCACCTAGAGACATGACAGACTTGGCCAAGTCCTTAGAGCAACTCCAATGCTCTTCCCTTTCCTTAACCCCTAAAATAGGGATTATTAAAAATATAGGTAATGAAAATTATGTTTCACTCCAATCATATACCCTATATTCATATCCTATATTTTAAAAGTAATTTTTAGTATAGTTTTTTGAAATTTAAATTTTGAACATTCTTATAAATTAACCAATGGGATGGGCTGTAGATGAGGTGGAGGATATAGGGGATCTAATATTGATCCCTCAAATAAGGGGTTATATTTTCTCTCCCCTAAAAAATAAAGGGGAAGAGGGTGATAACGTGTATTTTATACCCGTTTTGTCTTTTATTCTTCTGCATTTTTGTTAGTTTCGAATGTTGTTTTATTAATATTTGTTATGTTTTTCATCTTTCAGTGCCTCATGCTTAATTGTTGAAAAGATGGATTATTTTGAGCTTGAAAGCGAAGATTATTCAAGAGGGAAGTTAGAAGATGCAAGCTCGTGATGCCGGGAGGTGTTTAATGCATTATATTGAAGAGTTTATCTCGTACGGGCAGCTGTACGGCCGTTCGACAAGCCGTTCAAAGGAGCAGATTTTCTGTACGGGCAGCTGTACGGCCGTTCAACAGGCCGTACAGAGCTGCTGTGTATTAAAATAAGGCTCATAACATCTTATCTTCATAACTTCTAACCTACAACTTCATCTTCTTCATTTTTAGCCTCTTCAAGGATAAAATTAGGGTTAGTCAAGTAGATAGAAAAACATCAATTACTCATAATATAGCATTGATTATGAGTAACTAACTCAATATATTTGGCTCAAGGAGGAATTCTTGTACTAAAACCACTTCAATTTAAGTAAGATCTATTTCACTCTATCTTGAATTCTTGAGTTGTATTGTTTATGATTTTGCTTGGAGAATTGTAAGTTGCTTCAATTTGCTCTTCTTGTAATATCAATTGCTAATTGTTTGTGCTAATCCGTAATTGTTAGTACATTCATTATAGTAGCACAAGTTTAGTTTACCTAAATTCTCAAGATTCAAGTGCAAATACCTAGGTTGAGCTTCTCATCCTTGGGTTTGTCCTAGCCTCTCTTTGTTTAATCCTTGACTTGGTTAAATTGGTAGTGCTTCATTATTGGTTGCTAGTGTCAAGAGAACTAATTTATGTGCTTCACTAAATTTGTGTTTATAATAGAAGAGAAATAAGCGATTGTGTGCTTCACCAATTATCTTGGTTAGGTAGAGTTGGATATAATATTTTGCTTGTTGTTGGGTTGAAGTGCTTGAGTTCCATAATCCTTGGGTCAAATGCCTCTTATCTTGTTAATTTGCTTATTGTGTTGTTGTGTTGGCAAATTTGGATTTTAGCCATTAACTTAGTTGTATTTTTGTAGCAATTTAGTTATTGTATGCAAGGTGTTTGATAAAACACCTTAACCAAACTCAAAAACCCCCCATTTACACACTTCTAGATTGTAAGAGATAATCTACTCGGAATCAATATTGAGAGTCCTTCCCCGTGAACGAACTTCGAAAAACACTACCTTCAAATTGGCGCCGCTGCCGGGGAAGGCAACAATATTAATTTTGAGTTAATTGTTTCTTATATTTTAGATTTTATCTTTGTATATAATTTTTTCTTTCTTTGTTTGTTTTTTTTTATTGGTGTATCTTCATGTTTATTGGAGATAGACAACTAACCCTTTCAGGAGACAATGGAGAATTATTTTGGTTGGAATAACGCTCAAGATTTCACCTATGATCAAGAACGATATCAAGATTTTAATTCTTTTCAGAATTTTAATGCGTATCAGGTGAATTCTTTATATTCTACAAACTCATGCTATGCTCCTTACCCTCCTAGCATCGATTATTCATATGCTTTTGAAAATCAATGTTATGATCCGCATTATAATTCCCAAGACCATCAAGGGTCTTCTTCATCTTCCTTATCATCATTAGAGGAGATGATGAAACAAATGATGGCAAACAACCTCCAATTCCAAAAGAACACTTCTCAAAGCATATCCAACTTAGAAAAGCAAATGAGTCAACTAGCCGAAACCGTGAGTCGATTAGAGGAGGTCAATTCTCCTACTAATCACGATTCTTGTTTTGTAATTAATGAAAATGTTGTGCATGATGAATTTGCTTGTTTAGTTGACGATTGCCCTAGGCTTAATGATGATAAATTGGATGCAGTTGAGGATCTACCAAATTTAGAAAATTCCTTTGAGCTTAATGAATTGGTAGATGATATAAAAATTGATGAATGTCCAATTAAAATTGAGAAGGAATTTGAGCTTAAGATTGATGAGGTTGAAATTTTTGCTTGGGTTTATAAGGATCCAATTTGGGAAGAGTTTTTGAGTCGTAGTTATAATGATTATTCTGACGATTTTTCTAACTACTTTGCCTTTTCAAAGTCTCTTGAAGATGTGAAGGTCCTAAAAATATTTTTATATTTTTATGGATCAAAGGTATATTTGCACACCTTATTCTTATTATTGATTCGTAGGTATGTGCATTTATTTGCTTTTTCACCTCATTAGTTATAATACTTGTATAAATAAGTCGAGCCAACGACAATAAACAAAGCGCTTTTTGGGAGGCAACCCAAGGTACGTATGTATTTATATATTTTTTTATGCGTGTTTTAGATTTTTTTGCATTTATGTAGGGTGTTATTCATATTGTGGATTTGAGGATTGATCTAAATATTAGTGAGTGGGGATTCCATTTTTCATCTATTTTAATTCTAAAAAAAAATATGTATTTTTGTGGTGTGATTAGTGAATTTTATAATAGATTTTCAAAAAAAAAAAATTGTAATAATAATGTCCCGTTCAATAATATTTAGTATCGTTAATTATAGTTTTTATAATTGTTAAATTTGTTCCACTCGTGCCTTGATGTGTTTGTTCATGTTTTCAGGAATTAGTATTTTATTCAAGCATTCAAGGATTTGTGGGAATTTTCTGTAAAAAAAAATTGCAATTTTATTAAATTTTAGGGCTGTACGGGCTGTCGCACGGGCTGCAGGCTGTACAACAACCAGTGCAGCAAGCCGTGCAATTTTTTTCCCCTTCTGTCCATGTTCTAGTTCAAAATGAGGGTATTTTTCAACCCTCCACCCACTTGTTGTACTGCCTGTGCACAAAACAGAACAAAAAAAAAATAAAAAACTATCTGCACCTCTTCTCCATTTCACCACTCCGCCCACGGCAATTTCACAACCACAGCAATCGACCCTCCCCCACATTTCCTCCGCCTTCACCGCGTTCTCCCCGTCGCCTGCAACAATCTCTCCTTTGCGCCAACACCTCCATTTCCCCGCAACAACTCCATCTACTGCCATTTCCCCTCCGTACCTCCACCCTCAGCCTCTTCCCCTTTACCTCCTCTCTCGTCCACCTCTCAACACCACTGCTGCTTCTCATCTGTCTTCCCACCCGCGCCTTCTCCTTCAACCTCTCTGCCACTGTTGCACAATTCTCCGACTAACAAATCTCCAACCAACATTCCGCCATCTGCTCCTATTCTCTCTCGCAATTTCTTCATTCCCCGACCAACAGTCCCATTCTACCTTTCCCGTTCACCACCGTTTACCCCTCCGTTCACCACCACAACAGCCCCATCGCCTTTCCCACCAATTCGCGCACTCCATTCTCCACCACCCAACAGCACTGCGCCAATTCTCCCACCATCTCCCTCCTTTCTTTTTTTTCTCCCCTTCCCGTAATTCCCTTTCTTCCCCCCCCCTTTTTCTTTTTCCAAAACAAACACCCCCCGGTTCCAATTAACGACCCCCTCCCCTCCCCTGTTTTGTTTTTTTTTGTTTTTATTGTTTAGTTTAGTTTTTTTTTGTTTTGTTTTGTTTTGTTTTGTTTTGTTTCATTTGTTTTTATTCATTTTTTTAATTTTGATTTTGATTTTCAATTTTAATTTTCTAAACTTAAATTTTTTTTATAAATTCAGAAATCAATTTAAATTTACTTTATTTTGATTTTATTTTTAATTAGTTAATTTTTTTGTTTTATTTTATTTTAATTATTTTATTTTTTTTTAAAAAAAAATTCAAAAAACAAAAATTTAATTATTTTTAATTTTTATTTTAGTTTTTAATTTTCTAAACTAAGTAATTATTTTATTTTAGTTTTAGTTTTAGTTTTAAATTTGATTTTTTTTTTAATTTTTGTTTTAGATTTGATTTTTCATTTTAATTTTAATTCATTTTAAAACTTTTTTTTTGATTTTATTATTATTATTATTATTTTTTGCTAAGCTTTTTGATTTTATTATTAAATACCTAGTTATTTTATTTTATTTTATTTTAGATTTAAAATTTGATTTTTGATTTTATTATTAATTTATTTATATTTTATTTTATTTTATTTTAGTTTTTAATTTTATTTTTGCTTTTATTATTTCATTTTTAAATTTGTTTTGATTTTGATTTTTTTTTATTTTATTATTAATTGGTTAGTTATTTTATTTTATTTTATTTTATTTTTTTTAAAAAAAACAAATATTTTTATTATTTCTATATCCTTAATTAGTGTTTTGAAGTGGCTTTGTAGGTGTGGATTTCGCTTGTTGATTATTTTCGTTGGGATGATTGTGATTGGTGGCATTAGTTAAATTCTTGGCGTACAACTTCGGAGTTGGATTTTGCCAAATATGAGTTGAGCTTCTTGGCTTTGCTCCCGGTCCTTTGTGCATATTTTCAGGGGAGTTTTTCTTTCACTTTTGTTTCTCCCTCATTTTTATTTGTCATGCATGAGGACATGCCATGTTTTAAGTGGGGGAAGGATTTTTGATTTTGGATGTCCGTTTTGTTTGAATTTGGTAAATAAGTTTAGTAATGAGCGTGTTTACTTGTTTGTGAAATTATGACATTGTGAGCTTGTAGTCTTGTTTTCTCCTATTTTGTGCCTAGCATTACCAATTTGATGCGAATCTATAAGTTTGATGCACCTTATTGCACACACACACACTTGAAATGGCATGAAAAGTTTAGATGTTTGTAATTAAATTGTGAGCATGACGATTATCTCTTAGCATACATGGAATCAAATCGAGGAGATGTTATTAAAACGTAAACCTTGTGAGGCCTTGAACGATGATTCTTTTGCTTGTGTGTTTCTCCTTCTTTATGTATGTTTGTTGCTCTAGGGCTTGCATTAAACCTTCATTCATGGATGCACCATAATAAGGAAATTCTATTTAGGATAACCTTTTTGACCTTTTTAGCTTGTGAACCATGAAAATAATTCCTAATTACCCTTTTGAAGCTTATATCCATATTTTTCTTCGTCACTTTCTCCTTTTATACATGAGTCAAAGCCAAATACTTCACTCTCGACCTAGTTGAGCTAGTTGAGTCTTGGAAAGAATTGATTGATGAGCATGTGAATTTGGAGATGTTGTGAAGAGGAAGAATTCTATTTATTGTAAGTGGGAACTAGTTTGATGTGTATATCTAGATGTGGTTCAAAGTTCTTTGTAGTATTTATTTATGTTATGCATTCCCTTTGTTAAAAAAAATAATAATAAAGGGGATGTAAAAAAAAAAAAGAAAAAAAAATAAAAGAAAAATAAAAATAAAAAAAAGCAATAAATCTTTGTACTTTATTTTGTTTCAATTTTCTTGGTAAATGTGGTTGTGTTTGTAATTGTAAATGAGTGAAGACATTTTTTAGTTTGAGAATTTGGTGGACGAAGCGAGCAAGCGTCATTTTGACTCAACTAGCGAGACTTTTACACCTTCCTTGAACTTAAATTTTCATACCTTCACCCAAGCCTCATTACAACCCATTTTATGAATTCCTTGTTTTTGGTGCAATCTGGAATTTAGGTGAACATGCAAGGTCAAGTAGAGCGCATGCATTTAGACTTGGAGTTGAGTGAAATCTCTAGCCCATACTTCTGTGATACATAATTGAGAGATGTGAGATTTTTCACCATACAATTTCATCTTCTTAATGCGAAGCCATGTATGCTTTGTGATAATCTTGTCTAGTGTTCACGATTGAAGTGCATTCATTCTATCTTTAATGTCATGGTTACATTTTGCACAAGGTGTGTTATCTTGATTCTTGAATTGGTTGTTAGCTCGTTATAGTGGATGACAAGGTGAATAGCTCTATATGTTTGATTTTAGTTACAAGTAGACGACTCGGACATGTGAGTATAGTAGTTAGTTTAATAGTAGGTGTTGTTAGTTTCTTGTTTATTAGTGGTTTTTGTGATTTTGTGGGTACATCATCTATAAACCCTCATCTATAAATGCTTGACGGTTGACGCTTGATTAGGTCGGGTAGATGGAAGGTCGAAACTGATTGAATCTGGGAGGCAGAAAGACTAATTTGATTATTAATAATTTAACTAGCATGATAGCCCGTGCAAAGCACGGGCCATATAATAATTCATAGAATTTTCTCGTATTAGTCTACTTTAAGTATTTCGATCTATTTAAGATGTTATAGTTTCAAAATATTATTAGATTCTGAACCGCGAAAGTTATATTTTTAGTTATGTTTGGTTAGTGTAAGAAGAATGACCGACTGAAAGCTATAAGTAAGAGTTAATTAAATGCCAAGTATTACCACAATAATTTTGTTGTATTGAAATACGTGTGAAAACAGCTGACTTATTTATTTTAGGTGGATGAAGAATTAAATATTATATTATTTCTAATTTAATATTGTAAGAAATAATGTAATTTGATGAAAAAATAAAAGTAATAGAGTCATATAGTTCTGCTAATAAAATCTCAGCGCATATTTCCAATTTCGGATCTCAGCGCACATTTCCAATTTTGGATCCTTTTCTCCGACCAATTTCGGAGAACAAGGAGAATAACAAATTTATTCTAATAGTTGTGCACGTTCAAAATAAGTATGTGATGTGTGCTTTTCTAAGATCATGGTATTTGATCATCTCAGATGTATCCTTTCAATAGCAAATTGACCATAACAAAATCTTTTCTACAAATACATTGTACCATCTATTTTCAGAAGTGAACTTTCAAAACCCTAAGGTAATATCTCAAATTTCAAGAAAATTGATATTTAGACATGTACAAATTCAACCAAATACACGAGTAACTAAAATTAAAGTGTCATAACTCATAACGGGTTTTTAAAATGAGATGTGTTAATGTATGCACCGAATGAATTATGTCGTATACTGTAGACATAACTACGATAATGAAGCATCCCGAATATCATTTTAATTTGAGGTAACACCAAAATGATAGCCGAAAAATAAAAAAAATACACATACCACATCCGTGATCACAAGACATTGTATATATCAGCAATTTTCGAGTTTATTAGTCTCACACCGGGTTGAAACTCGCATTGGAGTTTAAAATTCAAGTGAAATTGGTATATTACTATTTAAGTATATGGTTGTAAAACTCATTTTGTATGAAGTTAATAACATTAGCATATTACGAAAATGCTGCAAAAATAAAGTGCGAGGGACAACAGATATCAAAACCATATTGACATTTTTTTACCAAATCCAAATCTCATATGTAAATTATTTCTTATTTTTAATATTTTAATCTATTTTGTTAATCAATCTATAAATTACCCGATGATAATAGGATTAACCGATATAGTGCAAATATACTTAAAATAAAATATTATACTGATATCGAATATAGATATGTTTTACACCTTATTTATCATTTTTTGTATTCTGGCCATTCGACTAATATAGATATAATTGTTAAAAGAGAGAAATATTGCAATAAATTTTTATATATCTATTTTCACTTCCGCTCGTTTAACTACTTGAGATAAACTTCTACTAATTTTCCGTCACCTACCTCCTCACTTCGATTTTTTTTTTTACCAATTTTCGGCCACCTCAGTACATTTCATACTTAAATAAAATATTATAATGATACCGAGTAAAAATATGTTATACACGTCATTCATCAATGTAACAATATAATAATAAACATAATCTGGCCATTTGACTAATATATAGATATAATTGCTAAAAAAGAGAAATATTATAATAAATTTTTATAGATCTATTTTCACTTCCGCCCGTTTACCTACTTGACATAGACGTCTACTTATTTTTCGTCACCTACCTCCTCACTTTGATTTTTTTTTTTGGACCAATTTTCAGCCGCTCAGTACCTTTCTTAATTCTGACTTCGACGATATCATATTTGTCAATTTATATTTTCCCTCCCCGACTACCATTTTTTACTATTATATGTGAAAATATTCTAATGATTTTATCCTTAATAAATCATAAAAATAAAAGTGAGCATAAATTTATGAGTATATGAATGACATAGTTTTAATTCTTATCAAAATTTGAATTATTAAAATTAGTAAAATTATGTGGGCAATTTTATCCTGAATAAATTATAAAATAAATATTACTAATGGGTGAGTTATTTGAGCATGTAGTGAATGAGTTTAAAAAGTTGCACAAAAAAGTGATTTGGTTTAGTGGTTGAACATGTGAACACAAAGTTATAGGTGTTGGAAGGTCATGGGTTCAATTCCTTCCAACTTCAAATTTTTTTTAACATTAATTTAAATCTAAGGACAAATTAGTAATTTACTAAATATGCACAAAACCCATGTTGGCATATAATAGATATAATGGATTTAATCAATTGAACCTAAAAAATCCCAAATTTGAGGAAGCCTTTGAAATGAGAGACATTGTTTTGGAGAAAGGTGAAGCCTTCCATGTCATCCGCCCGAGATCTTCTTTTATATATAGAGAAGATTATTTACACAAATATATTTATTTTTCCTCTTTTATCTTGTTGAGCTTTTTCAGTTAAATGCTTAGATCAATTCATAGACTTATTCCTTTTTTATTGGATTTGGTTGGACAACATGCAGGTTTATAGGAAAAAAGACTGAAGTTGAATTTCAAAATGAGGTAATGGAGCAATCAAGATGGTAGAGAAGAGAAAGCAAGTAGGTGGTAACAATGGAGGATAATGGGACACAAAAATGAAGTTCTTGTTTAGTAATAATTTGTAAAAGGAAATATCTCTTGTATTTTTGAGGGCACTCTTTCCCTCTTGAATTTTTGTCCCATAGGGTTTTACTCTTGTGGGGTTTTAACGAGGCCTTATTTGGTGGGTTTTCTTCTCAGACATTAAATTTCTATTGTCTAAGCGTCCGGAGGCAACTTGCGTGCTTTTCGGTTAGATGATAAACTTTTTTGAATGAAAGAAACTCTTCTTCTGGCTATACGGATATTGTACTTTGATACAATTCATTAATTAAAAAGTTATTTCTGACAAAAGAAAAAGAAAGTGAAACCTAAGTTTTATACTGCACATACTTGAATTATATATATATATATATATATATATATATATATATATATATATAGGGTGTGGCTCAAAAGAGAACTCATTATTTGAAGAAAACTAAGGTACTAATCCTAACCATTGGATGTATTATAATCAACGGCCCCGCCAGGGGCACCCACATATTAATCAAATACACCCTCACACACACAATCCCACCTAATTCCCTCCGTTTTAAATTTGATTTTTCCCGTCAATCGGTGATATTTTTTTAAAATATAATTTCACCACATTTTTCTCCATCTCCCAACGATCAGTTTGCATACCATATGTGCTATATTTTAATTTAGTTTTCTTAGTTCTCTTTTTAAGGGGTTTTCTATAGATCCCTACTTATATATATATATATAGGCAAGTGCTCAAATACAAACCACTTTTAAAATACAAACCTACAAACCAACACTAAATTAATTATATTTCATTTATTCTAAGGTTCCCGCCAAGGGTACCTTCACAAAAAATGCTTAAAATAATTGGCTCTATCCATATAAAAAAAAAAAAAAACTTGCCGTGGAAATGCGAAGCATTTAAGACAGTAAACGGATGAGTTAGGTAGTAATGAGGGCCGCAGGCCCTCGACACACCCGTCAATCGTCTATTGCCTTTACCATTGATTGCCATTCCTTACAACTTTAGAATGATTAAGGCGTGAAGCGCCGTACAAGATGGTGCGAAGCACCGTTAACCAGTGAAATCCACTGCCACGTCATCACGTGAACAGTGAATTTTTTTTTATTTATTTTTTTTTTTATTTTTTTTGTTGGATAGAGCCAATTATTTTAAGCATTTTTTGTATTGGGGTACCCCTAGTTTGGTCATTAGATTAGCTTGAAATATTAGATTATGCTTGGTTTGTAGGTTTGTATTTTAAGGAGGTTTGTATTGGAGTAGCCCCCTATATATATATATATGAGTTGCACTCCATGAAGAACACCTTATATAAAGAACAATAAAGAACACCTCATATTTAATTCAATATAAGAGTTCCGTCATGACACCCAATACAAAAAGTTCTTATTTTTTTATCTTCTATCCATTCAGCAAAAAAAAAGTAAAATTTTTTTTTTGGAAAAATCACTGTTCATGATGACATCAGCAGTGACGTCATCATGAACAATGATTTTTTTCAAAAACTTTTTTTTATAATTTTTTTTATGAATGGATAGAAGATAAAAAAATAAGAACTTTTTGTATTGGGTGCCCCTGGCGGGGCCAATGGATCTATTGGAATAAATGATTTTATAGTGTTCTTTATTGTTTGTTATATAAGAGTGTTCTGTATGGAGCAAAGGCCTATATATATATATTTGTTAGCAAATACTCCCTCCGTTCCAAAAAACTTTTCCCATTTCCCTTGGACACGTTTGCCAACGCACACTTTTAATCGTTAATATCTTTAATTTCGTATTAGTATTCAATATAAAAACTTTACTGTATTAAAGTACTCATAAATACGAATCCAACAAGATCACTCATGACTATATTTGGTTTTATAGATTAGACGTAAATTAGTAATTTGTCTCTTCTTATGAACAGTGCCGACATATCAAACGAGAAGAATAATATGAGACGGAGGGAGTAATTATTTTCAAATATTACAAACACTATTGTGTATAAGTTGAGTTAGTGATATTTTATCGAAAAATGTATAATCAGATTGAAAAATAATTTCATATTATTAAATAAATTCAAAATTTATAATAAAGTTCATATCAGACTTTATACACAGACTGGTACGGGATCTTACGCTAGTTATATCTAAATACGAGTAATTTTTTAACGCCCAATGAAAAAGTAAAAAAAGGAGGAATAGTATAATCAAATTGAGGTCCACGTGCACTGTGCACACATCACGCTCCACGTGGCAATCGATCACCTAGTTTGTATGTACTTCACTTCACACAACCTCACGCACAAACACACTTCTGTAATAAACAAAACAGAAACTATCTTCGTGGGCCCTACTAATCTCTCCTCCACTCAAAATGGATACATCTCCGGCACCTCCGACATCAATTCCGGCAGCTGATGATACTACCCAATTGGATTCTCTATTACAATCCTTCTTAACACTCTCTGATTCATCCACCACAGCTTCACTTAATTGTGTTTTTGACAGTTTGATTGAATCTTCAGCTACTGATTTTGAGGAGAATTTGATGATCGAGCGTGCTATTCGATTAGGATCTGTGTTGCTTGAAGCTGGTAAGCGATCTGCTCGTAAGCGTGGATCGCTTCATAACGCTGTTGTTTGGCCTCTCCCTGCTGATCTTACTATCAAGGTAGGGATCGGTGAATTTTGTTAATTTATCGAGATTATCAATTTATCGAGATTAGGAATACACTGAAAACTATTTTAAAATTTTAATTTATGGAGATTTTAATGTATATAGCTTATGTAATTACCTTTTGGTGCTAATTCAAGTTAGAATTGTCAAGTTTTATTACCTTTTAATAATGTATGCTATATTTAAATTTGCCAAATTTTAAGTCTTTGGAGCATCTCCAAGAGTCTCCTAACTCGCTCTTTATAAATAATATAAAATATTAACTCCCAGCAGTTTAGCGTATGCTCATTTCCAACAATGGTCTTTATATGCGCGCGCTCTCTGTTCAATTTTTTATTATTAAAATAGTTTGAATTCATAAAGATACAAAACAAAGTGGAGAGAGAAAGGGATTAAAGTTGAAAATATATATTATAATATTAGTTAAGAGTGGGAGTGGACCTCTTAAAATTGAGGAGGAGAAAGATGAGATTTTTACTGATTTTAAGAGCTGCTATGGAGCAACTTTTTTACCCTCTCTCCTCAAATTAGGACTTAAGAGTTAAGAGCATCTCCAAGAGTCTCTTAACTCACTCTTAAAATAAATATAAAATATTAGCTCTTAGAGCATCTCCAATGGGAGAGACCTCTTAGGTAAAATTTGCAATTAATTACCATAAATAAGAATTATAAAGAATGTGTAAAAAATTTTGCATTCCAATGGGACAAAACAGTTGTCTATAATTATAGATAATCTCTTGATGTTGGCTATATTTGTCGAACCTCTAGAGATCTGTGTAATGAATTGCCACATCACTTATTTCTATATTAAAATTATATATTCCATTAATAACAACTTGAAATATTAATAACATACCATTTTTAAAATATAGCCAATACCATCGGAACACAATGTCTTACAGGTTCGATAAATTTTACATAATCAATATTTTATGTAATTTAGCCAATCATTTTTAGCTAACGCCATTGGAGATGCTCTTAGTAACTTAATGTACATTCATCTCTAAGAGCATCTCCAAGAGTCTCTTAGCTCACTCCTAAATATATTATAAACAATTAAGCTCTTAGCAAGTTATTACATTGATTTGTGTGTCAACTCCAACAATGCTCTCTATTATGACTCTTTATTTTATATTTTATTCATATTTCAATTCCATTTGGACAAATAATCAATAGATGAGAGAGAAGAACCACCATTTTACTAATAAAATATTAAGTTAAGAGCTACTAGTTGCTCCTAAAATAGAGGAGAGAAAAGAAGCTCTTAACTTTTTAAAGAGCCTCTATGAGTCTCTTGGAGCTTGATTTTTATTCTCTCTCCTCATTTTTTGAGTTAAGAGCTACAATAAAGAGCCTCTTGGAGATGCTCAACAATACTCTTTATACTCACTCCTTATTTAATTTTATATTATTAAAAGTAAGTGGAATTCATAAAAAGACAAAAGAAAAGTGGGGAAGAGAGAGAATATATCTTATGAATTTAGTATAAAATATTAGTTAGGAGTGGATAGGAGCTCTTACAATTGAGGAGAGAGATTACATTTTTAGTGAATTTAGGAGTGACTAAGAGTCTCTTGGAGCACATTTTTTTCTTCTCTCTCTTCAAATCACACTTAAGAGCCAAAATGAAGAGGCTCTTGGAGATGCTCTAAGAGTTTAAATAAAGAGCCTAAATAAAGAGTCTCTTGCAGATGCTCTTAGTATATGTTTATTAGGGTATTGTTTGGTGTGTCGAAAAGAAGGATATGTGTTTCCAAATTTTCCAATTATTGGGTGACATTTGAGAATTGAGATAATAATCTGTGTCAATGTTGTCAAATGGCCAACGCTCTTAAAACGAAAACCTATAGCTCCGTTTTGTTAGATGACCAACTCTTCCAAAACGTTAAACTGTGTTATATCTTTAAGACTCCAAGCTTGAAAGATGGGAGGATTAGTGTAAGCTATAACAAAACTATGATACCATGTTAAAGTTCAATATTGGGTCAGGAAGGTGTTAAAGTGCTATTGGGCCTCCTTCACCCTGCCTCTTTTACAACCATTGTGGGATTACTTAACAGAAGAGGGTTCGAAGTCCTCTCCTAAACATAGCTATGATACTATGTTAATTGGCCAACTTTCCCTTGGAGGTGTTGCGGAAGCCACTAAACGGATCATATATTGCAAATTTTGTTGTCCGTACCTGAGTCCAACATCATATGCTCTGAACTCCAGAACCTTAAAGTGTTGTGAGAGAGGGTCATTAAATGACTCGGTGGATATTATACCTTCAACTAAAATGAAGCATTTCACTTGAGTTATTAAAATTCAATGTACATGCCTAACCCAATTTTATACAACAATATTGCTACTGCCTTGCCCTTTATATCTATATCATTTTCTGAATTTTTCACCCTTGATTTTTTTCTGTTGTGCGAGATGAGTTCGATTGAAGGGAGTCATGAAATAGAATACTTTGCTTCGAGGGTTTTTGTTTCTTGTCATTAGTGTTTGATGATACACATGTCTTGTGACTTGGTAATAAAGGTCATAATGTCGGTTTCAGGTTTTCTCGATGCTCGACACTCAAAGTTTGTGTTATGCTGCAGCAGCATGTTCCTTTTTCAGCAAGTGTGCATCGGATCCAATGTGCTACTCCTGTATTGACTTGATGACAATAATACCAAAAGTTAATAATCTGGTAGTATCCACAATGATTCAACGAGCCGGGAAAGCGCTTCGGTAAGACTTCCTTATCTGTACAAGTCATGTAGGTCTTTTCCCTACTACGTTGGTCCTAGTCATGTGAGAACTGGGAACATGAACGAGTATACTAATAACCATCTTAAGCTTAATTGATTGAACTCTAATTCTCATTTAGTATCGTTTTAAATTTAGCAGTTTTAGAATCTCTGTGTGAATGTCCTGATTTGAGCTGTTGCAATAATCATTATATAATTGTCTTTTAAAAATTCATGCATACTTGGTTGGCATATAGCCTAAACAGTTTGCTCAATCATGGTGCTTCAAATTAGGATGCATCTACAATTACTATTATCTAATTATTTGTGGAAAACTATATGGTTATAAGCTTACATCGTAGTTCTTAATTATATTATTTATGATTAAAGCATCTGTGTCATCTCTATCATCAAAAAATTTGCAAGTCACTTCGTTTACGTTCTATTTGAACCCTTCTTCTTTTATACTGTGTCTATTCTTCTGATGTGTGCGCTCCCTCAAAATTATATTTAAATGTTTATCCTCTAAATTCAGGTCTATTAAACTTGGTCTGATGTCTGGTCAATCTGCATCATTTGGTACTTCTCAACCATGTATCTATAGTACAAGGTATTCCACAGATGTATCAGGATTTTCATGGAACGATAAGAGATCAAGACAAGGGAAGGAATCTTGTATTCTTTCACGTTCGTGCTTAAGTTCATTGAGCTTAGACAGTGGTGCCCCAGGGTAGTTTTCAATTCTTGACCAAAAGGAAAACCTGTTCTATATTTATTTATGTAGTCATTTTAATTGTGTTGAGTTTATTTGAAATGCAAGGGCTCTGTTAAGAAGGTTGCACCTTAATAACATTGAACGAGTGGACAACACAGCGCTTTCTGAAGCATTATCAGTCTGCCCATCTCTCCTTGATCTGGAAGTTGTTGGGCTGTAAGTTCGAGTTCACCCCTTCTCCCCGACAACAACAATAATAATACTGCCACTTTGTTTTAATTCAGTGTTTACTGGTCTTCTTATGTTTTGCATGTTCTCATCTCAATCATGTTTTTTTTTTCAATCTAAGTTAATGTCTATATCTTGTAACTTGAACATATTCTTGTGGCAGTCATGTTGACTTGAGGCAAACATTAGAGTCAGTCAGCAAATATTGCCATATGATAGAACGTCTCTTTTTCGAATCTTCAAAAACGGGTAATATGCTTTAGACATGTAACTTGCATTATTTCAGATATGAGTCTTACCTTCATTGTCTTCTATGTAGGTAGAGATGACAGTTTGAAATTGTCACCAACCTGCACTGATTTAGTGCAAAATTGCCCTAATCTCAATTCTCTAACTCTGCGAGGATTCAAGCTGCAAGACTTTAAAGCACTGGCACTCGTTAAGGTAATTTCTGGTTATATCATGAGTGGGAAAAAAATTGTCTGCATTTGCTCTTTTTCTCTCCTTTCTTGGAATGAGGAGTTTGCATTTGCTTTTTAGTTAATCATTGTTCTGGGATACTGGTCCTGATGGTTTATTGCAACTAGTTTGGCTTGTTACTTCTCCATTAGCAGCTTAGGTTAGGCTATTCAACTACAAAAGAGCAAAGTGACACAAAATCCTCCATTATGTGAACCTTTAACTTTGATAATCTGAAAGTAATTGGATGAAAGTACTTAAATAAATATGTACAAGTGTGTACATCAAAAACTACAATATGTACAAGACTACAAGTGTGTATATTAATGTGAGGTCAAGGTATGGTGAAAACCTAAAGAAAAAACACTTACAATTCAACAGATTTAACCTGTTGAAACTCTATATTTTCAACTCTATCTATACTCTGTTTTGGGTATGATGAGCCTCTGAGGGTATTCACGACTTCGAAAGTAACTGATACACCCTATATAAGGAATGGTAAACCCCCAATAGGAATTATTATGTTAATAAGGTATGGATACGAAAGGTCCAATATGAATATCACCGGATCTCATTAAAGATTATAATGTTACATGAGCCAGACCTATATGTGTATACTGTATACTGGCTCTTAGCAGTTTTTTCTTTATAGAAGACTGAATAAATGCGTAGAATTAAAAAAGCTTTTCATCATTTATTAAATTTCGGGGGTGTTACTCTAGGAGAAAATCTAGGCATTTCCTACTGTTCCATTCTCTTCATGCTTGTATCAGTGCTTCTTGGTTCTCGTATGCATATATTATTGACCTATTGCTAGTCCTTGAAGGATACATAGACCAAGTAGTTCCTTTTATTGTGTTGATGATCCTTCTGATTAAGTGGATATATAACAATCCAGGGGTTTCGCAAGCTTAAACATATCGACTTCTCAGCATCCTACTCCATCTCGGGTGCTTTTCTAAGGTAAGCTCAATTTTATAATAGTTATACTCTTTTACTTGTGTTGAATAAAACTTTCTTCTTTCCTGACATCACAAAAAGTCAACAGCTTACCTTTTCTTTTTGGGTCTTTGCTATGGTACTTATTTTTCAGGAAGCTTGGTGGGGGAGCAGGTGGGAATCTGCTGGAGGTTTTGATTTTGCGGGACTGTATGCATCTCAGAAAAGTAAGAGCTCTCTCTCTCTCTCTCTCTCTCTCTCTCTCTCTCTCTCTCTCTCTCTCTCTCTCTCTCTCTCTCTCTCTCTCCGCTCTCTCTCTCTCTCTCTCTCTCTCTCTCTCTCTCTCTCTCTCTCTCTCTCTCTCTCTCTCCTCTCTCTCCTCTCTCTCTCTCTCTCTCTGTGTGTGTGTGCGCGTGTTGTTTGTCTCATCGACTCTATTCACATGCATGTGCAGACAGAAGTAGAAAAGTTTATTTCAGCAGTTATTGCAGGAGAATTCAAGTTCCTTAGACATCTGGTGAGTAGCACTCGACTACCTTCTTTCCTATCTCTTATATTATGTTCCCAAAACCTTGAGGTCTATGACTCAAAGGCTTGATGCTTTCCAGTTATTTGCCTTCGAATTTGCCTCTTTTCATTATCTGTTTGTATTAATTTCATGCACTACAAACAGGACGTATCCAACCGGGAAGGTCTAGCTTCTGAAGAAGATTGGTGCAGCAGGTGTTACGACCCAAGGTAGTTCATCCTCTACTTGTAAATTTTCCAGTTAAGATATTGTTTGGCTTACAATCATATGGTACACATGCAGTTTCATACCCACGGAGCAGTTATACGGGGAAAGGCCTGACTTCTGCCTGCTGGCTGAGTTTCCTCCTGAAGGAAGGTTAGTATTGTTCTTATCACATCTTCTTTGGAACTTGAGCAGATGAAAGGGATCTATCTAAAACCAATTGCATCATCTTTAATGTATGTTTTGTTCTGCAGTTTTCTTGAATTTGGACAAATGATTGGCAGTGATGATGTGAGTCTCCACTCGCAGCTAAGCAGTCGTATGTTTGACGGATCATGCTTTATGAATACATCTGATAGCAGTTACAATAGCGACCTTGGAAGTGGCAATGAGGATAGTCATGACACCAGTTTCATTATTTATGGGGAGAGTTCAGATGAGGCGGACTTTCTATCCGTCTGAGCCTTCGAGGTAATCCAGCTCATGTGAGTTTAGTTAGCATACTGAATGAAGTTAATAACTTTGCTTGCATGTTTGGCTATGCTGTTTCATAATGGGCAAGAGTATACAATTATTAGATATGGAGGACAATAAAAACTCCTGACAAGCAGTGTTTCAAGTTTGTGGATGTGGATTTTTTTTAATGAACTGATCTGTATTTATGTTTCCTCAATATTTATGTGTACAGCCTTCTTGTTGTCACAGGAGTGGAATTCCGATCTTGATTGGCAGGAGTCTTTTCTGAGAGCAGAATCTGCAATGAGATGAATAAAGCATAACAAGGAAGCTCAAAATAATTTTTACATCCTGGGATTTCGTGTCTTGGTCTATTATAATTAAATTAATCACAAATCAATTCCTGAGTGGGGGTTCTTTTATTATTATTATTATTATTATTATTATTAAGTTTTTTTTCCCCTTGGCAAAAATGATGCCAATCTTGTCATAAGCAGTCAGCTTATAAAATTTGTTGTGAAATGATATGGCTGGATGATTTAGTGTAAGATGTTAAACTTATGCTATAGTAGTTCAGAACAATTTTCTTTGGAGAACATATTTCAAAATCTGGAAGTGCCTGTTTTGTTGAACATAAATTTATACTATCTTGTTATTGTAAAGTAGCAGCAGAAGAGATGGGGTAAGAAGATATATGTTGTCTTTTGTTTTTGTGTGCAATTTTTTCTCAGGTCTCATGTCTGTCAAGTTACTAAGTCGACTTCTTTGTATGTAGCATTTATTAAAATGTTTTTTTTTTCTTGCTGAAGCATGTATATATGCACTGAACTTCTAATTGCTTGGACGATAACATTGCAATCCGACTCCAATTCCACGTCCATCCACCCGTGAGTCTTTGCCATCTCTAGAGCTACTACTCTACCCCCTTTGCAGCAGACTCTAGCTCGAATAATTTCACGACCAGAAATCCTAGCTACTAAGCCAAATCCAAATTTATCGGCCTTATCAAAGATTAAAGTATCCACATTAACCTTGATAGCGTTCTAAGGAGGTTTGATCCAACACATTGATCCATCTACTGGGGAAGTACCAGGAAGAGGAGTGATTAGTTCTTTACTCTTGGCACTTTTGGCAACTTTTTGCATGAACACAGCAACTTCCATTGAAGGATTCTTTTGTTCCCACACTACATAAAGCAGCAAAGTATCGTCGCTTCAGCAACCTGCACTTTAGAAGTTGAGTTGAAAAGTTTAGCCAACCTTCTCCAAAAATTACCAGCATCCACAGTGTAACTACAGGAACTCAACTTTTTCAATTTCGACAGCAAACGGATAATCAATAATATTGTGATTTTAACATTTTAGTTGCCAGTATAGGAATAATTATTCTCGTTCTCTCGTGAGTGTAAGGTTCATATGTCTGTTCTACTTTTTCTTTTTCTTTTTTTTTTTTTGCTAAATTATGTCTGTTCTACTTTTATTTTGTGACTACGTTCTCAACATACGATGAAAATTCAAAAAAAAAAAAAGTATTCGTATGATCATATGCTAAATATTGTAACTAAATCGTGTTTGAGATGTAGCACAAACTAACATTGTAAACTTGCAAGGCAGCCTGAGAAACCACTGACATTGTAATATGTAGACTTGAACCGTATTTAGGTTGCAAAAGTTAATGTTTTCATTGTATGAAATCGTACTTCTGCAAATAAGTTTCGAAATTTTGTTTTTATTACTATACTTTTGTTTTAGCTAATTTTCTGTTAGACATATTAAATATGTATAAGTTATAATGACATTTACGAAGAGTATTTTTGTGGCAATCCAGCTATTAAGTTTCAGGAATCAGATATACTATTCAGTCACAAGAATGAGTTTGATTTCATTTGTTAGAGAACTGTTAGAGCATCTCCAACGGGAATAGCTAAAATTGGTTGGCTAAATTGGACCTGTAGGACATTATGTAAAATTTGTTGAATCTGTAAGACATTTTACTTCAATGGTATTATCTATATTGGTTGGCTATATTTTAAAAATAGTATGTTATTAATAATTTAGGTTGTTATAAATAGAATATATCACTTCAATATGGTAATGAATGATGTGGAATCTTCTTACAGATTTCTTACAGCTATATAGAGGTTCGACAAATATAGCCAACCTGTAGAAATTATCTAAAATTATAGCTAACAGCTTTGATCCATTGGAGTTCAAGTTTTTTTTAGATAATCTCTATAATTTTTATTTATGGTATCTTTTATCTAATTTTAGCTAAGGATTTCTTGTGGTTGGAGATGCTCTTACATAACAAATACTACCTCTGTCCCATTTTATTTGAACTGTTTGACTTTCACGAAGATTAAGATAATTATACTTGATTTGTTAAAAAATGAATAACGTTAGATAAAAAAATGGGTAAAATGGTAATACCTATGAATATTTAATAATATATTTGGGATAGTAGAAGAAAATAGTGGATAATAGTATTTATTTAATAAAAAAGCATTGAAGTGAAGTTAGTGGATGTAATAGTAAAAAGTAGTGTTTAAAAATAATAAATATATTAGGTTCATTAGTTTTGGGACGTACAAAAAAAAAAGAGTATCAACCTTTTTAGAACGGAGACATGAAAGAGCTGTATTACCATTAGAAACTAAAGTGGACATGTCCCTCGTGAACACGTGAGAATCAATAAATCATAATGTATGGCTAACTAGAGCAGTTGACTAGGTGCCATAATATCATACTCCGTTCGAATTATATACGTTTGGTTTGAATATGAAAACAAAAAAAATGTATTTCCTCCGTCTCATAATATGTTTTCTGTTTTTAAAAACACGTTTGTCAACGCACACTTTTGATCGTTAATATCTTAAATTTCGTATTAGTACTAAATATAAAAACTTCACTGTATTAAAGTACTCATAAATACGAATCCAACAAGATCACTCATGACTATATTTTATCTTATAAATTATGCGTAAATTAATAATCAACCGCTTATAATGAATAGCGTGCAAAGTCAATATAGGAAAATATAAAGGGACAGAGGGAGTATAAAGAAAGGGTAAAGTTAGATGGAAAGTGGACAAAATGATGGAACCTACTAATATTTAATAATATATTTAAGATAGTGGAGGAAAGTAATGGGATAATAATGTTTATATTATTATATAATAGAGATAGTGGAAGGAAGTAGTGAATGTAATAGTGTTTTATATTATTAAAAATTAATATTTTAAGAAAGTATAGAATTGAGAGGGACATTTCAAAAAGAAAAGTGTATAGAAATGAAGTATCCTGTCCCCCCTGACAATCAGTTAATTAACAATTGCTTCCAGGTGATCCAACAGCCCTGGATTAAAAAAGAAAAAGTCTATTGTCCGCTACAATTTTCCGCGGATAGATAATCTGCCTGTCCGTTATAATTTTCCACGGAACGTAATTTTTATTTTTTTAATCCCAACCATTGGATCAATGATCCAACACTGAAAGCAATTGTTAAATAACCGATCCCGATTGTCAAGGAACTAGGATCCAGAAATGAATGGAACTGAGGGAGTAATTACCATACGCATTACTCCCCCTGTCCCTTTATATGTTTCCTATATTGACTTTGCACACTATTCATTATAAGCGGTTGATTATTAATTTACGCATAATTTATAAGATAAAATATAGTCATGAGTGCTCTTGTTGGATTCGTATTTATGAGTACTTTAATACAGTGAAGTTTTTATATTTAGTACTAATACGAAATTTAAGATATTAACGATCAAAAATGTGCGTTGACAAACGTGTTTTTAAAAACAGGAAACATATTACGAGACGGAGGGAGTAATATCCAAATCTATGTAACAGAATCAATTAGGACATATGTTTGCTTCTCAAAACATCGATCTAGTGTTCTCTTTGTAGATGAGCATCTCTTTGCTTTTTGTCAAACTTCACTTCTTGTGGGCCCTGACAGTTACGGAAATAAGGGGCTAACAACAACGTTATCTCAACCAATCTTCGAAATTTAGTGAAGTTTAATATTCAATATCGTAGACTTTTGATTAAAAATAAGTATTAATATAGTTAAAGCCTGTCTGACATCCATAAATTAGCCATACTTCTGTTTACCCCCAATTTATTTTTTTAATTCTGATTCCGTCATTGATCCCAGATATCCTGGTCCCATACAAGTCCTTTTCTTTTTCATCACATGGTTCTGTTATAAAACATACTAAACTCATCCTAAAGCAGTCAGAAAAAGCAGATTGTGTGTGATGGGTAATTACAGATTTAAGTTGTCAGATATGCTGCCAAATGCTTGGTTTTATAAGCTCAACCACACGAGTACTAGTAAAACCGGAAAGCTGCAAAGCCTGACGCATAAATCCTCCAACAGGACAGTTCAATCCAAGACAAAGTCATCCCCTTTCTCATCATCATCCACTGCTGCAGCGCCCCAACAAACATGTCACTCTAGGAAGTCTTACCACTTCCATCGAGACTTCAAGTTGGCCTCGCATTTGTCAGAACCACCAAGAAAATCATCCCACAGAAGACGCGGTACAAAGAAAACGAAAGCATCTTCGAAGCTGATTGCAAACTCTTCTGTTTATGATGACAACTCTAGCAGTCATGCCAGCCATGAATTTGTTCATTCAATGCCTAGTTACGCGTGTGAAGTGGTCCTGAATTATTCTACTGATATCTCCTCTTGTGATGATCCTGTTTTCTATGATCTGGATTCTGAATCAAAACGAGTAAAAGTTGATTCTCCGTCCAACCATTATGAGTACAGGATTGAAAATGACACTTCCATCAGCAAGTTTGATTTATTGTCACAACGGGAGCTCAAACCAATCATAACCAAGCTTGATAAAGGCGATCATGAGATTAAACCAGCTATTAAGTTTCAAGAAAGCTCAGTGAAATGCGAAGAGGAAAGTTTATGTAGCTTAAAGAATGATAGTATTGGCGAAGAGAAAAAATGTCCGGGTAGGAAATTAAGAGTGAATTCAGCAGGAGTGAAGCTAAGAGCAAAATCAGCAATAATATCATCAAAGAGGCCTACTCAAGTTCAAGGCCGGGCAAGTGTATCAGCACAATCATGCCTAATGAGTAATGAGTGTTGCTATTGTAAAGGAATCCATAGATCCTGATAGAGACTTTAAGGAGTCAATGATGGAGATGATTACGGAGCACAATATGAGTACAAAAGCGGAGTTTGAACAACTTCTTGCTTGCTATCATTCACTCAATTCTGGTACTTATCATGAACTAATCGTCAAGGTTTTCGAGCAAATTTGGTTTGAGATAACTCGAATTTAAGTCCTGGTAACCAAATAAAAATTGAGTTTTATTGGATTATGCACATTTTACTTTTTTATCATGTCGAGGGTCAGGGCAAACCCACACTTGGGATGGTAACTGAGTATCGACCATGGATGGTGGACTTTGGACTTCAGACCCCTGTGCCCTTTTACTTGATCCTGCGTCCGCCACTGTAATGACAGTTTTATTGTACTGTGATTTTTTTTTGTAGTAATAAAAGCATGGAGAAATAAAGAAAATGCCCAAGTAGATGAAGGAATACCATTCTCTTCTTTAACTTTGTCTGCCATAATCAGCGGAGTAGTCCTTTACCTTTGGTTTGGACCATATCACACTAATATTGTCGGACGTAATGTCCTTCAACTGTTGCCCACATATACAATTTGACAACGCTAATAGAATTGGTATTGCTGAAAAAACTTAGAGTAAAATGCATTCTGTGTACCCGAAGTTTCAGGATTGTGCACTTTGTGTACCTGAATTTTAGAAATTAGCCAAAAGCATGCTGAAATTACAGAAACTCGGCACTTGGTGTACTGCCATTAAATGAGCTTAACAGCGTTAGGGGTTTGTTTTGAAAATATTTACTATAATATATATTTACTATGAGTGAAGCTGGGAGTATTGTGTTTGAAGATTTTTTTGGGGATTGAACCTTATGTATTGTACTTGAAATTATACTAAACTTTTTCAAAAAATTAAGAAATTAATTTTTAGAAAAGATTTACAGAATTAGGTTTTCGGCCAGTAATATAAGGGGTCGTTTGGTTAAGGGTAATAAATAAAAGGAAAGGGAATGAACTGGGCTCGTTCCCTTTGTTGGTGTTTGTTTTGTAAAAATAATCATTCCCTGTGACCTTTTTTAGTTTTAGAATTAATCAATATTTTTCTTATCCCATTCTCTACCCTCAATTCAACCAGGTATTTTTAATTTGAATACTAGCTTTTTTAGACCCCACGACACTTTTTTAATACTAACTTATAACCCATGCACAACCTTTTTTAATATTTATAATTATAGTTTTTTAATATTTATAATTATATTAAATTTTAAAAATTATATATGTTATTAATTTACTTATCAAATTATTATTAAAAAATTGATATATTTAAGATTTACACGTTCGATTTAATATTTGTACTCTAATAATCACGACTCACGAGAATGTACCAACAAAACAGTTAAGCCTCTTATTCACCATATTATGTATTCTACTCAGCTTAGAAAATACTTAAGCCGTTAAAAAGGAAATTTCATTTTTAATATAATATAATTTTGATCATCTATTTTTAAAAATATTAAATTCGATGGTTGAGATTATTTTGATAGTACAGTACTATCCTTTTTAGATTATAATTTCCTTTTTAATATGATATAATCTTGATCGTCTATTTTTAAAAATATTAGATTCGACGGTTGAGATTATTTTGGTAGTACCAAATCAAAATTATGGATAATATCCCTCTTACGCTTATTATATATAAGGATATAATTATAATTATTTTTCTAATGTTATATTTATAAGATTATAGTATTAAAAAAAATTAATATTTATATTGAATGGTTGATTTTACCACCTTATACACCCACGTACTAAGCTGCCATAATTATTGTTATACCCTCCTTTTTAAGTCATTTTGCAAGGCAATCTAACGGTGTTAAGCCTACATAAACGGCAAAATTTCTATAAGTTCAGCATGCTTTTTGCTAATTTACACAAAGTGCACAATCATTAAACTTCAGGTACACATAATGCATTTTATTCAAAAACTTACTCCCTCCGTCCCCCAATTTTATACAGTGAGGTGGGCACGGAGACTAAGGAAAGTTATAGAAAATGAGTGAAGTTTGATAGTGGAGAAAAGTTAGTGGGTGTAATAGAATTTTATATTTATATATTTGAGTTAATGGATAAAAGTGTGTGGATGTAATACTGTTTTATAAATTAAAGTTAGTGGGGGAAATTTAGTGGATGAGATAGTATTTTATTTTATATTATTAAACTATTTTTGTATTGTATAGAAATGATAGGGACAACCCAAAATAGTAAGTGTATAGAAATGGGAGCCATAGATGGAGGGAGTATATTGTTTGATTCAATTGCAACCGATTGATTGTCTAAGACTAACACGTTACTAATTTCGTTATCAAAGGATGTACTTTTATTTTATAACAAATTTAAAATTTTAAAAGTTCAATTATGATTGAGTTGAATTTTGGGACTGATATTATTAAAATAATTTAACAATTACTCCCTCTCTCCCAACAAATTACTAACATTGTTTAAGGGATCGACACCCATTTTAAGGCTTGTATAAATATAGTCTCATAATTTACTTTTTTATTCAAAAAAAATTCTTAAAAAATAATTTATGGAAGTATAATATTTTATAGAAATATTAAAATGCGTGTAAAATCATCCGGAAACAATGTTAAGAGAGAATATCTTTTTAAGTTGAAACACATTTACTTTTCTAATTTTTTTAAACTAAAATGCCTACTTTTCGAAAATAATATCAACAATTCTATTTAATAAAATACAATATTGTAATTCCTAATAATTAACTAATTACCATTTTTTAGATAAAATGCGTTATTATTTTATTTTTATTTTAACTAAAGCACCTATTTTCTAAAAATAATACGGATAATTCTGTTTTAATAAAACAATAATACTATAATTTCTAATAACTACCCAATTAGTTCTTTCGACTGAAATAAGTTACTTTTTCCCTTTTTCAATTAAACCTCTTCATTTTTCAAAAATATCACATAAAATTCTATTTAATAAAATAATTCTCTAATTAGTAATAATAATCTAATTACATTTTTTCCAGTTAAAACACATCATATTTTCTATATTTTTTAAACTATAACCTCTTCTTTTTCAAAAATATTACGGGCACAATATACGTGTATATATAATTATTATGCATTCATATAATTTAAAATTTTCAATCCTACAAAATTTAAGTTTTAAAATTTAATAGGAAAACTATAAAATTAGGCCATTTAATTACTTAAATATGGATCTAACAACTCTATTTACAAAATTTTAATAAATTCTTTTAAATAAAATAATTTTTTTTAAAAATATTACGAACATCTCTATTAATTAAACTAATAATACTATAATTTATAATTACTAATCAATTACCTCTTTTAGCTAAAATACATTACCTTTTATAATTTTTTAACTAAATTCCCCCTTTTTTTAAAGATATCATTTTATTTAATAAAATAAAATAATTTTTTATAACTACTAATAATAATTAGATTACTTTTTTCCAACTAAAACATATCATTTATTCTACATTTTAACGGTTCCAATTTTTTATGTTCATATTGTTATGGTTCGGTCCGGATTGATGATTTGATGAATTTTTTGAACACCCATAATTGCAAATTGTAATTTGTTCGTGATATTTTTGAAGAAATAAAATATTCTACTTAGGAAGAAATATCTAAAAATTCTAATAGGTTAATTTATTGATATAATATTATTATTTTATTAACAGCATCGTAAGTTCCCTAATATTTTAAGAGAATGAAGGATTTTATATAGAAAAAAGGCGAAAATTTTAATTAGTTAGTTATTGTTATCACCTAAATTTGGCATGGCCCGGGGAGAACAGGATTTCTCTCATTTCTTATCTGGAGCGCATAAAGACATTGGGCCATACGTGAATGAAGCAAGACCACAATTCTGATGGGCATCGCCCACTTCTGCAAACGTCGCCCAGTCTGATAAACAGGTGTCACCCACTTCTTTACTGGATAAGGGGACTTCCCTTATCCGTTATTCAGAAAATCTTGGAGACTTTGGGCCCGACCCAATACCACTTATTATTAATGTAATGAATCTCTGAAATGGAAAACAACTTTGGAATGGAATGCAGATCTGGAAGAGGATTATGCCTCTCCTCTTTGTGGTTTCAGGGTTAGCCCATATCGGTTATCTTTTAGGGGTTTCCTTAGTGTGGTGGGCCGGAGTTGATACCAGGATGTAGGGACAATTGCTCCACCACCACGCTCCCTAAAAGGTAGTTGGGTTTCAAAGGCCATTAAGATTCCACTTGAGGTGGTGGACTAATCCTATAGTTCATTAAGAACTATGTATGGCTTAATCCCTATAAATAGGGTACGTAAGCACATTGCATGAAGGAGGCATGAAGACCCTTGTGAACAAGATATGACCGTATTCTTTTGGGAGCAACCCTATTTTTCCATACGATGGCAGTCGCCCCTAAATACAAAACCCCACCCCTAACATCTTTTATGATTAATCATCATCAATCACCACAAGAATTTCAGCAGCCCTTCGCAAATCTTGTTTTTCCAAATTCCTTCGTTTAAAATTGGTGCTAGAAGGAGAGGATTTGACATCTTTGGAGGAAGGATGTCGCAACACAGCCAAAAAATTGTTGATGAAGATGTTAGGCCGAATACATAATTATAATCAATATCATATGAAAGATTAACAATTAAAATACGCGTTTAAACAATCAAAAACTGTTTGGAATTAATAACTCCTCTCCCAGTGATGTAAAATATCATAGAGAGCTGCTTAGGTTACAATGAATAATGTTTCACAATGATCGATACCCTTCTAGGGTTAACCTAACTGTATTTATAAGATATACAGATGCTATACAATCGATAATTGATACTCCTATAAATTAGCTATACAATTGATATCAATAACGATTGCTACACGTCTCCTTAGTCAACTCAATCTCTTTGACAGCTATCCAATCTTCAAAGATATTGCTTCCTTAAATAATCTTCGAACACTGTTGACTAGTAGACGCTGCCTCCAGACAGAGTTTAACAAACTCTGTCGAGCTTCCAACTGTCAGCGTTTAACTAAACTCTGACTACTTCCAGCTAAACTCTGATTTATCACTGTAACACTTAAACACTGATTAATATTCACATCAATTATTTCTAACAATCTCCCCCAACTTGTTCATTAGCAAAAATGCACAAGTTTAACAATAATTGATGATGTCAAAACAAATAAATAAATACAGTGTTTAATATACAAACAGAGTTTTAACTTCTACTTAACAAAATCTACAGAAAACAAGAAAAATTCTTACAGAGCTTTAATCCTTAATCTCCTCAACATCTGGTGTTGTTCTAAGAGCATCTCCAATGGAGATATCTATATTGATTGGCTAAAAAATTTTAAAATAGGAAATAGTTAAAATTTTGCACAAGGAGAATGGGGAGAACTCCAATGGTATTAGCTATAATACATATTGTGTATAATTTTGCTAAGGAGAAATAGATATTCGACAAATATGGCCAACGAAGATTGATTGTCTATAATTTTTGCTAAAGGTTTTGATGCATTGGAGTGCTTAATATTTTACATATTATCTATATCGTTTGCCACCTAGATTTTATAGCTAAGGGTTCTCTCCCGTTGGAGATGCTCTAAGGTAGTCAATAAGTAATCTTCTTTCAGCATTCTCAAGCTCTGTCTGCATGACCTCCTTGATCTCCTTTAGCTTAGGATCATCTTCACCAGTTTGATAAATAGCAGACCTCAGATCATAGATTTTGTTTCTCCTCATCTCATTCCCCAGTCTATGAACTGTGCTTTAGCTGACTCAGAGTTAAAATCAAGAACTGTTATACCCAGGTCTGTCTTCAATTTAGCACTACCCTTCTTCATCTCAACAATATTTCCATGATAATCTCTGTATTTTGGAACATATTGACTTTTGTATTTCATCCCTCTGACTGCCAAATTATGTAGCATTTTATTTCTTTGCACATTTGCAACTTGTTGAGTCCTTTGATTTTTCACCTTGAAAAGATATAGAACATATTCTAATTCCTCCCATAGCTTCAAATCAAGATCATACTCACCAATTTTGTATACAGTACCATCTTCCATGAAATACAGTAGAAAGTCTTTATCCAAGCTTCTTTGATGAATCAACTGTACTGACTCCAGTCTGTCTAAACTCTCCTGAGTAACACCAAGACCTGGAACAATCAGTGATGAAGGATCTTTAGGACCAGTGTTCATTCTGACTTCTTTGTAAGAGCCCAATCCAGATTTATCTCGACCTTGCTTTCCTGTTAAAGCTCTACCATGCAGAATATTAGTAGTAGTACCTCCAGTCATCAGAGATGGATCATGAAGAGTTGGTTTCCGAAAAACCATTTGCATCTGAGTAGATAAAGGTCTCTGTACAACTTGTGTAGAAACGGAGGTTGTATTCTTCTTCTTTGAGTCTTCTCCTTCTATAGCAATGCCTTTTAGCTTCAATCTAGCTTCAGCTTTTGTTGGTTTCTTAGATAATTGTGATCTTTGATCAGCACCAATATTTTCTTTAATCACAATGCCTTTAAGAACAGGCCTATGAGCTTTTTCTTTCTTTTTAAACTTTCCAGACTTTAAAGCTTTCTGATGTTGTTCTTGTAAGTTCTTTTCTTCAGCTTTAATATCTTCAATAGTAGCTCCTTCTTCATTTTCTTCAAGAAATAACTTAGCAGCCAATTCCTCATCAGTTAGTGGATTTTCAGTGAATAATAAACTCTTGGTGTTTGAAGTACCCTGAGTATCAGTGTATATTCCAACAGACTTTGACTTAGAAGACTTGCTAAATTTCAGACTTTGATCAGCTCTTAATATTTTCTTCCCTTTGTCCTTTGCTCCTGCTCCTCCATCTTCAGTATCTTCATCCTCTTTAGTCAAAGTTTGAGATTGCCTGCACTTAGACTTAGCAACTCTCTCCCCCTTTTTGACATCATCAGGAATCAAAATAGAAGTAATCAGTTCCAAGGAATTAGCATTAGAGTCAATCTTTCCAGACAAGATAGTCTGATTCTGTTCAACTTGACCCAGTCTCTGAAACAGAGTCTCTTGAGTTTTAGAAATGGTCTTGAACTTTTTTTGATTATCCCTCTGCATAGTCATGTCTCTAGCAACAACATCAGCTCTTAGTTCATTAATTGATTTTTGAGACTCATCAAATCTTTCATTCAGAGTCTTTACTTGAACAATGGTTGCTTGCAGACTTGAGATAATATCAGGATTTGAGATCTTTGTAGCAGATTGATGAACAAATTTAGCTGCTCTTTCAATAGGAAAAATACAGTCTGACTTATACCAATCCCTTGAATTCTTGGCAAAGTGCTCAGCTTCAATGTCATGTTGTTCTGAAGGTTTAGAAAAAGGTGTGTGCTTAGCATCAGTTTGAACTGGTATACTCTGAGAAGAGTTTGATTCTGCACTGCCTTCATCTTCAACATCAACAGCTGCATCTTCAACTTGATTAGTATGCACTGTAACATTCTCTGCAACAAGCTCTTCAGTTTCAGTAACATGTACTGTTATTTCAGCAACAATCTCTGCAGTTGTGTCTCTAGCCTCAACAGACTGTGGAACTTGAACTTGTTCAACCTCTTCACCTTGTTCAGGAACCTGGTGAGCATCAGAGAATAGCTCAGTGTGTGATGCCATTGTTTCATCAAGTACTATAGTTGGCTGATCAGCTGCACAGTTTCTTCAGAGTTTGTAATAACAGGTGAGAGAGGAACATTAATGTGATCAGAGAATGGTATGAAAGTTTCATCAAAATCATCCATAGCAGTAAAATCTTCTCTGTTGTCCTCATCCATTTGTACCTTGGCAGGTGTACTGGCAGCTTCTTCTGCAGTATTTGTCTCAACAGTAGGTATTTCCTTGGAAATCACCTCTGGAGCTTCAAAGTTCATTTCTTCATCAGAATCATCAAGAATCAATCTTCTTCTTTTAGCCTGAGGCACTTCAACTGTCTCTTCTTCAGTATAATCATCTAAGACAGAAGGTGATGGAGGTCTATTTGCTCTTTCCTTTCTATCCCTTTTAGGTCTAGCAGACTCCTTTTGAACTTTAGCAGAATCTCTTTTTGCTTTAGCCAATCGATGCTGTGTATTTGCTGCTGTGTGTTTTCTTCTACCTCCATGTTTTGGTTTGGGTTGGGTAATAGATGGTTGTTGTTCAGGTTGAGATGAAGGTTGAGGTTGGGTTTGTGTTTCAGAGTTTAGAGTTGGAGGTTCAGTGGTTTGAGTTTGGTGAGGTTCAGAGTTTGTAGGTTCAGGGTTAGGCTGTGGAGATTCTTGAGGTTGTGGAGACTGTGGAGGTTCTTGAGGTTGGTGTAGAAAGTTTTGAATTGCAAGTGGCAACACCAAATCAGGTAGTTGCTCCTTGTTAGCATCTTTGTTGGTTAGATCAGAGAATATCCTTTTGTTAACCTTAAAGGCTAGAATGGTGTCATTCTCAGCAATCTCAACACCAGAAACACAGGCAGTGAATAATATTTGACAAAATCTAGTAAAATAAACAGTACTAGACTCTGACAACCTATCACCTAAATTCATTAAGACAAGTCTACCAAAATCGAAATTACTTCCATAGAGAAGAGAATACCCGATTTGAAGACTGTCAAAAGGAATGGCATCCCAGTTGGTGACTTTCTTGCAAAAGGCTCTTGTGATGCAATCAAAGAAGAAACTCCATTCCTTCCTGAGCCCTGGCCTTTTTACATTACCAAGCTTGTCTAAAGAACCAGAAAATCTCAGTTGCTGCAACATCTCCTTCAATTGATTCTCACCAGCAACAGTGTATGAAGTGTGAGTATCGAAACCCATAGTATCTCTAACAGTTGCAGGAGTAATCACACACTCTGTCTCCTCATAAGTGAAAACAATTGATGGATTCCTATTCTCTCCTCCATCATCATTCACAGAGTTATTCCAGAAGGTAGCAATCTGTGTGGCAGAAAGTATTTGTGGTTCGACTAGAGCTGTTCCAATCTCTGAATCTCCCAAAAAGTTTTGTATCAAGTGAAACGCCTCTGGAACTTTTTCATTGTTCAATGGGGCTGCATAATTGTTAGGAACAAACAATAATCCTTGGGCAGTAAAAGCTTTAGTGGCCATTAGAATCGATTTGAGAAGAAAATATGAGTGAAAAAGATATGTAGCAAAGGTGTTTGTGAAAATGTGCAAATGAGATAGCAAGTAACTGTGAGTGGGTTGTGTGCAGAGAGAATAACCGTGTAAGTAAAAATGATTAGTGTTGTAATGAAAAATTAAAACCCAATCGTTTTACCATTAATACACTCAACCAATTACTCAATTAATGTGCAAGTGGGACACATTAGTGGGTGAGTGGGACACGTGACACATATATAATGGAACAAATATGCACGTTCAGTAACTATAGCAATAATTACTGCTAATTTCTCTCCCATTACCAACACACTTTACCACTCCAACACTCATTAACAGTTGGCAATAATTTATTTCATTTTTCAAAAACTCTTTTTACCCAAGTATGTAAATTGTCTGAAATAAATTACCTTAGAGTATTAGACAAAATTCGTCAGCGTTTGTCAATTCTCCAACTGCATTACCATAATCCTTTCAAAAACTGCACATGTGTGAATATATGTGTGTGTGTGTAGCAGAGTTTACCAATTCAAATTTTAGAGCATCTAATTTTTTATAAAATCCATAAAGTAAATCAGTAAACACTGGATGCACAAACTCTCATAGTAAACATTGAATGTATGATGAATGCTAAACTCTGTAGTAAACGATTTATATACAGTAATGTTTAACTAATTTATAACCCCCCCTTTTTTCTTTTTCTTTTTTTTTCTTTCTTTCTCCAATAATCAGAGGTTGGAACTAGTCACCAAAAATCCTATAATTTTAGCCCTTATCATCTTTGATAAGTTCCTGGATCTTCCTAGTCTTCGACTAGTCACCAAAAATTAGAGAATTTTAGCCCTTACTATATACCAGCAAGTTCCTGGGTCGTCCTAGTCACTAACATGATCTCAAAGGAGTTCTAACAGTCTATATACATAAGCTTTGGGGGTAGTATAATAACAGAATCTAACTTAACAGTGTATAACTAACAGAGTTTAGAGCTCATCAACATCAGAAATTATTCATGAGAGGCAATGCACACATTTTTTACAGACTCAGAGTTTAGGATAAATAAACTAAGAGATGCTATAAATATGAAACAGTATCATGCTGTGTTAATTTTCTGCACAGTCTAAGATTAGATCACAAATAACTTAGAAGGATTCATGATTAATTACTGAGAATCATGCTTCATACAGATTTCTTCATTGGTGTTAACATTCAGACAAAAACATTATCAGAGTTTCTTAGAGTTTATCCAACATGTCAACAGTGTATGACTTACAGAGCATGCTAACAGAGTTTAACAAGTAACGAACAGAGTTTGCATAGCAGAGTTTATCAACAGAGTTCACATAGCAGTTAACATACCATAGAATTATGAGCAACACATTACATAAGTAAAATTTTGAGTCTAACCAATATCTCTAGTCAAAACCAGAGACCATTCCTAGTTCATTTACCAGCCTTGTAAATACAGCTTCACTCAATGGCTTGGTGAATATATCTGCAAGCTGTTGTTCTGTAGATACAAAATGAAGCTCAATATTCCCTTCCTCTACATCTTCTCTGATAAAGTGGTACCTTATGCTGATGTGCTTGGTCATTGAATGCTGTACTGGATTACCTGTCATAGCAATAGCACTTTGATTATCACAGTAAATAGGTATTTTACTGTACCTCAATCCATAATCCAGCAATTGATTCTTCATCCACAGAATCTGTGCACAACAGCTACCAGCAGCAATATACTCTACTTCAGCTGTAGATGTAGAAATTGATTTCTGTTTCTTGCTGTACCAAAAAACTAGTCTATCACCCAGAAATTGACAACTTCCACTGGTGCTTTTTCTGTCTATCTTGCAGCCTGCAAAGTCTGCATCAGAGTAACCAAGTAGCTTAAAATCTGATTCTCTAGGATACCACAGACCTAAGGTTATGGTCCCCTTGAGATACTTAAAAATCCTCTTCACAACTGTTAGATGTGGTTCTCTGGGGTCTGCCTGAAACCTTGCACAGAGACAAGTTGCATACATGATATCATGCCTGCTAGCTATTAGATAAAGAAAAGAACCTATCATGCCTATGTAGTTTGTCATATCAACTGAAGCTTCTGTGTCTTTGTCCAACTTTGTTGCTGTTGCCATGGGAGTTGATGCAAATGAGCAGTCAAGCATACCAAATTTCTTGAGAAGATTTCTGGTATATTTTGCTTGATTTATGAAAATTCCATCATCTGTTTGCTTCACCTGTAGGCCTAGAAAATAACTATGCTCGCCCATCATGCTCATTTGATACCTGGACTACATGAGCTTGGCAAACTTTTTAAAGAGTTTATCATTAGTAGACCCAAAAATTATGTCATCAACATATATCTGAACTAAAAGTAAGTCATCACCATAGTTAAAATAGAACAGTGTTTTATCAATTGTACCTTTGTTGAACCCACTTTTTAAAAGAAATTGAGCCAGAGTTTCATACCATGCTCTTGGTGCCTGCTTAAGTCCATAGAGTGCCTTATCCAGCCTGTAGACATAGTCTGGATATTTTGGGTCCACAAAACCTGGTGGTTGTTCAACAAACACTTCTTCTTCAAGCTACCCATTCAGAAAAGCACTTTTCACATCCATCTGAAATACCTTGAATTTCTTATGAGAGGCATATGCTAGAAAAATTCTTATTGCCTCCAATCTTGCAACTGGAGCAAAAGTTTCATCATAATCTATTCCTTCCTGCTGTGAATAGCCTTTTGCCACAAGTCTTGCCTTGTTCCTTGTAACAACTCCCTCACTGTCAGTTTTGTTTCTGAAAACCCATCTAGTACAAACAACAGATCTATTCTTTGGTCTAGGTACAAAGGTCCATACTTCATACCTCTCAAATTCATTTAACTCCTCCTACATTGCTGTTATCCAATCAGCATCTTGAAGAGCTTCTTCTACCTTCTTTGGTTCATTCTTAGACAAGAATGCATGAAACAGACATTCATTTGTTGTAGCACTTCTTGTCCTTACTATTGCATCAGGATTTCCAATAATTAAATCAGGTGTATGAGATTTTGTCCATTTCCTAGATGAAGGTAAATGGCTTCTATCAGTATGTGATCCTCCCCTTGATGTTCTCCTGATTTTCTTGTTGTCTTTGTTCATTTTCTGAGGCTCCCCCTGAATTTGACTGCTCAGAGTTTGAACTGTCAGATTTTGCACTTTCAGAGTTTGAGTCATCATTTTTCAGTTGACTCACTATCAGAATTTGAGTCATCATTTTGATCATGCTCCCCCTCAACTGGTTCTCCCCTTTGTTCTAGCTGAGAAGTTTCTTCAGTGTTTACCAGTAGAGGTTCAGAGTATGCTTCAACAGAGCTTGTCAGGTCAGTTTCATCAGAGTTTACTTCATCAGAGATTAAGTCTTCATTTTCAAAGTGCAGTTGATCATGTTCATCTACATCTTCAAGTCCAGTTATTTTCTTGTCATCAAATGACACATGAATTGACTCCATGATCACTTTAGTTCTTAGATTATAAACTCTGAATGCCTTAGTTGACAGTGGATAACCAACAAAAATTCCTTCATCAGCTTTTAACTCAAATTTAGTCAACTATTCAGGATGAGTTTTTAGCATAAAACATTTGCACCCAAAATATGAAAATATTTCAGGTTTGGCTTCTTTTCTCTCACCATCTCATATGGTGTTTTTCCATGCTTGTTGATCAGTGTGGAATTTTGAGTAAAACAGGCAGTTTGAACTGCTTCTGCCCAGAAATAGGTTGGCAATTTTGCTTCATCAAGCATAGTTTTGGCAGCTTCTATCAAGGTTCTGTTCTTCCTCTCAACTACACCATTTTGCTGTGGTGTACCAGGTGCAAAAAACTCTTGCTTCAATCCTCTATTCTTGCAGAATTCTTCCATTATTGCATTCCTGAATTCAGTTCCATTATCACTCCTGATTATTTTGACTTTATGTTTTGATCCTTTGTCCAGCAGGTTTACATGCTCCATCAGAGTTAATGCAGTTTCATCCTTCTTTGCTAGAAAATACACCCATGTGTATCTGGTGTGTTCATCAACAATGACTAGAGCATATTTCTTTCTTCCAATTGACAAGACATTCAGTGGTCCAAAGAGATCAACATGCAGAAGATGATAAGGATCAACAATTGAAGATTCAGACTTACTCTTGAAAGATGACTTCCTTTGTTTGGCCTTTTGACAGGAATCACACAGGCCATCAACATTTAATAAGGACTTTGGAAGTCCTCTTACAAGATCCTTTCTTATCAACTCATTAATGTTGTTCAGATTAAGATGAGAGAGTTTCTTATGCCACTTCCAACTCTCTTCACTAGACATTCTTGTGGACAGGCACACAGCTTTTCCATCAGAGTTTGCCAATAACTTTGCTTCATAGATATTATTGTGCCTGTGTCCAACTAGAACAACTTTCCCTATAGATTTACTGATGATTTCACAGTATTCAGGCTAAAAATCTACATGAAGTCCTCTGTCACAGATTTGACTCACAGATAGCAGATCATGCTTGAGTCCTGGAACCAGAGCTACATTTGTGATGATGACACTTCCAAGATTGATATTGCCATATCCCAGAGTACGTCCTATGTTGCCATCTCCATAGGAAACTTTTGGGCCAGCCTTCTCCACATACTCTGATAGCAGGGCTTTATTTCCAGTCATATGTCCTGAACATCCATTGTCCACGACTAGGGTACTTTCCCTGTTGCCCTGCAATCACAAACAATTACTGAAGATTAGATTTAAGGATCCAGACTTGCTTAGATCATTTGGCTTTCTTAATTTTGTTAGCTTTAGCAGCGGAATTTGCATTATCAGAGTTTAAGCTAACTTTATCAGAGTTTACACTTGCAGAATTAACCTTAACCCATTTCAAATTGGGCTTAAGTTCATAGTAGTTATGATAAATAGCATGATAATCCCTGTAAGTATAAATAGAATGCCAAGTACTTCCACAATGTTTGCATAAAGTCTGTGGTCTAGATCTAACATTATCTTTCTTTACTTCAGACTTGGAAGGTAAAGAATTAATGTTTTTGTTCTTCTTGCAGAAACTAGCAAGATGGTTAGTGCTACCACAGTTATGACATGTCTTTCTTGGAGCAAAAGTAGCAAGCATTGGATAATTACCTTGAGTAATGCCTACTTTACCATTTCTATTCTTCCTAGACACTTTCTGTTTCTTGACAGATTTTAACTCCTTAAGCTTATGCTTGAGTTATTTATCTGTCATTGAACCAATATTAACCTGTTTAACACTAGTTTTTACTGATTCTTTCTTAACAGCTTATTTTTCAGCTTCAGACTTAGGTTCATTTATTCCATGAACAAATTTTTTAGATGGAAGATGTGATCTAATTTTGACTTTGTTTTGAAACCTAAGTTCATCTCCCTCACAGTAACCTAAATCAACTGTGTCTGACTGAAAAACCTCTTGAGTGTCTTTTCCAGAATGAGTCCAAGTTTTAATTATGTGATTTGCCTCCTCCAATTCAGATTCAAGTTGCTTATATTTTCCTAGCAAATCCTGTTCTAGATAAACAGCATCATCTCTTTCTTTCTGAACTTGTTGCATGTTTTCAAGTTTTTCTTCAACAATTTTATTTCTCACTTTAAGTTCAGAATTTTCAGATTTGATTCTCTCATTCTCTAAAGTCTGATCCCTATAACTGATATGCAAAGCCTTAAGATAAATTCTTAATTCAGTTATATCATCAGTATTATAAGCATAGGTAGTTAGAGGTACCTTGTTTTCAGAATCTTCAGATTCATTCTCAATAGAAGCCATGAGAGCATAGTTAACATCCTCATCTGAGTCTGAAGTGTCTGCCCAGTCTCTGCCTTTTGTGAAGAATGCTTTTTCAGTTTTACCCTTTTTGCACTCAGGAGCATAGTGACCCATCTCCTTACACTTGTAGCATTGAATCTCAGACTTGTCCTTCTTCCCAGACTTGGTATCCTTTCTCTCAGACTTTCTGAAACTTTTTCTGTCAGAATTTGAATCTTTCTTAGAAAACCTTTTGCCCATCTTGAAGTTCTTGAAACCCATCTTCTTAAAGGTCTTCACCATCAAAGCAGCCATTTGCAACATTTCTTCTTCATCATCCTCAGAGTCAGATGATTCATCAGTGTTTGAATCAACATCAGAGTTTGATGACTCACTTTTAGAATGTATGACTAAAGCCTTTCCCTTAGCTTTCTTCCTTGATGCTTCCTTCTTCAAGGGTTTTTCTTCAACCTTAAGAGCAACAGACTTTGTCTTCTTGCCTGATCTCCTGTTTCTCTGCTCCAATTCCAATTCATGAGTTTTGAACAGCCCATAGATTTCATCAATCTCAGTATCAGCAAGATCATAGTTATCTCTTATGGTGGTTGTCTTCACATCCCACTTTTCAGGTAAAGCAAGAAGAAATTTGAGATTTGAGTCTTCCAGATCATACTCTTTATTAACCAATGACAAATCATTGAGCAGTTTACAGAATCTGTCAAATGTTTCTGTCATGGTTTCTTCAGATTTAGCCTCAAAGTGCTCATACTCCTGTGTGAGTATGTTCCTTCTATTCTTCTTGATAACAGCAGTTCCTTGACATCTAACCTCAAGAGCATCCCAAATTTCTTTGGCAGTAGTGCAGTTAATCACTTTATTAGACATAACATTGTCTAAAGCACTATGAAGTAGATGCCTAACTTTTGCATCCTTAGCAATAGATGAAAGATCTTCTGGAGTTAGATCTTTCTTTTCCTTTGGAACTGTTTTAGCTTCTTGACCAGCTGTAGCAATAGATAGCTTTGTAGGTTTATGAGGACCTTCATAAATTCTGTCAAGATATTCTGGATTTGTAGCCTCCAGAAACATGATCATCTTCACCTTTCAGATTTAATACTCTGCTGGCTTGAGAATAGGAACTCTGATTGTCTCATAACGACTCACAGTAGTTGGTTTAGCCTTCTCAGAACTTGAACCTGTTGGAGAAGGTATCTCTACCATTGATTATAGCTGTGTGTGTGGATCTTAAACTGTATAAAGTAACTGATTGGCTCTGATACCAATTGTTAGGCCGAATACACAATTATAATCAATATCGTATGAAAGATTAACAATTAAAATACGTGTTTAAACAATCAAAAACTGTTTGGAATTAATAACTCCTCTCTCAATGATGTAAAATATCACAGTGAGCTGCTTAGGTTACAATGAATAATATTTCACAATGATCGATACTCTTCTAGGGTTAACATAACTGTATTTATAAGATATACAGATGCTATAAAATCGATAATTGATACTCCTATAAATTAGCTATACAATTGATATCAACTACGATTGCTACACGTCTCCTTAGTCAACTCAATCTCTTTGATAGCTATCCAATCTTCAAAGATATTGCTTCCTTAAATAATCTTCGAACACTGTTGACCAGTAGACGCTGCCTCCAGACAGAGTTTAACAAACTCTGTCGAGCTTCCAACTGTCAGCGTTTAACTAAACTCTGAATACTTCCAGCTAAACTCTAATTTATCACTGTAACACTTAAACACTGATTAATATTCACATCAATTATTTCTAACAGAAGAACACGCCATGAAAGATAGTCCCGAATCGAAGGTTATCATATTGACGTCGTCGCCTCTCAATGAGACGCATGGAGATCGAGATTTAAGAGTCGCTTTCACATGTCAATAAAGAAGTCTCGTTCTAATCGTCGGAGGAGAACCACTTATTCATATGAGTAATATGGAGGTTTTCAATCAGATCGCATGCATAGAACCACTATAAAGATTACAAAAGAGGAGTTTCACTTTTCCAACAGAGATAGGCTTCGCCCTTTTCTCTAATAGGGGTGTCGCCTAGAAGCAGGTTGGGACACTCGCCGAGGAAGTAATCAAGAAGACATCAAGATGATGGCATCAACCCTTGATCGTAGAGAGTGCTCGCCCTAAAGCCTTTTCATAGGGGAAGCCCGATTTGGTAGCAGTGCAGATATAGTGCCTTTCCGGAAGACATCCACAAACTAATGTCTCAGATCAACAGTGGGTTTGAGGGGAATCTCCCTCTCCCATCTCCATCGTCGAGAGGTAATCGATAAACCTTGTTAGTTAGAGATAATTTGTTAAATAGTGATAATCTGCAGGTCCTCATCTCGTCAGGTTAGAATTCCTTCTTTCTTTCGATAATAATTTATTATAAATATTCTGTCTATATTATAAATTGTCGAAACATGGAGATTCCTTATTGGGAGAAAACTTGAGGGAGATTATCTATCAGAAAGTATTGTTTGAGAAGAAAGTAATATTCTTGGGAAGCCACAGAGGAAGAGCACCGCCCGAATGAAAAGGGCGATGCCTCTTAAATTTTATCTATCAAAGCTCATCAGTTTATTAAACAAAAAGTGGACTTGCTAGCTTAAAGAGGGCGACGCCATTTACTCAGGAACGTAAATAGAAGACTTATCGCGTAAATCATGCGCCTACATGGGAAGTCTTCTTTTATGCTCATGGAATGTTGTGCACTCATGCCACCTACATTATTTGCAATCTTAATTTCAACTTGTGAGTGTTTCTCTTGAGAATGCCCTCTGGGGGTAGCTTTTGGAAGACCCTCTGGGGTAGCTTATGGAAGGCCCTCCGGGGTAGCGTTTGGAAGACCCTCCGGGGTAGCTTATGGAGCTTATAAGACCCTATGGGGTAGCTATTTGGAAGACCCTACGTGGTAGCTTTGGAATGGTTTAATAATCTAGTACTCCCTAGATTATTCGAGCTAAGACTTGAAGACCAACTTGGTACTCCCTATGTTGTTTGGAATTGTTCGGTAATCTAATACTCCCTAGATTATTTGAGCTAGGACTTGAAGACCACCTTGGTACTCCCCAAGACTGGATACACGGGATTCCTAATTTCTCTCTTATTCCCCTTCAAGGATCAGATAAGAAATATATGAATCATATGCCCTAATAAGCCCGTACTTCTGGTAACCCTACTAGGAAGATCCTCCGGGATAGATGGAAGATCCTTCGAGATAGCTGGAAGATCATCTGGGATAGTTGAATGTCATTTTAATTTATCTTGCAAAATCTAATAGAGTAACGATAGAGAAACCTTAAGTTGAAGACCCTTCAAGATTGAAGGGATATTTTATTTTTGAAGACCCCTCAAGAGAGAAGGGATATTTCATCTTTGAAGACCCTTCAAGAGAGAAGGGATATTTTCTCTTTGAAGACCCTTCAAAGGAGAAGGTATATTTTGTCTTTGAAGACCCTTATCGGATAAGGGAAATTCTGTTTGGAAAGACTCTTCAAAAGTGAAGGAAAATTACATGCATCATATGAATCATTCATTCATGCATAATATGCATCATTCATTCATACATCATTTGCATCATTCATTCATTAAACAGGTAGTACTCTTCATGTTTAAATTGAGTTGTGGAAGCCCCTTATACGCCCAAAATGGGAATGGGCTAGGGTTATGAACTTATAATCTATAATCTGATTATTGAGTCGATTCCACAATTATAAGTTCATTCCATACCGGACCAGACCGAAATAGGGTTATATACATTCTCATTCTGAAAAGTGGTCATTTGAGCGTATCTAAATAGATACTCTATTTACATATGGATCCCTAAGTCGTTACATTACATTTAGGATTTGAAATAGGCGTACGAATCAGATATGATAAGGGATATTCTATTACTTAGCAGCAGTAATGGAAGGGCAATGCCTTTTTTTATATGATAAGGGATAATCTATTGTTGTAAGACCTTTCGGCTTTAGTAGAGGGCAACGCTTTTGAAAAAGAGTGACGCTTTGCTTCGCAGGTCTAAAAAAGGCGATGTTTTTCGCTTACTTACGAAAAATTAATGATAGGTGTAACAAAAGAGCGATGCCTTTTATTTTAAAGGAAAGGCAATGCCTTTCGTAACAGAAGGGCGATGCCTTTGGTTGTAATAGATGAGTGATTATTTCCCTTACTTGCGAAAATTATACACAGGTTCAGCGGTTGGGAGATGCTTTTCGATCACTTGCAAAAGTTATATACAGGAGGTTGTTGTTATAGGCAAAATCTGCCTACCATTTTTACTAGACTCGCTGTTATTTCCCAACTAATCAAGGAAAGATTGTAGAAGGGGGTTGAATACAATCTTTTAAAAACTTAAACTTTTTCGAATAAAAGATTGTATTAACAATATAAGTAAATCAAGAAGCTTAATAATGAAACTGAAACTTAAATAAAACATAGTACTTTAAAATTTTCAGGTGGATTGATTCGTCCACCTGAGGTATATTTATTGAAGAATCTGGGAATTTCAAATGATAATTCCCAGCTGCAAGTACAGTGCTTTTGTATGAAAAACTCTCAAGTATATCTCTCCCTCGATACAATTATTCCACACCCTAAACAACTGCTACTACTTGGTTATATATCCCAAGTATTACAATATGCTAGAATAACTAAGGATAAACAAAACGAATATTCCAGTAAGTTGCTTCTTCATGCCCACATGTGATCTTCTTGAATTGGAAATATATGTCTTTGGCAGATGTGATATCTTTGTATCCTCCAAATGTTTGCACAATATAGACATGCTTCATTTCTTCGAGAATTACTCTAAATAGAGCTTTCTTGGTCTTTGTAGTACTTCACCAATCCATGTGATTTTCCAGTCATTAGATGTCATTGTCAACTTTTACTTTATGCTTTTTGTATCCTTCACCTGTTGTGTTAGAGAAGGTGTCATCCGTTGTGAGTGAATCTCCCAGCTTTATTGGTTTAGATGTATCATCCGTTGTGATAGTTATTTCATTATCCATTGTAATAGTAAATCCATCATCCGTTGTGAACAGATTCACTTAAATAAAATTACAATGCTTCATCTATTTACAGTTTGCAAACCTATTCTATTTATCCATTGTTAGTCAACATGACTTGGATATCATATTACAACTGATAATTTATGAGTACTTAAAACTAAGTTACAAAATCCTAACATCCGCTATTAGGTTGTCTTACAACGGATAATGCAAGAGCATGCCATTCGTTGTAAGCTACATTTTTACTTATACAATTAACTGCTAAGTGTTTTAGTTATCATCATCAAACACATAATTCCAAACAATCTCCCCCAGTTTATGCCTAATAGAATTTTAGACATAAACTAGAGCCTGATGATAACAAAACACTTCTAAAAATATACAGATAGCTAGCACAAACTATACAAGCTTCATTAATCAAATAAACTGAAGATAGTGTAAGGAAAAGAAAAATTATATAGTTTGGGAGTTGCTCCTCTAGACTGAGCAGATAGTCATCTTACATTTCTTTGCTCCCTGAGTATATTCCTCTCAATTTGATCCTGGAGTATTCTGTGGAAATCAGCTTCTTCTCCAACTTGAAGGCTCAACTTGGTCTGTAAGAATCTCAAGATGTCGTTGTTTGCAACCTTGAGTTGATCCTTCAATCTAAAGAATGTTCTGACTCCTTACTTGTCTCTGAACTCCATTAGCAAATGAGGGCTTATGTGCACAATCTTGCCTGTATAAGGAATTTAAAGAGCCCTAGGCATGTCAACCCACCCAGTTCTTATTTCATCAATCCTCTTTCTGATAGTGGTCTTGATTCTTTCAGTGAGACCCTTATGATTCATCTTTGAGAAAGTAGCAACAAGGACTCTGAAGCTTTCCTGAAGAACCAATTCCAGAGAGTGAGTGACTGAGGGTCTTCCACTTGCAGGAGTGTACGTGAAAACTAACCTTTCTGGCAATTTAGTTATAGATCAAAAAGCCTTCACATCCTCAAAGTCCTCAGGGTGAAGATCTAGAGGTGAAGGTTCTTCAATCTTCATGATGTACATATAGTCATCTCTATTCTCAGTTGGCTTCTCAGGTTGGGGAACATGTTCTAACTTGACAGTTCTTGACACATGAGCCCCACCCCTTCCTCTTTTGGCTTTAGGCTTGACTTGTTTTAGAAACTCTAGCACTGGTATGTTTTCAAATTCAATAGGCTCATCCTTAGGAATTGGAACCACAGGTTGGCCATGAAAGGTTATGTTTGGGTCCACTACCTTGATTCCAGGGTCCTCATACTCAGCCATTTTCTCTTTCCCTTGGAGCTGCCAACTGCAGGCTCCTTAAAATCACCAACAGCAGCCCCAGTAGCATCTTCAATAAGCTCGTCTTTGATTCTCATAGCTTCATCAGACATGGGCTTCTGTGTTTTAGTTTTTCTCTTTTCTTTCTTCATCACTTTAATCCTCCTCTGCTGTCTGGACTCTGGTTCCCTTCTCAACTTCCTTGGAGGTATTTCTACACCATCTTCTTCATTTAGTTGCCTATGCAGTTCTTGTACAGCAATGGTGTCAGAATCTATTTGAGCTTTCTCATTTCTGTCTAGCTCTTTCTCCAGGGCTAAGGTAGCTTATCTGTCTTTTTGTATAAGAATCTCCTTCTCCAGTTTAGATTCTTGTTGATCAATAATATCATCAACCATGCCTAATTTATAGCCTCTTTTTGTTCCTCCCAACCCATGGACCATAGATGTAGGAATGTTTGTTTCAACCACCTCAATCCTTCTTATGATGGTGTCAGTCCTGGGAGGGCTTCTTTGTTTTTCTGGAGGAAGCTGGCTGAGTCTCCTTGTTATTGAATCTTCATTTTTTGTGGCTTGTGGAATGAAATCATCCGTTGTAGAAGGAATTTAAATATCCATTATGGAAGGAAAAATGTCATCTGTTGTTGGAGTTGCTGCTGCATCCGTTGTAAGTACAATACTAGCATCCGTTGTAGGTTGTTTTTGACTTGTAATTTTTGCTCCTTCAGAAACCCCTACATTCTTCTCCCCCTTTTGATATCATCAGGGTTTGAAAACAATGCAGGTGAGTTGAGCACTAGATGCAGCAAGTCTTGATTTGTCAATTGAGTCTCCAATATCTTGTCCATTTTAGCCTCAAGAGACTCAACCTTGTTTTCAATTTTCTGTAAAGATGACTCCATGGTACTCTCCTTCTGTAGCTTTTGCTTCAATGTCAGCATGATGGCAGGTAGAAGGACCTTGTCAATTTGGGCCCTAGATTCTTCCTTAAACTTGTCCATACTTTGCCCGATAGCATAAAAAACTTGAACTGTTTGAACCATCCGAGCTTTGTGCAGTTTCAAGGAGGTGATGTACCTCTATAGCTCGTTTCTCCTCTCATCATCAATCAACTCAAATTCAATTGTTGCATCTGTGTATGCCCTTGTAATGACATCATATGGCTTTAAATCAATAATTTTATTTACGATTAACCACTCAAGAAGATCGCCAGATGAGGATGGCCCTAGTTCTTCACTATCAGAATAAAAAATATTCATGTCATCATCAAACTCTTCTTCATCTTCTCTCTTCTTGGCAGGATGGACATATGCATCTTCAAGTAATATGGGCAACTGGTTCAGGGCCTCCTTGCATCTTAGCATAGCTGCAGTTGTGTGAACGAAGTTGAGAGTTCTTTCATCCTCCACATTGCTCTGTCTAGCCAGCTCTTGGTAAGCTGTGACAGTATAAGTAAAGGTCTCAGCCCTAAGATTCAAACTTTCAAACTCTTGTCTGTAATTATCCTGAATTTATTCCTCTATTGGAGCTTCACTGACCTCCATTGACTCATATACAATGTCCATGCCCTTCTAAGTAGAAGTGGTACCTATATTTCTCTCTTTATCTCTCCATTCTTTCATCAAGGGCTCCGTCTGGTCACACCCTCACCTTCCCTTACTAAAGGGGTAATCTCACCTTTTGCCTGGATGGAAGAAATGGCCGGCCCCTCATCACTCTTGACCGTTTTAGCCTCACATATTGCCTGCCTACAAGGCAGCATCTCTCTCTCAGTGTTTTCTCTCCCTTCCCTTAGTCCTAGTAGCGTGTCTACTATTGTTTGATCTTCAACACTTTTAGGCAAGGGCTCTTCTAAATGAGATGCCTGAGTGATAGAATATGTAGTTGTAGCATGAAGATCAATTACAATAGAGGTTTGTAACGGATGAGCTGATGCAGCAATATTCGTTGTGAAAGACATACCAAACAACGGTGAATGATATCCGTTGTGGAAGAAAGTGGAGTTTGTGAAATAGACACTGTAGTTGAGTCTATGGAGATTGATTTGACACTTAATGCCATATAACTTACTACAAAGTCAGAAAATGACCCTTGGTGGTCAAAAAGATCTTCAATAGAAGAACCACCAGATTGAGAGGTTGGCTCAACCATGGAAAGAGATGGTGAATTTGGGATTGTAGATGGGATCATGTCCACATATACAGATAAAGATGAAGATTGTATGAGTGGTGTAGTGATTAATAAAGAGATTGGCAGTGACTCAACATTTGTTGGAGCAACTACAAACTGATTTTGAGAAGTGACAGGCACAAAATCAGTGATTTTGGCCTGAGTAGTGTGTGTGCCCTGTGCAATGGTGGAAGAGGTTTTGGCCTTCTTCTTCTGCTTTGTAAAGGTTACAGGGTCTTTTTGGGTTAATGTGTCCCTTACCCTCTTGTGCTGTGCTCCTGGTCAGGATCTCTTTTCAATAGTAGCATCCTTTTGGGAGGATGCCACTAGGGATGTGGACATATCCATTTTACTCACCGTGTCCTTTTGGGAGGGCACATGATGGCTAGGCTGATTGTCACTCTTCTCTTCATCCTTATTCTTTGGGTTTCTTTGATGGTCACCCAGTCCCTCACCACTTACTTTCTCTTGTACATTCCCCTCAGGTACATTAGTAGTTTTTACAACAAGGGCCTTTTGGGAGACCCTTGAGGTTGGCTTCTTAGATTTGTGCTTGGGGGGTTTTGCAACTTGGGTAGAGGACTGAGGTGGCTTTTCAGTCCCCATTGTAGCAGAAATAGAAGAAGTAATAGGATTGGAAGTAGATGAAGGTGGAGGGTTTACCTGCCCAGTTACTTCTAGGATTATTAGAAGATACACCAAGGGAACATCTTTGTTATGTTTAGCTACCACCCTTTGTATATCAACCAATACCCTTTTCTTTTAGACAAACTTGTCCAGTCTATCATTCACCTTGTTAACAACAAGGGACTCTCCTGCAAGATGGTTAGCCAAAAGCATCGAAAACCTAGAGAAATACACATTTTGGTTCCTAGACTCTTTTGACACTAGCTTAGCCATTAATTCAAATAAGACACGCTCACTTAAATTATAGTACTTATCAATGACTAGCATGTAAAACATTTTTAGTATGGAGGGAGTCACATCATCAAAATTAGAGATTTTGCCAGAGAAAACCTTGATAAAGGCATCACTGAAAAAGCTCCATTCCTTAACCATGCCTCTCCTCACAATCTTAGACATGTCGCTAGTATCTAGTGAGTAGTTTATAGAATTAAGCATGGCAATTATATCACCATTAGTGGGTGTTGATTCTGTGTTATTTTCAGGGATGTGAAGACAAGCAGTTATCACATCAGGATTAATAATATGTTCAACACCATTCACAGAGAGAGTAATAGTACAGTTCCTACCATTCAGACCGCTGAAAGCCACATCTCTTCAACAATCTCACAGTAGATTGTGGGCTTCTCAAGCATGGCATAAGACAATTTGCACCCCTTGATGAAATTCATCATGGTGTGGAACTCTGCAGGTGAATTTTTCGTGTCCACATAGGCAGCAAAGTTGTTCTTCTTGTATGTGAATCCATTAACCATGATTTTGTTGATGATACCCATCTTTGAGATTTGTTTGAAAGAGATGAACTTTGAGAGGTTTTGAGTTTTGGGAGAGAAGAGTTTTTGCTTGTATAAATCACACTACTAGAAAAAAGGGATTAGACAACGGCTAAAAACCGATGTCTGAAAAAAATCACTGGCCTTAGACATTGGTTTCTAGCCGTTGTCTTAAGGACACTTAGACATTAGTTTTAAACAAAAATTTGATGTCTTTTATATACTTCCCTTTATTAAATATCCTCATTATGATGATGCTACCTTTTCAATATAGCTATATTATAAGACCTAGATTAAGGTTCTCATGTGACATACAAGGTTAAAATCAGCATATACATCGATTATAAATAAAAAGGTGATGTCTTTAAGTTATTTAACATCACCCTGATTAAAGGCGATGTTAAAGAAGAAAATAGACATCGCCTTGTTATGGTAGTCGAGTTGTATTTTGTGCTATTTAACATCACCCTCTTTGAACTAGGTGATGTGAAAGCATGATATTTGACATCACCCTGTTTAATTTGAAGTAATGTAATATATTTGTTTTACATCGGTTCTTTAGAACAAGCTGCTCTTTTTACATCGGTTAGTTTATAAAATGTGATGTGTGATAATTACTTTGACAATGATTCTTTAATTGGGCGTGATGTGAAATATGCTATTAGACATCAGTTTTTTTGCAAAAATTTTGGCATCATGTATTCTGATATATATGCTAGCCCAGAAAACCCAAAAGCAACCAACCAATAACAAATTTACCAATCAAAATGCAAACTAAAAATCCAACAGCTAAATTACCACAAATCCATCAACTTCATTATATTATCATAACTCCAATCCAAATATCCAAGAAAATAACTTACTATAGTCCTAACCAAAATACCAGCATACATATCCAAGCTAAGTATACTAACTGCTAGCTTGGCAATAATATACCAACTTTTGGATGATTCCATCAAGTTAACAAGTTGTAAAAACTAAAACAGAAGTTACTGGATAAACCAAACCATGCAAATTCGACATCCAACTTTCAATATACTCAAGAGCCTCCATGCGCACCTCCTCCAGTGCTTCCATCGTGTAAGACTGGCCGGTCTTTAAAATCCACTACTAAATTTTGAGAAACCAAGGCAGTGGATCAATGACCACATAAATTACACAAATTATACATAGTAATTACATAAATTATATTGAACATATTATGAACGACGAGCCGAAACATACCTTCGTAGAAAAGGAGTACATGTCAGCGTCTAAAATAATATCCCTCATATACCGCATAACAACATAACCACATTCTGTAGCACCGGGTTGCTTAGGCGATCCCTATTCCAATAAAAAGGTGGAAATAAAGATGAGGCCAGAAAAATAAATTAAAAAATTGGCACATACGAACAAACTGATCAGCATTAAAAGTACTTAGATAATTACTGCAAGATTTTGTACTTTGACAACCTTATTTACCCTTCCTGTTTGAGCATGGAAGCTTTTCAGTGCCCTACAAGGAAATTTACCATTACGTCAAACTTAATGACAAATATAATTTAGATTTAATTATACAATTAATCATACAAATACCTTGTTAAAGCTTTTTCTAATTCCGGGAAACGTGGTTGATGAGACAATGGATTCAATGTGTAAATATAATTTTTCCCATATGATTATTAAAATCCAGTGGCAGCTGTTTTAATAAATAATACGGCAAGACGAGAATTAGCAAAAATTGAAGGTTTGTAATTTGTCTTAATTATATATAAACACTTACTTTTCATTATGTGGCATGAAAAACACACGATTCGGGTTACCCTATTTGAGCCTTTCAATAATCAATTCCTCAAAGTGAGTGTTTGGCTTAAATGTGGCTGACGGATGAAGAAAAGCAAAACTACCCAGTTTGTTCTCTTCACTAACAACCCTATGCAAGTACCTATATACAATGATTTTATATTACGGGTATTTATTCGTGCAGAAGACAGAACTAGACAAAAATCATAGAAAGAATTCCTTACGCCATGTATGCTGATATTATAGCTTGGCCAACCATCCCAAACTCACATAAGGCAATTATATTCTATTCCAACAGAAATAATCTTTTCTCGACGCCAAAAACTACAGCATCACAAGGAATTTCTATTGACATTTTAGTTTCTTTCATAGTTGTTACAACATGTTTATACAACAACTTGAAACGACTTGGCACATTTTCATTCTGCGTAACTCTTTTAAACAAGTCGCCCAATTTTTGCAACTTATCAGCACTGTTTGTAGACACTTGTTTTTTATTTTTCTTCAAAAAATTAAATGTAGAAACATAAATAATAGACATAATTTATTTCTATACATCATGCAGATATAAATTATGAAAAACATAGAAGAAATACAAACCTCAACTCCTGGGAAGATGATCAAGTCCTGAGGCCACGCCAATTGAGAACCAACAGCTTCATGTACCTTCAGTATTTCACCAGGTACAGGGACCAGAACCAATACATCATCTTTCATGCTTCCGTCCACTGACACATGGAGGAAGCCAGGCTGTATGGGAACTTCATGTATTGATTTATTCAGATCAGCATCATCAATAACCCTTCCAAAAGCAACATTATTGTCAATGGTATCCACAACTAGCTCGCACGGTCCCATACCCCATACATTCATAAGATGAGGTAAAATGTAAGTTTATACAATTAAATGTATTCATGGCTGCTATTGCAAGGAGTTTATTTTACCTTTTTTTGAGGTAGAGGGGGGTCAATAACAACACAGTCAATGTCCACCTTCAACTCTTTAGCAGCCGGTGGTTTTAACTTGGTGTTAGCAACTTCAACTTACTCTACTTGGAAATTTACTTTATCTGAAAACATTGGTGATGGATGATTGGATGAACTATTCACCAGTGCCTTGAGCTCAACAATTTGTGCAATCATTTGTTGTGTTCTTCTCTTCATCTCCTCATCCCTTTGTCGATCACGAGCTAACAACTCAGCTTTTGTTATTCGACTCCTTTTCACATTTGGAGTATTAAAATATGACTTTGGAGTGATAAAGTCGCCTACTCCTCGAACTCTTCCTGAATGCTCAGGGGTTTCTAATGCAAGGATCAGTACATCCTCATATGTGCCCATGTATAATTCACCCTTAGCCTTACTCTATAATAATGAATCCTGTTAAAGTAGAGGCAAATATATAAATATATCTAAAATTGAACTACAACTAAGTTTTAATCTCAGTTGATTTATATTCAGTATTTAATGTATTTTACTTATTTTATTGTCTTCAAATATTTCAAAATGATATAAAAATAAACTCTGATAAAAAGGTTGATCAAAGTTAGAAATCTCAAATAATGTCATAAAATCTTACAATTTTCTGGTTTATCTTCGCTAGATCTTCATCAACTTCATCATCCTTCAGTTTTTGAGCCTTCTTCCATAAAATTCCCCGATCAACAACTTCATCAGACTCCCTTTCTTTACCTGTTTAAATAAATGAACATTAAATTCAATCCAATGCTTACTTCCTTCTCAAACAATCCAATGACATGTAAATAAAATATTCCATAAAATGCTTACTTCTCTCTCAAACAATCCAATGTAGCCCGCCCTTAACATCCGGTGTGGATATTTTCTTTGCTTGACTCTTTCACTTTGTTGTTCACTCATTTTCTACATCCAAACAATAACATAAATAACATTAAGACACAAGAGTGACAAAATATTATCATAATTTGTCAAATTATATGAATCAATACCAGTCAGTCAGAGCTTATTCTTTATGTAACAAATTTTCTCCAAATATCCCTTTGAACTTATGCATAATTCTTCAGAGGCTTCCTTAGTATCTTTCTTTTTTGAATATTAGGCATCACATATTTCTTGGTTAATGTGGACTTCAACTGCCTCCACTTTGTGCCAGCAGACTTTACCACCAAGGCTCGACTTTCCGGAGCCACTTTGAATGCGGCCTAAAGACAATATGCAAGCATATATTTTAGATAATAGTCATATTTATGCAAGAATATATAAGCACATGGTTCATGATTACCTGAACATCATTCCATAACTTTTCTTTTAATTCGTCATCCACATTTGGACAATAGTCAATGTTGATCGGAACCATAGTCCTAGCCAACATGCCTATGTAGGACTGCAAGGTGTTCCTAGTATCTCCAGCAGGATTTCCATGATAATTGTACTTTACTTTAAACCTCTTTTCTTGAGCTTTTTTCACGACAACTTTGTGCATAGCACAAACACTACGCACTCATCTGGACCTTCTTACCTTTGCAGTGTCAGTACTAGTAACAGTTCCTCCTCCAGAAACTTGATTTTGAGGTTCAATTGCCTGTGCAGAGGCTTCTTATTCACCTTCATTGACTTTTACAGAGTCATCCCTTTGAGGGTTAGGTGATTCTTTCACAGGTAACTGGTTTTCCACTTCCATGCTTTCTTTAGCTTCCTTAAAATGTACTTTGGTTAATCTCCGCCTAGTAGGTGCCATTATCTAATCAAGTACTCAAATCTGTAAAAAAAAATATTAGTCCAGATATACAATTACAAATATGCAAACAGAACATAACTTCAAATAAAATTATGCATATTCTAACTAAATATAAAGTAAACATAAAATGATGCATAGTCCAGGTAATAAAATATGCAAATTGAAAGCAAAAATTATAATTATAACTAACAGAGTTAAAAATATGAAAATTGAAATTATGTTCGCATTAATATTCTTAAAGAATTACATGAGGACTACCAAAATATCACATAGAGCTATAATATATGGATAATTTTTTTTTTATCCAAATTTCTTCTACATTTGGTCGTTTATTTTGGACATTATGCTCAGGTTCATCACCATTATCACACATAAGAAGTTCAGAGCAGAAGGGAGGATTTTCTAAGGTAGTGTCTCCTAAGTCATCATCATTACACAACTCATGATAGTCAAGAGTTATGGAGGTTAATAATACCAACCAGCTAACATCGACCGGATCTTCGATATAAAAAACTTGCTTCACTTGGTCGACGGATACAAATTTATCGTTCTTGTAACCTTGTCGATCAAAGTTGACAAGAGTGAAGCCAAGATCATCAACTTTCATGCCTCTTTCATTATCTGCCTAGTTACACAAGAACAATGGGGCTTGGAATGCATGGTAATCCAATTCCCATATTTCTTCTATCGTTCCACAAAATGTCATATCACATTCCATGGGATTTAAATCCTTAGAACTAGACACTTGCACTGTCTTGGCTACTACAGAAACCCCACTATTTTGGATAACTCTTGCATCATCTCTCTCCTTGGTGAAGTATCAAACCCCATCAACTAGATAGCCATTATAGGTTAAAACAGAAAATGATGGTTTACCTGCTAGCCATCGTATCGCATCACTAACAGTTTTGGCATTTTCCATCATTTCAATAATAACCTGCGTACATTATTTTAATAAAATCATTATCTAGATAATTGAATATAATCAAATATAGGTAATATAAATAAAAAGGAAACTGACCCTTTTCTCAAACCAATCTGCAAATAAACGATTGTGCTCACCCAAAAGCCATTGAACAGTTTTTTTCCCCTAGGTATTGTCTTTCCAATAACTCCTTATGCATCCTAAATCAATTCAAATGTTAACTAAACACCGAAAAAGTACTTGGTGTATAAAAATATAATTTGCAATCCTAAAAAGATAAACTTACAGAATATATGTATAGACCTCAAAATTGTTTTGAAGGACATGCAAATGGGCCACATCTCATTCTTTCTCCTCAACTGACTTTATTATTATAGCAGACAACGGACCTGAAAGCTTGTTCTTCTCATTCGAAAGATCGGTAGTTTTACAACTTTGTCTAATAAACTCGGCGTAGAATTCCATGGATTCTTCTCCTAAATAACTCTCTGCTATACAACCTTCTGGATAAAAATGGTTTCGAACATAGCCCTTCAACATTTATTGAATCGTTCAAATGGATACATCCATCTATAAAATACTGGTCCACATAAACGCAACTCCCTAACTAAGTGCACAGTGAGATATATCATAACATCGAAAAAGGAGGGAGGGAATATTTTTTCCAGTTCATACAAGGTCAATACCAGATCCATCTATAATTTATTGAGCTTTGATACATCTACAACTTTGCTGCACAAGCTATTGAAAAAGAAACACAATCTTATTATGCTAACCCTAACATTTTTTGGTAGAATAGAACGGACGGCAACAGGAAGTAATTGTTAGAGAAGGGTGTGACAGTCATGGGACTTCAAGTCGTAGATCTTCAAATCAGCCATCGATACATAATTTTTTATGTTCGATGAGTGGCCATGTGGAAGTTTCATTTTTTTAATAAGGATAACATTTTTCGTTTTTCAATCCTTGACAAAGTATAAGAGGCAGGGGGCAAGTAAATTTTCTTTTCCCTATGCTCAAGAGCTAAATCTGGCCTAACCCCCATTTCCATCATATCATAACGTGATGTTTCACTATCTTTACTCTTAAATGGCAAATTTAATAATGTCCCAATTAAATTGTCACACACATTCTTCTCAATGTGCATAATATCAGACAGTGTCGGACATGGTGAAACTTCCAATATTCTAAATCAAATAAAATTGACTTCTTCTTCCATGGATAGTCCACTTTCTTTGCCTTTCTCACCCCCTTCCCAAAAGAAAATTTAATGTTTTCCTGTTGCTTTAGCACTTCTTCACCAGAAAGGGGTTGACGTGCAGTTGCAAACTCTTATGCTCCATTAAAAGATGCCTTTTGTCTTCTATAAGGATAAATGTGCTGCGAAATATCGGCGATGACCTTGGTAACACATTTTTTTGCTACATGTTAAATGTTTCACTACGGTATCATCACCACATATTTGACAAGACATAGATTAACGCAGCCTGAAAAGTTCCCGTATGCTGGAAAATCATTTATTGTCCACATCAAAACCGCTTTTAGAATGAAATAAAATTTCGTAAAGGCATCATATACATTTGGTTCGCCTTCTCCCAAAGATTCTTTAAATCATCAATTAGTGGTTGTAAATACACATCAATGTTATTACCGGGCTCATGCGGACCAGACACTAGTACCGTTAACATCATGAACTTCCTCTTCATACATAACCATGGAGGAAGATTATAGGTGATCAATGTTACTGGCCAGCAACTATACATATTCTTTAACCCATTATTAAATGGATTTATACCATCTACCCCAAGAGCTAAACGAAGGTTTCTTGGCTTACTACCAAAGTTAGTGTAACACCCCCAGATCCGGGGTCCGAGATCCGATCGTTACGGTCTCCAATTCTATCCACAATACTTGAACTTACCTCAACATAAAATAAATTACATCTTTATGACCCAACACAACAATATAAACACACCCGTTATAGTCCCAGAGATGAAATCAGAGTAACAACCAAATTTTATTAAACACATTATGAGTTCTTACAGCCCAACAGAGTTATAATATGAATACATACTCTCTGCCATCCATTTACATAAGTCATACTAGTCCATATACTTGGTACTGAAAGAATAAATCTACCCTACCAATAGCTTTCTCTTCGGCTCTGGTAGTCTCATCGTCCTCGCCAGCGTCGGGTGCGCCTTGTGCGAGTCATCTGGTCTAGCTGTTGTTGTGATATAATAATAAAGCAAGGGTGAGCAATAGCCCACCAACAATAATATATAACTGGATGATAATATATAACATTTCAAAAGTATCTTTCAAACCATATGCCATGCATTTACGGAAATGATGCCAGTATAATATGAACGATGAAGTTACAAGGTAACTTAAAGTATTTATTTTGTGGAATTATCTGCTAAGTCAAAATAAGCAAGATATTATCATTTATCATATAAAGAGGAACTTGCAAGGAAAATATTGCAATTCCAGTTATTAACATTTTTCGAAGTCTTACAACCTGAAAGAAGTCTCTTCGATACGTGTTGCGGAAGACACCGTCAACCTGAAAGAAGTCTCTTCAATACGTGTTGCTGGGAATTCCCAATTTGGGAGATGAACCAATACTGGAGTTATCACATGCCAGCTGTCCCACTCCCTGATGATCAGTCGGGGATGGTACAGCCCAATATTGTTTACTACCGGTAGAAGGAAGAACTGACGGCTCCACTTGTAGATTGCCTTTAATAGTAACTCCCTGGCCAATGGTTAGGCCTTGTGATGGACCGCGCGACTCGGCCTCTTTCACACGACTCCTAGTTCGAATAAATCCATAGCATTGAAACGTAGAGTTTGTCCTCCCTTCCCCAAGTGAAATACTTGTTGATAAGACTCCACAAAGTAGTCGTTTCTAGTTGGAAAGGAAAATTAACCAACATTTCCCAAGCTTTTGCTTGTTAATGGATATCAACTTGTTCCAACAATCTTACCCCTCGAATGATGAGAAGGTACACACAGACTTAATGAGTCCATAGCAACCATGTTGCGAGTGAAAAGGATAAATTATGACCGGGAAGTTATCATAATAAATAACCTTTCTCAAGTAAGGTTCCCTTATAAATTAAGGGATAGATTCGAGTGAAGAATGGAATCTTGAGGACCTTTCTTAATATAATATTAATCGTACGACTCCGAAGAATTTTCAGAATGATCGAAGGTCAAAGATAATATTTGAAGAAGAATGAACAACATTGAAGTTGTTTCCAAGTATTGAATAAATATTTATAGAATATTTATTGAGTCGGAAGTATTTAATGAATGAACGAATATTTTACATAATATCCGGAGGTGAAAGATAATCTCCAAATAATATAAATCATTTTTAAAAGAATTTAAAAGAATTAAATAAATATTCCAAGAGTATTTATTAACTCAATAATAATTACAGAATATTATTAAATCATAATGTTGCTCGTAAGTAATCCTCGAATGAATATATAGAATTATTTACTAAATAAATCCCTCCTTAAATGAATATTCAAAATAATATTCATTAAGTAATTAAACTCCAATAATTATTTAAAATAATATTCAATAAATAAGTCAAACCTTAAATGAATATTCGAAAAATAATATTCATTTAATAAATAATCTTCTAAATGAATAACCAAATAATATTCATTTAGTAATCAAAACTTTTAAAGGAATATCGAAATAATATTCCTTAAGTAAATAGAGCTTCCAATGAATATTTTAAAATAATGTTCATTAAGTACATAAACCTTAAATGAATATTCGAAAGTAATATTCATTTAATAAATAACATTCTAATGAATATCAAAATAATATTCATTAAATAATCAACTCTAAAAAAATATTCGAAACTAATATTCATTTAATATCTCTCGACTGAGATAATACTCGAATAACATTCCTCGAAATATTTCCAAGTAATTGATACTTTACGGAATATAAATAACGTTTAACAATAACATTCCTCAGATAAATAATAATCTGTCGTTGGAATCCCTCCGGGTTTCCACGATTATCTATACCTCAAAATACCGACTCCCGGTCTATATTTAAGAATGAATATCATATGCCCTTCGCTAAGGGTCTTACCAAAACAATCCGGATTGGTATCTAGTCTATAAGCCCATTATTAATTCAGGGAACAAGTATCACAAAACCAGAGTCACAATATAATTGGAAACAGGCATGCATGCGATGGCATATGTAAAACATAAAACAGAAATCATATACATATATTATCACAACAATAGGTTCAAAGGTTTGAACACTTGCCTGGTAATCGGGTGTGGGTGGAGATAGCGTGTCCTGGGTCTGCTCGATGATCTATAAACAATTAGAATATTCGAGATTAACCACTTAACACATTTTAAAAGTCTAAGTATAACTTCACTTAAATTGAAACACATTTTCGAATTATCTCGTTATACACCTTTTAGTGTAACTCTTCTTATTACTTATACGATCCGACATTTGTTCGTTATTACGACATGTCATCGTACCCACACTCGGTATATACTTAAGTCGTATAAGTTCTAAAGTCGATCGATTACGAACCGAGATTATACTTCGAGTTTTATCGTTCGTTTTCCAAAGTGTTTTACCAAAGTTATAACCACGTGGGTTTTTAGGGGTTCGTTCGCGTTTAACTTCGATTCCCACATTTTTATAAAACCGGAAAACGATCCGTTTGATATGTGGTTTTCTCTCACACCTTCCTTTTTACCTCTAGTATTTAATTACCAAGATTCACCACTGACTTACTTATTTTACGAGGGTTCAATTTCAGTTACGAATTCTCGTTTACGGTTTCGAACTACTTTTAGTATATCGGCCATAACTCCTAAACCGTAAGTCCGTTTCACACGTTCTTTATATCAAAACGAAGCTTTGAACATTATCTATCTTATCATGGCAAAATAAAACACTGGACAGTGAGTTCATGCTACTGTGATGCACGGTTTTTAAAGATTATTGAAAATTCGGCATTACGACGGCTATGTTTACACGCTTTTCCAAATTTTTATCATCATCAAATCATCCTCCAACAACAACCAATTCAAGACCTAAAGTTTCTCATCTATTCTAAGTCATGATATCTCAAGAACAACTCAAATCCAACAAGTATGAAACATAAATAACAACCAATTATGCATACATGGATCTAAACATACTAACACCTCTTCATCATATATCCATCCAAAAAGATCCATAAACTCAAAGTAGTACTAAGGGTTCTTGAGATTTATACCTTCCTTGGAGAGTGAATAACACTTGTTAAGCCTTGAATGATCCTTAAGTATCATTAGTATACTTGAATCAATCAAAAGAAAACAAGAACACAAAGTTAATACTTAAAAGTTACTATTCATCATCATCTTCTTGATTTTATATCTCAAGATTGGTATGGAATTTGAAGATGAAATTCATAGAATATCTTAGTTATGAAATATAGGACTCACCTTAATTTTCTTGAGATTTAACAATGGTTGGAAGTTGGACTTTAGATCTTGAATTATGTAAGAAGTCGAATGGAAAGAAAATGGAGAGTGGTGGTGTTTGCTTGGCTTGTCTCTTGGTTTGATTGTGATGAAATGAATTATTGTTGATGTTAAAATAATAACTAGACCATAAAGTAGCTTTAATAAAGCTAATATGTCATGCATCAGGTGTTTTAAGAGACATGTTTTGGTTTTTGTGTGGTAAGATGGTAAAGAATGCTAAGTACTTGGTTTAATCTCTAAGTGTTCTAGTTCCTTGGTACTAGTTTGGTTACTAGATATTTCTTACTTGCTCATGCATGCACCTTGCTCTCTGCTTGCTCTTTTGTCCGGTTATTGCTCAATTCATTGATCGTTCGAAAGAATATCCCAAGGATTTCTAGTTGGGGTTTTACTGGAAACCTTCTTAATATTTATAATACTATACTCCATCATTCTTAATAACTCTCGGATCCATATTCCTTAAATCCTTTTAATAATCTCTTAGGTCTTTCAGTGTCCAGGGAAATCTCGGGGAAAATAGAAGTGCTATTTTTCAGAATCCGACAGCTTTTACATACACTCTTTTTCCCCCTGGATCACTAATACGAACTCAGAATTTCGTTCCGGGTACTTCTATATAGCGTCGTCTAATAATATTCCTAATTCCACCAAAATACTATTCATTCTTTATTCTTTACTTATTCTCTTAGGGTTGTACAATTGTCCCTGATCTTTTTCGATCGTTCCTTAACCTTTTTACGGAACCACTGGACCAATAACAGATATCGATTTGGATGACATAAGAATAATCTTCTTCTTTAGAATTATAAAATCTTAATTCCCTAGGAGATAGATAATTCTTATCTAAAGTGTCAACCAATAGTATTCTTCATGGCATATAAACATTTGAATCCAAATCTATTCCTTTCATTCATTATCTCAATCGTTACATCGTAGTCGTAATCACTATTCACCATTACCTCAGTACATAATAAAAAGTTTAATTATATCCAAAATTTGGGGTTCTTACAGTTAGGCCACCTATAATCAATATTCGTCCATGATGGAGAGTCGGCTGGATGACGCAGTTGGCCATCTTGAATTCGATCATTCGCGTGCCACCTCATTAGTTTAGCAGTAGAAGGAGATTTAAACATTCTTCTAAATCTAGGTATGATTGGAAAATACCAAATAACTTTGGCAGGGATATTAATCCTAGGTTTATCATCCTTCCCTAGCTTCCAACGAGATAGGTGACATTTAGGACACTCTAACGCGTCGACATTTTCACCCCTATACAGTACACAATCATTCAGACAAGCGTGAAACTTTGTATACTCGAGGCCTAAATCAGATAAGGACTTATTTGCTTCATACACATAAATCGGCAACACATTATCTTTAGGAAGCAAAGATGCAACATAAGAAAGGAGATTCGTGAAGGCACTAAAGCTAATTCCAAACCTAGCTTTCCAATTATGCAATGTTAACATCGATTCTAATTTAGTTTTCAAACTTCCTTCAAACAAAGGTTGTTCTACATCTGCCATAAACTTTTTGAAGTCATGCGAATCATCATTATAATTACCCATGTCATATGTTGTTTCACAAACCTCAAACATTTCAGATGTAGGAATGTGCGCTGAATTACTACCAACAGAAGACCTTATTGACGAGGTATTTGGACACTTTTCTCCATGCCAAATCCAGCCAACATACCCCAAACTAAAACCATTTTGATACAGATGACCCCTAATTATTTTTATCGATAATCTTTTGAAATTACCGCAACGTGGACACGGGTATGGAATTTTTTAGGAGTCATAACATTTTCTTCTGCATATATTAGGAACCGTTCAATCCCAATTTCATATTCTAAAGTATCTCTATCCTTTGACATCCAGGTCTTATCCATGTATTCGTAAACCTACCTGATTGTCATTTCAAATATTAGATGTAGAATTGATTATAACAAGTTTAAATTTATAGCACCCCATATATAATAAGCATTGTGCACCTTATATATTTATTCAGTTTATTAATTTAGGAATATAACCTAGATGAACTTAATTAACTAAAGGGCCTAAGAATAAATTACCATGAACAATTATTACATGATATTATATGTGCGCAACTAACAGTCCGCCTCATTAACCATAGTAAAATAATATCCTAAACACAAAACTAATTCCACATATGTATATATTCTCGTTTAGCAAAAAGCGGACAAAATCGAAAACATTAAACATACATATATAAACACAACAGATTTAACAAGTTATGATATGTATACATATATGTATATATATGCCTTTCAACTTAATGTGAAATCTTTAAACAAAAAATTTAAGTACCTTAAATGTCGAAAGATATAAATTCAAGAATCGGCCTTTTGCAAGACTGCAACAACCTGAAAATGTAAAAAGATATATATTATATACTACTACTTCATATTACTACTACAAAACAAACATAAATACATCCATCTCCCCCCATATCCATCTCTCTTCTATGTATACACATAACACACCCATTACATCTCTCTCTCTCTCTCTCTCTCTCTCTCTCCCTTTCTCTCTCTCCCTCCCTCTCTCTCTCTCTGTGTGGTCTTTGCTTAATACAATATTAATCTCAAACAATCAAGCAACTGGAAGAAACATAAATTAAACTTAAAGTTAAACATAAATTACCTCAAGAACAAACACAAATTGCTTACCCACTTCTTTACTGCTCCTGTTAAGTGAAAAATTCGAAAAATAAGACACAAACAATATTAAACACAAACACAAATTCAAACATGCATAGAAGCACAAACCTGGTAATTGCAGAGAATTGAATATTAAAGCTTCCCCTTATCCTAATTAACCTAAATCGACCTGGTAATTGAAGACTTTTAAAACTAGTGTTCGTGAAATTGCATTTAATAATCGGGTTCAAGAGATTTGATTGAGAGAGTTCAATCGAGTATTGATTTAACCTCATATTAATTGGGAGCATTGAAAGGTTGAATCGAGTAGTTAAATGGAGAGATTTAGGGTTCATGTTTGAAGAAAGGGGGAGACAGTCGGGTTTGTTTGGAAGAAAGTGGGAGAAGTTTTTTGATTTTTCAGTTTTAATCAGTTATAAGTTATAAGTTTTAATCTTTTAGTTATTTTAGTATTAGTTTTAATTTATTATGTCTTAAAGTTGAAAGGGGGGGGGGGATTTGGCTAAGTAAGATAGGGGAAAACAAGCCGGAGGAAATTTTAATAAAAGAGGGGAAATTTTGGTTAAGGGAGGGAAATGTGTGTTTTCATTTTTTTAAAACCGGATATAGACATCGCTTTTTTAGGATTTTACAAGAAACCGATGTCCCAATATATCATAGACATCGATAATCTAGCAACCGATGTGAACAACCTACTTTTACATCGGTGGCCACTCCAAGCGATGTAAAAGAGGTGATGTCTATTACCCTTTTTCTGGTAGTGTTAAGTGAATGATAAAAGAGCAAAGTAAAAATTGAAAGTCCCTTTTGTATTTACTTGAAATAACTCCCAAAAGACAAAATAAATGATTTAATATCTGGAAAATTGTAACTGCTCAAAAAAAGAGTGGAAAAGTTACTGATTGGATCAAGTTTCAAGTAAAAATATACTTACAGTTATATATGTATATTAAAACGAACGAGATGTAAAAGTAATAGTTATAATTTACCCACGTCACAACGGATAAAGGCAAGGACGTATGGAATTCATGGCATTATCCGTTGTTACCCTAATTAACCCAATAATGTATTTTGACTGACAACGGATGATATTTATCTGTTGTAATACAATGGATGATATCCGTTGTAAAACAATGGAGATTATCCGTTGTAATTTAAATTTTGACTTAATCAAAATTTTACTGAGCTCAAGCTCAATCAAAATAAATTTTTGGCTTCAATTTAAAAACTAACAAACATAAAAAATCAAGATGTATAATTCAACATACCTAACTCACCTACCAACCATGAAAAGGTGGCTTCATCCAGGGGTTTGGTAAAGATGTCTGCTAGTTGCTTCTCACTTGCAACAAAGTGAAGTTCCATAGTACCCTCCATTACATGCTATCTAATGAAATGGTACTTGATGTCAATGTGCTTGGTCCTTGAGTGTTGCACTGGATTCTCAGTTATAGCAATGGCACTAGTGTGGTCATAAAATATGGGAATTTTATCAACTTTAAGACCATAGTCTAGAAGTTGATTCTTCATCTAAAAAATTTGAGCACAACAACTTCCAGCTGTAATATACCCAGCTTCAGCTGTAGATGTAGAGACTGAATGCTGCTTCTTACTAAACCATGACACAAGCTTGTTTCCTAGAAATTGACAAGTCCCAGTAGTGCTTTTCCTGTCTAATTTGTATCCTGCAAAGTCTGCATCTGAATAGCCAATTAGATCAAAACTAGTACCTCTAGGGTACCAAATGCCAAGGTTTGGTGTACCCTTGGGGTATCTGAAGACTCTCTTAATAGCAACCAATTGAGACTCTCTAGGGTCAGCTTGAAATCTAGCACATAGACATGTAGCAAACATAATATCAGGTTTACTTGCAGTTAAATATAAAAGTGAGCCTACTATGCCTCTATAGCTTGAAATGTCAACATATTTTTCCTTTTCATTTGATTCGAGCTTAGTGGCAGTGGCAATGTGAGTTTTAGAAGATGTACAATCAATCAAGTCATACTTCTTTAAAAGATCATTAATATATTTAGTCTGACTTATAAAGATTCCATTTTTCACTTGTTTTATTTGTAAACCAAAGAAATAGTTTAGTTCTCCCATCATGCTCATTTCATATTCACTTTGCATAAGTTTGGCAAACCTTTTGTAGAGCTTCTTATCAGTAGACCCAATTATTATGTCATCAACATAAGTTTGAACAAGTATGACAGACCCATTAATAGTTCTATGAAATAAAGTTTTATCTACAGTACCTCTTATGAAGTGATTCTCAAGACTAAACTGAGATAGGGTGTCGTACCAGGTTCTTGTCTTGGAGCTTGCTTCAAGCCATATAGTGCTTTCAGCAAATAATACATAAAATCAGGATGTAGTGGATCTTCAAAGCTAGGTGGTTGACTAATATATACCTCCTCTTCTAATTCACCATTAAGAAAGGGACTCTTGACATCCATTTGATAAACCTTGAAGTTAGCATGTGCAGCATAAGCCAGGAAAATTCTTATAGCTTCCAGCATTGCTACAGGTGCAAATGTCTCATCAAAATCAATGCCTTCTTCTTGTGTATAGCCTTTAACCACCAATCTTGCTTTGTTTCTTGTTATTTTGCCATTCTCATCCATTTTATTCCTGAATACCCATTTAGTGCCAATGACAGACCTGTTCTTTGGCTTCGGCACCAACTTCTAAACTTTGTTTCTTTCAAACTAGTTAAGCTCTTCTTGCATAGATAGAACCCAGTCTGAATCTAGAAGAGCCTCTTCAACTTTCTTAGGTTCTTGCTTAGATAAAAATGCACTAAAAATGCATTCATCTTGAGTAGCTCTTCTAGTTTGGACTCTTGCAGATGCATCACCTATGATCATGCAAAAGGGTGATCTCTAGTCCACTTGGTTCGAGTAGGAAGGTTGACTCTAGATGAAGTATCTTCAAATTGATCATTCAAATTTGTAGTTGAATGTTAATTATGAGAAACTCCCCCTGAGTTTGATGTCCTTGTAAAACTCTCAGAGTTGGAGTTGTCTCTTATAACGGATGAGGAATTTTGTTCTGCGATGGATGATTGAGATTGTCTGGCGATGGATGACTCAACATTTTGTTTGGTATCCATATTATCCGTTGTTGTGTCATTTGCATGCACAACTTGACTTATTCCTTCAGCCACAACTACGTCAGTATCAGATTCATAATCAAGCCTTCACTTTCATTCTCAAACGTTAATTCATCATGGAAACCTTCATCTTCTAGACCTTGAATCTTCTTATCATCAAACACAACATTAGCTGATTCCATAACAATGTTAAACCTCATATTGTAGACTTTGTAGGCTTTTCCTGCTGCATATCCAACAAAAAATTCCTGCATCTGCCTTTGCTTCAAAATTTCCAAGGTGCTCACCTTGGTTCCTTAGTGCAATTCATTTGCAACCAAAGACATAAAGAAAGCTCAAAGTTGGAACCTTTCCTTTGTATAACTGGTAGGGTGTCTTGAATTGTGCTTTAGTAATCAAAGACACATTTTGGGTATAACATGCAGTGTTAACTGCTTCAGCCCAAAAATATGTAGGTAACTTTGATTCCTCAAGCATGGTACTTGCTACTTCAATAAGAGTCCTATTCTTTCTTTCCGCAAAACCATTTTGTTGAGGTGTCCTTGGAGCTGAAAACTCATGAACAATGGCATTGTCTGCACAAAACTTTGCCATTACTGAATTCTTGAACTCAGTGCCATTGTCACTCCTAATTCTTCTAACTTGATTATCAGGATTGTTTTTAACCACCTCGATATGATTGATAATGATTTCACTTGCTCCATCCTTGCAGTGCAGAAAATATGTCCAAGTAAATTTAGAAAAATCATCAATAATCACAAGGCAATATTTCTTCTTTAAGATTGACATGACATTGACTGGTCCAAATAGATCCATGTGCAGTAGCTGAAGTGGCTTATTGATTGAATTGACTAACTTTGACATGAAAGATATCATATTTTGCTTCCCTTTCTGGCATGCATCACACAATCCATGCTTGGAAAATTCCAATTTTGCAATACCTCTTGCTAAGCCATTCTTTACCAGCTCATTCATTGTCTTGAAATTCAAGTGTGACAATCTTTTATGCCACAACCAACTTTCATCTTGATTAGTGTTATAGGGAGAATATTGTATAACAATATTTGGAGGTTGCTGGATCAACGAAGCAAAATACGGATATTCTGCTAAGAACACGAAGAAGATTTGTAACTGTTTATGGCTGATCTTGTTTGTTGATATTCAGGGGTGAACTATTTCTCATCCATAACAAGGTGCCTACGTACCCTATTTATAGGGATCAAGCCATACGTAGTTCTTGGAGATGAAGTTACCCTGATTGGCTAGGGTTTCTATGGACTCCTTTTGGCCCAAATCCACTAATCGCCCATGGGCTGATATACTCTATCCATTAATCCTGCTCATGACCCATGGCCCAATAAAGGTTACCTATGGCTAACATGATGCTAGAATCACGAGGCCTCACTGGCGAGGCTAATGGAACAGCTACGTGGCCTCGCATGCGACCTCACTGGGCTTAGTCATGCGAGGTGCTTCCACGCTATGAAGATAATACTACCCATGCGACCTCACTGGGCTTAAGCATGAGTCTTTATAAGAGTGCTCTAGGCCTCACTGGACCTCTAGGCCTCGCTGGACCTTGCAGAGAGATATGATGCGATCCCATGCTGGGGACTCCTACCGACCTCGACCCACGGCCTAGGGTCGTTAACTTCCAAATTGTACTTGATAATATATTGAATTAACTCCTGATGGTGGGCTTTAGTGACCCAATCTTCATCTCTAGGCCCATTATGAGTTGTGGACCATAATTCTAACCCATTAGGCCTGTTTAGGGCTTATGCCAAGATTTGGGCATAACAACTACCCCCCGAGTCCATATTGCCATTATGAATGCGATGTGGACTCGAAACTTCTTTAAATAAGCTTTCAATGCGAGGCATGTGCTCGTATTGCGACCCCTTCGAATTGGAACGGTTTTAGGACAGCTGTCGTCCCTCGAGATCTGTTCCCAATCGCTCAGATGGTGACACGTGTAGAATATCTTTCTCTCTCCTTACTACTATATAAACTCAGATTTCCAATCATTTGTCACTTTCCTTATTAACAACATAATGAATTGCTGCAAATTTGCTCCCAGATCAAACAAAGAATCAGATCGCTTTTCGCTCAGAACGACCTCAATTTTCTCAAGATCTTCAATCCTTCTTCATCAAAAGCAAGTCCCTTTGTCTTGTTCTTCATTTTACTACTTTTATAGCTTGTAGTTCTATGTTTACATGCCTGTTATTTCATACGATGCGAGCCCATATATGATGCGAACCCTCATGCTCAATTTCATACTGCGAGGACCACCTCGCTAGAATAGAAAAATATGATTCCTTCTTTTAGATTTAAGGTTGCAACCACCTCTTAGAATATATGCGCGACCCCAATTTACGTCCCGTGTACGAAGTGAGGACACTTGTAGGGCCTTCTGTCTATTTATTCTTTTCTTTCTGAGTTCCCTTTGAAATTCTGTAAGTGCACACACTAATTGTTCACACCTCCTTTCAGATGTCTCAAGACGATAGTTCAAGGACTCCTTCACCCCTCCCTCATGTTTCTATAAGCGAGCAAGTGGCCGCGAACATCGCTAGGGCTGCAAGCGCAAGCGACAGCTCATTCAAATTATACATGGACCCCTTGTGGTCGCAGGAGGAATATACTCGAGAAACCCCTTTAAGCTCCTGGAGAACTAAACATCCGTCCGCCTCACAGAATCTGCTAACATCCCTTCCAGCTCACGAAGTCAACCGCTCCAAAATATTCCTTCCTCTGTCCAAGATGAGGTGGACAAACTATTAAAGAAATGAGAGAAATTCTTTTCCATCATCCCCAAACTCCTTTCTACTCTTAACAAAAACCTCCTGAACTCGAGTCCCATAATGATTACCAGCAACTCCTCCACAAATTCGCTTGGTGAAGCATACTACAACCTCGAGGGTGGAGATGATAACAAGGCCAATTCTGATGATTCTGATTACGAAGAGGTCTCGATGAAGTATCTAGGGTCATCAATTTTAAGGACTATGATTACGTGCCTAAGGCTTCACCTAAAGTTTATGTTCCTACCCCCCAGCCTGAATTGGAGGTACCATCTATGTGGGGGGACCTCGCCCCGAAGATATTGAGCCTGGCTCTAAAGTAAAACCAGGTCAGCCTCGCATCTTGGCCTGTAGGGAAATTTCCACGACCCTTGATGAAAACTCTATAGCTAAGGCTGTTGACAAATTTAAGCCTGAAGGTAAAATCATCCTCCCTAAGCAGTCGATGCGATGTTACCGCTTCAATCATCTAGAAAATGACGGCAGAGTGCCTAGAATGGGCTTGACATCTTCAATGATGAGAGTAGGTGTCTCCTCTCCTTTTCATCCCTTCATTAGAGACATTTGCGAGACATATCACCTTGCCCCAATCCAAATCAATCCCAATGGTTACAGAGCCATGATCGCATTGTACATCCTTTACCATAAGCTCAGATATCCTAAGTTGGATGCCAGGACGATGGGATACTTTTTACAATTGAAGCGATGTGGAGCCTCTGACTTCGGCTGCGTATATTTCTCAGTTTGGCAGAGTTTAACAAGAAGAAACTCTATCACGGTGGCCCAAGTAATGCAGGCTCGTGGAAGGGTCCATATTTCTATGTTCATGAGGTCCCAAGAGTCAAGACCTCGTTCAATTATCTCCCAGGTAACATCTGTCCTTTTTCATTCATATGGTCTCCTTTATTTAAGCAAGGGATTAACTCAAGTTCCGTGAGATCGCAGTTGGTCAAGTCCGTACTGTCCTTTATGGCGAGGAGAAACAACGAGCTGATGATGTACTTAAAACTCGTCGCGAGGAAAGAAATATTAAATCCCTGCTCTCAATTGAAAATTTAATTGAATGCGGATTTCTTAAGGAGGGAGTGGGACTATCCCCAGAAGCGGGGCCTTCAAGAGCGAAGAGGACCTCGCGAAAGAGAAAAACGCGAGAGGAAGCCTCGTCCTCCATTGTTGTAGTTTCTGAGGATGAGGGTACTTTCCTTGCAACAAGGCGAACTCATCCTCACGTTTGTCAACTTTTAATTTCTTCTATCTGCATTCATCTTCATGTCCTTTACCCTCACACTTTAATACTGCATTTTTTTATATATCGCTATCTCTAACTGTGATTCTTTTGTATCTCGCAGGTATGTCTAACAAAAGTGGACATCGCAGACCCCCTTCCTCGCACAGAATACGAGCACGCTTTCAACGAAGCCTTCTACAACCACCCCTCAACAAGCAAAGACCATAACTCCTCTGAAGGATCCCTAGGTCGATCGTGATGCTACGATCATCAAAAAACGAACTCAAGACATCCTTGATGAACATCCCTCTAAAAAAGCTAGAAAAGATGTGCTGCCACACCCTAAACCTCCAGTTACTGCTTCTCCTATTCACCATCTCTTTGTGAAGCACGGGTTCGTTCATGCCACTGAAGATGAATGTACAAACTGGGTTGGTGTAGAGCTAGCTGAAAATGCTGACTCTGTCACCAAGTGCTTATCCGAAGCCTTCATCCGCCAAGCTTCTCATCTCAAGGAGCTCAAAAGTACCATTGCTGCTAACGTGAGGTTAGACAAAGAGGTCAAAGTCCACAAATTCAAGCTTGACGAGGACAGGAAATCAATGCTGAAGACCCACAAACAGGCCCTCGAGACTGAGACTGCGAGCCTCCGGTCTGAGCTTAAAAATGTTACTCTGCAGAAGGATGCTCTTGATAAATCTCTGAAAGAGGCAGAGCAACATGAGGAGGAGATGGGGAAAAAACACGAGAAGGAGATGGATAAATTGAAGAAAGAGCTCGCTGCTGCCAAAGTCGATCATGATGATGTGGTAGAGGCTGCCCAGGTTGAGTTCATGAAGGGCTTTATCAAGAAAGTTTCTGACTTTGATTGGGACAGGCTTGGGCCTGGCAACGCCAAATATGCTGAGTCTCTCCGCAAGGAGATTGAAGAAGAGGCTGCCGAAGAAGCCAGGAAGGCAGAGGCTGCCAGGCTCGCAAACGAGGCCAACCGCGCAAACCCTGATGGGGTTGCTCCGTGATTTTAACGTCTTTATTCTGATTTCCTTTTAAACTTTACTTTTGAACTAGGGATACGGGCACCCTTTGAATGCTTCACAAGATGTAATATTCTTTTGTCCTGATAACTGAATGATTTTGGGCTCGCATGGCGACCTAGTAACTATTGAAAATTTTTATAATTACCATAACATCTTGCTTTATTACTTGTCTTCGTTTCTTCATTCAATATCTTGTGCTTGTTTTATCTTCATAGAGTTATTGCTTTTATCCCTTATGCATTTGAAATATTATCAAGTAGACTAACCTCGCAGCTGCGAAGCTTCCTTTGTTGAATTTATAGCTTGTCCTTTTTTTGTAACTTTTAGATTTGCTTAACAACTTCTAGGTTTGCCTCATCTCTTTGTAATAATGACATGTGATGCCTTCCTTACGAGGTCGCAGACATGATCCTGGGATTGAGGTCACACCTTGACTTCTTTTACTTTGAACTTTTTGAACTTCTTTGAGTAGATGTGCTTCTCATTAACCAAATTTTGAGGACAGTCCTTCAGGTCACAGTAAGTGCACGCTCGCATCCTCTTTGACCTGAGGGGAATTCGGCCTCGCATTCACTGTGCTGGCCTAGTCCTAAAATTTTTTAAAATACCAACAGAAGGAAAATAAAGAACAAGTACTGAAACATTTTTTGAGAACAAACTTCATATATAAATACTAGGGACGAGGCCCAACTTTCATTACATTATAAAGAGGAGGTGTCTATATGATCACTACCCCCCTAGTACTTTGTATGAATTTATTCATGCTAAGTAGTAATAGATAGAGACTACCAAGATGAGGCCTTCATTGATAGTATTTCCTCAAGTGCTCGGCATTCCAGGCTCGTGGTATGACCTTATCCTCCATATCTGTTAGATAATAGGTCCCCTCATTGATAACCCCATATATTTTGTAGGGCCCTTCCCAATTTGCTCCAAAGACTCCATGAGATGAGACCTTAGTGTTAGGCATCACTCTTCTAAGCACCAAGTCCCCCACACAATGATGTGGCACACGAACCTTTCCATTGTAGTACCTCGCAGCCCTTCTTTAATATGTTGCGAGCCTCAACTGTGCCTCCTGTAACACCCCCAGATCCGGGGTCCGGGATCCGGTCGTTACGGTCTCCAATTCTGTCCACAATACTTGAAATTACTTCAACTCAAAATAAATTATATCTTTATGACCCAACACAACCATATAAAACACACCCGTTATAGTCCCAGAGATGAAATCAGAGTAACCATCAAATTTTATTAATCACATTATGAGTTCTTACAATCCCAAAAGAATTACAATGTGAATACATACTCTTTGCCATCCATTTTAATAAGTCATACCAGCCCTTATACTTGGTACTGAAGAATGAATCTATCCTACCAATAGCCTTCTCTTCGGCTCTGGTAGTCTCTTCGTCCTCGCCAGTGTCGAGTGCGCCTTGTGCGAGTCATCTGGTCTAGCTGTTGTTGTGATATAATAATAAAGCAAGGGTGAGCAATGGCCCACCAACAATAATATATAACTGAACGATAATATATAACAGTTCAAAGGTATCTTTCAAAGCATATGCCATGCATTTACGGAAATGATGCCAGTATAATATGAACGATGAAGTTACAAGGTAACTCAAAATGCATATATATAGGTGGGAATATCTGCTATGTCGAAGATAAGAAAGATATTATCGTTTATCATAAAAAAGGAACTTGTAGGAAAAATATTGCAATTCCAATTATGAATACTTTCCAATACTGCCAACAATGATAATGTTGCAGAAAATAAATGAATTTAAATGATGAACTTTTGCTGGAGTATTCACCGCGCCCACTGTTCCAATCCTTACGATGATCAGTCACAGATTGTACAGCTCAATTTAGATTTACTACCGGTAGAAGGAAGAGCTGACGGATTTACTTGTCTACCGCCCTGTTAGATCTCCCCGGCCAACGGTTGGGCCAATTGGGATGGACCGGTGCTACTCGGCCTCTTACACGACTCCAAGTTCGAAAAGAAGTTCTTGACTCTGAACGTAAAGTTCGTCCCCCTTTCCCCAAGTATAAACATAAGACTCCACAAAGTAGTCGTATCTAGTTGGAAAGGAAAATTCAACATCATATCTCTCAATCTGCTGCCTGTTAGAGGATACCATCTTGTTCCAATAATTTTACCCCTCGAATGATGAGAAGGTTACTCAAAGATTCAATTGATAAACAGCAACGAAGTTACGAGTAAAACGAATAGTTTTACAAGATTTATGACCGGGAAGTCATCAAGATAAATAACATTGCTCAAGTAGGTTCCCCTATAATATGGAAGTCTGAGTGAGCATTTAAATCCTTTTAAGATATATTTAAATGAAAAATAAAGAGTTGGGAACCTTTCCTTGATAAAATAGTCGTAAAAAGACTCCAAATAATATAAATCATTTTAAAAAGAATTTAAAAGAATTAAATAAATATTCCAAGAATATTTATTAACTCAATAATAGTTACGGAATATTATTAAATCATAATACTGCTCGTAAGTAATCCTCAAATGAATATATAGAATTATTTACTAAATAAATCCATCCTTAAATGAATATTCAAAAATAATATTCATTAAATAATTAAACTCCAATAATTATTTAAAATAATATTCAATAAATAAGTCAAACCTTAAATGAATATTTGAAATTAATATCCATTTAATAAATAATCTTCTAAATGAATATCCAAATAATACTCATTTAGTAATAAAAACTTTAAAGGAATAATCGAAATAATATTCCTTAAGTAAAATGGAATTTCCAATGAATATTTTAAAATAATATTCATCAAATACATAAATGTTAGGTCCGTTAAGATTGTAGAAGGGGGGGTTGAATACAATCTATACCATTTTCTCAAAATTTATTCGTTAAATAATTTTGCCTTAAACGAATATTTTTGTGCGGAATAATATAACACAAATTTCAAGTTGAATATAACAATATATTAACTTGAGGGGTGTTACAAAATCAGTCCAAATGATTATCAAGTGATTAATAACTAATTAGAAAATTCAACATGAACTTTGCTAATTTAGTTAATAAAATCAAGATATCAATTTGTGAACTAGGAAACTTAATTCGCTAGTAGTACAAGAATCACAAGTAAACAAGTTCCAATGGATAGGATATTACAACTGAGATGAACTTGAATTTACAGAATTAAACTTGTAGGTGTTCTTGAGCTTGAGAGAGAGAGAAATAGGCTGCTGTGTGAATTTCTTGTGTTTGGTTCGACTTGTTCTGTTCTTTCTGCACTCTTCTGCCTTATATACACAGCCATAGTCATACTACTTGATTTAAACTGATATGACAATCATTTTACATTAATATGACAATCGGTATGACTATCAAATCAATGTAATATGACTGTCCAGCTTAAATATAACTTTCGGTATAACTTAAATAGTCAATATAACATTCGGTATGACTTACCAAATGAATATACCATTCGGTATAACTTACCAATTGAATGTAATATGACTATCTCCATTTAACTGAATATGACTATCTCCATTAAACTGAATATGACTATCTCCATTTAACTGAATATGACTATCGGTATAACTATCAGTTTGATAGTTATATCATTCATATTTTTCAGTTTATAATTAATTAAATGACTTATAAAAAATCATTTAACTAACTAATTCTTTTCCATATTAATTCTTATTTAATTAATCTAATAATCATTTTAACAAATATATTAATTCTGATAGAATTAATTTATTTATTAACTTAATTACTTGACTTAATCAATTAAAATAGAATTAATATAAATTCTTTAATAGTCAATACTCCGCTGAAAACCACGTAATTATAATAAGGAACATACACTGGCATGATGTTGACGTTCGATGTACTGTCTGGTTCATGAACGACTAACTCCAATCTCTGTTCTTCATCATGACTTTTAACACTGTGGTCTTTTATACTCTTCACTCTCATCAATCATTCGGTACTGAAATTGTTTCTTGTCACTAATAGAAATCTCTGTCTTCGAAAATGAATCCACTTGTTTCAATGCTACCTTGAGGCCTGATCAGATATCTGAATCTTCTTCCAGTGTAAAACATCAAAACTATAGATTGACTTGTTGATTTTTCTTCTGACGGTTATCATCTTGTAAGATTCCTGTGACAGTTAATATTATTTACTTATTACAATCTAGTTTAATTGGATTAGGATCCTCAAACTACAAATAGGCTGAGTCATATGCCTTTCAATCTCCCCCTATTTGTTTGTTATACAATAACAAGCAAATACCTAGAGGATTCTTCAACTAATCCCAATTAAACAAGTAAAAGAAAACACTTTAAATGCTAAGTAAATAATGTAAAAGTTCTGGTTTATATTAACATTGTCCAGATTCAAACAGACAAGATAAATACAAGATAGATGATCCTCTAGACTGATCATATAAGATAATTATCCTATCTTGTTCTATCAAAGCTCTAATGATATAACTTATAGAGCTAATCTTCAGTTACCACTTTCTTTCTCATTGATTTCTCCTTCTTCTTGTTCATCCATGTCCGGTAGATTCTTGATCATTTCTGAATCAACAAGTAAATCCCTTCTGGATGCCACATCTGTAGGATAGACCAATGGTATTCCAAGCTTCTTTCTTAACTCACCTTGATACTGCTTGTATTTCTTCATGTTGGTCTGAGCATAGGATCGAATATGATTTGCAGCTTCAATCTTTTCCTGTGATGCAAAACCATGATTCCGAAGAGCATATTCAACATATACCAAATGTCTGGCAAGATGTGTATACAATTCGTCTGTCTGAAGATTAACAGTATGAATGACTTCTCCCTTGAGAATTTTAACTTGTGGAGGGTCACTTATAACTTCAGGACCAGCTCTTTCAGCAAACTCTTGAAACTTTTCATGAAGCAGTATGCCTAGTTCAGAAGATGTTCTTACTTTTGGTCTCAACACCCAAAGCTCTGACAGAGATCTATCATAGAAGAACTGAAGCGATACTTTGTGAGATCCGAGCTTATGACATTCAACAAAGATAAGTAGCTCACCATTCTTTGGATCAGATGCAGTGGTTATTCTCACAATTTCTGTCTTTAAAGCTTTCAAATACATATCATGTATAGGGTTCTTCTGTTTAAAGCTTTCAAAGATAGCAATCATTCGACGATCATCATAGTCAGAAGTTTGTGGTGAGTCAATTACCTTTTGAGCACGTTCCCACTTATCACCATTTTTGTACTTGATGTACATCTTCCTAGCTTCCAGCTTCTGAGCATGTTCCTTTTGAAGTGCTTCCTGTTCTGCCTTTTGAAGTCTCTCATTATGAGCTAACTGTTCAAGTGTCTTCTTGAGTCTTTCTTCTCTCATAGCCAGATTAACTTCATTCTGTTCGAGTTCTTTGTTTGCTTCAAAATTCATCTGTTGTGTTTCAACAGAATCAGGAATTATGTGCTCTTCATCATCCCAAAAACTGAGATCTGGTTCTTCACATTCTTCACCAACATCAGGAAACTGTAAGTCAGCAAACAGATCAATATCAGGTTCACCTGTATAGTAAAAACCTTCTACATCATCATCTTCCTGTTCTGTTGCTGCTTGATGAGTTGTCTTCTTCCCTTCACTCCTATCTTCAAATTTTTCTTTACTTGCACTTGCACTTGCTCCCCCTCTAGATTTCTCCCCCTTAGTTGAGGAATCCTCTACAGTCTTGTGACTTGTTCCAGCTCCAGGGTCACTTTCATCACTACCTCCGAAGAATTTCTTCTCTTCTGCTGTAAGTGAGTGAGTTCTGCTGATGATATTATATAAATGTCTTAACCCCTTTGCTTGATCATCACTTTGCTTTTCAATCTGACTGAGACGATGTTCAGTGGTTAAATGATTTTCATTTATGTTGTTCTGAAGATCTTCAATTTGATTAGCCATAGATGAGATAATAAGATCTTGAGCCACTGTGACATCTCCAGAGTCTTCAACTGCTTGTTGTTGAGAGAGTTTCAGTGCATTGATTTTGTTGTTGAAGATAGTTCTCATGTTGTCCATATCAAACCTCAAGTTTTTGTTGTCCTCTTCAGCTTGAGCTAGACTTTCTTTCATCTGATTTAATTGAGTAATGAGAGATAAAGTGTATGTGTCATTGTGTGCTCTCATTTCAATAGCTCTCTGAGTATCACTCACCTCACGTGCTGGTGTTTCACTCAGATTTGAAGTAATTCTCACATCACTCCTCTCATTATCCTTAGCTGCATCCATTGTACCTGCACTGGAGATCACCCTAGCCTCCTCTTGGAAGGTCAGTGGTGGTGCAATGGGATTTCGCAAATCCTGATCAACCTGTGAAGGTTCTTCTGCCGTAACAATGGCAGGCACTGTAACTTGCTCCACTTGCATTACAATATTTTCAGCTTCATTTGCAAAAATATCTTCCCCCATTGTGAGTAACAGGGGTGAGCTTGAAGGAATGAATGGGTTTAAGATTGCCTTTGACATGGTTTTACTTTTCTTTTGTGATGGCAAACTTATTTCACTCACACTATCACTACTGGGAATAGCTCTCTTGAATGACAATTTCTTTCTACGATAGTGTTTGGAGAATTTAGGATCAGTGTTTGGTGCATTGACCTGGGATAAAGGTTGTGGATCTACAACCCCTTGGTCACTTCTCACAATCATTTGACTACCAGAAAGATATTGAGATTGTAGTGGAGTTGAGTCGAATACCTGATCATTGACATGTACATCATCTTCATTCTGAGTGTGTTGATCCACTGGAAGTTGATGTTCAAGAACATTCAAGGGTTCAGAATCAGGTTGAGGTACTGGAACTTGTTCTGCTTCAGGCTGTGGAGCTTGTTGAACTAAAGGTACTTCAGCATCTGGCTGTGGCATGACATTTGGCAAATGTATGTATGTAGACATATAAGGTGTTATGACTACAGGAACATGCAACAAGACCTTAGAAGTGTCTAGCCTGGTGTAGAACTTCTTGTTTGGTTTACCAGACCATTGAATTCGATCATTTGGAAACGGAGCAGGTTGATCCTTAGGCATTAGATGATTAAAAATTAGTGTCAAAAATCGAGGATAATGACACTTAACCGGTTTACCTTTTCCAAAGTTCTTTGTAGCCTTCTTCAATCGATTCAACAGAATAGGCCATATTAAACTGCCAAAATTGATTCTTCTATTGTGAGCAATAGCGAAACCAATTGACTGTAACATACCTATGATGACAGTATTGTTGCTCTTTGTAGAATTAGCAAACACCTTTGCTATGATCTCGAAGAAGATATTCCATTCTTGAACTAGATTGCTTTTGAGTGGTCGTTTCAGATTCAGTTGACCATGATAGTTGATATTTGTGAAAAATTGAGTCAACTCATCATTCAGCAAATCGTACAGTTGGAAGTCCCAGAGCAGCATTGAAGACAGATTCATCCACTGTATATGTCTGGCCATTAAAATCGAATGAAAACGATCTTTCATCTGAGACAGCTGTAGTACACATTAATTTGAGTGGACCAAATTTCATTGGAACATTTGCAGTTATAGAGTGACTACAGAGATTTTGCTCATTTAGAAACTTTATCCAGGACTTGAACCGATCCACTGGGCAATCCTCGGGATTAAAGTATCCAATATAATTGTGATTCACAAGTTCAAAGTTATTATAAGCACCAGCCATTGCAAATCAGGGATTAAAATTAGTAAATCTGCAAAATTCAACAATTTAACCCAATTAAATTACAAAATTCGAATTAATTAATAATTAAAAAATTCGAAAAATCAAAATCTCTATCAAAAATTCTGAAAAATTCAGACAATGATCTTGATTGTAATACAAACACACATGTATTTTTAGTTTTTACAAAATCACAACCAATTGTTCGGATTTTTAGATCAAAAATTCGAAATTTTTCAATCTCAAAAACTCAAAACTCGATCAAATCTTACATTTTCAACCTTGATTATGAAGATTATAGGCTGGGTAATCAAGAAAGATCCTTAGAAACGTGTTTTGAGTAAGATTTGAGGCAGAATTTGGACAGCAATTCGTTCGAATTTTGTGTGTATTTGTGTGTATTTCGTTCGACAGTATTGAGTGACTTAACACGTCAATATGACAACCACAGATGATATGACAATCACAATATAACTTAGCTAATATATATGAAATAACTGTGATATGACTATCGGGTGATAGTCATACCGATAGTTATATTACGTATAAAACGTAATATGACTACCCTAGGCACTGTAAGTTATATCGCTGTTAATATCTAATATAACTACCGAATAAACACTCAATATAACAATCAAATCTTAGTTATACCGATAGTTATATTACTGTTAATACACTCAATATAACTATCAACTATTTTAACAGTTATATTAAAACAAAAACAAAGTTATATCTAAGTTATTTCTAAGTTATATTACATCATTTAACACTAATATAACTAATCAAACATTCGAATATAACAATCAAGAAGATTGTTTTACCGATAGTTATATTTTAACAAATCTGTTAATATAACTAACTAAGAATAGATTATTAACAGAATTTAAATCAAGAAAAATACATTAATAATTTTCATAATCAAAAAATAGCAAATTAATTTATACTAAAATTATAAAACCTAATAAAAATTATAAAAACGATCATATGTAGTCCCTTTTACGAAATCAAACATTAATAACAGAAGGACAAACATTACAAATTAAAATAAAATAAAACTAAATAATTATACTACATATTTACATAATTATTTCTGATGAGTTAATAAATCTATAAATTTTCTAATAAAACAATTTCCATATAGAAAATTATTCTAAAAGAAACTATGATTTATTTAAAGAACAAAAATAATCAAACTGAATTAAAAACAATAATATTTTCAAGAAAAGTAGATTTCTCATAAATTACAGCTTGTAAAATCCGAGAAAAATATTTTCAAAGAAAATGAATTAATCTAAAATTATAATAAGTAATTAAAAATATGTACAGAAGATAATAACAATGATTTAAGATGAAATAAGCAAGGTTATAAGTTGATAAAATAAGTATACAAGTGATTTAACAACAAATATCAACACATCAATCACTTGTAACTTATTAAAAAATCAAACCTCAGATATTAACTAGTTTAATTACTAGGACTGTTTAACATACCCAATTCACCAACAATTCTGGTAAATGTGGATTCGTCAAGAGACTTAGTAAAAATATCTGCTGTTTGTTCTTCCGTGGGTACAAAAAATAACTCCACGGTACCATTCATGACATGCTCTCGAATAAAATGATACCTGATGTCAATATGCTTTGTCCTTGTGTGCTGCACAGGATTGTTAGAGATTGCTATGGCACTTGTATTATCACATAAAATTGGAATTTTATCAAGCACAAAGCCATAGTCTCTCAGCTGATTCCTGATCCACAAAATCTGTGCGCAACAGCTTCCAGCAGCTATATATTCAGCTTCAGCCGTTGAATTGGAAACTGTCTGTTGTTTCTTGCTGTACCAGGAAACTAGTCTACCACCTAGGAATTGACAACTCCCAGATGTGCTTTTTCTATCCACAACACTTCCTGCATAGTCAGAATCTATATATCCAACAAGATTAAAACCAGAATCTTTAGGGTACCAGATGCCTAGATTAGGCGTACCCTTAAGATATCTCAGAATTCTTTTAACAGCAATGAGATGAACATCTCTAGGATCCGATTGGAACCTTGCACACAAACACGTAGCATGCATAATATCAGGTCTACTCGCAGTAAGATAAAGTAATGAGCCTATCATACCTCTGTAGCTTGTGATATCTACCTTGACAGAATTTTCACATGCTCCAAATTTGACAGCTGTGGATGATGGTGTCTTTGCTGAAGAAGAGTCCTCCATTTGATACTTCTTGAGAAGCTCTTTGACATACTTGGATTGACAGATAAATATTCCATCTGTCCTTTGACTTATTTGCAATCCAAGAAAGAACTTCAACTCACCCATCATGCTCATTTCAAATCTACCCTGCATTAACTTCGCAAATTTCTTGCACAAAAGATCATTAGTAGACCCAAATATTATATCGTCCACATAGACTTGGACTATAATTGTATCATTCTTATGTTTCTTTGTAAAGAGAGTTTTGTCTATGACACCTCTAACAAAATCATTTTCAAGTAAAAATTCAGAGAGAGTATCATACCATTTCCTTGGTGCTTGCTTAAGACCATAGACAGCCTTGAAAAGGAAGTAGACATAGTCAATTAAATCCTGATCTTCAAAGCCAGGGGGCTGTTCTACATAAACCTCTTCATCTAGCTTGCCATTCAAGAAAGCACTCTTGACATCCATTTGATAAACTTTAAAGTTTGAAAATGCTGTGAATGCCAAGAATATTCTTATGGCCTCAAGTCTAGCCACTGGAGCATAGGTCTCATCATAGTCAATGCCTTCAGATTGGGAGTAACCCTTTGCTACCAGTCTTGCTTTATTTCTCGTCACTGTGCCATCTTCATCAAGTTTGTTTCTGAATACCCACCTTGTGCCAACTACTGGTCTGTCTGTAGGTCTGGGTACCAGCTTCCAAACTTCTTGTTGTTTAAATTGATTGAGTTCATCTTGCATAACAATCACCCAATCAGGATCAGAAAGAGCTTCTTCAGTTTTCTTAGGTTCCATTTCAGATAGAAACCCTGAATAATTGCATTGATTCTGAAGAGCTCTTCTAGTCTTTACACCAACAACTGGATCACCAATGATTAACTCAAAAGGATGAGCTCTATTCCAAACAGTCTGTCTGGGAAGATTAGATCTTGATGATTCTCCTTGACCTTCATTGGGATGTTGTGTGTGACCAGTTGACCCTTCATTTTCTCCCCCTGAGTTGTTGCCAGGTTGACTAGATGATGATTGATTATTAGAGTCAGAGGAATTTTGACTACTATCATTGATTTCATCACCATTACCCTGATCATCATTGTTGTCATTAGCATCAGCAAAAATCTCATGTGCATTGTCATCATCTGAATCTGTATCTGTCATGTCATCGAAAGATAGCTTCTCAGATGGATTCTCAGTTTGGATACTAGGGAGTTTAGTGTCATCGAATGTTACATTGACACTTTCCATCATCTTCTGTTCATCAATCACATACACCCTGTATGCTCTCATTGAATAACCAATAAAAATTGCTTCAAATGCTTTGGTATCGAATTTACCACCTTGATCATCACCTTCTTTAAGCACAAAGCATTTTGCCCCAAATACATGAAAGTATTTGAGTGAAGGTTTCTTATCAGCCATAATTTCATAGGGTGTCTTCATTTGATCTTTATTGATTAGAGTTCGATTCTGGGTATAGCACGCAGTATTGACGGCTTCAGCCCAAAAGTACAATGGAAGCCTTGATTCACTTAGCATAGTACGTGCAGCTTCAATCAAGGTTCTATTCTTTCTTTCCACTACCCCATTTTGCTGAGGAGTTCTTGGAGCTGAATATTGTCTGGTTATACCCTTCTCAGTGCAAAAGTCATTTAGAACTGCATTCTTGAATTCAGTTCCATTGTCTGATCTTATAGCTCTCACTGGATACGTAGAATCTCGCTCAATTAACTTGATGTGATCAATCACCAGTTGTGGAGTCTCATCTTTAGAATTCAAAAACAGAACCCATGTGTATTTTAAAAAATCATCAACAATCACTAGAGCATATCTCTTCCTTGACATAGACATCACATTAACTGGACCAAACAAATCCATATGAAGTAATTGTAATGGTTCAGTTATTGAAGATGTATCAGTGCTCCTGTGACTTGCTCTTTTTAGCTTGCCCTTTTGACATGCATCACACAGTCCTTCTTGAGTGAATTCCATTGAAGGAAAACCTCTCACCAATTCTCTTTTGACCAGAGAATTCATTGTCTTGAAATTAAGATGAGAAAGTTTCTTGTGCCATAGCCAACTCTCATCATTAGATGCTTTAGTGTAGAAGCAAGTGACTTCTTCAGTGCTTCCTGAATTCATATTGGCTACGTACAGATTGCCTTTTCTAACTCCTGTCAGTTGTGGCTTTTCATGTCTCTTGTGTGAAATTAGACAATTCTTCTTGTTGAAATGAACTTCATAACCTTTATCACAGAATTGACTGACACTGAGCAAATTGTGCTCAAGTCCTTTCACAAAAGAAACTTCATCAATGATAACATTTCCAGCTTCAAGTCTGCCATATCCATCAGTTCTACCTTTGCTGTTATCTCCAAAGGTAACTACTGGGCCGGCCTTCTCCACCACATTTGTCAGCAGGGCTCTATCTCCAGTCATATGCCTTGAACATCCACTGTCCAAGATCCAGGTTATCCGATCAACCTGTTCAATACCCTGCAATGACAAATGAGTTAAACCTTCTTCGGGACCCAAATTTGATTGGGTCCTGCGTATTTAAAGTATTGACCTTTGTCAGGCAAAACAACATTTTTAAGTTTAACCTCTTTAGTCAATAAACATTTAACCTTATAAACAGATTTGAAAATCTTTTGTTTAATCTTGGGTATCCATGTTTCTCTCCCAGCAGTAACACTTGTGTCATTGACTGGACATTTGACCTGGTAGACATTCTTGGTAATCTTTTGTTTAGTCTTAGGTGCAAATGTCTCTCTCCTAACTTGAGGAGGAAAAGCAGTCTTAGATCGAACATTATTGTTCCTGTTCATGTGCTGTCGAGGAGCATTCTGTTTAACACATGCATAATTACCATTAAAATAAGCACGCATATTGTTAAAAGCACAAGATATACAATTGATAATACCACATGCTTTATGATTAGAGTTAATAGTAGGCATGGTATTTTTCTGCTTTGTCTTGTTACTACCTAATCCAGTCTTAGAAGTACTAGCTGATTCAACAACTTTGACTGGTACTTTAGGTACATCTTTCTTGGATGACACATTTGTTGTGTTAACGTCCTCAACTGATTTAGCCTTAACAAATACTGTGACATTTTTCTTGAATGACACATTCTTTGTATTATGGTTCATAGCAGTTTTATTCTTAACACATTTATTCTTAACAAGAACTGTGCCATTTGCAGCATCCTCATTTCTCATTTCTTCATGTATAACCATAGAACTAATATCTGGTTGACCAGCATCAGATTTTGTAAACATTGGTTTTTCAACATTCTTGAGAATATGTGGTATACCTCTTTCTTTAGCTGGTATAGAATTAGGGGAATGATTACTCAAAGAACCAACAGCTTGACTGTAATCAAATCCTATTCCTACAGTTTGTTCTAATGCTTGTTTGTTGAAGAAATCTTTAGAAACTTTAACAGAATTATAACACGCTCTAACCTGTGTTTCAAGTTCCCTAATGGTGATTTCTTGTTCAGCAATCTTATCAACTTGTTTTGACATGTATTCTCCTAGACCCATTTCTCTGCAGTTAAGTCGAGCTATTTCTTCTATATTCTTATCTTGATTAACCTGTACCTTTTTTAAATCTAGCATTTGATTTTCAAGATTAGTGTTAACAAGACTTATTCTCTCGTACCCTTTTTCTGCATTATTCAAGGAAAGACGTAAACTACCAATTAACTGAGCATCAGTAAGAATTACCGGAGTGATATAATAAGTTGAAGATTCAGCATTTGCCACCAACGCAAAGTTTCCATATTCTTCATCTTCGCTATCTGTATCATCCCAGCTTTTACCAGCAGCCACATAAGCTCTTCCACTTTTCTTCTTTTCAGCAGCATAATCTTTCTTCTGTGCTTGCTTGGGTTTCTGACACTCAGTAGCAAAATGTCCCAACTCATTACAATTGAAACAACGGATTTTGCTTCTGTCAACAGTTCCAGTTTTATAACCTCCCCTGTTACTAGAGGATGAAGAACCTCCTCTCTGAAACCTGTTATTTGACTTAAACCTGAACTTTGGATTTCTTCTGAATCTGAAATTACTAAATTGTCTCACCATCATTGCCATAGATTCATCTTCCAATTGATCCAGCTCTTCAAGTGAATAAAATTCTCCACCATCCTGAGTAGCTGGTGTTTGGCCAAGTTCTACTTCAGTTTGTTCCTTGTTGAAACTGATAGGTTGAACCACCTTAGTTTCCACTTCCTTAGGAACCTCAACCACTAAAGCTGTAGAAGAATTTGCCATCCTGCCTTTGCCATAGAATTCCTTTTGCTGTACTTGTTCTAATTCATATGTTTTCAGAACACCAAACAGCCTTTCAAGAGCAACCTGAGTCAAGTCTCTAGATTCTCTGATGGCAGTAATTCTATGTTCCAAGTGAGTAGGCATAGTTAGTAAAAACTTCATGTTGATCTCCTTCTGAGTATAATGCTTGCCATGAACTTGCAAGTTGTTGATTATCTTGTTATACCTTTCGAACACTTCCTGAATGCCTTCATTAGGGCCAGCTCTAAAGTGTTCATATTCAGAAGTTAGAATTTGCAGTATATTTTCCTTGACTTCATCAGTCCCTTCATTAATGACCTCAATAGTTTCCCAGATGTGCTTAGCAGTTTTACAATTTCTCACATGGCTATACATTACAGCATCTAGGGAATCCAACAGAATGAGTCTCAAATTTTTATCCAATCCAGCTGCCTCCTTATCTTCAGAGGTATAGTTCTCAATGTCCTTTGGATAGGATCTGGTAGGGACTGTTACAGTTCCATTTACAACTGTTTCAGCATCATGTTGCATGGGAATTGCTGGTCCATTTTCCAAAACCCACAAAAAACTTGGGTTTGCTACATCAAGAAATAACTCCATTTTGTTTTTCCACATATCATAATTATCTTTATTAAAGATAGGAATTTTGACATTGCCTTTGGCAGACATGATGAATTTTTAAAAGAGTTAAAAATTCGAGCTTAATTTTTGATTGAGTAAAAATAGGATCTTGATTTGTGTATCAATCAATAGGCTCTGATACCAATTGTTAGGTCCGTTAAGATTGTAGAAGGGGGGTTGAATACAATCTATACCATTTTCTCAAAATTTATTCGTTAAATAATTTTGCCTTAAACGAATATTTTTGTGCGGAATAATATAACACAAATTTCAAGTTGAATATAACAATATATTAACTTGAGGGGTGTTACAAAATCAGTCCAAATGATTATCAAGTGATTAATAACTAATTAGAAAATTCAACATGAACTTTGCTAATTTAGTTAATAAAATCAAGATATCAATTTGTGAACTAGGAAACTTAATTCGCTAGTAGTACAAGAATCACAAGTAAACAAGTTCCAATGGATAGGATATTACAACTGAGATGAACTTGAATTTACAGAATTAAACTTGTAGGTGTTCTTGAGCTTGAGAGAGAGAGAAATAGGCTGCTGTGTGAATTTCTTGTGTTTGGTTCGACTTGTTCTGTTCTTTCTGCACTCTTCTGCCTTATATACACAGCCATAGTCATACTACTTGATTTAAACTGATATGACAATCATTTTACATTAATATGACAATCGGTATGACTATCAAATCAATGTAATATGACTGTCCAGCTTAAATATAACTTTCGGTATAACTTAAATAGTCAATATAACATTCGGTATGACTTACCAAATGAATATACCATTCGGTATAACTTACCAATTGAATGAAATATGACTATCTCCATTTAACTGAATATGACTATCTCCATTAAACTGAATATGACTATCTCCATTTAACTGAATATGACTATCGGTATAACTATCAGTTTGATAGTTATATCATTCATATTTTTCAGTTTATAATTAATTAAATGACTTATAAAAAATCATTTAACTAACTAATTCTTTTCCATATTAATTCTTATTTAATTAATCTAATAATCATTTTAACAAATATATTAATTCTGATAGAATTAATTTATTTATTAACTTAATTACTTGACTTAATCAATTAAAATATAATTAATATAAATTCTTTAATAGTCAATACTCCGCTGAAAACCACGTAATTATAATAAGGAACATACACTGGCATGATGTTGACGTTCGATGTACTGTCTGGTTCATGAACGACTAACTCCAATCTCTGTTCTTCATCGTGACTTTTAACACTGTGGTCTTTTATACTCTTCACTCTCATCAATCATTCGGTACTGAAATTGTTTCTTGTCACTAATAGAAATCTCTGTCTTCGAAAATGAATCCACTTGTTTCAATGCTACCTTGAGGCCTGATCAGATATCTGAATCTTCTTCCAGTGTAAAACATCAAAACTATAGATTGACTTGTTGATTTTTCTTCTGACGGTTATCATCTTGTAAGATTCCTGTGACAGTTAATATTATTTACTTATTACAATCTAGTTTAATTGGATTAGGATCCTCGAACTACAAATAGGCTGAGTCATATGCCTTTCAATAAAACCTTAAATGAATATTCGAAAGTAATATTCATTTAATAAATGACATTCTAATGAATATCAAAATAATATTCAATAAATAATCAACTCTAAATGAATATTCGAAACTAACATTCATTTAATATCTCTCGACTGAGATAATACTCGAATAACATTCCTCGAAATATTTCAAAATAATTGGTATTTTATGGAAATATAAATAACGTTTAATAATAACATTCCTTAAAATAAATAATAATCTGCTGTTGGAATCCCTCCAGGTTTCCACGACTATCTATATCTCAAAATACCGACTCCCAGTCTATACTTAAGAATGAATATCATATGCCCTTCGCTAAGGGTCTTATCAAAACAATTCGGCTTATAACTGATAATTCATATCTAGTCTATAAGCCAATATCAATTCAGGGAACAGGTATCATAATATAATTTGACAATAGGCATGCATGCTATGGCATATGTAAAATGGCAATCACATATATATATTATCACAACAACAGGTTCAAAGGTTTGAACACTTGCCTGGTAATCGGGTGTGGGTGGAGATAGCGTGTCCTGGGTCTGCTCGATGATCTATAAACAATCAGAACATTCGAGATTAACCACTTAACACGTTTTAAAAGTATAAGTATAACTTCACTTATATCGAAACACGTTTTCGAATTATCTCGTTATACACCTTTTAGTGTAACTCTTTTTATTACTGATACGATCCGACATTTGTTCGTTATTACGACATGTCATTATACTCACACTCGGTATATACTTAAGTCGTATAAGTTCTAAAGTCGATCGATTACGAACCGAGATTATACCTCGAGTTTTATCGTTCGTTTTCTAAGTGTTTTACCAAAGTTATAACCAAGCGGGTTTTTTAGGGGTTCGTTCGCTTTTAACTTCGATTCCAACATTTTTATAAAATCAGAAAATGATCCGTTTGATATATGTTTTTCTTTCATACCTTCCTTATGACCCCTAGTATTTATTTACCAAGATTCTCCACTGAGTAACATGCTTTACGAGGGTTCAATTGAAGTTACGAACTTTTACTTACGGTTTTGAACCAATTTTAGTAATTTGACAATAACTCCTAAACCGTAAGTCGGAATATTTCGATTCTCATGCCAAAACGATCTATGGCTCGAGATCTACAAGGACTAGTCACAATATTACCAAGGTCAGGAAATTATATTAACTGTCATGCTTGGTTTCTAAGTGTTAACAAAAATTCGGCATTACGACGGCTATAACTCGAACGATCCAAATTCATACATGCCTCAAGCACATCATCAAAGCAACTCATGGCTTAACAACATCATTTACTACTGTCAAGAGGCTCTAAGGCCAGTGGTAAGGTCTCATGACCACCACACAACATAAACATAACAAATCAAGTCTTAAACAACTATTAACACAACAATCAAGAACTCATCTTGCAACCCACTTAAGATCTCATCAAAACTTCATAAAACTCAAAGTAAGATCTAGGGTTTAGGTGAGATATACCTTCCTTGGAGTATGTACTAGCCTTATAAAACCTTGTATAGCCCTTAGAACACATTAAACAAGCTTGGATCATCCAAAGAAACAATAAAACTAAAGTTAGTTCTTAAAAATTACTATACATCAGTTCAAAGATCTGTATAAACGAGGCCCTTACCATGCTTTCTTGGATGAGGCTCCTAAAGGAGAGTTTTAGAGCATCTAACCAGCTTTCCAACAAGCTAAAGAACACCAAATTTCATTGAGAAACGAAGGAGATATGGCCGTTTGAAAATCAGTCCAGAAACTGTCAAGCATCAGGACAGTTTGCTTCTTCAACTTGGGGAGGTGATTTGACTAGGCTATACTACTTGGATTGCTGTGAAATTTGGAGCGAATATTGCCCATGGAGTGGAGAGGCTGTGGTAAAAATTTATTGATTTTATCATGGATAGAAATGGAGATATAAATTATCTTCTTGAGCTTGGTGCTGCTGGGCAGTTTCACAAAATGGAGAGAAATGGAGTGGTTTTGCTTGCTCTCTTACTTTAGTCTCATCCAAATGAATTATTGCAATGTATTGAGATAATATCTAGCAACTTGCTTTATTAAAGTGATTACCTCATCTTGCTTGAGTCATCAAAGAGACAAGTGTTGGTGTTTTATGGTGAAGTGATGTCATTAGCACTAAGTAGCTTGGTTTGTTTCCAAGTGTGCTAGTTACTTGCTTAACTAGCTTGGTTACTAGATATTCCTACTTGCACATGCATGCATCTAGATCTCTGATTGCTCTTTTGTCCGTTTATTACTCAATTTCAATAATCGTTCGAAGGAACATCTCAAATATTTCTCGTTAAGGTTTTACCGGAAACCTTCTTAATTCATATACTAATATCCTTAATCCTCCTTTAATATCCTTGAACTTAATTTCCTTAAATCTCTTAAATAAATCCTTTAGTGTCCAGGGAAATCTCGGAGAAAATAAAAGTGCTGTTTTTCAGAATCTGGCAGCTTTCAAACACACTTATTTTCCCCCTGGATCACTAATACGAACTCGAAAATCCGTTCCGAATACTTCTATATAGTGTTGTCTCATAATATTCTCATTTCCACCAAAAACACTATTCATTCTATATTCTTCCTTTATTCCCTATATTTGTGACAATGTCCTTGTTCTTTCTCGAGCGTTCCTTGACCCTTTCACAGAACCGCTGGACTAATCGTTATCGATCCGGATGACACGAGAATATTCTCCTGCTTGGAATTGTCATATCTTATTCCCCTAGGAGATAGATTATTCTTACCTAAGTTGTCAACCCATAGTATTCTTCATGGCATATAAACATTTGAATCCAAATCTATTCCTTTCATTCATTATCTCAATCGTTACATCGTAGTCGTAATCACTATTCACCATTACCTCAGTACATAATAAAAAGTTTTAATTATATCCAAAATTTGGGGTTCTTACACCTCCTCTCTTGATTCCTGGATCATATCCAAGTAAAGTCTGTGATTAACTTCATTTGCTCTAGGGTCGTAATGTTCCCTCCTGAACGATCCCGAGCCCACTTCAACAGGTACCATGGCCTCGCATCCGTAAGTCAGAGAGAATGGGGTCTCCCTGGTAGTGGACCTTGGGGTAGTGTTGTATGACCACAAGACCTTTGGTAGCTCCTCGGGCCAATTACCCTTGCTTTCCTCTAGCTTGGCCTTCAAAGTATGTTTGATTATCTTGTTTATGGCCTCGGTTTGGCCATTTGTTTGTGGATGACTAACCGCAGAAAAACTCTTCTTTATTCCCAAGTTCTCACAGAATTCTTTCATTTCCTTACTATCAAACTGCTTCCCATTATCCGATATAAGCTGATATAGGATCCATAGCGACACACAAGCGCTCCGTACACAAAGTCCTATAACTTTTTGGCAGTGATGGTTGCAAGAGGTTCCGCCTCGGCCCACATGGTGAAATAATCCACAGCGACCACTGCATACTTGACCCCTCCCTTCGCTTTTGGGAGTTCCCCAATAAGATCAATACCCCACATGTAGAAGGGCCATGGGCTCGTGAGAGAATTAAGATGGGCAACTGGGGCGTTGCTGAAGTTGGCAATCCTTTGACACTTGTCACATTTCCTAGCAAACTCGAAGGCATCCCTTTTCAATGTGGGCCAGAAATATCCCTGGCGAAGAATCTTCTGGGCTAGCGAACTACCCCCCGAGTGATTGCCACATATGCCCTCGTGGACCTCCCTTAAAATGTAATTACATTCTTCTCCATCCACACACCTCAAAAGTGGTGTGTTGAACCCTCTTCGATAAAGAACCTCATCATAAATCACATAGCGAGCTGCTTGATACCTAACTTTCCTCGCTTCCTTCTTTTTTGTGGGAAGAGACCCATTTTTCACATACTCCTATATGGGAGTCATCCATGTATGACCCTGATTTTCTATTTTCATTACAAATTCTTCAGGCATACTAGGTTTAATTTGAATTTCCAAAGGAATTATTCCAAGTCTCATGGCCTCGCGCCGCGACCCCAGTTTAGCGAGGGCATCTGCTACTTGATTTTTTGCCCTTCTGATGTATTCCACCTTAACCTGTTTCAAAGATTTCATTAACCTTTGAACACATCGCAAGTAAAGTTCAATCTGAGTCCCCCTAGCCTGCCATCCAGAATGAATGTGACCCGCAACTAGCATGGAGTCGGTGTATGCATTAAGATTTTCCACCGTCATTTAAATTGCGAGCTTGAGGCCAATGATAAGAGCCTCGTATTCAGCCGCATTGTTGGATGCCTCAAATGTGAAGTGAATTGCACTTTTCAATTTGCGACCCTCAGGGGTTACGAGCTCGACCCCTGCTCCGGCACCTTTGATGAGTGGGTATTTTATTCACTTTAAACGTTTCCATTTGGCTTAAAACGAATGTTTGTACTCGAGTTGTGGTATTTTTGATCTCTTTTAAGGGTATTGTGCAGGAATGATAATCACAGGTGTTCAAGGAATGCAGTGAAGCAATCGGAGAGCAATTTGGAGTTGTAATGAAGAAATAAGGAAAAAATTAAATTCTTTCTAGAATTTCTTGCACCTGGAGGCCTATATAAAGAAGGTAAAAACCCTAGAATAGAGAAGTCTGACCACATATTGTATTTTACGGAGTTTTGAAGCACGAAGAAGCGAGGAAGAAGATAGTTTTCAATTTATTCTTGTATTCTTCCTAGTTTGTGGATGCTTGGTTTGGGTGTATTCTTTAGAACCCTTATTATTTATTTTAACGCATTATTCATTTTCTTCTATCATGTTTACATTGGAACCCATGGTGATGATTAGTTTGATTATGAACTAATTCGTTGTCATGGGGTTTTAGCGGATTTATTCATGAAGTTTATTTGTTGAATCTTTTCGATGCCTATAGTGTGATTGATGTGATATCCTATCATGGTTGATTTAATTCGTTATAGGAGAGTAGCTAACTTCTGTAATTGTGTGTTAATTCTTATTGAAGCGAAAGTGGATCTAAGAGTTTAGAACTTGCCATGCTAGCGTAGGTTTATGCGTGAGAATATCATTCATAATTAGTGTCGTAACTCTAACCGTTTTATGACGACTATGTGATCAATTGAATGCTTGTACTTCAACCATTATGTTTCAATCTTTATAGACATATGCAGATTAGGCATAATTGGGAGACTAATTGATTTCTATCTTTATTGTGGATATTATTTAGGATGGTATTTGTGCAATGAAGGTTGGCTTATATCAGTTTTGTGTATTCGATCAGGTATTAACAAATCACATGAAAAGGCTAGAGGAGTGAAGACTATAGATGGATTGTTTAATGAAGTTGAAATCCCATGTTTTATTCACATAAGTAATTCGACAAAATTCTTAGTCAAGTAGTTGATAATTAGTTATAATTCTTAGAGTAATTGTAGTGATAAACAAAAATCCAATTATTAATTTGTTTTAGCATCAAATAATAATCATACATTGGTGAGTGAATTAACTAGACAATACAACGAGTCCCTGTAGGAACGAATCTTATTTGCTATCTATATTACTTGAGATCACGTGCACTTGCGTGTTGAGTTTGGTCGTAACAAGTTTTTGGCGCCGCTGCCGGGGACGCGGTTTTGTTTGTTTAGTTTCAGTATTTGCCATCAGTGGTCATTAAAGTTCGGTGACTAGGATATTCTCACCAAATTTCTTGTTGGTGAATTTCAGGTACTTTTTGAGAGTGTATGCGTACACGAGCTCAAGCACGTAGAGAAGAAATAGCAAGAAGAAAACTTGATTTTGATAACATCGGGTTAGAAGACGATCTTGAATCAATAGAAGAAATGGCAGATCAAGCACAACCAGCGAAGGCTTTGAGCGAATTCTCTCAGCCAAAAGTGGAGGATATTCATACCAGTATTGTTCGCCCAGCTATTAGGGATAATAATTTCGAGCTTAAGCCAAACATCATTCAGATGATTCAAAATACGGTACAGTTTGGGGGTAGTCCTGCTGAATATCCCAATGCTCATATTAGGGACTTCCTTGAGATCTGTGACACCTTCAAATTCAACGGAGTTGCAGATGACGCAATCAGATTGAGACTATTTCCCTTCTCTCTTAGGGATAAGGCCAAGAGTTGGTTACATTCTATTCCATCAGGCTCTATTAAAACATGGGCAGACTGTGCTCAAAAGTTCTTGACGAAGTATTTCTCCATGGTGAAGATAGCAGCTTATCGGAATTCTATTTCTCAGTTTGCTCAACAACCTCAGGAATCTTTGGGGGAAGCTTGGGAAAGGTACAAGGAGATATTGGCACGTTGTCCTCATCATGGGATGCCGGATTGGATGATAATCAACAATTTCTATAACGGGTTTGGGAGCTCAGTCCAGGCCTATGTTAGATGCAGCTTCTGGAGGTGCGCTATGGTCAAAAAGCTATGAGGATGCCTATAATCTTATTGAAATGATGGCGGCCAATGAGTTTCAGAATCCTACTCAAAGCTTGCCACCTGCTAAAGTGGCCGGAGTTCTGGACTTGGATGCAGCTACTGCTATTGCTGCTCAACTCAAGGCGTTGACAATGAAGGTAGATTCCCTTTCTAATCATGGGACTAACCAGGTTGCTATGGTGTGTGAATTGTGTGCAGGGGCTCATGACACGAATCAGTGTGCTATCTCATCTGAATCCGCACAATTTGTTAGTAATTTTCAAAGAGCTCAGCAACCAGTGCCTAATGTTTATCATCCCAATAATCGGAATCATCCTAATTTCAGTTGGAGCAACAATCAGGGTGGTGTTCAGCAACCCCAAAATCAGCAGTTCAATGCAAGGCCATATAATCAGAACTATCAACCACCACCTTATGCTCCAAGGCAACCATTCAATCCACCGGGATTTCAACCATCTCAAGGGAATTCATTGAATCAGTCTGAGAAGTCTGAATTGGAAGAGCTTCGAATGATGTACAAGAGTCAGGCGGTGTCATTGAAAACTTTAGAGAATCAAATTGGTCAACTGGCCAATGCATTGTTGAACTGTCAACCAGGAACGCTTCCGAGTGACACAGAGATGAATCCAGGCAAGAAGGATCACAAGGAACAGGTCCAGGCAGTAACATTACGATCAGGAAGAATTATACAAGGTCAGGACAAAGAAAAATCAACTGAGGAAGAAAATGAAAATTCTGAGCAGTTAGCACGGCGCGGCAGCGCCGTGTCCCAGTACAAAACTGGCGCGGCAGCGCCACCACTTCTGGAAGGAAAAGTTAATTTTGATGCTGGGGTCGAATCTGGCCCTAAATTGCTACCTAATGCTACTCCCTCGACTCCTATAACTTTTAAGAATGATAATGCTCAGAAAGAAGAAGAAGTTAAGGTGTTTCCACCTCCTCCATACCCAAAACGAATTCAAAGGCAAAAGTTCGACAAGCAATTTGCTAAGTTCTTGGATGTCTTCAAGAAGCTTCAGATTAACATACCATTTGCGGAGGCTCTTGAGCAAATGCCGAGCTATGCGAAGTTTATGAAGGGCATACTCTCGAAGAAATTGAAACTTGAGGAGCTAGAGACCGTTGCCTTGACGGAGGAATGTAGTGCCATCTTGCAACAAAAGTTGTCGCCTAAGTTGAAGGATCCTGGAAGCTTTACCATTCCATGTACTATTGGAGATCTCTCATTCAACAAATGCTTGTGTGATTTGGGTGCAAGTATTAATCTCATGCCCTTATCAGTTTTCATGCAACTTGGTCTTCCAGAACCAAAGCCAACTGCCATGACTCTACAACTTGCGGACCGTTCAATTACTTATCCTCGAGGGATAGTTGAGGATGTTTTGGTGAAGGTCGACAAGCTTATCTTTCCAGCCGACTTTGTTATTCTTGACTTCGAGGAAGACAAGAAGATTCCTATTATCTTGGGACGTCCATTCTTGGCTACGGGCCGAACTCTTATTGATGTCCAAAAGGGAGAACTCACTATGAGGGTGCACGATCAAAACGTTACTTTTAATGTCTTCAACGTAATGAAGCTTCCTACTGACTATGAAGAGTGTCTCAAAATTGATATGGTCGACAAAGTGGTTAACTCTGCTACTCAACACTTGATAAAAGAGGATGTGTTGGAAAGAGTCCTTGCTAACGACTCGGAGGTTGAGAATGAAGAGGATAAAGAACACTTGCAATATCTTAATGCATCTCCATGGAAGAAGTTTGGGATTCCATTTGAATCATTGGGGTTGTCAGAATTGAAGAAGTCTCATGTTAGACTTAAACCATCCATTGAGGAAGCACCTACCTTGGAACTTAAGCCATTGCCTGAACATCTAAGGTATGCCTATCTTGGTGATTCTTCTACCTTACCTGTTATTATATCATCTAAGCTTTCAGGCATAGAGGAGGAAAAGCTATTAGGAATCTTAAGGGAATTCAAATCAGCCATTGGGTGGACTATAGCAAACATCAAGGGTATCAGTCCTTCGTATTGCATGCACAAAATTCCTTTGAAAGAGGGAGCTAAACCTATAGTCGATAATCAGAGGAGACTGAATCCTGTCATGAAAGAAGTTGTGAAGAAGGAAATTCTTAAATGGCTTGACGCGGGCATTATCTATCCGATTTCTGATAGCTCTTGGGTGAGTCCGGTGCAATGTGTGCCTAAGAAAGGGGGCATGACAGTGGTTACTAATGAGAAGAACGAGCTCATTCCGACGCGAACAGTGGCTGGTTGGAGAATTTGCATGGATTATCGTAAGTTGAACAAAGCCACTCGGAAAGATCATTTTCCACTCCCGTTTATTGATCAGATGCTTGACAGATTGGCTGGACGTCAGTACTACTGTTTGCTTGATGGGTATTCTGGATACAATCAGATTTGCATAGCACCCGAGGATCAGGAAAAGACTACATTCACTTGTCCGTTTGGTACATTTGCATTCAGGCGTGTTTCTTTTGGGTTGTTTGGTGCACCAGCTACTTTTCAGAGGTGTATGATGGCCATTTTCTCTGACATGATCGGAATTAATATGGAAGTATTCATGGACGATTTCTCAGTCTTTGGGGATTCTTTTGTTGAGTGCTTGGGAAACTTGAGTTTGGTGTTAAAACGTTGTGTGGAGACCAATCTTGTTCTTAATTGGGAAAAGTGCCACTTCATGGTACAAGAAGGTGTCATTCTGGGACACAAGGTTTCGAGTAAAGGTTTGGAAGTTGACAAGGCAAAGGTGGAAACCATTGAGAATCTTCCTGCACCTATCTCAGTCAAAGGTATTCGTAGCTTTCTTGGTCATGCAGGGTTCTACAGGGGCTTCATAAAGGATTTCTCAAAAATTTCTAAGCCGCTTTGCAATCTCTTGGAAAAGGACGTGCCATTTAATTTTGATGAAGCTTGTTTACATGCGTTCGAGATCTTGAAGAAGAAACTAATTTCTGCTCCAGTTATTACAGCTCCTAATTGGAGCCAACCATTTGCTTTGATGTGCGATGCTAGTGATTATGCAGTTGGGGCCGTTCTAGGCCAAAGGAAAGAAAAAATGTTCCATGTTATTTACTATGCGAGCAAAACTCTCAATGATGCTCGGTTGAATTACACCACCACTGAGAACGAACTACTTGCTATTGTCTATGGGTTTGAAAAGTTTCGCTCTTATCTGCTTGGTACTAAGGTGACAGTTTGCACGGATCATGCTGCTATTCGCTACCTCCTTGCAAAGAAAGATGCTAAGCCGAGGTTGATTCGTTATGTTCTTCTGTTGCAAGAATTTGATGTGGAAATCAAGGATAGAAAGGGGACGGAGAATCAGGTAGCTGACCATCTCTCGAGATTGGAAGATCATGGAAAGTCACCTAAGGACAACACGGTTATTAATGAGTTTTTTCCTGATGAGCAACTATTCAGAGTGCAAGATGATGAACCATGGTTTGCCGACATTGTGAATTATCTAGTAAGAAACATCATTCCACCTGAGCTCTCTTATGCTCAGAGGAAGAAATTCTTGCACGATGTCAAGCAGTATATTTGGGATGAACCGTTTTTGTTCAAGCAAGGAGCTGATCAGATTATTAGGCGTTGTGTTCCTTACAGTGAGACCGAGGCTATTCTTAATGATTTTCATGCTACAGCTTATGGAGGCCACTATGCGGGTGAGAAGACAGCCACACGTATTCTTCAAGGGGGTTTCTATTGGCCGACTCTATTCAAGGATGCTCATCAGTTTGTGTTGAGATGTAATCGATGTCAACGAGTTGGTAATATTTCTCGTAGGGACGAGATGCCTCTTAATGTCATTTTGGAGGTAGAGATCTTTGACGTGTGGGGAATCGACTTCATGGGACCGTTCATTCCATCATGTGGTAATCAGTATATTCTTGTAGCTGTGGACTATGTGTCTAAGTGGGTGGAAGTAAAAGCACTTCCCACGAATGATGCTAAGGTGGTACTCAATTTTCTTCACCAGAATATTTTTACTCGGTTTGGCACTCCACGGGTGATCATCAGTGATGAAGGTACTCATTTTTGCAATCGAAAGTTTACATCTCTTATGGCACGCTACAACATCAATCATCGAGTTGCTACAGCTTATCATCCTCAAACCAATGGGCAAGCCGAAGTGTCTAATCGGGAAATTAAACGGATTCTTGAGAAGGTAGTTAGTCCTTCTAGGAAGGATTGGGCGTTGAAGCTTGATGAAGCGGTATGGGCTTATCGGACAGCCTATAAAACACCTTTGGGAATGTCACCATTTCAGCTAGTGTATGGGAAAGCATGTCATCTTCCAGCCGAGTTAGAACACAAGGCTTATTGGGCATTGAAGAAGCTGAATTCTGATCTTACAACAGCAGGTGAAAAGCGGATGGTTCAGTTGAACGAAATGGACGAGTTTCGATTGCAGGCTTATGAGAACAACAAGCTATACAAAGAGAAAGTAAAAAGGTGGCATGATCGTAGGTTGGTTCTTAAGACGTTTGTGCCCGGGCAATTGGTGTTGTTGTTCAACTCTCGACTTCGGTTATTTCCTGGGAAGTTGAAGTCACGTTGGTCAGGTCCGTTCACGGTCAAAACAGTTTTTCAGCATGGGGCAGTGGAAATTTTTGAAAAGTTACCGGAGCAGTCATTCAAGGTCAATGGTCAGCGGTTAAAGCCATATTTTGGAGAGAAGTTGAATCGCGAAGTTGAGACTGCGGTTCTAATTTGCGCAACGTAAGGAGATGGAGCTACGTCAAGCTAATGACGTGAAAAGAGCGCTTCGTGGAGGCAACCCACGTGAGTTGTTGTTGAAAAAAAAAAAAATGTTGAAACAGAAGTTCTGGCGCGGCAGCGCCGTTCCACAGTGCTTTCCTGGCGCGGCAGCGCCGCGACGTCTGTGCAGAAAAAAAAATTTCAGCAATTTTTCAAAAAAAAAGAGTTGTTGTTAGTTGTTGTTATAGTGACCCACGACCCAAGCCCACAATTTAACCCCACTAACCCTACTTTCTCCTATATATACACACCATTACACTACCCTACCTATACATACACACCTACAGATCTCAAAAATTTTCTAAACACTCTAAACACTCTTCTAATCAATTCAATGGCTTCCAAGCGATTGAGGGTTGTTGGTGTTGGTAGTGCGGGTGCCGGCGGTAGTGGGACTGGTAGGAGGAACTCTCGTTCTTCATCTTCATCTGATTCTGACGGAGGCAATGGGGTGCCTCAGTTTATTAATAACGGGGCTCGTGATGAGTATAATCGGTTGTTGGGGCGCCCTATTGCTCGTGAGAGGGGTCTTTTGCCTAATGTAGCGGATGGGAATATGTTGGAGAATATTATGGAGAGACATTGGGAGCAGATCTGTGAGGTTCCGGAGCCTGTTCCGATGACTATGGTTCGCGAGTTCTATGCGAACGCTAGTGTGGAGAGGAATGGGATTAGCCAGGTTCGTGGGTTTCGTGTGGATTATCAGCCGCCTGCTATTCGGCGTGTTCTTGGGCTTCCAGCTCCTAGGAGGGGTCAAGAGGATTGGTCGGGGAAGACTCGGGATAGTGTAGATCTTCAGATGGTTATTCAGAGGTTGTGTGTGCCTGGTACAGAGTGGCGTTTGAGGAGAGGCACGACTGAGCCTACTTCGTTTCTGTCGATGGCTCTGAATAGATATGGGCGTACTTGGCACTTGTTCGTTTTTGCCAATCTCATCCCTACGAGGCACTCGAATGAGGTCACAGTTGAGAGGGCTATCCTAATGTATGCTATCTGCAGCAGAGAGTATGTGGATGTGGGCAATTTGATCCATCAAGGGATGATGCGTTTTATGCAAGGTAGTACCACTGCAGCGATGCCTTATGGTTCGATCATTGCTAGGTTGGCTAGAGATTGTGGTGCTCGTTGGTCAGCAGAGGAGATTGTGCAGCAGCCACAGGAGGCGTTGGATCATCAGAGTATTCGGAGGTTGGTTGAGTGGAATGGTGGTGAGCCGGACTGGTGGGGTCTTGGTTATGTAGTTGAGCAACAGCAACAGCAGCAGCAGCAACAACAGCAGCAGCAGCAGCAGGAGCCTCAGGGAGGAAGTTCTTTTATTACTCAGAGACAGTATAGGCGGTTGTCGAGGCGTATCGATGCGGTGCACGATATGCAGGTAGGTTTTGCAGCGGATTTTACTCAGTTTGCGCAGGCGTTGGGCACGGCTTTTCGTGCGAGTGGAGTGGACGTGACTTTTCCGTCCTTTGGAGCTGGCGCCGTCTATCCACCACCGGACACTCCCGATGGGAGTGGTTCGGACGACGAGTAGGTATGCCTTGCACACTTGTTATTCTTACTTTCAATGGGGGCATTGAAAATTTTTAAGTTGGGGGTGGGGATACAAGGTGTATTTGTATATTTGTATGTGTGCATGTTAGAAGCATATTTGTATGTTAGCATGTTTTCATGTTAGTTAGAGCATTTTGTTTTTTTTATGTATGCCATATAGGACAGTCTGTTATTGTGGTATTTATGTTCATATTAGCTACATTACATGCATTTTTCATGATCCCTTAGAATGAGCTGATGCCATGAGGTAGGTAGATGTTGATGTGGGTGTGAAAAGGATGAACATAGGGCTGATTTTAAATTTTGATGAAATTGACGTGCATGTTTCATGAACAAAATTTTTGCACAATCTTGTCGTTTGCTCTTGGGCTAGGTTGAGTCATGCTTGTTTGGATTTAGGATTTAATCACTTGTTTATCGATAGAATTTGCTTTATTCCCTTGATGATTAAGGAACACCAAAATATAAGTTTGGGGAAAGCAGGAATTTCATGCTAATGTGTTTGTGTTTGTTGGCTAGGTGTCAAATGGCTAGTAGCCGGCTCATGTTTATGAGTAGTCTAGGGTTGGAATTGAGAATTCTCATTCCAGATTCCATGTGTGAAAAAATTCAGAAAAAAAAATCAGAAAAAAAATGAAAAAATTCAAGAAAAAAAAGGAAAAAGAAAAAAAAAGAAAAAAAATGAGTGTTTGTGAGAGTGTGAGTATGCAGAATTGATCAGGGTGAGCTCTTTAATACTCGAGCAATTAAGTTCTTGGGGACTTTGTGCCTAGTGACCTAAGGCTTTTTATAGTCTGGGATCCACTAACCCAACGCTCGCTACATGGGTATTATTGTTTAAGCCTTTAGGGGTCTCATCCATTGAACGATCAAATAAGCATGTGTGTTGTGTATATATTGTGTTTGTGTCGTAATAAAGCATGAATTTCTGTCTATTTTAGAGGAGTATGGAGGTGTATCTGCAGTGATCTTGAGTTTAACGTTCATTCTATTTATAAACCTGTGATTGTCTTGGAAAAGACTATGTATGATTTTGATCCGGTTTTGGGAGTATATCTGTCGAGCATCGCACACACGCACGTTCTGATCATGTATTGTTAGTATACCGGAATTTAGTCGAGTTCTGTTTGGATTGATTGCATTCATTGAGATGTTTGCTTGCTAAGTGGTGTTGGTTAGTTTGAGGGGATCCTTTGCATTCATATTTAGTTGTATTCATGCATTACATTGTTTGTGTCATTTGTGTCAGTTGGATTTTGTGGGTACATTCACTATAGGCCCTCATGAGGCCTTACTCGTCCACTAGGGCTGCCTAGGGGTTTAAAGGGCTTGTTGCATATGCCAAATGCAACCGTGATCACTTACGGAAGTGGTATTAGTTAGTTTTACATAATTTGTCTGTTTATGCTTGAGGACAAGCATCGGTTTAAGTTTGGGGGTGTGATGAGTGGGTATTTTATTCACTTTAAACGTTTCCATTTGGCTTAAAACGAATGTTTGTACTCGAGTTGTGGTATTTTTGATCTCTTTTAAGGGTATTGTGCAGGAATGATAATCACAGGTGTTCAAGGAATGCAGCGAAGCAATCGGAGAGCAATTTGGAGTTGTAATGAAGAAATAAGGAAAAAATTCAGTTGCTGAGCAGAAGCTAGGGCGCGGCAGCGCCGCGTTTGTACTGGAGTGTGGCGCGGCAGCGCCGGGACATCTGGAGTGGCGCGGCAGCGCCGTGCTATAACTGTTCGATGGCGCGGCAGCGCCGGTACGACTGAGGGAAAATTCTGTTTTGCTGTTTTTTCGAGATAAAGTCAAAATTAAATTCTTTTTCGAATTTCTTGCACCTGGAGGCCTATATAAAGAAGGGAAAAACCCTAGAATAGAGAAGTCTGACCACATATTGTATTTTACAGAGTTTTGAAGCACGAAGAAGCGAGGAAGAAGATAGTTTTCAATTTATTCTTGTATTCTTCCTAGTTTGTGGATGCTTGGTTTGGGTGTATTCTTTAGAACCCTTGTTATTTATTTTAACCCATTATTCGTTTTCTTCTATCATGTTTACATTGGAACCCATGGTGACGATTAGTTTGATTATGAACTAATTCGTTGTCATGGGGTTTTAGCGGATTTATTCATGAAGTTTATTTGTTGAATCTTCTCGATGCCTATAGTGTGATTGATGTGATATCCTATCATGGTTGATTTAATTCGTTATAGGAGAGTAGGTAACTTCTGTAATTGTGTGTTAATTCTTATTGAAGCGAAAGTGGATCTAAGAGTTTAGAACTTGCCATGCTAGCGTAGGTTTATGCGTGAGAATATCATTCATAATTAGTGTCGTAACTCTAACCGTTTTATGATGACTATGTGATCAATTGAATGCTTGTACTTCAACCATTATGTTTCAATCTTTATAGACATATGCAGATTAGGCATAATTGGGAGACTAAGTGATTTCTATCTTTATTGTGGATATTATTTAGGATGGTATTTGTGCAACGAAGGTTGGCTTATATCAGTTTTGTGTATTCGATCAGGTATGAACAAATCACATGAAAAGGCTAGAGGAGTGAAGACTATAGATGGATTGTTTAATGAAGTTGAAATCCCATGTTTTATTCACATAAGTAATTCGACAAAATTCTTAGTCAAGTAGTTGATAATTAGTTATAATTCTTAGAGTAATTGTAGTGATAAACAAAAATCCAATTATTAATTTGTTTTAGCATCGAATAATAATCATACATTGGTGAGTGAATTAACTAGACAATACAACGAGTCCCTGTAGGAACGAATCTTATTTGCTATCTATATTACTTGAGATCACGTGCACTTGCGTGTTGAGTTTGGTCGTAACAACCTTCTTTGTTGGATGCTCCGTCAACATAGAGTTCCCACCACGAGGCCGAATTTTGTTCTTCGACCTCAGGCTCGGCTACCTCTGGGATCGCAACGAGAGCCCAGGCATCTCCCTCAGATTGGGGAGGAAATTCCAAGATAAAATAGGCGAGGGCCTGTCCCTTCAAAGCATTGCGGGGTTTATACTCAATGTCAAATTGACTCAATTCCACGGTCCACTTTAGAAGTCTTCCTGAGGCCTCAGGCCTATGCACCACTTGCCTTAAGGGATAGGCTGTGCGAACTTCAATCTTGTGGGCTTGAAAGTATAGCCTCAATTCATGCGATGCCAATACCAAGGCATAAGCGAGCTTCTCCATGTTAGTGTAGCGAGTCTCTGCATTCATCATCCTTTTACTGACATAATAAACAAGGTACTAAATCCCTTCCTCCTCGCGGACTAGCATCGCGCTAACAGTATGTTCTGACATAGCTAGATATAAAATAAGAGTCTTCCCTTCCCGAGGCTTCGAGAGTAAAGGAGGCGAGCCCAAGTGCTCCTTTATTTTTTTAAATGCCTCCTCGCATTCCGAGGTCCACTCGAAATTTTTTCCCACCTTTTTGATTGCTTTGAAGAACTCATGACACTTGTCTAAGGATTTAGACACGAACCGATTAAGGGCCGCTATCCTCCCAGTTAGACTTTGAACCTCTTTTACACTTCTTGGCGATCTCATCTCCATTAGAGCCTTTATCTTGGCTGGATTAGCCTCAATTCCTCGATGGTTGACAAGGAACCCTAAAATTTTTCCAGATTCGACCCCAAACACACACTTTTGGGGGTTGAGCTTCATTCTTTAATTTCTCAAAATTCCAAACATCTCAGCGAGGTGGGCAATATGGTCCCCAGCTTCCTTGGACTTCACAAGCATATCATCCACATAGACCTCCATTGTTTTCCCGATTTGCTTCTCAAACATCATGTTAACCAGCCTCTGATAAGTAGCCCCAGCATTGAGGAGGCCGAAGGGCATCCCTATGTAACAGTAGAGGCCTCTGTCTATGATGAACGAGGTATGCTCCTGATCGGGGCCATACATGGGTATTTGGTTGTACCCAAAATAAGCATCCATGAAGATAAGTAGTACGTGTCCCGATGTTGCATCCACCAACTGATCAATCCTTGGTAAAGGAAAACTATCTTTAAGACAAAGCTTGTTTAGATCAGTGAAATCCACACATGTCCTCCACTTTCCGTTTGGCTTCTTCACGAGGACTGGGTTCGCGAGCCAGTCAGGGTAGAATGATTCCCTAACTAACCCAACCTCGAGGAGTCTGTCCACCTCTTCCTTGAGGGCTTCAGCTCGTCCTCCACTAATAGGCCTCCTCTTTTACCTTATTCCTTTTTTATTGGGGTCAAGGTTCAGCCTGTGACACATCACATTAGGATCGATCCCAACCATGTCCTCGTGGGACCATGCAAACACATCCAGATTGGCTTTAAGAAACTCCATGAGCCTACCATAGAGATCGGGGTTGAGCTGCGACCCAACCTTCGGTACCTTGAAGGGATCCTTAGAATCAACAAGAAAAGAGATAGTATCTTCTGCAGCTCCTGCTCGTTTTACATGTTCTGGTATGCGAGGATCTAAATCGAGGTCAAACTCGCGAGCCCGGCTGGACTCCCCTTCTTCCTTAGTTGCTGACCCATTATGGGGTGATGCGGACGTGATCCCTAGAGTTAGGGTCGCATCAACATGACCATATTCTGTTGCAACTGTGGTCTCGTGAGTGATCCCATTTGGCAGATCCATCAAAGTTGAGGTCTCCTTGCGAACCCACTTCCCCTTTCGGGCTCGCACTGTAGCTTTTTCAGGGCTTTCCTCGTTATCACTAGCTTCTTCAACTATTCCTTCTTGGAGGACAAATACTGGTTGTGAGGCTTCCATCATGATGGCCCCTGGTACTGGCTCCACCTGAATGCCTAGGTTGTCAAGGTAATCCTCTGGCAATTCCTCAATAGATATTATGTTGCATTCTGTCGAGGATCGCGAGGCCACTTTGCGAACCATGTCTTCCTCCTCGCAATCCATATTATCCACTGTTGGTTTATTTCCCTTTTCTGCTGACTTAAGGGCCTTGTTATAGCATTCACGAGACTCATATTGAATTCCCCTAACACATCCAACTCCTTGCGGGGTGGGGAACTTCATAGAGAATTGATAGATTGAGGTGACTACCCGCATTTCCTTAAGGATTGGTCGCCCCACAATGGCATTATAAGCTGATGGCTGGTCCACTACCATGAAATTCGCGACCTGCGTGGTAATGCAGGGCTCGTCCCCTAGGGTGATGGGGAGCCTGATGAGACCCTTTACACTGACTGATGCTCCAGTGAACCCATAGAGATGTCCCACTATGGGGATAAGGTCCTTGTCAACATATCCCATCTTTTTGTAGACTTCATACATGAGAACATTCACTGTGCTCCCATTGTCCACGAGGACCCTGTAGATATTTTGGGACCCGATACGAACTCGAACTACTAATGCATCAGAATGGGGATGATGAACCCATTTCGCATCTTCCTCTGTAAACATTATATTGGTGTCTTCCCCCTTGAAAAGCTTTGGGGGCCTCTCCAGTAGATGATGCACGTTAGTGAGGGGTCGCTCTTTGGCCTCACGAGCATACCTTTCTCTAGCCCTGTTGCTATCTCCCCCAATATGTGGCCCTCCAATGATCATGTGAATACTGCCAGCTCGCTCTTCCCTTTGCTTTAAGGCCCGTCCTCTTGACCTACCGGTGGCACATCATTATATTCGAGGCCTGGCTTAGTCCCAGACTTGGCATTATGTTTCTTCATTTCCCTAACAACCCACTCTGTTAGCTTTCCTTCTCGAATCAACTGATCAATTTGCTCCTTAAGGTGCCAGCAGTCCGCAGTCGCATGGCCCGTTTGTTCGTGAAAGTCACAGTATCTATTTTTGTCCCACGTTCCTTTGGTACTGATAAGTGGATTTTATATCCACTTGGAATGCCTCAGTTCGGCTTAAATTGATTGTTTTGGACTCAAGATGTTGTAGTTTTGATGTGTTTTGCTTAGTTATGCAGATTTACGAGAATGTTGATTAAAGTTGATGCTTCTATTGTTTTTGGAGATTTATTTGTTTAAAATTCAGATTTTCCGGGAAGGCTGCGCAGCTTATACTGTTTTGGCCATATCTGGAGTTCTAGAAGTCCGTTTTCAGCGATCTTACTGCCCACGCGAAGCTTGAGAGATTTTCTACAATATGGGATAGGAAGCAGGTGCAAGGAACGTGCTGATTAAATTCGCGCACGTGATCTTTTAAAAGAAGGCTTTAGATTTACTGTTTTGCCCTTTTTCTAATTCTAATTGTATTCTGGGCAGTTTTGGTACCTTCTTTAAATTCTAATTGTAATAGAATGTAATTGCTTGTTGGGCAAGATTAGGAGTATCTATATAAACACATCTAGGGATCGAAAAAACATGATTATTAGGGGTTCATTGTTAGAGAGATACAATTTGTACGCAGCTTTTAGGATTTTTTTCTGGAGAACCATTATTTTCTTTGAAGATTGAAGTTAAAAGGTTTCTTTTCTATATTCTTCTAATTATGATTTCTTCTATTAATTCTTGTTTTGTTAATTTAATCATGTGTAACTAATTCTCTAATCTGAGAATTGGGTAGTATTCCTTGGTATTCATGCCTGTTTAATTATCTGTGATTTTCTTGCTTTGCTGATCTGTTATTGAGGGCTTAAAACAATTAGAGGAGTCATGAACCTTTGATTGGATTTTAGGGATTGTAATAACTTGGAAGAGGAGTTGCAATTTTAGTACAGGATTTAACAGACATAACTCGAATATTTGATTGGAAGATTAATAGGAGAGTTGTGAGACTTATAATTCTTGGTGCGTAATAGTTTATGATTGTACTTTGATTGTATCACGGAAGTGACAATTAAGGTGTAGTTGTAGACACTATATTGTATCTTGGAAGAGAACATTATAACCTTAGAAGAATTGTTTTCAGCAGAGTAAGAACGTAGATGTCACATAGATATTGAATGTGTATTGAAACCAAGTGAAGAACCCCAGTTCTTGGATTGTTTTCCTCATATATATTTTATTCTCGATTGATAATTAGTTTAATTTAGTTTATAAACAAACCAAACATTCTTTTACACTTCTAAATTGTGAGAGATAGGATACTTGAACTTGATATTACATTCAGTCCTTCCCTGCGAACGAACAACAAAAATACTATTAACAAATTGGCGCCGCTGCCGGGGAAGGCAGTGATGTGGGTTTGAGTTAATTGTTTCTTGTAGTTTGGATTTTATCTTTGTATATATATTTCTTTTCTTTCTTTTTGTATTTCTTTCCTTGGTGTGTCTACAGGTTCTTTGAGGTAGACAACTTAAACAGGTTTTGAGGAGAGAGACTAGATGGAGTACAACCTTGGTTGGAACAATGCTCAGAATTTCTACAACAGTCAAGAACGATATCAAGACTTCAATCCTTACCCACAATTCAATTCCTATGAGGATCGTAATGCATATCAGGTGAATTCGTTCTATTCTGAGAACTCATTTTATGCTCCATATGCCCCTAGCTGATTATTCATATTCGTTTGAAAATCAATATCATGATGATGTTTATCCATATATGTGTAATGATGTTGATACGAGTTTAACTCAGTCTAATCCTTCTTTACTTGCTGATTGGGAGATTGCGCTCAATAAAATGATTCAAGGAACTCAGTCTAATCTTCCCTTACTTTCTTTGGGAGTTTTTGATGAACCAACTTTAGAAATTGCTAGTGATAATGATATTCCATGTGATTCAGTAGCTTGGTACGAGGAGAATGCTAAACTAAATAATTTTATTTGGGAAGTTCGAGCAGTGTGGCATGACGGTTGTTATCGAACTCCTCCTTGTGTCAATTTTCCTCTATGCCATGATTCTTGTTTAGCAATTGATGATAATGTTGTGTCTGATGAGTCTACTGGTGTAGTTGATAATTGTCCCATGCACATTAATGATAATTTGGATGTAATTGAAATTCTACCAGTTCTAGAAAATTTTGAGCTTAATACATTGGTAGATGAGATTAAAATTGATGAGTGTCCAATTATAAAAGAGAAGGAAGTTAAGATTGAGGAAGTTGAAAATCTTGCTGTAGAGTATAAGGATCCGATTTGGGAGGAGTATATGAGTCGTACTTATAATGATTATTCTGACGACTTTTCTAGCTATTTTGATGTTTCCAAGTCTCTTGAGCATGATAGGTTCTTGAAAGTTTTCGTACCTTTCAATGAATCTAAGGTTTATTTGCACAATATGCTTATATTAGAAATTCGTAGATATGTGCATCTGTTTGCTTTTTATCCTCATTGAAGTTTCCAGGTATAATCGGCGTCAAGCTATTGACGTTAAAGGAGCGCTTCTTGGGAGGCAACCCAAGTGATGTAGTATTTGTTTTCTAAAAAAAAAAAAATCTCAGTGTTATTAAAATAAAAAAAAAACTGTGCAAAAAAAAAAAATCGATCAGTGGCGTAGGTTGCGCCTGCGTTACTGCTTGTCGCGCAGGCTGCGCCTGCGTGACGCAGGTTGCGCCTGCGTGACAGCTTAGTAGGGCAGAGTTTTTTCAGCAGTTTTGTATTAAAAAAAAAATTCTTTTTCTTTCTTCTTTCTTTCAACCCTAATTCTTTTCTACTCCTATTCTTTCATCCCTAACCTATTCCTAATTTCATAATAATCCCCCATCTTCTATCTCTAATCCTATATCTATTCTAATTCTTTTTCTCTAAATTATTAAATCCTATTTCTATCTTACCTCAAATTCATACCCACCCAAAATTTTTTCCTTTCCACATTCAAATTTTTATTCACCCAATCCCTCCATTATATATACCCACCTATACATACAAATCCAATTCCTCTTCTATTTATTTAAATTCAATTCTCAAGAGGAATTAATTACAAGTTCACCTCTTTGATTCGTAATTAGTTTATCTCTTCTCTAATATTATTTTTATTACGAATTTGTGTTCTTGTAATTGTGGGTTTTGTAGTATTCTTGTTATTTGGGAAGTGGCTAGTCTATGGAGCTCGTACGCATTATCCTCCACCAGATTCATCCGAGGAGGGTTATGATTCAGCTGGTTAGGTATGTTTTCTACTTTCCTTTGTATTTACTTCCATTCAATGCGGACATTGAATATTTTAAGTTTGGGGGTGGTTTGAGGGATTAGTAGTTGTTGTATTATGTGTTCATGTAGGATTTCATGTTTTGCATATTAGTAGTAGTAATTCATGCATATATGTTCGTGTTATCTACGTTTGTTTCATATAGGACATTCTATTTTTTTTGTTTTGTATACCATGTGAGTTCATTCTAGTTGCATTTTCATGGCATGCATATTTCATGATCCCTTAGGACGAGCTGATTCTGATTGATAGGTAGATGTTTAATTGAGTGTGGTGATGATGAGTAGAGGGCTGATTTATAGTTTCTAGGAAATTGACTTGCATGCTACGGGAACAAAATTTTTACACAAACTCATTGGGTGTTTTTGGGCTAGGTTAGGGTCATGCTTGTTTGGATGCTTTGAGATTTAATCACCTGATTATATTTAGAATTTTCGTTATTCCCTTAATGGCGTAGGAGCACTTAAGTCTAAGTTTGGGGGAAAACAGGGATTTCATGCTAAATTGTAAATAATTGTCAATAATGGCTAGGCGTCAAATGGCTAGTAGCCGGCTCATATTTATATGAGTAGTCTAGGGTTGGAAATGAGAAAGGCTCATTCCAGATCGCAGAAAAAAAAAAAGAAAAAAAAAAAGAAAAAAAGAAAAGAAAAAAAAGTTTCAATTGTTATATGCAAAATTAACCAGGGTGAGCACTTTAATACTCAAGCTATTAAGTACGAGGGGACTTTGTGCCTAGTGACCTAAGGCTTTTATAGTCTGGGATCCACTGACCTAACACTCGCTACATGGGTATTATTGTATAAGCCTTTTGGGGTCTCATTCATTGCACGGTTAAATAAGCATGCGTATTATATATTGTCGTAGTAATAAAGCATGAATACCTGGTGAACTTGAATGAGGATGGAGGTGTTCCTAGGTTATGAAGTGTCTACAGTCTATTCTATTTATAAACCTATGATTGTCTTGGCAAAGGATATGTATGATTTTTGACCTAGTTTTGGGAGTATTTCTAATGAGCATTGCACACACGCACGTTTCTGTTCATGTAATGTTAGTATACGGGGACTTAGTCGAGCTCTGCTTGGATTTATTTGCATTCTTTGAGATATTTGCTTGTTAGTTGGTTTTGGTTAGTTTGAAGGGGATCGTTGCATTTTCATACTAGTTGCATTCATGCATTGCATTGCATTAGGTTAAATGGATTTTGTGGGTACATTCGCTGTAGGCCCTCACGAGACCTTACTCGTCCACTAGGGCTGCCTAGGGGTTTAAAGGGCTTGTTGCATATGCCAAATGCAACCGTGATCACCTACGGAAGTGGTACTAGTTAGTTAGTTGTAATTGTTTATGCTTGAAGACAAGCATCAGTTTAAGTTTGGGGGTTTGATAAGTGGATTTTATATCCAATTGGAATGCCTCAGTTCGGCTTAAATTGACTGTTTTGGACTCAAGATGTTGTAGTTTTGATGTGTTTTGCTTAGTTGTGCAGATTTACGAGAATGTTGATTAAAGTTGATGCTTCTATTGTTTTTGGAGATTTATTTGTTTAAAATTCAGATTTTCCGGGAAGACTGCGCAGCTTATACTGTTTTGGCCATATCTAGAGTTCTAGAAGTCCGTTTTCAGCGATCTTACTGCCCACGCGAAGCTTGAGAGATTTTCTACAATATGGGATAGGAAGAAGGTGCAAGGAACGTGCTGATTAAATTCGCGCACGTGATCTTTTAAAAGAAGGCTTTAGATTTACTGTTTTGCCCTTTTTCTAATTCTAATTGTATTCTGGGCAGTTTTGGTACCTTCTTTAAATTCTAATTGTAATAGAATGTAATTGCTTGTTGGGCAAGATTAGGAGTATCTATATAAACACATCTAGGGATCGAAAAAACATGATTATTAGGGGTTCATTGTTAGAGAGATACAATTTGTACGCAGCTTTTAGGATTTTTTTTCTGGAGAACCATTATTTTCTTTGAAGATTGAAGTTAAAAGGTTTCTTTTCTATATTCTTCTAATTATGATTTCTTCTATTAATTCTTGTTTTGTTAATTTAATCATGTGTAACTAATTCTCTAATCTGAGAATTGGGTAGTATTCCTTGGTATTCATGCCTGTTTAATTATCTGTGATTTTCTTGCTTTGCTGATCTGTTATTGAGGGCTTAACACAATTAGAGGAGTCATGAACCTTTGATTGGATTTTAGGGATTGTAATAACTTGGAAGAGGAGTTGCAATTTTAGTACAGGATTTAACAGACATAACTCGAATATTTGATTGGAAGATTAATAGGAGAGTTGTGAGACTTATAATTCTTGGTGCGTAATAGTTTATGATTGTACTTTGATTGTATCACGGAAGTGACAATTAAGGTGTAGTTGTAGACACTATATTGTATCTTGGAAGAGAACATTATAACCTTAGAAGAATTGTTTTCAGCAGAGTAAGAACGTAGATGTCACATAGATATTGAATGTGTATTGAAACCAAGTGAAGAACCCCAGTTCTTGGATTGTTTTCCTCATATATATTTTATTCTCGATTGATAATTAGTTTAATTTAGTTTATAAACAAACCAAACATTCTTTTACACTTCTAAATTGTGAGAGATAGGATACTTGAACTTGATATTACATTCAGTCCTTCCCTGCGAACGAACAACAAAAATACTATTAACAGGTACCCATGGGTGGAGGCTTCTTGAAAATTCCCTTGTTGGCAGTTGTTTACACAATATCACGCAAGTATACGTGGTCACAAGTAATATTCGATAAGTTAAGTTCGTTCCCACAGAGACTGGCTAATTCTATGTAAATATGCTCAAGCAACAATGTATGATCAATTTCAATTGCTTAGACAAGAAACAAATTTGGGTTTGTAATTATCTAAATTAACTAAGAAACAAATTAACAAACTAAGAATTAATTAACTAACGAGAAATAAAATCGAATTACGTCTACAAGAGTAACATGGGATCTTAACTTCATTAAATACTTCGCTTAGATCTGAAGCCTTTAATCACTATATGCAATGGTTATGATATCTGATCGGACAACACGAAACAAGTATATGCTACTTCTCAGTATACGAATACCAAACTAAACATACATCCACAAAAGAGATAGAAGATGAATAGACACCAATTATGCTTAGATCCTATATCTCTATAAGATTTGAAAACATAACGGTTGAAGAACAAGTTGTCTATTAAGATCACATAGGGCAGTATAATATCTCTATTTACGCTACAAATCATGATGTTAAAACATCAACCTATCCTATGCTAGCATGGCAAATTCTAAATCTCAAGATCCACTCTCGCTTCACAAGAGATTAACAAATTAGATGTTCGCGATGCATCTATCAATTAAGCATAACCATACGAGGATATCAAATATACATCACATACAGATCTTTAAAGCATCAAGATACTAAGCTCCATAAATAAATCCGTTAGAATCCCATGACAACGATTAGTTCAAAATTGAACCTCTCGTCATCATGGGATCAAGTGAAACCATGATAATAAAACAAAGTATGAAAAGATACAAATAAACCTAAGTAATTGATATGTAATGATGTATTCTTTTTCTGTCCCCTAAGATGTGTATTTATAGCCCCAATTTGCCTCTCCATCAAGCAATTGCCGTTTTAGAGTTGGAATAGGAGTATGACAATTTCCGTTCTAGAATGAGATTAAAATTACAAATTCCATGTGTAGATCTGATTCTGGAATTTTCTAGCCACCCAGAGCAATTACCATACTTATTAGAAGTAGGAATTATAGCAATTTCCTTGTCAAAGTTGAATTTTTGCAGTTCGGCACATAATACGTTTCCTAAACTGATTCGGTTTTGAAGGAAAATTCGTAAATAACTTTTCTTCAGTATTTCTGGGCCGTTCCAATTGTATTTGGACATCTGAAACACTTTAGAATCAAATAGAATTCCGTTATCTTCGCGTGGAATGTAAGATCGCTGAATTCGGACTTCTAGAACTCAAGATATGGTCAAAACAGTGAATCAACATCTGGCAGAATGATCTCCGCGCCGTAGCGCCCAATCCACGCCACAGCGCGCCCTGGGGTCTGTCCAAGATTGAATAAAATTGCTTTGTCTTCGCGTGAGCTGTAAGATCTTCAGAATCGGACTTGTAGAACTCCAGATATGGCCAAAAAAGTGTTGGCTGCGCAGCAAATCCGGAAAATCCGAATTTTAATCAAATTAACCTCCAACTCTCTTAGCTCTGCAAAACTCAATGAAAACACATTAAACACACCACATACTTGATGCCAAGTAATCAATTTAAGCCGATATGGAACGCTTTAAGTGGATATAAAATCCACTTATTAGCAGTGACAACATAAATATGGTCAACAGAGGCCACCAGAGGAGTAAACTTGTCTTCATCTCTGGCAGGACGAACCCTAGGTGGGGATCGCCTTGAGGGCTCGCGGTCCCTCCTCTTTGGGCTCGGACTGCGGTCCTGTCTTCGTCTAGGGCTTCTAGAGAGAGTCCTTCCTCTTCACTCCTTTACCCTTGCTTCTACTGCTTCCATCTCTATTACTTTTCCTTAACTCTTCCATTGACTTCTCGACCCGTTGAAAGGGTTCAGCCTCTTTATAAAGTTCAGCAAGCGTGCTAGGTGTAGATGCTTGCAACCTCTTCCAAAGCTTCGTTTCCCTCTCTCAATCCAGCGATGAGGAATTTTTTTACGGCCTCGTCATTTGCACCTCGCACCCGAGGGACTTCAGCGTTAAACCTTTTGAAATAATCTTGTAAGGTCTCTCCTTCCTTTTGCTTAATATTGGCCAAAGTGGACACAGGGGGCGCGTAGAGCATTGAGGACTGAAATTGCTTGATGAAAATGTCCATAAATTGTTCCCAAGATTCTAAAATGACAAGGGCCCCAAGCTTCGAGAACCACTGCTGGGCACTCCCCCTTAACAAGGCCGCGAATAGTCTGCACCTTGCCAACTGCGAGACCTGGTACACATCCATTTCATTATTGAACCGAATGACAAACTTCGCTAGATCAGTGTCCCCGTTATAGGTCATATTTGAGTGATGGCCTCGATACACAGCAGGGAGAGGGGCGGTCTGAATTTCATGAGTGAAGGGCGAGGACGAGCCCATAGTACTAAAAATCCCTTTCTCAACATTCATTACGTCCAAGGCCTTCTTCAGTTCTTCCAGTTTATAATCTCCAACCTTAACCTCCTTATCTTCAGCCCTTTTCTCTCCAGTGCTTCCATGATGTGACTGGGTCTTTCTTGGGAAACTAGATTCTTCATGTTCATTCCTGCGATCTTTATTTTTATGCTCCTTGGATTCTGGCTTGCGTTGATGATGGGATCTTTCACGATCTCGTGGAGATGGGGGTCTGTCTTCGCGACGATGGGACCGCTCACGATCTCGGTGTTGAGATGGGGGTCTGTCATCGCGTCGATAGGACCGCTCACGATCTCGAGGAGATGAAGGTCGTTGGGAGCCACGTGATTGTCCTTCTTTTTTCCCTTTATCCTCATCAGCAGCGATTTATTCCAGCTTGAGGCGGAGATCATGCTCAGTTAACTTCTTTCCAATGAGATCAAAGACACTAACTGTTCTCCCCTCAGATGAGGTGGCCTTGTTCTGCGACCCTTCTTTCTTTCCTTGGTATCTTCCTCCTCGCTCCAGTCAGGATTCGTCTGATCAGTGACAACATCATCAAACTCACCAATGAGCTTCTTTATGGGACCCCTACTCCCTTCTCCCTGATAGGTTTGTGGGCCTGTTCTTGCGTTCCTTTTCACACCTCTAGAGCTGTGTCGCTTCTCCATCTTGGCCATCCTTTCTTGCACAGATGCCACTGTATCACCGATCCCCTTCAGAAAGGACATGACTTCGCTACTCAGTACCACTTGCTGAACAGGGGTCATCTTCACTTCCTCGAACTTGGCTTCGTGATCATCTTTTTATGCCCCGCTTCTAGGGGGATCGCTCTTTGGGGGGTCTTCTTTGGTCACCTTATGCACCTTATGCGATCCCAGGGTCTCCTCTTTGTTTCCCCCATTCTTCTTCTTGTTCGATTTAGTCATCTTTCTCCCAAGTTAATGACTAGGCCCCTCCTTCTAGCGCCAAATGTTGTTGGAAGAATTTCGTAACAACACGAAATCGGAGGTTTGCTGGAATAATAGAGCGATTTTATGAGTATGTGACTATTTTAGGGGATTAGGGTTTATGAAAAAAGAGGGGGCTGGACTTGGCAGTTGTCTCGATTTGTCTCATGTATCGGATTCCATATCGTACCAAGATGGCTGCGTACCTATGTTTATATAGGATCAAGCCCCACGCAATTCTGTGAATTAACTGGGCTTATCCCAAGAGACTAAAGGGATAAGTTACGTTAATGTGGGTAATGATTGATTTTACTGAACAGACATGTGACAGCTCCTTCATCTATAGACTTAAAATCAACAACATAGACATTTCCTTTTCTTCTCCCAGTTAGAACCACTTTGTTGTTCTTATTTTCAGAAACAACACAGGCTGTATTTGTGAAATCCACATTAAAACCTTTATCACATAGTTGGCTGATACTAAGCAAGTTGTGCTTAAGATCATTAACTAGTGCTACTTCTTCAATGATGACATTTCCATGTTCAATCAAGCCATATCCCTTAGTATAACCCTTGTTGTCATCTCCAAAAGTTGTCTTAGGGCCAGCTCTTTCTTCAAACTTAGTGAGCATGGCAGAATCTCCAGTCATGTGTCTTGAACATCCACTATCCAAGTACCATAGATTCTTCATGTACCCCTATACACATCAAAAATAAATTAAGTTGTTTTAGGTACCCAAGTTTCCTTGGGTCCTGCCTTGTTAGTCTTCTTCTTGCCACCCATGCCATTTTGCACACTTGGCCCAGGTGACTCAAGGTTAACCTTGACTCTTGGTATTGGCCTTTGCTTGGCAGAAGCACTCCCCATCACTAAATAATCATTATCACAATCTACATCATGCATATGATAAGCTCTAGTGTACATATTATACATGCTAGGCACATTCCAATTCAAATTAGACATTGAAGATGCATTGTATAGATTGGGAACAAGTGACATACCATATGCAGGGGTGAAAACATATGAGGCATAGAAGGAGGCATATACATGGCAGATATAGACATAGGCATCACAGGTGCAGGTAAAGGCATGGCAGAAACAGAATTATTCTTAATCTTGCAGCTAGTAGATAAATGATTAACACTACCACAAGTTTTTCTAGGAGCATACTTGTCAGGTGTGTAGTTATTGTGTTTATTAATGCCTACTTTTCCATTTCTATTGCTTTTCTTTTTGCCTTTATCCTCAATGTCAATCTTTTCTGACTTGTCCTTCAATTGCTTTTTGGACAAGTGGCCTATGTTAACCTTGTTCTTTTTAACAGACTTGCTTGTTTGGGGATCACTATTCTTCTGGACAAAGTTCTTGGTAACAAGCCCGTACTATTTGTCCAGTTCATCTAGCTCAGCTTGACTAACTTTCTTTTTAACTTGCAACTGATAATTCTCATCTGTTGTGGACTTAACTGACAACGGATGATCATTATCCGTTGTTTCACTATCTGAGCTATCAGATTCTTCAACAACCACATCAAGTTTCTTTCTTTCTTGATTCCAGATATCTTTAATGAATGTTTCCATTCCTTGGACATTAATAATATTGTTAGCAACATTCCTGGATTCTTTCCACTTAGTAATTAAATCTTGTTTCATTTTTAATTGCTTCTTCAAAGTTTCCTCTCTTTTTAAGACAACAACTAATTCATCTTGAGCAATTAGGCAATCTCTTTTTAATTTTTCAATCTCAATGAATTGAGTTTCTAATAAAGAATTTCTTTCACTTAACACATAATTAACATCTTCACTTCTAGCATTTTCTTTGGTAAGTGTTTTCAAAGTGACATGCAGATGATACAGTTCAGTAGACATTTCATCAATAGTAGCATTGCATTCATCTTTAGACAATTCAGTTAGATTTATAGAGAATACATGGTTGCTTGATGAACTAGCTTCCTATTCTTCTGAGTTGGCCATTAGGGCAAGGTTCACAAACTCTGTCTCATCATCAGAATCACCTCCATCAGCCCAATCCTTCTCCTTGGAAACAAAAGCCCTTTATTTCTGCTTATTGAGAAGATCAAAGTACTTCTTCTTGTAGTCTACACCATCTGACTGTTTCTTCTCAACTTTAGGCTTTCTACACTCACTAGAGAAGTGCCCAGCCACACCACAATTGTAGCATTTGATTTAGATCAATCAACCATGTTTTTGCTTGGTTGATAGTCTTTGTGGTATAACTTGTTTCCAGAAGTATTCCTTTTGATATTGAGCTTTGAGAACTTTCTTGACAAGAAAGCCAAATGCTCATCAATATCATCCAAATCATCTTGATTGGAGGCTTCATCTTAATAGAAGCTTCAACCTTTTCTTTTCCCTTGCCTTGCTAAGATCTATCTTCACAAGCCTTCTTGCTTAGTGTAGCTTTGACATGAACCATCACTTCATCATCAATCTCACATGGATAGCCAGCCACAAGTGCTACTGACCCTCCTTTCTTCTGCTTCTTCTCAATCTCCTCATCTTGCTCCATTATAGCTCATATGTCTTGAGTATGCCATACAGTCTCTCTAGAGTGTACTCCTTGTATTCTTGGTGTTTTCTTAAGTGTTTCTCTAGAGTGTACTCCTTGCATTCTAGAGTGTACTCCTTGTATTCTTGAGTGTTTCTTGGGTTTTTAACTGTTTCTTGAAGGGCCTCGCCTACTTGGACTCTACAAGAAAGGGGACAACCCTTATTTTCTGTTTAAAATATTACATGCAGGTATACAGGTTGCAGGAGAAGACTCGTCTAAATGACTACTTTAGTATCTAGCCTCTATTACAAATACTTGTTTCAAAAGGCTGGGGGTAATTGTTATCGCCTAAATTTAGCCTCGTCCTTTTGGGTCAAGGAGAACAGGATTTCTCTTATTTCTTATCTAGATTGCATAAAGACGTTGGGCCTTGCCCGAATGAAGCAGGACATCAATTCTGATGGGCCTCGCCCACTTCTATAGACGTCGCCCAGTCTGATGAACAGGCATCGCCCACTTCTTTACAGGATAATGGGACTTCCCTTATCCGCTATTCGGGAAATCTTGGGGACTTTGGGCCTGACCCAATACCACTTATTATTAATGTAATGCAACTCTAGAATGGAAAACAGTTCTAGAATGGAATGCTGCTTTGGAAGAGGATTTGGCCTCGCCTCCTTGTGGTTTCAGGATTAGCTCATATCAGCTATCTTTTAGTGGTTTTCTTAGTGTGGTGGGCCGGAGTTGACACAATGATGTAAGGACAATCACTCCACCACCACGGTCCTTAAAAGATAGTTGGGTTTCAAAGGCCATTATGATTCCACTTGAGGCGGTGGACTAATCCTAACCCCCCAAAAACTATGTACGGCTTGATCCCCATAAATAGGGTACGTAGGCACTTTGTATGGAGGAGGCATGACGACCCTTGTGAACAAGAGATAACTCTATTCTTTTGAGAGCAACACGATTCTTCCATACGATGGCAGCTACCCCTAAATACAAAATCCTAACCCAAACAACTTTTACGATCAATCATCATCCATCTCTACCAAATTTCAGCAAACCTCCGCAAATCTTATTTTCTCAAATTCCTCCGTTAACGGTTATTAATAATTATATCATTATTTACCAACGTGTCCATAATAATTGTGGATAATGAGGATTTTTAGTTAAAAAAATTGAAAAGAAAGTTTGTTTATTTTAAAAAAGTAGTTACTTATTTATTAGTAATATAATTTAGTTAATTAGTTATTTAGTCAGGGAGGAATAGCTGAAAATTTTAATTAGCTAGTTTTTAGTAATATAATATTATTATTTTATTAATAATTATGCAAGTTGCTCATGATATTTTTGGAGATGAAATGATTTTACATAAAAAGAATAGGTGATGGTTGTAATTGGTTATTTAATAATAATAATAATTATTATTAATTAAGCTATTCAAAATATTTGTGGATATCAAAGGATTTCTAGTTTGAAAGAAATAAAAAAAAGTACGTTCTTTTACCTAAAACAACAATGAATTATTTATTAGTAATTATAATATTAATGTAGAACTAATAAGTCCTTAAACCATTTCAATATCGACGGACGATCTACGATTAACTAAAATTTTAATGTTTTAGCTTATATAATAGTATAGTTGTAATAACCTGAATTTTCAAAATAAAATTATTATTATTATTTTGCGTCGACCGATAGAATTGATGAGAGAAGAGAATAGTTAAATATTATTTTATAATTTATTCAATTGTGGAGCATTTATATGGTTAAATGCTGTTTGTGTATGATTAAGTAGAAAGTGGATTTGTTTGAAGTTTGTAAAATTAAGTCAATACTTAATTGCTAATGACTATTTAAGTTATTTGAATTGCTTGATATGTATATGTGACTTAACTGCCTAAGTCATTATGTGAATCTATGAATTTAGATACATGTCATATTGTTAATTGCTACGTGTGTCTATGTTAAGTTGAGTTATGAATTTTTTATGATTTTAAAAGATTAAAATACTATTTATACTTCACTTTTACATTTTTATAAAATCATTGGAGTGAGTAAATATAACGACCTCTAATTTCGCAACTAGATGATTTGGCGTTAAATGTCAATTATATGTGAATACTTGTTAAATATGAAAATTTCGTGTTATGTGACTTAAATGTGTTATCTGTGCATGCCTGAATATGTGGTTGTGTTCGCCGTTGTTTATTTTAAATATTTCTTTATTATTTATAAATTTTGTAAAAATGAGATTTTAGAAAACGATTTATGAAAAATACAAAACCATTTTGAAAAAAATTCTTTTCAATACTTCCTAATGATAATAATTATTTTTAGGACTTTTCAAAAACATAAAAATATTATTTTTGTAGAAATTCGATTTTTAAATGATTTAATATCGGTTTTTACTTCTAAATTACATAATAAATTCAAAAATGATTTAAAAATTCTGAAAATTTATTTATAAGAGTTTTATAATATTATAATGCTCAGATAATTTTTTCATAATTTTTAGAGAAATTTTCGAATAAAACTTATATCGTGTTTAAGCGTATTAAACGATACAAAAATGGAATAAAACGAAACAATGACACTTGGCAACATTTGGGGAACTGAATCATGCATGTGTGACACATGTCACATGCTGGAGGACTCAAAGGGGTGAGTCACCCTCTGTTGTGGAATGAAAACTAGGTTATCGAATTGCGGCTAGGGTTTGTATGTATTTAATGCTAGGGTTCGTGAGCCTCGCGCTTTAATGGCTGCTCTCGTATTCGTGGCTGTATCTGCCTTCACAAGATGCCTACGTACTTTGATGAATATCAAAGATCAAGCCAAAAAACGTAGTTCTGAGAATGAGGGGTCAGGCCCTTATATAGGCTATGGGTGCCTTAGAATTATGGTAGGATTCGGAGACTTGGTGGGCAAGCCACCGCCTTGAGAAAGGTTCTAGACTCCTACATTATAGGAATCTGTTTCCATAACGAATTCTATGCCTTGGTGGCTAGGTTTGGAAGTAGTAATATCCTTATCTGACACTTATTGCTGAACTGCTTATTACCCATAATATTAATTACGAAATTAATATTAAAAATAGGGTTTGGACCTTGTTAGTGGGCCCCACGTTTGGACCATGCTTGGTCTAATTAATGCCATATTAAATGTTTATTTAGGGCTTATTTTTAGCCCATATCATTTGCCCCCCAACTCCTAGGAAAACTGATCAGGTTTTCCTTGAAGTTTTAACTGCCTTTTTCGAGACTCGGGTCAGGGTTTATTTCGTACACTAGTGTTTCACGAGTATCGTCTTGTTTGTAAAGTGTGGAGCGACCTACACATTTACGATGACTTGCCTTATTCGAGGCTGAATAATTGCGTCTTACAGAAAATTTAAATAATTTCCTTGCATTTTGTGAATAAAGATCTCGTCTTCATTATTATCAGTCTATTTTCAGAATTTTTCAAGGATTTAATTCCCTAAACAACTTACAAAAATGACTTTTACAATTGTGGCAGTACCCTGGGTGTGGGTATGCCTTCCATTAGTTAGATGTGGACTGGGCGTGGGTACCCCCGCCAAGGAGACTTTCTCTCTAGGCACGCCTAGGAGATTTGTCTTCCTGGGCGTGGGTATCTCATGTCCTTCATCTGTTAAATTCAGGCTGGGCGTGGGTACCCCCACCAAGGAGACTTTTTCTCTACACGCCTAGGAGATTTGTCTTCCTGGGCGTGGGTATTTCATGCCCTTCATCTGTTGAATTCAGGCTGGGCGTGGGTACCCCCGCCAAGGAGACTTTCTCTCTAGGCACGCCTAGGAGATTTGTCTTCCTGGGCGTGGGTATTTCATGCCCTTCATCTGTTAAATTCAGGCTGGGCGTGGGTACCCAGCCAAGGAGACTTTCTCTCTATGCACGTCTAGGAGATTTGTCTTCCTGGGCGTGGGTATCTCATGCCCTTCATCTGTTAGATTTAGGCTAAGCGTTGGTATCCCCGCCAAGGAGACCTTCTCTCAAGGCACGCCTAGGAGATTTGTCTTCCTGAGCGTGGGTCCTTAGACGCCTTTTATCCGATAGATTTAGGCTAAGCATTGGTATCCCCGCCAAGGAGACCTTCTCTCTAGGCACGCCTAGGAGATTTGTCTTCCTGAGCGTGGGTCCTTAGACGCCTTTTATCCGTTAGATTTAGGATAAGCGTTGGTATCCCCGCCAAGGAGACCTTCTCGAATCAACGTCGAGGATATTTAATTCCCCGGGCGTTGATTATTTATTTCAACCCCTTGGGCTGTCCTTTTTATCTGTTGGGCCTCCAGCCTTACCTTGATTTATTTTATAATTTTCCCATTATTTTCCCAGAACGTTGTAGAATTCTCTAGAACCTGTTGGAATCTTATTCAAATTTTGAATTTTATGGGCTTCCCGCCTGTTCGAAGGCACAATGACCTGTTGATAGCCCATTTACCCTTTTTGGGCGGTTAAGTGACCGGTTGTGAACTCTATAAAAGAGTGAGTGTGTTTCTCATTTCCTCATTTTATACTTCTTAAAGCTACTTTGTAAGAATTCGCTCTCAAAATTTCCCAAGACCTTTTTCTGAAAAAGCTCTGCTAGGGTTCTGTCGCAAGGCGATTTCCGGCGTTAGTCACTGCCTTATTTTCTCAGTTTCCGTTTGAAGATTGTTTGAATCTTCATCCTCTTCGACCATTTCTAATAGCTTTTATGGGTTCAAATCTCCACACGAAGGATATCCATGGAGAATTCAAGCTCTTCCAGCCAATCACAGCTAGCTCAGACAGCCTCTATCGCTGTTCCTAGGGCTTCAAGGGGTAAAAAATCTCCCGTCCATGCTCAAGTTTTTTCCCTTGTAGATCTTTTAAATGAATTTGGTCAATCTTTTCCTAACTTGCTTCACTTAGATTCTTATCAATATAGATCTAAGTATAAACAATATAGGATAGATATGCTGGCCCAACTCTTTGGTATTAATGGGCCTTATAGGGCTGTAGCCCCAGCCCCAAACGAGAGGTCTTGTCATCCCAATCCCAGAGCTATTAGGGTCTATAAAGAAACTTTTTATGGAGGTTTTAGGCTTCCTCCTTCACCCTTTGTATGTCGACTTTTAGCTGAAGCTAGGGTTTGCCCAACCCAAATCATGCCTAACGGATGGCGTTTTATCTATTGTTTCATGGTTCAATGTAAGTGGCATTGGCTTGAGCCCAGTGTCTCTATTTTTCGATACTTGTTTAAATTTTTCAATACCCCAAACAACTCGGGCTGGGTTAAAATTCAAACTCGCTCTTTAGCCCGTTCTTGCTTTATTTTTGAGTCCAACCCTGAATCCTTTCCCGACTGGAAGAAGGAATGGTTTTATGTTTTCTTGGACGGGGATAGTTGGGACAACTATTTTCGGCCCAATTTCTGTATGGCCGAAGATGGGTGTAAGAACCCCAAATTTTGGATATAATTAAAACTTTTTATTAAGTACTGATAAAATGAGGAACAATGATTCCGACAGCAAGGTCACCAGCTCTAATGAATGAATGGAATGGATATGGATTCAAATACTTATATGTCATGAAGAATGCTAAAGGGTGACAACATAGGTAAGAATAATCTATCTCCTAAGTGAATAAGATATGGCAATTCCAAGCAGGAGAATATTCTCATGTCATCCAGATAGATAGCGATTAATCCAGTGGTTCCGTAAAAAGGTTAAGGAACGATCGAAAGAGAATACGGACAATTGTACAACCCTAGATGAATAAGTAAAGAATAAGGATGAATAGTGATTTTGGTGTAATTGAGAATATTATTAGACGACGCTATATAGAAGTATTCGGAACGAATTTCCGAGTTCGTATTAGTGATCCAGAGGGAAAATAAGTGTATGTAAAAGCTGTCGGATTCTGAAAAACCGCACTTTTATTTTCTCCGAGAGTTCCCTGGACACTGATAGCCTTAAGTATTTAACGAATGGATTTAAGGATTATAAATTGGAAAGTTAGAATGAAAGATGGAGAATGATAGTATTAATATTAAGAGGATTCCCGGTAAACCCTAATTAGAAATCCGTGAAATATTCCTACGAACGATCAATCAAAACGGGCAATAACCAGACACAGAATCAAGCAGAGGAAGCAAGATACATGCATGTACAAATGATAAATATCTAGTAACTAGTATGGTTAGAGATTAACTAATACTTAGCAAATCAAACTACTAGTTGCATGTAAACCATCAAAATCTTAACACATGTCCCTCCATTTTCATCATCCATTACATCACTACTTTAATAAAGTAGCTTTACACAATATCTTCCACTACACACTTGAATTAGTGGATGAAAAGTAGCAAGGTAAAATACACCACAAAACCAACCAAGGCAAAGAAACTCTCCATTTTCTCTTTCCTCTCAAACTGATCAGCTAGAGCAACCATCAAAGAAAAAATCATAACTCCATTTCCAACCATGATAAAATCACCAAAATTTGACCATAGCTTCTCCACTCCATGTATAACATTCGTACAAAATTTCATAATTTTTGAAGGTCGTTTGAATGGGTAAATAAATTCAAGAAGATCACCCTGTTTTTCCTCTCAAAAACAGGGCATTCGAATTTTGCATAAATTCAAGGATCAAAATCAAGCTTCCACCCCTTATTTGATCTTCCAAATTTTATGGTGAGCCCTATATTTCATAAAACTAATCTCCATGAAATCTTAGCTTCAAATTCCTTTGTTAGCATTTTCAAATAAATCAACAAAGATGAGAATGAATAGTGTTCTTCAAGATTTAACTTTGTTTTCTTTGATTCTTATGGTTGATCTAGCTACTCTAAGGCCACACAAGGGTAGATCAAGGCTTAGTAGGGCTTTAGAACACTCCAAGGAAGGTAATCATCACTTGAAACCCTAGGTCTTACTTTGAGATTTTGCATGCTTTGGATGGATTTAGTATAAGTGATGTTATTAGCATGATTAGTTAAGTGGTTTAGTTAATTTAAGAAGCATGATGATTTTGATGCTAAGATCAGTAGCTTCTGGACTTGTTGAGATGAAGATCATATGTATAAGTTGGATTTGTGCCCGGTGTGGCTTGGTATTGTTGTTATGATTTTTGGAATGTTCGATTTATAGCCGTTGTAATGCAAAAATTTCGTTAAGCTTAAGAAAACGATTTTGACAGAACATGTAACTCCCTGTTTGGCTTCGTTTTCTGCCATGATAGGATAGATCATGTTATAAGCTTCGTTTTGATATAAAGATCGTGTGAAACGGACTTACGGTTTAGGAGTTACGGTCGGTTTACTAAAAGTAGTTCGAAACCGTAACCGAGAATTCGTAATTAAAAATGAACCCTCGTAAAATACGTAAGTCAGTGGCGAATCTTGGTAATTAAATACTAGAGGTAAAAAGGGAGGTGTGAGAGAAAACCTCATGTGAATCGGATCATTTTTCGATTTTATAAAAATGTTCGAATATAGGTTAAACGCGAACGAACCCCTTAAAAGTATAACTTTGGTTATAACGTAGAAAACGAGCGATAAAACTCGAGATATAATCTTGGTTCGTAATCGATCAAATTTAGAACTTATACGACTTAAGTATACACTAAGTGTGAATACGATGACATGTCTTAATGACGAACAAATGTCAAATCGTATCGGTAATAAAAAGAGTTACACTAAAAAGGGGTATAACGAAATAATTCGAAAACATGTTTCGACTTAAGTTAATACTTAACCTTTTGAAAAATGTTAAGTGATTGATTAATCTCGAATTTCTTGACTATTATAGATCGCCGAGCTGACTCGGGACACCCTACCACTACCCCCACCCGTGCTCAATTACCAGGCAAGTGTTCAAACCTTTGAACCTGTTGTTGTGATAATATATGTATATGATTTCTGTTTTACATATGCCATCGCATGCATGCCTGTTTCCAATTATATTGTGACTCTGGTTTTTTTTTTGTGATACTTGTTCCCTGAATTGATATTGGCTTATAGACTAGATACGATTTATCAGTAATAAGCCGGATTGTTTTGGTAAGACCCTTAGCGAAGGGCATATGATATTCATTCTAAATATAGACCGGGAGTCGGTATTTTGAGTTATAGATAGTCGTGGAAACCCGGAGGGATTCCAACGACAGATTATTATTTATCTGAGGAAGGTTATTGTTAAACGTTATTATATTCCATAAAGTATCAATTACTTGGAAATATTTCGAGGAATGTTATTCGAGTATTATCTTAGTCGAGAGATAATAAATGAATGTTAATTTTGAATATTCATTTAGAGTTGATATTTAATGAATATTATTTTGATATTCTTTAGAATGTTATTTATTAAATGAATATTACTTTCGAATATTCATTTAAGGTTTTATGTACTTAATGAATATTATTTTAAAATATTCATTGGAAGTTCTATTTACTTAAGGAATATTATTTCGATTATTCCTTTAAAGTTTTGATTACTAAATGAATATTATTTGGATATTCATTTAGAAGATTATTTATTAAATGAATGCTATTTGGATATTCATTTAAAAGAGTAAATATTAAATGAACATTATTTTCAAATATTCATTTAAGGTTTGAATTTTTTATTGAATACTATTTTAAATATTTATTGGAGTTTAATTATTTAATGAATATTATTTCGAATATTCATTTAAGGAGGGATTTATTTATTAAATAATTCCATATATTCATTCGAGGATTACTTACGAGCAATATTATGAATTAATAATATTCCATAATTATTATTGAGTAAATATATATTCTTGGAATATTTATTTAATTCTTTTAAATTCTTTTTAAAATAATTTATATTATTCGGAGATTACCTTTCACCTCCAGATATCATGTAAAATATTTCGGAGTCTTTTTACGACTATTTTATCAAGGAAAGGTTCCCAACTCTTTCATTTTCATTTAAATCTATCTTAAAAGGATTTAAATGCTCGCTCAAACTTCCATATTATAGGGGAACTTACTTGAGCAATGTTATTTATCTTGTTGACTTCCCGGTCATAATTTATCCTCTTCACTCGCAACTTGGTTGCTATGGACTCATTAAGTCTGTGTTTACCTTCTCATCTTTCGAGGGGTAAGATTGTTGGAACAAGTTGATGTTCGTTACCAAGCAATAGCTTGGAAGTTATTGGTGAATTTTCCTTTCCAAATAGATACGACTACTTTGTAGAGTCTTATCAACAAGTATTATACTTGGGGAAAGGGGGACGAACGTTACATTCAGAATCATGAATTCTATTGGAACTAGGAGTCGTGTAAGAGGCCGAGTAGCGCCGGTCCATCCCCTTTGGCCCAACCGTTGGCCTGGGAGAGCTAGTAAGGCGGTAGACAAGTAAAGCCGTCAGTTCTTCCTTCTACCGGTAGTAAATCTAATTTGAGCTGTACGATCTTGACTGATCATCAAGATTGGAACAGCGGGCGCGGTGAATACTCCATCATTGGTTCATCATCCAAACTTATTTATTTCCAGCAATATGATTACTGTTGGCAGAGCTGGAAAAGTGTTCGTAACTGGAATTGCAATATTTTCCTTGCAAGTTCCTCTTTATAATATCTTGCTTATTTTCGACATAGCAGATATTCCCTCATATATTTACATTTTGAGTTACCTTGTAACTTCATCGTTCATATTATACTGGCATCATTTCCGTAAATGCATGGCATATGGTTTGAAAGATACTTTTGAACTGTTATATATTATCGTTCAGTTAAATATTATTGTTGGTGGGCTATTGCTCACCCTTGCTTTATTATTATATCACAACAACAGCTAGACCAGATGACTCGCACAAGGCGCACTCGATGCTGGCGAGGACGATGAGACTACCAGAGCCGAAGAGAAAGCTATTGGTAGGATAGATTTATTCTTTCAGTACCAAGTATATGGTCCAGTATGACTCATGTAAATGGATGGCAAAGAGTATGTATTTATATTAAAATTCTTTTGGGTTGTAAGAACTCATAATGTGTTTAATAAAATTTGGTTGTTACTCTGATTTCATCTCTGGGACTATAACGGGTGTGTTTTATGTTATTGTTTTGGGTTACAAGGTTGTAATTTAATATTTATGTTGAACTGTGGATGGGAATTGAGACGGTAACGACCAGATCCCTGACCCCGGATCTAGGGGTGTTACAATGGGGCCATGAAAAGTTTGAAGATATGTGTGGATGAAGAGGCTGCCATAGCCGTGTTGACTAGCGATAATCTGCATCACTACGTGGATTTAATCTCTGAAGGCTCACTTCAGGCTTGTGGGCTTAGTAACTTAGGCCCAAATGGTAATTTTAATTTGTCACCTCTCTTTTTCGTATTACGTATATATTTTTATACATAACTGTGTTTTTACAGGTAGGGCTGCTTTGGATGCCATTTTTAAAAGGAGGGAGGAAGCCGCTGCCACAGGGGTCGCGGTAGAGAGGCAACACTCGAAGAGGCCTAGGACCGAGGACACTACTCCTGCGGTGGAGAAAGTGCCTGCCTTTCTTCAAGAGAGGCCTGTTTCTAATGAAGAAGACCTCACCCCTTTTACTGTGGGGTGGGGGTTGTGCAACAGAGATACTGTCGTGGGTGATTCTAGGGTCGCAGTTGAATGGTCCAGGAGTATAGTCACTCCTAGGGACAGGGCTCATGTTGTGGAGTCTTCAGATGACTTATAGGTTGAGCTTCTAGGGGCTCAAGCTGTTGCTTCGGTATGTGTTAATTTCTTCCTTTCGTTTTCACTATGGTTATTCTTCCTTTTACTTTTCTAACTGACTGCTTCGCTTGATTTGCAAATGAATGCCTATCTTCAGGCTGCTGTCCACAATCTCAAATCAGCCCGTGAAAATTTCACGGTTGCTGAAAGGGACAGGGATAGGTACTTTGCTTCCTCGGAGGCAAACTTTGCTCGTTTTAGGGAGGTGGAGAAGGAGATGGCTGAGGAGAAGGAGAAGAGTAGGAGGTTGCAACTGGAGGCACAGCAGAACAGAGAGCATATCATAGCTGACTACAAAGCGTCTACAGAGTTCCAGGATCTGCTGAATGCAGAGTATGATGCTAACTTCCCTGTCACTTTTAAGGATTGCTGGGAAGAGATTATAGTGGAGCTGAGCGGAAAGATAGATGGAGTTTCCTTGGAGAAGTTTCCTGTTCCAGCTATCCCTGGACGTGTGCCACCCACTTGGGAGGTGGCTACAGAGACAGCTGCAGGTATGGGCTCCCAGCCTACTCAGGATCCACCTTCTTCTCCTTTAGTGGAGGAGTTAGATGATTCTGCTAGAGGAACAGATCCCCCACTTACCCAAGGGGACGGTATTATTGAGGACTTGGATGTTTAGATGGCCCTGCGTGGCTCACTTTTGTTTTTATTTTTATTTATCCTGAACTTTTACCCTTCGGGCCTTTGTAACCTTAACTTAACTATTTATTAAGTCAGTTTCCTTTGTTTCTTCAGTCTTGTCTTCTGCTTATTGTTTGTTAGGATTTCTGAGTTTTCTTGGCACTTGGCCGCTTGGCTTATTCTAAACTCATAAGTTGATACAACATTTATCTTTCGTGCTTAAAAATAACAAAAGAAGTATATCAAAAGAAAGCGGAAACAAACTTTATTAATAAGCTGACAAAGAGTGTCAATAATTGGGTCAACCCTTCCATAGATACTCTAATTTCCTACTGAGAGCAACATGCTCTGTAACGGTTTCATCGAACTTTATTTCTACTTCTCCTAATAGATAGATAAAAAGATAAATCCTTGTCAGGATATCTTAAACATAATAGATCTTGAGGTTCAATGCATGCCAAGTACGTGGCACCTCAACCCCGTCCAAGGTCTCCAGCTTATAGGATCCTCGTCCTAATGTCTTCTTGACCCGATACGGCCCTTCCCAGTTAGGGGATAGCTTTCCCTTCTGTCCAACTCCAGAAGCCTCTATTTTTCTTAAAACCAAGTCGCCTTGTCGAAAGAATCTCTCTTTAACCCTTTGATTGTAGTGGAAGGATGCTCTCTTCTGATGCTCTGCATTCCGGGCATTTTCTTCATCCCTAACCTCATCAATTAGGTCTAGGGCAAGCCTCATGCCTTCTTCATTAGTTTCTGGTTCAAATGCCTCCACCCGAGGTGACGCATGCATTATCTCCAAGGGCACAACTGCCTCGGCTCCGTAAGCCAGCAAGAACGGGGTTGCTCTTGTAGTAACTTTACAAGTGGTGCGATACGCCCAAAGAATAGGCAATAACTCATCCACCCAAGTATTTCTAGAACGTTCGACCCTCTTCTTCAGTCTATCAAGAATAATTCGGTTGGCTACCTCTGCCTGTCCATTAGCTTGTGGATGTGCTACTGAAGTGAAACGAAGCTCAATAGCATTTTCCTCGCAGTACTTCTTAAACTCTTCATGTTGAACTGTGTCCCATTATCTGTCACAAGAATTTGGGGAATTCCATACCTGCAAATTATGTTCTCCCAAAAGAACTGGGCAACTTGTTTGGTGGTTATCTTGGCTAGAGGTTTAGCCTCGATCTACTTATTGAAGTAGTCTATGGCCACTATCAGAAACTTCCTTTGTGCTGAAGCTACGGGGAAAGGACCGAGTATATCCATTCCCCACATTGCAAATGGAATAGGAGAGTTGATCTAAGTTAACATTTCAGGTGGCTGTCTTACAATTGGAGCATGCTTTTGGCATCTCTCACACCTCTTGACATAATCTTGTGCATCAGCTAGCATCTCTGGCCAATAGAATCCCAGACGAGTGATCTTGTGAGCTAGGGCTCTGCCCCCCAAGTGTTGCCCACAGATCCTCCATGAACTTCTTCCAATGCTTCCTTTGCCTCTTGGGGCCTTAAACATTTCAAGTATGGGATGACAAACGATCTCTTGTAAAGAAGGCCTTCAATCAAGGCATATCTCAACGCTCTTACTGACAGTTTCCATGCCTCCAAGGCATTGTCAGGGAGCCATTCAGTTTCTAGGTGAGCTTTGATGGGATCTATCCAACAGCTCCCCATGTTAATTGGTGCCACTATCTTCGAGTTGATGGACGGGGCCTTCAAGACCTGGAAGTAGACACTTCCTGCGTAATTCTTTATCTTAGAAGAGACGAACTTTGACAGGGCATCGGCCTTAACGTTCTCCTCCCCTGGAATGTGCTCCACATGGCACTCATCAAACTGAGTCATAACACCTTTCACAATCCTCAAGTACTTAGCCATAGTTTCATCTTTGGCTTCAAACTCACCATTCACTTGCGAGACTACCAGTCCCGAATCTCCACCGACTTTGATATTCTTAACTCGCATTATTCTGGACAAGACCAATCCGGCTATCAAGGCTTCATACTCAGCTTCATTATTTGTAGTCGGGAAGTCCAACTTTAGAGCGTACTCGACTATGAATCCATCGGGGCTTTGCAAGACTAGGCCTGCGCCACTAGATTTTGTTTTTGATGCTCCATCAAAATAGAGCACCCAATATTCCTTTTGACCAGGTACGAATTCTTCATCCTTATTTTCTACTCCAGGGGTGACCACTATCTCCTGCCCCCCGACTTCTTGGTTGCCAATGGTATATTCAACCACGAAGTCAGCTAATGCCTGAGCCTTGATGGCTGTCCGAGGCTTGTATGCGATGTCAAACTCTTCGAGTTCGATTGCCCACTTAATTAGCCTTCCACTGGCCTTCGGGCTATGCAAAATGCTTCTCAACTGCTGGTCCATCAGGACTTCAATTTTGTGCGCCTGGAAGTACGGTCGTAGCTTCCTTGAGGCTGTTATCAATGCCAAAGCGAACTTCTCAATGGGAGAGTAATTTAACTCAACCCCGTGTAACATCTTGCTCATATAATAAACAGGTTTCTGAACCTTATTCTCTTCTCGGATGAGAACGGCGCTCAATGCTTGCTCAAACACCGCCAGGTATAGATAAAGAGTCTCTCCAGGACTAGGTTTGGCCAACAACGAGGCTTCAGCCATGTACTTCTTCAATTGTTCAAAGGCCTCTTGGCTCTCAGGGGTCCATTCAAAAATTTTCACCTTCTTCAATGCTTGAAAGAAAGGTAAGCACTTGTTACCAGATTTGGAGATAAATCTCCCTAAGGCTGCAACTCAGCCAGTCAACTTCTGCACATCTCTTACAGAGCGTGGTGGCTCCATACCTAAGATCGCCTTTATCTTATCAGGATTGGCCTCTATGCCTCTCTTTGAAACCATTAATCCCAAAAACTTTCCAGATCCAATGCCAAATGTAAGAACCCAGATTTTGGGTGAAATTAAAACTTTTATGTATTTAATGATGTAAGAATGAATAGTGGATATGGCTACAATGTAATAATTGATATTTGGGAAAGAATGAATGGAATTCGACTTTATTATGTTTATGTCTTGAAGAATGCTAAAGGGTGACAACATAGGTAAGAATAATCTATCTTCTAAGGGAATAAGATATGGCAACTTCAAGCAAGAGAATACTCTCATGTCATCCAGATCGATAACGATTAATCCAGTAGCTCCGTAAAAAGGTTAAGGAACGATCGAAAGAGAATACTAACAATTATACAACCCTAAGAGAACAAGTAAAGAATATAGAATGAATAGTGTTTTGGTGGGAGTATATAATAATATGAGACGACACTATATAGAAGTATTCGGAACGGATTTCCGAGTTCGTATTAGTGATCCAGGGGGAAAATAAGTGTATGTAAAAGCTGTCGGATTCTGAAAAACCGCACTTTTATTTTCTCCGAGAGTTCCCTGGACACTGATAGCCTTAAGTAATTAACGAATGGATTAAAGGAATATAAAATGGAAAGTTAGAATGAAAGATGGAGAATGAAAGTATTAATATTAAAGAGGATTCCCGGTAAACCCTAATTAGAAATCCGTGAAATATTCTCACGAACGATAAATCGAAACGGGTAATAACCGGACACAGAAACAAGCAGAGGAAGCAAGAGTCTTGTGCAAGCTACTAGTATAAATATCTAGTAACTAAACTAGAAGCAAGGAACTAGCACCTTAGAGGAAGAACCAAGTACTTAGCAAGTAACTACCTAGTTAAGCATTAACCACCACAAAACCAACACATGTCTTGCCATTTGAGCATCCAACACCTCACCACTTTATTAAAGTGACTTTTACAAGATATTATGTTGTAAGTGGATGAGAGTAAAGGAGATTAAAACACAAAAAAAATCAAAGAAACCAAGCAATTCTCTCCCCCCTTGCAAACAAGAAGCATTCGGCCATACCCTTTAATTCCAAATCCAAACTCAACCTTCCCACCATTTTTTGTTCTTGAAATAATTAAGGTGAGTCTTACATTTCATAAAACTTATCTCCTCAAAATCTTAGCTTCAAACTCATCCATTTCCATTTTCAAATAAATCATTCAAGAGGAGCATGAATAGTGTTCTTCTTGAACTAACTTGGTTTTCTTGATTTTTCATGGTTGATATAGCAAGCATAATCACTCCTAAGGACCATACAAGGCTTAGTAAGGCTATATCACTATCTAAGGAAGGTATAAAGCTCTTGAAACCCTAACCCTTGTTTGAGATTTAAGCATGTTTTTGATAGTTTTAACTTAGTAATGGTTATGTTAAAGTTATAAGCATGATTATGTATGGATTTTGGATTAATGATGTAAATAGCTAGATGAACGGAAAGGCATTGCTTGGCCTCAGTTCATGTATATAAGTCATGTATATGTTGTTTGGGTTGGATGCTATGTGTATGGGAAGATTCGAAATTGATAGATATTCGATTTACAGCCGTTATAATGCCCGATTTTACAATACCATGTTTTGTATTCCATTTTCCATGTCGAACCTCTACTGTCCAGAGACCTTATCTCCCATGATAGGATAGGTAATGTTCTAAGCTTTGTTTTGATATAAAGATCACGTGAAACGGACGTACGGTTTAGGATTTATGACCAAATTACTAAAAGTAGTTCGAATCCGTAAACGAAAGTTCGTAACTGAAATTGAACCCTCGTAATCTATGTAACGTCATGGCGAATCTTGGTAAATAAATACTAGGGGTAAGAAGGAAGGTGTGAAAGAAAACCGTATGTCAAAAAGAGCATTTTTCGATTTATTAAAAATGTTCGAGTCAAGGTTAAACGCGAACGAACCCCTAAAAGACGACTCTTTTATAACTTTGGTAAAACACTTAGAAAACGGGCGATAAAACTCGGAGTAAAATATTGGTTCGTAACGATCAACTTTAGAACTCATATGAATTAAGTATGTCCCAAGTATAAGTGCAGTGACATGTCGTATTAACGAAACGAATGTCGGGTCGGATCAGTGATAATAAGTAATCCACTAAAAGGGGTATAACGACATAACTCGAGAACGTGTTTCGATTTAAGTATAACTTAACTTTTATATGTTAAGTGATTAATCCCGAATGCCTTGGCTATTTATAGATCACCAGGCTGAACCGGGACCCGCTACCACTACCCCTTACCGTACTCGACTACCAGGCAAGTTTCAATTCCCTTCTTTTAGGCTGTTGTTGTGATTGAATAAATATATATATATGATTGCTGTTATACATTTGCCATTGCATGCATGCCTACTTTCAAGTTGAATTGATATACTTGTTCCCTGAATGTTATTGTTGGCTTATGAGCTAGATAGTTATATATCAGTTATAAGCCGGTTATTATAAGACCCTCATAGAAGGGCGTATACATCTTTATTCGTCAAATATAGACCGGGAGTCAATATTTCTTGATATATCGAGATTACCTCGGGAGAAAATATTTAAGTAAATATTTTCTATTATTTGGGCGACGAATATTATTTGAATATTCGTTCGAGACTAATTATTTTAACGATCCTTACCTCAAATAATTATTTGAATTTAACTATTCAACGAATAATACTTCTCAATATTCATTCAGAGTCGAATTGATTATCGACTATTATTTCGAATATTCTTCTAAAGATGAGACTGTTAAATGAATATTATTTGGATATTCTTTTAGATTATTATTTTATTAAATAAATATTACTTTTGAATATTCATTTAAGATATTAAATACTTGATGAATATTATTTTAATATTCATCTGAAGCTTGATTTAATTATCGAATATTATCTCGAATATTCCTTAAGGCTTGGATTACTAAATGAATATTACTTGATATTCATTTAGGATATTATTCATTAAATGAATATTACTTTTGAATATTCATTTAAATTCCTAATTAATTATGAATATTACCTTAAATATTCTTTTCAGGTCTTATTAATTAATGAATATTGTTTTGAATATTCATTTAAATATTTATTTATTCAATAAATATTCCCCTGATATTTCTTCAGGGATTATTTTGAGAAATACTCTGATTAAAGATATTCTTTCATATTCCCAAATATTCTTTAAATATTTTAACTCATTAAATATTCTCTGAATATTTATTCCATACTTAGAATAATCTCGATAAGGTTTATCTTCTTCGATTATTACAGAAAATATTTCGAAGTCATATTATTATTAATCTTATATCAAGAAAGGTTCTCAGACATCATTCTTCTTTGAGTCTATCTCCTTAATAATAAGGGAACCTTACTTGGAAAATGTTATTTATCTTGTCGACTTCCCGGTCATAAAGTATTCCCTTCACCCGCAACTCGGGTGCTGTTGACTTATTAAGTCGTTGCTTACCTTCTCATCTTTCGAGGGGTAAGATTACTGGAATAAGTTGATATCCGTTACCAAGTAATAGCTTGGGAGATATTGGTAAATTTTCCCTTCCAACTAGATACGACTACTTTGTGGAGTCTTATCAACAAGTCTTATACTTGGGGAAAGGGGGACGAACGTTACATTCAGAATCATGAATTCTATTTGAACTAGGAGTCGTGTAAGAGGCCGAGTAGCGCCGGTCCATCCCCTTGGCCCAACCGTTGGCCGGGGAGAGCTAGCAAGGCGGTATACAAGTAAAGCCGTCAGTTCTTCCTTCTACCGGTAGTAAATCTAAATTGAGCTGTACGATCTCGACTGATCATCAAGATTGGAACAGCGGGCGCGGTGAATACTCCATCATTGGTTCATCATCCAAATTTATTTATTTCCTGCAACATGATTACTGTTGGTAGAGTTGGAAAAGTGTCATAACTAGAATTGCAACCTTTTCTTGCAAGTTCCTCTTCTTAATAACAATAAGAACATCTCGCTTACTTTGATGTAGCAGATATTTCTTCAAACAAATACTTTCAGTTACCTTGTAACTTCATCGTTCACATTATACTGGCATCATTTCCGTAAATGCATGGCATATGGTTTAAAAGATAGCTTTGAACTGTTTTAAATTATCGTTCAGTTATATATTTGTTGGTGGGCTTTCGCTCACCCTTGCTTTGTTTATATTATGTCACAACAACAGCTAGGACAGATGACTCGCGTCAGGCGCACTCGGCGCAAGCAGGTTACCCGACCCACCGGACTACCCGCTGAGATGCTAGCCGCCATTGCTGAGGTAGCATAGTTAGACAGCTTTTGTTTCCTGTTTAACTATATGTATAATTAATGTAATCAACGGCAAAACTTTTAAACCTATGATGTTATCCTTTTGGGATTGTAATAACTTTTATTCGTAAACCCTTTAATGTAAGACTTATTTCAATTTCATCTCTGGGACTATAACTGTTGTGTGTGTGAGTGGTAATTATTGTGGGGTCACAGCATGTGATTTAATTATTGTGGACTCAAGTCAAGTATTATGAATGGATGTAAGACCGTAACCACCCGATCCCTGACCCCGGATCTGGGGGTGTTACAGAGATGGTATCAGAGCGAGAGTTATATATCCCAAGAGATGATACGACGTTATATAATAATAAATTCAATAATATAATAAGAACCCTTGCCAGGTTCACCTAAAACCCTTACGGGAACTTTTTAAGTATCATGATAGTAACGTAGTTCGTCTTGTGTAGGCGAGCGACTTGTCGGTCCAGGAGGCAGCTGCGAGACAGCATGATGAGGACATGTTCCGGACTAGGGACCCATACTATGAGCACTTGCCTGAGGATGATACTGAGCCTGAGGAGGAGGACGCTGAGGAGGTCCAGGTTGATGCTGATACTGATGTGATCGAGTCTGAGGAGGAGGACCCTGAGGAGGTCCAGGATGATGCTGACACAGATGTTGTTGAGACTGAGGGGGAGGAGGACCCGGAGGGGATCCAGACAGGACAGGATGCTGAGTTAGTAGTTGAGGATGATGATTATTGGGTTGTGACTGAGATCAGGACTTTGGGAGGTGACATTGACATGACCACGGATCAGGTGGTGCCGGTAGATGAGGGTGTTGAGGGAGATATAGATGAGCCAGTAGTTGGTGCTGTAGGGAGTTCTGGACTCTTTGTGCCACTCCTCCCTGTTGAGAGAGCCCCTACCCCACCACCACTACCTGTGAGCCCCTACCCCGACGAGTTTGAGGAGCTTACCCCAGAGCCCCAGCAGACAGAGACTGCCGCTCCAGCTGAGCCATCCACCCCACCTCATGCCCCGATAGGAGGAGTCCCAGTATGTGTTCACAACTTGATTGTGAACGGGCTTTATAGAGAGTTGTCTGTGGCAGATGCCAGGTTGGCAGAGTCTAGGAGTGAGTTAGCAGCAGAGAGAGCCGCCCGGATGAGGGTGCAGGGCAGGAGGACTATCAGTGACAGAGTTGGGTATAGGGCTGTGACCCGCATCGAGCTGAGGGCTCGGGTGAGGGTGCGACAGTTGCCTACTGATGGGCATGGTAGGGTAGACAGAGCAGAGGCTGAGGAGGTTTTCCGCATCGCCATGGGGAGGGTTCGGAGGATGTTTCGTCGTGGCGGCTGATTTCAGATGTAGTGATGCAGTGGTCTAGTTGTCTAGTCATGTACGGACATAGTAGTGCCGGCTTTTGTAGGGATGGTTTTCTTGTACTTGTTTTCCCTTTTTGCAGACTAGACAGATAGACAGCATATTTCACTTTTGACTTGTTGTTGTTGTTAGGATGGCTGTACTTTAAACTATCGTTGTAACTCGGATGTTGTACCTTTTCGGTACCTGGTATATATTTGTTTCCATTTCAGTCATTACAATTTTGTTGGGAAGTGATCACGAGTTTATTAGCATATGTATTACTTTTCGATTAAGTTGCCATGAGATATAAAACTGTGGGATTTTAAACCCAATCATGTAAAGAAATGTGCAAGGAAAAATCCTCTAAAACAGATCAGTGAACCTAATGTATAACTTTCCAAATTTTCAGTAAAATGCCTCCAAGACGAATGGGCACTAGGGCTAACCCCCGCGAATCTACTGACCAAGAGAGTCACAACCAACACGAGGAAAACCGTGAAAGTAGTGAGGAACAAGATCAGGAATATAATGAGCAAGAAGATTCTCAGTATGGAGCAGAGGATGAACCCCTGTACTCTGAAGAATTTGAAAGGGAAATAGAGGGTGGAGAAACTGAAGTAGAACAGGAAGGGGAGAACCAGGGCGGAAACCCCATGGGCCAGTTTATGGATCTACTTAGGCAGAATTTGAACCAATACCCCCAACCACCACCAAGCAACAACACTTCAGTGGCAAATTCCTTTAGGGCCTTTAAGTCCCTTAAGCCCCCAGAGTTCCACGGATCGGCTGATCCCGTTGAGGCGAGGGCCTGGATCAAAGGAATGGAAAAGTCTTTTGAGATTCTGAGTATCAATGAGGCTCAGAAGACTGTTTTTGCTACTTACCTACTAAAGGGAGAGGCCAATTATTGTTGGGAAGCCAAGAAAAACATGGAGACTGATGCTGTCATAGCCTGGAAAAGGTTCAAACAATTATTCCTGGAGAAGTACTTCCCGAAGTTCATGAAAACCCAGATGGAACTTAAGTTCTTGGAACTGAAACAGAACAATATGTCAGTGGCTGACTATGAGGCTAAATTTACTGAGCTATCAAGATTTGTGCCAGAGTTTGTAGACACAGAAGAGAAGAAAGCTAACAGGTTTCAACAAGGGCTGAAACAGTGGATCCAGAATAGGGTGGCTGTTTTAGAGATTACAGATTATGCCACCTTGGTGCAGAAGGCAACCATTGTGGAGGCTGGTAGTGATCAGATGCAGAGAGAGAGAGAAAGGGGGGATAAAGAGAAAGCATGTTAGTATGGGCGGAAGATCCGCTGGAGGAAAACCCCCAACCAAGTTTAATCGAGGAGCGGTTTCCCTACCAGGGAGGAGTGTAGGGTTTAAACCATCTGCGAGTGTGAGTGTGAGCCAGGGCGGCCACCAATCAGGAATGTCCCGTTCCAACCCTTCTCGACCTCCATTGCCATTGTGTGCTACTTGTGGGAAGAGGCACTCCGGGGTGTGCAACCTGAAGCAGATAAACTGTTATAAGTGTGGGCGAGCTGGGCATTATGCTACCTCTTGCACCACGGTCATCCCTAACAGCACAACCTGTTTCCAGTGTGGACAGCGAGGGCACATGAGGAAGGATTGCCCAAAGAACAAACCAGCAGCATCAGGAGCAAGCAAGGTTGCCTCAAATAGGCCACCAACTGCTAGGACTTTCAATATGTCAGTACAAGATGCCGTGAGGGACACAGATGTGATAGCAGGTACTTTTTCTCTCAATTCAGTCAGTGCAAATGTCTTATTTGATTCAGGAGCAACTAAGTCTTTTATATCTAGAGATTTTGCGCATAAGTTGAAACTTAAAACCCAGCAACTAAGAGATTCCTTACTAGTAGAAATAGCTAATCAGGAAATCGTACCGGTTAATCAAATTCACCCCGATTGTAAGCTAGAAATAGGAGGACGATCCTTCTATGTCGATTTAATTCCTTTTAAGCTAGGGGAATTCGATGTCATTTTGGGTATGGATTGGTTGTCTCGCAATGATGCGCAGATAGATTGTAAAGGGAAAAAGGTTAAGTTGAAAACCCCAGGGAAGAAAGAAATAGTGTTTAAGGGGATGCGACAGACCCAGAAAATTCTGACCATGGCGCAAACCAAGAGATTGTTACGAAAAGGGAACGAGGCTTATTTAGCCTACGTTATAGATACTCAGAAGGAAGTGCCAAGATTGCAAGACATTCTGGTAGTTGATGAGTTCGAGGACGTGTTCCCGCAAGATCTCCCCGGACTACCACCTGATAGGGTAATTGAGTTTGCCATCGAGTTAGCCCCGGGGACGGCGCCAGTTTCGAAGGCCCCGTACCGATTAGCCCCAGTAGAAATGAAGGAGCTAGCTAAACAATTACAGGAATTGTTGGATAAGGGCATGATAAGGCCCAGTGTGTCCCCTTGGGGCGCACCAGTGTTGTTTGTTAAGAAAAAGGATGGAAGTATGAGGTTATGCATCGACTACAGGGAATTGAACAAGTTAACCATAAAGAATAGGTATCCATTGCCCAGGATAGACGATTTGTTTGACCAGCTAAGAGGAGCTGAATACTTCTCTAAGATTGATTTGAGAACGGGATATCACCAACTGAAGATCAAACCTGAAGATATCCCGAAGACTGCATTCCGCACCAGATATGGACATTATGAGTTCTTAGTTATGTCATTTGGATTGACCAACGCCCCAGCAGCCTTCATGGACCTAATGAATAGAGTGTTCAAGGAATATTTGGACAAATTCGTGATAGTTTTCATTGATGATATTCTCATCTACTCAAGGACAGAGGCAGAACACGCTGAACATTTAAGGATAACCTTAGAAATACTCAGGAAAGAGCAGTTATATGCCAAGTTCTCCAAGTGCGAGTTTTGGAAAAATGAGGTACAATTCTTAGGGCACGTGATCAATAGAGAAGGAGTGTTGGTTGACCCCTCCAAGATAGAAGCAGTTTCAAACTGGGAACGGCCAACTACTCCAACCGAGGTGAGGAGTTTCATTGGACTGGCCGGATATTACAGGAGATTTGTCCAAGACTTTGCGAAACTCGCAGCTCCATTAACTCAACTTACCCGTAAAACCGAGAAATTTGAATGGACTGAGAAATGCGAGAAGAGTTTCCAGGAGTTAAAGAAGAGGCTGGTGACAGCCCCAGTGCTGGCATTACCTGATGGAAAAGGAGATTTCGTGATTTACAGTGACGCTTCGCATAAAGGACTGGGATGCGTGCTTATGCAGCACGGCAAGGTAATAGCGTATGCGTCTAGGCAATTGAAGGATTATGAAGTCAGATATCCCACGCATGATCTAGAACTAGCAGCCATAGTCTTCGCTTTAAAGATTTGGAGACACTACCTGTATGGGGAAAAATGCGAGATTTACACAGACCATAAGAGCCTCAAATACATTTTCACTCAGAAAGAGCTTAACATGCGCCAGAGGAGGTGGTTAGAGTTAATCAAGGATTACGACTGTGAAATTCGCTATCACCCGGGCAAAGCCAATGTGGTGGCTGACGCCCTTAGTCGGAAAGAGAAGCTCAAGATGATAACTTCAGAGAAAGAGCTAGTGAAGGATTTTGAGAAGTTGGAAATCGAGGTTAAGTTACCTGGAGAGGGCCAAGAAAAGTTGATGGAAATTAGAATCCAACCTCCATTGCTAGAAAAGATTAGACTGTGCCAGGAACGGATGATGGAGGAAGAAAAGAACTCCACAGAAGAGCTAATGACCGGGGAGGAAATTAAGTGCGAAAGAGACAAGGAAGGGATCATGAGGTACACATACAGGATATGGATCCCAAATGTTCAGGAGCTCAAGGATGAGATTTTAAATGAGGCACACAACTCAAGATACTCAGTGCACCCCGGTAGCACTAAAATGTATAGGGATTTGAAGGAGTATTACTGGTGGCCCAATATGAAAAAGGACGTAGCCGAGTGGGTAAGCAGATGCTTGACCTGCCAACGAGTGAAGGCAGAGCACCAGAAACCCAGCGGACTTCTACATCCCTTAGAGATTCCAGAATGGAAATGGGAACATATAGCCATGGATTTCGTAGTAGGTTTACCCAGGACCAAGGCTAATCATGACACCATATGGGTAGTTGTAGATCGACTGACGAAATCGGCTCACTTTCTCCCGATCAACGAAAGGTACACGGTCGATAGACTAGTGGACATCTACTTAAAAGAGATAGTCGCGCGACTTGGAGTCCCAGTCGCAATAGTATCCGATCGAGATCCTAGATTTAACTCCAGGTTTTGGAGAAGTTTTCAAGAATGTGTAGGGACCCGGCTGAACATGAGCACAGCCTACCACCCCCAGACAGATGGGCAAAGTGAAAGGACCATCCAAACGCTAGAGGATATGTTGAGAGTCTGCGCGATAGACTTCAAAGGAAGTTGGGATGATCACTTGCCATTGGTTGAGTTCTCCTATAATAACAGTTATCATTCAAGCATTGGGATGCCACCTTATGAGGCCCTTTATGGAAGAAAATGTCGATCTCCCTTGTATTGGGATGAAGTTGGAGAGCGAAAGATGCTCGGGCCCGAAGTGGTCCAACGAACTAAAGATGCAGTAGATCTAATCAGAGGACGGCTGGTAGCAGCCCAGGATCGACAAAAGAAATATGCCGACTTAGCTCGGAAAGGCAAGGAATACGAGGTAGGGGACCTAGTGTTCTTGAAAGTGTCACCTTGGAAAGGTTTAATGAGATTTGGGAAGAAAGGAAAGCTGAGTCCCAGATACATTGGACCATTTGAGATCTTGAGACGGATTGGGGAACTAGCTTATGAACTCGCATTGCCCCCGAATCTACAGCAGGTGCACAATGTGTTCCATGTTTCGATGCTGAGGAAGTATAATTCGGATGCAAAGCATATTGTAGGGTATGAGCAAGTGGACATGCAACCAGACCTGACCTATGTGGAGCAACCTGTGGAAATCATAGACCGGAAAGAACAAGTGCTCCGAAACAAGGTCATTCAGCTAGTCAGAGTTTTGTGGCAGAACCACAATGTAGAAGAATCCACCTGGGAACTTGAAAGCGCAATGCAAGAGAAGTACCCCCAATTGTTTTCAAACTGATTCCGGGACGGAATCCTTTTAAGGAGGGGAGACTGTAAGAACCCAGATTTTGGGTGGAATTAAAACTTTTATGTATTTAATGATGTAAGAATGAATAGTGGATATGGCTACAATGTAATAATTGATATTTGGGAAAGAATGAATGGAATTCGACTTTATTATGTTTATGTCTTGAAGAATGCTAAAGGGTGACAACATAGGTAAGAATAATCTATCTTCTAAGGGAATAAGATATGGCAACTTCAAGCAAGAGAATACTCTCATGTCATCCAGATCGATAACGATTAATCCAGTAGCTCCGTAAAAAGGTTAAGGAACGATCGAAAGAGAATACGGACAATTATACAACCCTAAGAGAACAAGTAAAGAATATAGAATGAATAGTGTTTTGGTGGGAGTATATAATAATATGAGACGACACTATATAGAAGTATTCGGAACGGATTTCCGAGTTCGTATTAGTGATCCAGGGGGAAAATAAGTGTATGTAAAAGCTGTCGGATTCTGAAAAACCGCACTTTTATTTTCTCCGAGAGTTCCCTGGACACTGATAGCCTTAAGTAATTAACGAATGGATTAAAGGAATATAAAATGGAAAGTTAGAATGAAAGATGGAGAATGAAAGTATTAATATTAAAGAGGATTCCCGGTAAACCCTAATTAGAAATCCGTGAAATATTCTCACGAACGATAAATCGAAACGGGTAATAACCGGACACAGAAACAAGCAGAGGAAGCAAGAGTCTTGTGCAAGCTACTAGTATAAATATCTAGTAACTAAACTAGAAGCAAGGAACTAGCACCTTAGAGGAAGAACCAAGTACTTAGTAAGTAACTACCTAGTTAAGCATTAACCACCACAAAACCAACACATGTCTTGCCATTTGAGCATCCAACACCTCACCACTTTATTAAAGTGACTTTTACAAGATATTATGTTGTAAGTGGATGAGAGTAAAGGAGATTAAAACACAAAAAAAATCAAAGAAACCAAGCAATTCTCTCCCCCCTTGCAAACAAGAAGCATCCGGCCATACCCTTTAATTCCAAATCCAAACTCAACCTTCCCACCATTGTTTGTTCTTGAAATAATTAAGGTGAGTCTTACATTTCATAAAACGTATCTCCTCAAAATCTTAGCTTCAAACTCATCCATTTCCATTTTCAAATAAATCATTCAAGAGGAGCATGAATAGTGTTCTTCTTGAACTAACTTGGTTTTCTTGATTTTTCATGGTTGATATAGCAAGCATAATCACTCCTAAGGACCATACAAGGCTTAGTAAGGCTATATCACTATCTAAGGAAGGTATAAAGCTCTTGAAACCCTAACCCTTGTTTGAGATTTAAGCATGTTTTTGATAGTTTTAACTTAGTAATGGTTATGTTAAAGTTATAAGCATGATTATGTATGGATTTTGGATTAATGATGTAAATAGCTAGATGAACGGAAAGGCATTGCTTGGCCTCAGTTCATGTATATAAGTCATGTATATGTTGTTTGGGTTGGATGCTATGTGTATGGGAAGATTCGAAATTGATAGATATTCGATTTACAGCCGTTATAATGCCCGATTTTACAATACCATATTTTGTATGCCATTTTCCATGTCGAACCTCTACTGTCCAGAGACCTTATCTCCCATGATAGGATAGGTAATGTTCTAAGCTTTGTTTTGATATAAAGATCACGTGAAACGGACTTACGGTTTAGGATTTATGACCAAATTACTAAAAGTAGTTCGAATCCGTAAACGAAAGTTCGTAACTGAAATTGAACCCTCGTAATCTATGTAACGTCATGGCGAATCTTGGTAAATAAATACTAGGGGTAAGAAGGAAGGTGTGAAAGAAAACCGTATGTCAAAAAGAGCATTTTTCGATTTATTAAAAATGTTCGAGTCAAGGTTAAACGCGAACGAACCCCTAAAAGACGACTCTTTTATAACTTTGGTAAAACACTTAGAAAACGGGCGATAAAACTCGGAGTAAAATATTGGTTCGTAACGATCAACCTTAGAACTCATATGAATTAAGTATGTCCCAAGTATAAGTGCAGTGACATGTCGTATTAACGAAACGAATGTCGGGTCGGATCAGTGATAATAAGTAATCCACTAAAAGGGGTATAACGACATAACTCGAGAACGTGTTTCGATTTAAGTATAACTTAACTTTTATATGTTAAGTGATTAATCCCGAATGCCTTGGCTATTTATAGATCACCAGGCTGAACCGGGACCCGCTACCACTACCCCTTACCCTACTCGACTACCAGGCAAGTTTCAATTCCCTTCTTTTAGGCTGTTGTTGTGATTGAATAAATATATATATATATGATTGCTGTTATACATATGCCATTGCATGCATGCCTACTTTCAAGTTGAATTGATATACTTGTTCCCTGAATGTTATTGTTGGCTTATGAGCTAGATAGTTATATATCAGTTATAAGCCGGTTATTATAAGACCCTCATAGAAGGGCGTATACATCTTTATTCGTCAAATATAGACCGGGAGTCAATATTTCTTGATATATCGAGATTACCTCGGGAGAAAATATTTAAGTAAATATTTTCTATTATTTGGGCAACGAATATTATTTGAATATTCGTTCGAGACTAATTATTTTAACGATCCTTACCTCAAATAATTATTTGAATTTAACTATTCAACGAATAATACTTCTCAATATTCATTCAGAGTCGAATTGATTATCGACTATTATTTCGAATATTCTTCTAAAGATGAGACTGTTAAATGAATATTATTTGGATATTCTTTTAGATTATTATTTTATTAAATAAATATTACTTTTGAATATTCATTTAAGATATTAAATACTTGATGAATATTATTTTAATATTCATCTGAAGCTTGATTTAATTATCGAATATTATCTCGAATATTCCTTAAGGCTTGGATTACTAAATGAATATTACTTGATATTCATTTAGGATATTATTCATTAAATGAATATTACTTTTGAATATTCATTTAAATTCCTAATTAATTATGAATATTACCTTAAATATTCTTTTCAGGTCTTATTAATTAATGAATATTGTTTTGAATATTCATTTAAATATTTATTTATTCAATAAATATTCCCCTGATATTTCTTCAGGGATTATTTTGAGAAATACTCTGATTAAAGATATTCTTTCATATTCCCAAATATTCTTTAAATATTTTAACTCATTAAATATTCTCTGAATATTTATTCCATACTTAGAATAATCTCGATAAGGTTTATCTTCTTCGATTATTACAGAAAATATTTCGAAGTCATATTATTATTAATCTTATATCAAGAAAGGTTCTCAGACATCATTCTTCTTTGAGTCTATCTCCTTAATAATAAGGGAACCTTACTTGGAAAATGTTATTTATCTTGTCGACTTCCCGGTCATAAAGTATTCCCTTCACCCGCAACTCGGGTGCTGTTGACTTATTAAGTCGTTGCTTACCTTCTCATCTTTCGAGGGGTAAGATTACTGGAATAAGTTGATATCCGTTACCAAGTAATAGCTTGGGAGATATTGGTAAATTTTCCCTTCCAACTAGATACGACTACTTTGTGGAGTCTTATCAACAAGTCTTATACTTGGGGAAAGGGGGACGAACGTTACATTCAGAATCATGAATTCTATTTGAACTAGGAGTCGTGTAAGAGGCCGAGTAGCGCCGGTCCATCCCCTTGGCCCAACCGTTGGCCGGGGAGAGCTAGCAAGGCGGTATACAAGTAAAGCCGTCAGTTCTTCCTTCTACCGGTAGTAAATCTAAATTGAGCTGTACGATCTCGACTGATCATCAAGATTGGAACAGCGGGCGCGGTGAATACTCCATCATTGGTTCATCATCCAAATTTATTTATTTCCTGCAACATGATTACTGTTGGCAGAGTTGGAAAAGTGTCATAACTAGAATTGCAACCTTTTCTTGCAAGTTCCTCTTCTTAATAACAATAAGAACATCTCGCTTACTTTGATGTAGCAGATATTTCTTCAAACAAATACTTTCAGTTACCTTGTAACTTCATCGTTCACATTATACTGGCATCATTTCCGTAAATGCATGGCATATGGTTTAAAAGATAGCTTTGAACTGTTTTAAATTATCGTTCAGTTATATATTTGTTGGTGGGCTTTCGCTCACCCTTGCTTTGTTTATATTATGTCACAACAACAGCTAGGACAGATGGCTCGCGTCAGGCGCACTCGGCGCAAGCAGGTTACCCGACCCACCGGACTACCCGCTGAGATGCTAGCCGCCATTGCTGAGGTAGCATAGTTAGACAGCTTTTGTTTCCTGTTTAACTATATGTATAATTAATGTAATCAACGGCAAAACTTTTAAACCTATGATGTTATCCTTTTGGGATTGTAATAACTTTTATTCGTAAACCCTTTAATGTAAGACTTATTTCAATTTCATCTCTGGGACTATAACTGTTGTGTGTGTGAGTGGTAATTATTGTGGGGTCACAGCATGTGATTTAATTATTGTGGACTCAAGTCAAGTATTATGAATGGATGTAAGACCGTAACCACCCGATCCCTGACCCCGGATCTGGGGGTGTTACACCAAAGGCACACTTAGCTGGATTCAACATCATCCTGTGGTGCCTCAGCACTTCGAATGCCTCTCTGAGGTGCTTAATATGATCTACCGTGAATAGGATTTTGACCAGCATGTCATCAATATAGACCTCCATGGTTTTTCCAATTAGATGGGTGAAAATCTTATTCACCAATCGTTGGTAAGTAGCTCATGCATTCTTTATTCCAAATGCCATAACAAGATAGCAAAAAACACCGAAGTTGGTTACGAAAGATACCTTAGGAATGTCATCCTTGTGCATCTTGATCTGGTTATAGCCACTGAAACCATCCATGAAGCTCAACATCTCATGTCCAGCTGTGGCATCTATAAATGTATCAATCCTTGGTAGAGGGAAGCAATCCTTAGGACATGCATCATTCAAATCGGTGAAGTCTATGCATATTCTCCACTTTCCGTTAGCCTTCTTGACCATCACAGGATTGACCAACCATTCAGGGAATTGAATCTCTTCAATGAAACCAGCTTCTAAGAGCTTGTCCACCTCTTGCTTAATGGCCTCTTGCCTTTCAGGAGCAAAGTTTCTCTTCTTCTGTTTTATTGTCTTCCGCTTGGGATCGACGTTCAACTTATGAGTTATGAGTTGGGGATCTATCCCTGGCATATCAACTGCTGTCCAAGCAAATACATCACTGTTCTCCTGTAAGAATGTTATCATTCTGCCCTTCAAGGGTTCCTTCAGAGAAGCTCCAATATACGTAACTTTTTCTGGGTCTCCCGACTCCAGAGGTATGGGAATCAAGTCCTCTGTTGGCTTTCCTCGGTGTTCATCATCATTGTGGATGTCCATGTCTTCAATCGGTAGGACCTGCCCCCCGACTCCATCGGCTCTCAAAGCAGATACATAATAACTTCTATCCATTTTCTGATCTCCCTTCTGTTCTCCAACACCATTCCTAGTTGGGAACTTGACCTTCATATGATAAGTTAGGCCACAGCCTCAAACGCATGATGTCCCATCCTTCCTAGGATCACATTATACGTAGAGGCTGCCTTAATCACCAAAAAATTCAGCATCTGAGTAGCCTCCTTAGGTTCCTGCCCAATGGTCACGGGCAACTGAATAGTCCCCTCAACATTGGACTCCACTCCATTGAACCCGTATATGGGCATGTTGGTGAGGGTCAACTGAGAATCATTGTACCCCATCTTCACAAATGCGTCATGAAATAGGATGTCTACGGAAGCTCCATTGTCTATCAAGACTCGTTTCACTTCTGAGTTTCCAATTACGGGGGTTATGACCAACGGGTCGTCATGGAGAAACTTCACCCCTTCCAAATCTGAATCGTTGAAACCAATTGCTACTTCAGTTTTAGCACGCTTCGGGGCCTCCCCCACAATGTGCATTACTTCTCTAGCATAAGCCTTTCGAGAGTTCTTAATTGTGTCGGCAGCTATCGGGCCTCCCCAAATCATGTTGATGACTGGCCTTCGGGGCTGTGGGTTACGATCATGATTGTCATCTCTTCTACTATTATCTCGTCTGTCGTTATCCCTTCTCTGGTTTCCACGATCATCACCTTTTACGAACTGATTTAGTTTTCCTCTTCGAATCAAGAACTCAATCTCATCTTTGAGTTGTCTACAGTCATCGGTGTCATGTCCCACATCTTTATGGAACCTACAGTACTGATCCTTGTTTCGCTTTGTGGGGTCACCCCTAAGTGGCTTCGGCCATCGGAAGTCCTTCTCCTTCTCGATATCCAACAGGATTTGACTTCTTGGAGCATTCAGCCTTGCATACTCGGAAAACCTTTGACCCAAGTTCTTCTTTGGAGCAGAGTCAGAGTCTTTGCTAGTTCGGGGATACTTGTCCCTAGCATCATACTCTTGTTCTTGCTTTCGCTTGTTGTTCCCTCCATTGCTTGCCGTGATCTCCTTCTTCATGCTATCCTCAGCCTTAATATACTTATCAGCCCTTCGCTGGAGCTCTACCATGCTTTCAGGGGGAAGTTTCGCCAATGACCTCTTGAAAAAGAGGTCCGTGGTTCCGTGCTCCAGGGCTACCATGGCCACCTTATTTTCCAGATCAGTGATGTTTAGTGTCTCCTTGGTGAATCGCTTGATGTAATCCCTTAGATTTTTATTCTTCCATTGTACCACATACATAAGGGATGCAGAACTTTTTTCATGAACTCTTCCACTAATGAATTGGCTAATAAAGGCGGCAATCAACTCCTTAAAAGAGCCAATCGAATTTGAAGGCAATCGGCTGTACCATCTTTGAGCCATGCCCGACAGGGATTGAGGGAACGCCCTACACTTTAGCGCATCACTTGCAGGCTGCAAGAACAGTGCGTTTGAGAATGTCCTGACGTGATTCGAGGGGGATCACCCGTTCCATCATAAGATGCGAGCATTCATCACCTCCTCCGTGAACGGGGGTGTGGGATCATCAGGGTCTCCCAGTGGCATTAGATCCTTTGGGTTACTTCTAGGGGTTTCCATCCTTGCTGTTCTTTATGTTGGGGCATCAACCCTTCTCTGTCTCCTTGAAGACCTCTCCAAATCGACAAAGGGAATCCCTCCTAAGGTCGGAGGAGGTCGAGTCTGATTCTGATTTTGTCTTTCATGTTCCCTTGCCAAGTCGTCCTTCAGTTTTTGAATCTCGGCCTCATGAGCCTTGATTCTCTCTGCAGTTGTCAAAGGGGGTTCATCATGGTTCCCTCGATTTCTCCTTTGAGGTTCCTTACTATCACGTCGCCTCCTTGGGGCTTCATCGCGATCATCATCCTCAGACGATGAGTCCTCAGTATAAGGGCCAGAGTAATCGTAGTACCCCGGTTCAGGAGGAGCCTGGCCTCTAATGTAAGGAGGTTGGTGTTGCTCGTGGATCTACAGGGTACGACCGCTTGGTCCAGGATCCCTTCGATTCTGAGGGTAGTTAGGCAGCCCATACATCGGGTTGGTGTTCATAGGGAGCGTAGAGGTGGAGAGGCTGTGAAGCGGTGGGCGACTATTCAGAAGAAAAGGAGAAACTACCATCTGAAGCGAGTTAGTCTCCTGCCTTGGAGGGACGACCACTGGTAGAGTCCTCTCAGTATGGGGATTCGTCCCTAATGGTTGAGAGGTTTGGGTATGAGTGATTGCCTCCGTTGATGGGGGTACATACCCTTGCTCCGTGATAACAGGAGGAGCAGAGACTGGTGGAACAATAGTGCCAGAGACGGCCTCGGTTGAGACCGGTGTTGTTCTTCGGGTGGTAACCATAGTTGATGTTGTTTTCCCACAGACGGTGCCAAATGTTGTGGAATAAAAACTAGGTTATCGAATTGCGGCTATGGTTTGTATGTATTTAATGCTAGGGTTCGTGAGACTCGCGCTTTAATGACTGCTCTCGTGTTCGTGGCTGTATCTGTCTTCACAAGATGCCTACGTACTTTGATGAATATCAAAGATCAAGCCAAAAAGCGTAGTTCCGAGAATGAGGGGTCAGGCCCTTATATAGGCTGTGGGAGCCTTAGAATTATGGTAGGATTCGAAGACTTGGTGGGCAAGCCACCGCCTTGAGGAAGGTTCTAGACTCCTACATTGTAGGAGTCTATTTCCATATCGAATTCTATGCCTTGGTGGCTAGGTTTGAAAGGAGTAATATCATTACCTGACACTTATTGCTGAACTGTTTATTACCCATAATATTAATTACGAAATTAATATTAAAAATATGGTTTGGACCTTGTTAGTGGGCCCCACGTTTGGACCATGCCTGGTCTAATTAATGCCACATTAAATGTTTCTTTAGGGCTTATTTTTATCCCATATCACCCTCTAGTATGTGTGCATGTGTGACATGTGTCCTTACTAAAAAAAAACAAAACAAAGCAAAAACAAAACACACACAAACACTCTCATTCTCTCACTCTCCTATCCACTTCTACCATCTGCTCTCCCCTCTCCCTGAAATCCCCAAACCACCACCTCCCTACCACCAACCCACCACTCTATTAATTTCTTCTTCTTTTCCATCATTTTATTATTAGCTTTAATTCAAAAACAATTTTCGGAGCAAGATTTCTCGGTTTCGGTTTTCATCTCTGAAGTTATTCAAGTTCAAAGTGGAAAATCAACTCCCTCCTCTCTTTTCTCATTTCTGAATTAAGGGTATAGATCAATACCCTCAAATATTATTTTATTTCATTTTTTTCGGACTAAAGGCCTAATTTATGATAATTGTTAAGTTCTTGTGATTAATTGATATCTTAAAGTATGCTATGCTTATATGAGTTTGTTTTAATGGTTTCTATGAATATATTCATGTTTCAACAATAATAGTATATAAATAAATCCTTGCATGTGAGTTTTGGATGAATTTTAGTTGAGTTCTTAAAATGGGTTTGTAAAATTAATGAAGTGGATTTTGAACTTGTGATAGTTGTATAATTATATGTATGTATATATGTTGTTAGTTGTGAGGGTGTTTGTCTTGTGTTTGGTATTAGTGAAGAGGGCTAAAGGAGGGAGTAAAGTGAATGTGTGTGTGTGTGACCCATGTATGTTATATGGTTTGTGTAGGTGTCTTGATGAATTGTTTGTAATTGTAGGATAGTTAGCACTACTGAATCCTTGTTAAATTCGTATCTCATACCTCGTTTATCGTATGATAATGGTTATGGACTTTCTGGAAAGATAATTCAATTACCTTCAACTTTCGTTCTTTACGTTTTCTGAGATTCTGCATGCATATATGAGTTTTTCTGCAATTTATGTGACCTGCTAGTTTAACTTCGGGATTTTGATTTACAAACTTTGAAAAAATCGTAGTTAACAGAATATTTGCTCAAAAATCATGAATGATAACATTCCAGAAAGGTCTTGGAATTGGAATTGTCTTCGAGTTTTGTGTTTTGAACTTTTTCATCAGAATGCATCTTGATATAGTAAATTGGTCTTCCTCCGATCTGTCCAGGGATTGTTTCATTTCTGTATGACAGTCCACTTTTTAATTGTTTTTGGATTCATTGCTTAGCCATTTTTGATGAGCTTTATCATTCTGGAAAGCTTTCTGAATTATTTACAAGTTTGGTGTTCTGTACTTTTTAATTTGGAGTCATCTTGATAGAGTAAAATGAATTTCTTTCAAGCTGGTCATAGCTGATTTTGATTATAAGGGTTATTTTGAGGCATCTTGAATTGTTGTCGTGAGTATAGTCATAAGCAATACTAAATAGCTATAATATAAAGTAAATTGAATGCTTGTTTATGTTATGAAATGATTGTTATTTGTGTCGGTTGTATTCCGACTGGGATGTGATATAAGCAGGGAAGTGTTGTCGAAATTTTCTAAATCTTAAATCTTTCTAAATATTATCGACACACTTTCCACTTCTAGCTATCATATGGTCAATCGGAATACCTTATGTGTTACTTGTTATGTGAGTTATGTGTCGATTATACAGATTATTAGAGTTTATAAATAGATTATGTTTGTGTGATTGATATTAATCATGAGTTTGACTTGGATTATGGTAGAATTAGAATTTAAACCTCTTCTTGGTTATCGATAAAGATTACGGGCGAGAGTCGATTGATTATCTTATGTTTGTATATTGATTGGTTGATTTGGTGATTGTGGTGAGGTGTTGTATATAGTGGGAAGTGTTTTATAGTAATATTTGTTATTAAGATAAACGTGTTAGAGTGTGTGTACTAGCATCAGGTAGATCGTATGTTTATCCCGAAGACTAAAAGTACCGTATTGTGTTAGCTATAGGAATCAACGTGCGAATTCGATCGCGATGAATCAGGCTGGTGGCAATCGTAAGTGTATCGAATCGAAAGAGGATCAAATCAGAGGATTGGACATGCGGGACAAACGAAGGAATGTTCTCTCTAAATCGTCAAACGTTCTTATTAGCTAGGACCTAAGGCAAGTCAACTAACCGTACTCTTTCGTTCAGAGTATGCATATTTTTAAAAATATCTATGCTTAATGCTCAAGTATATCTTTCTTGAAACCTCTTTTATTGCAAGTATCTCTTTCTCTAAAACCTCTTTTATTCAAATTACTTCCTTTTACCGTAAGTATTTCTTCTTCTTCCTTCAACCCCTATCATTCAAGTTTTCAGTTTATACATTGAGATTTTACAAGTATCCCTTCCTTTAAACTTTATTATACAAGTTAGTTAGTTCCTCATAATGTAAGGCTTATATGTTATAAGTATACTTCTGAAGGAAAGAACTATTTCTTAATTATTGGAAAAGCGATTTAAATCATAAAGCTGTTAAAAATTTAAATAGATTATTGGATATAGTTTTCCGTAAGAGGACTGTAGACGCCAGTTCCAGGATGAGAAACATATTGGCTGTCGAAACCAGAAGTTTACTTAACAGCGATGGATCCACAGAAACGGACAATATTTCGGTAAGTGTCGGGGTTGCAAAGGACTGATCACCTTTTGCAGGCCAAGCGTCGGGTTAAATCCAATATCATTATTATTCAAAGTTTTTATCGAAAGTCGCTATAAAAAAAATTGTTGTGATAAATATCAAAACGATTTATAAAGCTGTCGAGGTGAATTCCTTACTGAATTCTGTAAACCTCTTTCCTGTTGAAAAACTCTCGTTATAAATATTTCAAAAATGGTATCATCCACATGTTGGATTTGAAATCTTCAAAGTTTTTCCAAAAGTATCTTAGTATACTCTATTATATATACTTGCTGAGCGCTTCTTTCGCTCATTCTTACTTTTGTTTTAAATCTTATTTTACAGAGATAGATAGCTGATGCAGTTGACTTAGTTTAGTTCGAAGCAGGGCAAGTCATGGAGCAAGTTGGTTTTGGCTTAGAACATTCTGTCTTTCGAAATAGTCTACTAGATGTATAGTTAGACTGGTAATGTACTTATTACTTATGTTGAAATATTTGTTGTATTAGAATATTGTGGTTGTTGTATACCTTATATCAAGGTGATACTAACAGCATAAGGTTGTATAAGAGATATTTTTTTTTGTAATAAGAGTTGTGAGCTAATAAAAGAAGTTTTTATTAAATGATTTTGGACTTCTTGTTTTCTAGTCTCTAACCTGAAAAGATTCTTGGTAGTTAGGGGTCGGATGTCCTGTTTTAGATATAAATATTGGCAGGTGATTGTGTTGAAATATTTTTTGTATTAGAATATTGTTAGAAGTAGAATAGTTGTTCTATAAATTCGAACAACTATTCTACTTCTAACATATTAAAAGATATTTTGATATTTATTAGTGTTTAAATTCAAAAATTCTAAAAAATTAGAAAAATAGATTGAGACGATCTTAGAGCACCACCTATACTCCCGCGTATCCTCCTTTATATATATATATTGATATTGGCAGGTGATTGTTTGATTAGGGGTGAGCATTCGGTCCGGTTAACCGAAAACCGAACCGAATAACCGAAATAATTTCGGTTCGGTTAACCGAAATGTTAATTTCGGTTCGGTTTTCGGTTCCCCTTTTTCAGAAATTTCGGTTTTTCGGTTTTGAACCGCGGTTAATCGAATAACCGAAATAAATAACCGAATTTTTTTATATAATAATAAAATATTATTAATAAGTATTAAGTTAATAACACCTCTAAGCAGATCACTGAATAACTCGCAAAGTTAAGACACACTTAAGGAAGTTCCGACTTTTACTATCTTACTGGGAATGTATATTATTGTGCCTGTTGCCTCGGAAGATTGAAGCCTTTTTTTGCTTTCACTTGATCACGAACAAGAGCTACTGTCCTCTGTCTTCCCTCAAGCTGTAAATAACTCTGTTTTTTTGTTTATGGGGATTCGATTATGGAGGTGTAATAATCCAATGAGGAGTGTATGTATATAGCTATTTTATATTGTATTCTGTTTTAAAATTTCGGTTTTATATTTCGGTTTTCGGTAATAACCGAAATAAATATTTCGGTTCGGTTAAAAACCGAATTTAATTCGATTCGGTTTTCGGTTGTGATTTTTCTGGAATTTCGATTTCGATTAACCGATTTAAAATTCGGTTCGATTCGGTTAAAACCGAATACTCACCCCTATATTTGATTATTAAGGTTTTCCGTAGTAACGGGCGTTACAATAGTTGTATATATGTTAAGACATTTGTAGGTTCAAAATTAATATTAAGTATGAATAATCTCATTTAAAGACTTATAAAAAAATATATATTTTTAGTATTTTAATGAATATATATAAAAGTAACATTTACGAGCAATAATTATATTTTAAGTTGGAAAGTAGGATATTTTATTTTAGAAAATAAAATTTAAGAAATAGTAAATTTATGATTTCATTTAACGTAACAGTATTATTCAATAAATATTAAAAAAAATGCATCAGTAGAAAGGTGAAAAGATAGTGATGGGTCGATAGATTAGTAGGACCCACTATATATAGAAATGGATGGTTGAGTGATGGGTTGATAGATTAGCCGGACCCACTATATATAGAAATGGATGGTTGAGATTAATTCAAACGAGAGTCAAAATGAAGGAAATTGGTGAGTTCACATTTTTCATTTTGTTACTCTTAACTGCTGCCGTCACGCAATCAACAGCGCGTGATGGAGCGGGTGATGACAGCCTTGCTTCTACATCTCAATCAACCGCTCCGGCCGCTCCGGCGACATATCTTGTGGCAACGATCACTCCGGATCATAAGCCTGATGCTACTCTGGACGAAACTCGAGCATTCGTACATGCGAGGATATTAGCAGCCCGAGCAGCCAGATCTCAGCCGATAGTTCCGGCATCGTCTCCTCATGAATCCACCGGATCTCCACTTCCGGCGTTGTCTCCTCAGCCGTCGTCTCCTCGTGAATCCACCGGATCTCCAAATAGATACACTCCTCCGGAAGCGATCTCAACTCAGGAGTTAACTTCTTCACACTCTCCGCCAACCGTATACGTGCCTCCGCCGTATCTCTGTGCACATTATCAAAACGCTCCAAGTCGATCCAAAACTCTCAAAAAGTGGAGTAAGGGACTAATCGGAAAGTATAACTCTTACTTTCGCCGGAATAAATGTCCAGCTGGTTCAACATCTCCTAACGATGATTCTGTTGCTGCGGATAATCCTGAGGATAAGGATGACGATGATGATGACTTTGTTATACTCAGCTTGAATAAAGTGAAGAAGGATTAGAGATTAGTTTTCGAGTTTGTTGATTTTGAGGAGGTATAGTTGGCGTTTTTGTTCGTTGTATATGATTTGTGGAAGAAATGGATCCGAAAGTCCGTTTGATTGTATATGGTTCATTTTATATGAATAGGCTCTCTCTATCTCTCTCACACACTAATCGCGATTATTGAATTCATTTTTATGTATGTGATTGTGTTGTTTATTTGTGGATAAATTTTTGAGTCACTGACCTTGTAGGATCAATGCTTTGGTAGTTTACATATACTTTCATAAATCCGATAATAGCATTTGTTCTTTAGGAATCCAGTTAGCTTCCAGTGTTCAATTTTATTTGTGTACCACAAGGTCTAGTATTTGAACATCTTTGACTCGTTTTTTTGTTGCGACATTAAAACTGATCTTAACATGAAATATGTTGTTTATTATATATGTTATAAGTAGGTTAGGTCAGAGACTAGGATGGTGATTATTATAATACGGTTTGGAGTCGTGGTATCTATGCTTTTGAACCATATTTAATGAAAAAAGAATTTGATGGTTAACTTTGTATCTCCGTCAAGTCCATGACATTGCATGATGAAGGCAATGTTGAACTGTGGGATCTATCTAGTAGTTTCATATTCACAGAGAGGGATGTCGGTAAGAACAGAGCACTTGCTTCTGTTCAAAAGCTGCAGGAGCTCAACAATGCTGTTGTTGCCACTCTGACTAATTAATTGACTAAAGAGCAACTCTCCAACTTTCAGGTAACTTTTTGTGTTGAAATATTTATAGGGCAATCGCTACTTCATCAACTATAATACATTTGTTTCTGTAGCAACATGTTTGACACGAGACTTTTGATGATTATGTGGATGTTCTAATTCTTATCTTTCTTGATTGTGGAAAATGAGCTTTGTTGTGTTTCAAACCTTAAAGCTGTCTCTTGACCATAATCTATCTTTTCTTTGTTAATATTTTGTTTGTCAGATATAACTTGCTTATTGGAATATGTAGTTTTGATGAAGTATCAAATTGTTTCCGTTGCGTATTTAGTCTTGTAAATAGTTGGATATGGGAATGGCTTCCAATATACGTTCTAGTTGTATGATGTATGAACTTCAACGTTGCTTTTGTTGTGGAGATAATTTTTATTTAGGTCCAGCAGAAGGCCTCAATTACTGTTTTGTGGACTAAAAATCAAATATTTAATCATTGTCAACTTTTCTTCATTAAGTGTAACAATCTTGTTATTTATGAATATTAAATTTGTCGATTATCGTTACTTGTCTTCTCATCATTCTCTTATCTTAAAAATTTAGCTTCAAAAATTAATGATGCAGGCCACAAATGCAACTGAATGACTAATTCTACTAATGTATGGCTAGAAAAACATGCGAAACAAATTCACTTGGTTACACAGATCTTACCATTAGTACCAGGAAGATCTTTATTGAGGGATGGATACTAGATACCTTCTTGCTGAAACAGGATAATAAATATACTGGTCCTTGGTAATTTAAGTTGAGAAACTGGAATTCAGTATTTTGGAATTAAACATATTTCCTTAAAAAAGTATTCCTTTTATCTCTCGTTCCTGCCTCAGTCTTTCCAGGTATTCTGATAAGATTTTTGCCCCTTCTGAACTGAATTTCAACCAAAAAGCCTTGGTTTTACAGCCCCAAAACTACTTTTCCCAAGGTTTGAGATCATATGAATTTCCTACTTGTTTTTCGACCCCAAAACCCTGCTTTTGATTTGTTTTTGTGGCAGTTGAATTGATTTTGAGCATTCATAGGATTTTTTTTTAATTATAAAAAATGGATGTATATGGTTAAGAAAAAAACGCAGAACCAACAATTGATGGATTTCTTGATTGAAATTGGGTTGCTTTTGTGTTGGGTCGGATTAGGATCAGAATATTATGTGACCATTTAAGTTGCATAATTTTACACGTCGAGTTTCCGTCAGGTTTTCTAATATTTGAATGGCCAATATTAAAGCCAAATTTTGGATAGTATAATCATTTAACTGGAAGGTTCTTGAGTTGGATGACCTACCCACTTGCAAGTCGAGGTTGAGTGTCGAAATTATTTATTTAAGCCCATTTATAGGAGTCTAAACTTCAGTAGTTTTGATATAAAAAATTATGGGGTCAAAGACATCTATGTACAACAGCATCCCATGTCTGCATAGAAGCCAAATCACGTGATTCCCTGTGCTTTAAGCGCACTTTATATGACACTGGGTCTATTTCATTGTAATAAAGAGATCAACTACACCACAGTAGGAATACCCGAGACTAAGAGGCTTACTCGTAAAAAGACATCCATAGAAATATTTCTTTCCATGGTTTATAACAGCTGGCCCGAAATTGAGTACATAAACTCTTGTTGAATTAAATAGATGCTGCAGTATTACTCGTGCGATTTTTGCATATCTTCATTGATATGAAAAGGACACTAAGATATTCAAATTTGTATATATTGACCAATTTCGTACGTTCTTTACAGGATCATAAATAAAATTAAAGTCTTGTATTAATGGAATTTGCAAGTAGCTCTATTTACTCTGTAGAGAAGACTTGTCAAGTTAGGGCGTAGACACAAGACACTGGTAATGCCACATCTTAAATAAGGTCAATAAGATGATTCCCAAAATATATGAAGTTAGTCTCATATTGTGGTGTGGACTTCTGGCCTGAAATATATGCTTGCATATCTTGTTGCATAATGTTTAATCACAAAGTTACAGAGTTTTTAATTTTTATTGTTAATTTAGTAAGCATATTTGTTTATTTATACTAGACTGTTTATATCCTGATTTACATATTTGGGGATTTTGTTTGTGTTATTTCAGTAACTCAGTTGCCCTGCCATATACTATGTGTCTGTGTCAAACCTTAGTGTGACTGTGAACTTGACCTTTACCATATTACATTCCCTGTACAAATAACAATTTAGTGTGAACGACCCCATCTTTTCCTTGGGGCACCTTGTATATTTCAGTCACGTTTTCTGTAAGCTCAAATGACTATTACTTTACCCTTGACCAGGCAATCTACCTTTGTTAAATTGGAATCAAGTTCACATTCCTCATTATAAACCTTGTTCTAGAGTAGTTTGCGTTTATAGTTTATACAAACTTCTGCACTATCAAGGTTTTAATGTATCCTTATCTGATAATCTACGTTCATAAACTCTGTGTTTTTGCATATGAGTTAAAGTATGACGTGTTATAGTAGTAATTTCAGCTGTACATTTTTTGTTAAATTCATTTCCGGTATTTGATGGGTGTAAAATGTTGTGTATCATTAAATATATTTCATAATTATGGAAGGTAAAACTATTTAATGATGTATGGCAGGCTGTTGTTTTTACTGATTCCAACTTAGAGAATGCAATTGAATTCAATGATTACTGTCATACTCATCAACCTCCTATTGCATTAGGTTAGGGCAGAGACTTGAACTGTATATACCTCTCTAGGTGCTCCAATCTCACTGTAGGAATATGTCCTTATCATACTAATGACTATGCTTAATGGAGATTATTATAGTACGGTTGGAGTTGTGGTATATATCATCTGGAGGTTACTGTTCTTGTGATGGTGCAAAGTGTTATGATTGATGAATCCTGTATTACTGTCAAAGTATGTTTACTATATTCTAATGAAAGTTTTTTGAACCATTTTTTCAGTTGAGTAATATTTTAAGTTTGCTTTGTTTTTATGTTTAGTTGGACATGCTCTACTTATCTTTGTTATTTATTGAAAAAAGAATTTGATGGTTAACTTAATATCTCCCTTAAATTTAATGCAGGAAAGAATCTCATATTTGCTGGTGTCAAGTCCATGACCTTGCATGATGAAGGCAATGTTGAATTGTGGGATTTTTTTAGCAGTTTTATATTCACAGAGAGTGATTTTGGTAAAGACCAGAGCACTTGCTTCGACTAAAAAGCTGCGGAGCTCAACAATGCCGTTGTTGCTACTTTGACTAATAAATTGGCTAAAGAACAACTCTCCAACTTTCAGGTAACTTTTTGCGGTGAATTTTTTTAAGAGCAATTGTTATTTCATTAATTGGACTAGATTTGTATATGTAGCAACATGTTTGACACAAGAGACACTTGATAATTATGTGGATGTACTAATTCTTATTTTGCTTGATTATTTTTCTGGAAAATGAGCTATGTGGTGCTTTAAACCTTAAAGCTGTCTCTTGACCATAACCTATCTTTTAAGTCTTAACTATGTTTAGTGATTGAATCAGTTTGTCAGATATAACTTGCTTATTGGAATACATAGTTTTGATGAAATATCAAATCAAATTGTTGCCATTGTGTACTTAGTCTTGTGAATAGTTGGATATTGACAGGAATGATTTCCTATACATGTTCTATTTATATGAACTTAATTGCTATTCTATTGTGGAGATAATTTACATTTAGGCCCAGTAGAAGGTCTCAACTACTCTTTTGTGGACTGACAGAATCATCTGTAAAAGAGAAATATATTATTAATTTGCTCCTATATCTTGTTTGAAGATTTTATAAGAAAACTGATTTTGGCAATCAAGAGTGTAAAAGATTATGTCGACGTACTATTTCTTTTCTCTGTGTTTTTATTTATCTGCTTTTATAAACCTTAAAGCTGTCTCTTAACCATCATTATGTTTAATGGTGGAACTAGTTTGTTGGATATAAATTGCTAGTTTCCTGTTGGAATACATAGTCTTAATGAAATACTGAACATCAAATTGTTCCTATAGCATAGTTAGATATTGTCGTGAATGGTTCTTAATACATGTTCTAGTTGTATGAATTTCATTAGTTGTTTCTGATGTGGTGATGATTGATGTTTTAGTCGACCAAAAAGTCTGAACTACTGTTTTGTGGACTGACAAAAGCCTTTGTTGTTACATTGCTTGTATATCTTGTAGAAGATTTATAGGAGATTAGATACCGACAGTTGGTAGTTATTTTAAACTTGTTAATTTTAATGAATTGACTTATATTGTCATACCTAAATAGCAAATAGCTTCTTCTTCTGTAGATCTTGTCTCTCTAAGGAGAAGCGACTGATTCTACCATAGAGGCCAACGATAGCCTAATGGTGGCTTTCTAGCCACAAATGTATAAAGTCAGACAATTATTCATTGTGTTAACATTCCTGCATCAAGTATAATGATCTTTCTACTAATGAATATTAAAATAGTCTTCTATCTATACTTGTTTTCTCATCTTTCTTTCATCGTAGAAATTAGAAATTCAGTCTTGAGTTACAGGATACTGATAAAGAGTAATCAATATATACATCAAAATTTATAATCAGGCCACAAATGCATCTGAACGACTAACTATGTAAATGTATAGCTGGAAAAATATTTATCAACTGGATCAACTAGCTGTACAAATCTTACTATTATTTCTAGGAAGATCTTTATTGAGGGATAGATACTGGATATAGTCTTGCTGGAATAGGACACTGAATATATGTATAGAAGGTAAAGGCTTGGGTCCTTTTACCCAGTCATGGATATTGCAAAGAGTGCTGAGCAGCTATGATATACTTGATAATAAGTCATAACCAAGACTTTGTCTGTTTGTCCTCATTATGGCAGTGGTTGAGGCTCCAATGTACTTGTGCTATGACTTATTCTTATGGATCATTGACTAAATTTATAAGTACCGGAGCCTCCATTTTTGTCAGCCCCTTAACTGTTTCTCCAACCACTGCAGTTCATTACTGCTGATCGTAGTCACTTGCATTTTGTCATGAATGCTTTTGTTTTACGTGTCGAGACACTTGACATTCTTGTTCCTGGTTGGACCATCCCCAAGGTATTCGCATAAGCTGTTGACAGAGTAATGGTTCCAGAGTTTTAACCAAAGAAAAGCGTCGAAATTGAGACTAACGAGAAAGCCACAAACCTTTCTGCATCTTCTATAGATGACAGTGCAGTCATCAATGAACTAATCATGAAGCTAGAGCAGTGCTGGGAAAGGTTAGTCATCCAGGTTTAAGATAGAGCCAATTCAGTCCGAGAAGGTCCCTCTTTTTAATTATAAGGGCGTGTCTTACACTTTAGAATTGTTAGTCATGTTTATCATAGGTTAGTAGGCAATCCCAGTGTATGCTAATATTTCACCTTAACAAGATGTGACTAAGCTTGAGTTGTTTAATTTGTTTAACAGAATCACCATAACAAGCTGTGAGCCAACAACATGTTGGAGGGGGTGTCTTATTTTAGAGCGAGCAAAAAATCATTTTTTTGTTGTAAATTATAGAGATAGCACACTTAATTTTACATCACGATTGAACATGCTCTGTTAACTGCACTGGCCGTCTAGCACACATGACTACATGAGGGCATGAAATTATAGCATCCCTGAGTTATAACATCTACAAGCAGCGACGATATACTATCTTACAAAGAATGTTGGAAAGCAAGGATAAACAAAAAGTTGAGATATTTCTTACTTTCTTACAGATCATGAGAACATTTCCGGATTAAAAAAAAAAGAAAAAAAAGAACAATTCTGGCCTCTTTGTAAAGGTTGTATTCTATGTAAATCTGGTTATAAAGAAACTTGTACTTTATTCTCTCAAATTGTTTACAAAAATTGTAAATGTAAGGTTGAACTCTGTATAAACAAATTTGACACTCTGTTGTACTGACTAAAGAAAATGCAGGCTATAAAAAATTGTGTGTTCTTACTTACTCATGATGGATCTACATTAATGCATAAATAAAAACCATAGTCTACTTGTAGACATGCGGAGGAGGTTCTAACCAGTCAATTGACTTAGTTGTTGTATCTGAAGATACAGTACCACCTTTATACTTGTATTCAGGTAAATCACTGCTGCCACCCTCCTCCTCCTCCTCCATCAAGTTTGAAGAATTAATTGACTTAAATTCAATTAATTCACCATCCTCCTCTAACGAATAAATAATGCACCCGTACTTGGAAAATTGATATATCTTGTTGGGTAAAACTCCATTATTTTTCATATCATCTTGGTTAATTTTTGCAACTTGATCATTGTTCTCGCTGAAAAATAGTGATACAACGCCCAAGCTACTTACAGGAATCCACTCCTTGTTTGACCAATTATATTTCTTTATACACGGTTTGCCGGGTAAAGCAACATTTTTCTTTTCAAACAGGACAAAATATGTCATCATCAGCTCTCCATTCAACTCGAACCCTCTGTATTGCCTCGATGAACGGACATTTAGACGAAACAGCTCGTCAACAAACAGACTTTCAAACTTAAATTCTCCATCAACAATATTATAGGAAGCTAGCTGTCCATAAGGAGAGACCATGTACAAAATTCCACCTAGGTACACAGGGTCGCAAGGGCAAGGCTTAAAATTAGCAACTGTATTAAATTCTTTAGCAGTCCATTCTTTGTCACCATTGCGATATGAAAAAATAGTAACTTTCTCAGCATCGCAAGTGTCTACAATAGAGAAGACACAATCTGATGAATCAGGTTGGGAGGAAGACGTTAATGTGAAATATTGGAAAGGACATCGATATTTAATTGTTGGGAGGGTGATGACCTTTTTAGTAAAAGGCGACAACAATAAGATGTATTTTCGTTTCCAGAAATACAATTTCCGTTTAGCGATCCAAATAAATAACCAATTAGGGTTGAGGAGGATTGATGAAACATATTCACAAGAAAGATGAGATGGGATACCAAATTTAGATAATGATATATTTTGAACTGAAGCTGGGTCGGGAGATGATGGGTCATGGAGTTGGAATTCAAACAGACTGCGGTCAAAACTTAGATACCAGAGTAATGGTCTTTTTATAGGATTTATGGGATCATGAGCATGCAGCCACTTCTTGCAAACAACACGAAAACGAAGCTGGTCAGCGAGGCAGAGTTTGCCAAGAATTTCACCCAGTAGATTGGGATCGAGTTCAGACCATAAGTACTTGATATCTTCTTCTTCTTCTTGTTTTGCATGATCCTTATTACTTTCACCAAGGTTTTCTTTTGGCTCACGCAACGAGTAATGCTGAGTATCGAGTAGTTTGTGTAATAATGCGAGAAAGAAATTAAGAATTGAGAGGATGAAGAAACCAAGCATCTTTATTTGATCACCAAACATCTTCGTTAGATCTTGCCCTTTAATATTTTGCTTCGTTCGTCTCACACACTTGAATTAACGAAATCCAGAACTCTTCTTTTTCCTTCAAGTCAAATAAAAAATAAATATATTATGAGCACCTTAAATATATACAACTGGGAAAATGCTCCGAGTAGTGTTGCAAATAGGATTTGTTTGTTTGTTATGCTCAAGTAGGATTGGTACACACTTAACCAATCAGAAAAGAAGTATGAATTATTTTAGAACCTGACTTCTAAATTGTAGTTAAGAATTTTCCTTATTTACATTCTCACCCTACCTCATTAACCATGATTAGTTAACACTTCTAATTTAATTACAATAATGATTTTATTTAACATATTTATAAATACATAGTTTTTTGATAATATATATTATACAATTAAAACTGATCTTAAACAATTTTAATCTAACTCAACTACAAATCCAAATGAAAATACATAGCACAAAAACTTGATATTTTTCAAGTTAATTACAACCACCATTAAAACCTGTGGCAGTTATTTACATTCGGAGCCAGGAGCTTCAAACCAAACGGTCTTGGAGTTGTTACCAGGTGGTCGGTGGTGTTTGGTATAGTAACCAATCATTTTTTTTTTTTGTTGAATTATGTTTCAATTTTGTGGATCCTGAAACAATTACAAGTACATGTTATTGTTATATGATGGAATGGAATACGGAGTATTTTTCTTATATGTCTTTTTACTCATGTTTATTTTATAATTATATTTTTATATAATTATTATTTTCAATAATATATTTTCATTTTAATTTAATTAATTTAATATAAATTTAATTAATGATATGCATGGTTTAAACTTATTTTATAAAATTTTAAAATAAACATGTCATTGACGAAATTTGAACCTTGAAATTTTAGTAAATTAATTTAATCACATAATATATCTACTCATTAAATCTAACAATTCTGATTTTTTACTAAAAATCTAACAATGATTATTCGTTGTATACGAATTTCTATTATATTTTGTTAGTTATTGGAAGATATGTAAGAAATTTTTGGGTATATATTAGTTATTGCAGGATCATGTTTTAAATTAAAAGTTAACGATTTTAATTAGAAAAAATATTATTGACTGAAAGATACGATATTTAAATGTTTATAAAAGGTAATATCATCAATTAAAATCTTTTATCATAATACATGAGTTAAGATGTACTTAGACAATCAACAAAATTTAAATTATTTTAGTGTCATTCCAAAATTTTAGATCAATCATTTTATATTTAAAATTTTCCTTATTTACCATTCTTATACTATTATACTAACCATGATTATTTAACAGTTCCAATATAAATATAGTAGTTACTTGATATTTACGCTCTTTTGATTTACAATTAATCATCATAATTACATTATTACATATTACAAATTAATTTTCATAATATATATAAGGGTCAATCAGAATTTACATCTAAAATTAAAACAATCATATCATTCTCATCCTTATACTTTACTTATCATGATTACTTAACAATTTTTAAAAAAAAACAAAATTTATTTTATTTATTAAATGCATAAATTACACATTTTTTAAAGTGATAAAATATTTATGAATTTATCAATCTTTTAATTTAAAATCAATCAAAGTTAAACTATAATATATTACGAGCTAATATTAATAAATACCAAATACAATCATACTATAATATATATTCATATATTATGAATTAATTTTCATAAATACTTACCAATTAATTAATCACAATTTTTAATTTAAAATAAATCACAATTATATTATTATATATTAGCACATTTCATCCCACTATAAATATATAGAACCATCTTTCCAAAATTACGTATTTATAACTGATTTTAATACAAATATATTGTTTAATACATGAGTCTATTTTATCTATATTATATAATATTATATTTTAATATCTCAAACTCTTGATTTAAAATCATAAGATGCAATAAAATTTTAATAAATGCATTATTATTGAATTAAAAAATTTAAATTTAAAAATATTTACCACACTATTTTAAATATGCTTTCAAAATTTAATAATATAAATTTTAAATTAATAAATAATAAAAAAAATCTAGGCTCAACCGGTCTAAATATAAAAATAAAATTTAAAACAATTATCATCAACATTTTATTTATGAGTATTCTTTAATCAATATATATATATATAAAGGAGACATTTTATTTATGAGTATTTTATTTTATTTTATTTAAATATTTTATAGAAAGTACGATCTTCTTAAATTATATATTTTTTATATAAGTTAATTATACTTATATTAGGAAAATTTATTCATAAATTCAATACTATTGTCATAAAAAAAGTTACCGTATTTTAAAAAAAAAGAATTGATGTGTTAACATAATTCACCGTATTTAAAAAGAAAATAATTGATGTGTTAACATAATAAAAGAACAATCTCATGCAAGAATCCTAAATAAATACAGGAGTATCTATAATATAAAGAGAAAATAAGATGTGTTTTCATTTTCTAAAACTCCAAAAATTTTAGAAAGTCTAGAGAAAGTATAAATTGGAATTCACTCTATTTTTTAGGTTTTGATTTTAAGGAAAAAAATTGTTGTGTAAGATAAGTATCATCAATAATATGTAATGAATTTGGAATTTCGATCCCAAACGAGAGCGGCTCGAAACATGTTTAACGGGAAGACGGCTCACTATAAAAGATTGTACTAGCTATTAAAATACCATATTGATGTTATAAATTTTATTTTATTTTTAGGATTTGATTTTTATGGATAAACATTATCATTCAAGTAATATATGTAAAAGTTAGGTTTTTGGTCTTAACGAGAGAGCGGATCAATAGTAATAACCGTGTTTAAGAAGAAAGCGGTTCATTAAATAAGACCGTATAAAAATTGTTTAAATATATATTACATAAAATAAAATGTTTTATTGGAAGTAGAATACGAGGACGGTGGAGATGTTATATACGATTTTTTTAAAACTATACATCTTTTTTCCTAAAAATCCTTTATTTTAACTTTTTTATACAAGTTTATCTATAATATACAGAAAATATAAGATGTATTTTCATCTTTTAAAACTCTATAAATATTAGAAAGTTTAAAGAATATAAAAATTGGAATTTACTCTCTTTATATAGTGAAGTTAGAATTTCGCTTTCAAATAAGAGCGGCTCAAAACGTATTTAACGGGAAGAGGGCTCGCTAGAAAAGATTGTATTAGTTATTAGAATTTGATATTGTAGTCATAATTTTTTTATTTTTACGGTTCGATTTTATGGATAAAAAAAATATTATATAAGTCTTTATAATATATGTTAAAAAGTTGGGATTTCGGTTTTAAAGAGAGAGCGGCTCAATCGACAGAATCGTATTTAACAAGAAATTGGTTCATTAAAGAAGATTATTTAATTATTAAAATTTAATATTAATATTATAATATAACGTAAATGTATTGAATTTTTTTAAAAATAAAAATTGTAATGCCGCCGCGAAACGCGGCTTTATCAACTAGTTATTCAATAATTAATGGGACAAAAAATTGACCTAGCAATATATATGAATTATTTAAAAAATTAAAAATATTCTAAAATAATATTAGACATTACTTGATGTATAAATTATAAATTAAAAAATAAAGTTCATTAAATAGTCAATAAAAATATTGTTAGTGAATATTTTCTTATCAATTTGGTCGGTGCAAATATTCTTATAAATCACTATTTTTTATAGATAATTAATTCATCAGGGGCATACCACATCTACAAAAAGTCAAAGTTTCTTAAATCACCATTTTTCTTTAGGTAATTAATTTATCAATAAAAGAGCATACAACATCTAAAAAAAAATAAAGATGGGACAAATACATTCATATCAAGGTTTTTCTCATCCAAACTAGGATCCTTGATAAGATCTTGAATTGTAGTACATCCCTCGCTTATATTAATGAAATATATAGTCTTTTTGGTAAAATAAAAGAACTTGCTCTCACAAATAGAAAAAACAAAATCTAATATACGGATAGACATGCATAATCCACTAATATGCAACTGTGTCTTAAAGTGATATTTGAGATCAAATTTTTGAGCTATAATATTTGAAGCCTTTTAATTTCAAATTGTGATATTGAGAGTCTTTTTTCGTTTAACATTTATTTTATTGCAAAAATAAATTAGTTATTTTAGAAGTACATATTTTCAAAGTTTTTTCGGAATAAATAACTTATTTTTTAAAAATAAGACGGACCCATAACCGGAGAGAGGGGAAAGAAAAGGGGAGACGAATACAAAAACAAAACACATACACAAAAAAGGACTCTTCCGATGATCGCCAACGAATAATCATTAAAATCCTGACGGCCATCATTTGGCGCTGCCGCCGCCGGGGACGAGATACAACGAATTCCTAAGTTGGAAGACAAGGATTATTGAGCGACGGGAGTCGGAGTACAACCTGTTCGAGAAAAGTTCTTTGAAAGGAAACCGTAGAGAAGGGTTTTTTTTGGTACCCGCTAAACTAAACTGGAAGAATGAATTCTGGTAATGGGTAATTTTTGTTCGTTTGCAATCACCTCTCTATGTTCTGAGGCACCAAAGTTGCAATATTGAAACAGCCCATGAAAGATTAGTTGTTGGCCATATCTTTGGTTCAGTTGACACACGGGAGGCCGGTGAGATTGCTGCGGTATGTTGGGGGCTGTGGAAACCTCGTAATGACTGGGCATGGCAGAGAAAAAGAAGGTTATCTGTAGTTGATGTGGTGGAGTTGACAGGAGCTTACCTCAATCAGTGGACGAAGGCCCAGCAGAGTATTCTTAACACTCCTTCATTTCATGAAAATGATGGAGCGGAATATGGAGCATTAGTTCCTACCGATGCTATCATCATTTTTATTTGAGTTCAATAAGTTTCCTTATCCTGGAATTGTAGTTAGCCCGGAGCAGGAACTTGAAGTGATCAAGTATGCACAAACAAGCTCAAAACCATCCGCTAGCATCACATCCCAAAAAACCTTTGTTGGCACAAAACCTACTCCTGCTGTTGCTGCATATACTTCAAGGGGCCCTTCATCAAGTTATCCGGGTATATTCGGAATGTTGGCACAGATTTCGATGTTCTTACTCCTCTAGCTATGGGAGCTGGTCAGGTTGATCCAAACCGCGCCCTGAATCCAGGGCCTATATACGATGCCACAACACAGGACTATCTCAACTTCCTGAAAGGTTCCCGGAGCAGTGCTATAGTTCTTGCGTGCCTGCAGAACTAATATATGAAGAGTTTCTGCTAGATTAACTGGGTTGGAGGGTATCACAAACCTTTATATTGATGCTAGCAAGCAGGAAGATAGATGAGTACATGGAAAGTAGCAAGTCTAGTTCATTTCCATGGGAAATGTTATATCCAGAGCATTTTTTTTGCATCCAGAGCAAATTGCTCTGGATATAACATTCTCTATAGGCTTTGGTTAAATCCAGAGCAAATATTTTGCATACAGGGGGGCTTTTGCTCTGGATATAAAATTGTTGCCCTGGATTTAAAATTTTCCCATATACTATTCAGAGGGAATTTAAGCACAATCTAAATTCCTATATTTATACTGATAAAGCTGGACCTGGATGACAAATCATATGGTGGTTACTAAAATTTGCAAATGTGATGAAGTTAAGAAAGTATGCTGTTGGCAACCATATTTGAATAACGCTGAGAAGTTCGGTATCTGAATATATAAATCAGGTTTGTCAGGGTTCGCATTGCTTTTACAAGGTGATAGTATGGCACATTGCAAAAAGGCAAAAATGGTGAAAGTTGAGCCTTCAAATTTGGTCAAAAAAAAAAAGGCAGACACCAGGTGACAGGCAGGTGTTACGAGGGGACACCAGAAATATTCTAAGGAATGTGTCATAAGATTGTTGGTAGAAACGGAGAGTTAGTGCCATTATCTGAAGAACCGAAGAACAAAACACATTTGATGAATGGCTTCGCTTCTGAATCTCTCAGAACTCTTTGCTTGGCACCGGACCTGGGAACTTCAAAGTTAGATACCAGGGTGGAATGAGTGGTCTGATTGTGCATAGGAAATTATCTGTGAAACCAGAATTGGGGATGCTTCATTTTTCTGGAGCATGAGGCGTGACGCCTCATTGGATCCATCAAACTTGCATGGTGGCTGTCCTGTGATTACTGGAAAAGAACGGAAAGTACCAGAACAGTGCTATTGTTCTGGCTAGCCTGCAGAATCTCTACAAAAGAATGGTTTCGGGGTCTTTCACTTATCCAATGACTGAACAGAACGATCTTAACATATGCTCAAGTACTTCTTTCCGTCAGGTAACTAACAAATCAACCATTAATGATTCTTTTCGCTTTCCTTTCTAGGAGCCTAATATTGTTCTATTTTCTTCATCGCTTGTTCATTGTCTTGCTCAGTAGTCAATAACGTATGTAAGCAGATTTAAAACACTTGTTCTTAACTTAGTACCATAAAACATGAATTACTAGACACGTTTATAATGACATAACCTATAGGGCCACTAAGGGTGTTTTTCTATGAACATATTAGATGACCTTCGATTATATTTCTTACCACAATAGTATCTTTACGGTTATATGTACGTCCCAAGTGTCAAGTTTTGTTATTGATATAATTTTGTTTTGTGGTAAAATTTACAACGTATATGATTACATGTGTTTCAATTTTCAGCAATGATTTTAGGATAAACTAAATAGATAAGCTGGCCTCAGAAAACATCATTTACTGGTCTGCTCTATATTGAACTCTTTCCTTAATTCACTGAATTTTTGCAATTATTAGACATACTTTAATTCTTGTAGTTGCATAATCTGTTCCAAGTTCGTTTAATGTCGTACTTTTTGATTGATTATTTAATATTTTTGTCTGCTATCTCATTAAAAGATTAGCCCCTTACAGCAAAAAACAAACAAACATCGTATGTAGTCTCCTTATGGCTATGATTTAAGCTAAGTATTTATATAAATATCCCTTTAAAGTGGTTCTTATAAAGAAACCCAATATATGAGTATTCACCTACCTAGGAAGATACTACTTCTAATTGACAAACCGTTTGTAAAAAGTTTGTACTATGGCTTACACCGTTTGAACTGGTTGGTCAAATGCATGAGATGCCTATGTATTTTTAAAGCATAGCTGGTTCTGTTTTTAATAAATCCCCAATATAGGTAGCATTATCTAGGCTACGGTAGGGTCTAACCAATGTAAGTAGCATATCTCGGCTACGGCTAGACTCGAAATCCCCAATATAGGTAGCATTATCTAGGTTACGGTAGGGGTCTAACCAATATAAGTAGCATATCTCGGCTACGGCTAGACTCGAAATCCCCAATATAGATAGCATTATCTAGGCTACGATAGGTCTAACCAATGTAAGTAGCATATCTCGGCTACGGCTAGACTCGAAATCGCCAATATTGGTAGCATTATCTAGGCTACGGTAGGGGTCTAACCAATATAAGTAGCAGATATCGGCGACGGTTAGACTCAAAATCCCCAATCTACGTAGCATTATCTTGGCTACGGAAGGGGTCTAACCCATATAAGTAGCATATTTCGGCTACGGTTAGACCCAAAAATCACCAATATATGTAGCATCACCCATAGCTACGACACAGATCGATCTCCCTTGTTGCTACCATATCAACGTCTATGGCAGTACTGTAACCACTAAAATGATTTAAATTGTTCGAGTTTTCAATTCTACCAGTCATGAGCCGCATTACTATAATAAATTTACTCATCTCATTGCAACGTAAAGATTGCATTTAATTTTAGGGGCAAGTATGGGCTACGATTTTAATAAATTATAATTGTGGGCGTTCTTATCATATGGAAGTTCAAATATATGGCTTGTTATAATATTATCATGACTCTACGGCCTAAGGTTTCTGCTAAGTCCTAAGACGAAATAGCTTTATGGCCCTTAAGCCTACTTCAACCTAAGATCAAAACCTTTAACCTAAGGCTCTTCATGCCTATCAAGTAACAGAATTGAACACAAGTCACCTATCGTTCTTACCCATAAAACATCATTCGTATTTTTCAAACTTATCATTTTCTATGCTAGGTCAAATTATGTGTGAGACTCAGGGGCCATTTGTTAAATCTGAACAGAAATTTCTGAATGATTAAAATTTCTGGATGATTAATTAATCTGGATGACTAATTAATCTGGATAACTAATATTTGTGGATGGTTAATTTAATATCATTAAAATGAGTCAATTATATACATCTTACCTAAAAAAAGGTACATTTTATTAATTTTGTTTTGAATATTTTTGAACTAATTTTGAACTAGTGTGCTAAATTTTTTGTACAAAAATATCCAAACAAAATTAATAACATATTCTGGTGTCTAAAAACTGAATATAAAAATTAAGTATTCAATAAATCAAAAAAATTTATTCCATTTGTCTTCTTTGAAATGTATCTTTTAAGAAAATAACATATGTAAGAAAAAGATGAATTGTATAATCTATTTTCTTGATTACTCCTCATTAATGCATTAAATAGAATTGAATTATTTATGTATACAAATTTGTCAAATTTACCATAAAATTTAAGGAATAATAATTTAAAATTGAAAGAAAATAAGTATAAAAAATATATGTTGTATATTAATGATATAATTAAGTCTAATGGGTGCTTTCAAAAAAAAAGTCTAATAGGTATAACCAAATTGGATATTCAATTTTTTTGAACCATTCAGCTAAGTTTTTCACACGGTGTCGTCCAGTTACTTTTCTCACTCATCCAGCAATTTTACAAATTTAACAAACAGGTTGAACCATCAGACAAGTCTCGTCCAGTAGTTTAGGTGTCATTCATGTGTAAACAAATGACCCCTCAATCACGAAGTATCACTTGCCTTGGCGTTAATTTTCTCTGTTACTGATTATTAAATTTTAAATTAGTAGGTTTCATATTGTTTATCTTATTAGTGGTTGTTGTTATATTGTCTGTTTCATAGTCTCATTTGGCTACAATTGCTTTAACTGTGTCATTAGTTTCATTTCTTATTCTACCTACTTCGGATCTGTCCAAGTTGAAAACTCTTATACATCTAGAAATTATTTTGACTTTAATATTACCAACATTAAGAATTTATCAATACCTTTTATATCCGTATAAATTAAAACATTTCACCCATATTAAAACCAATATATGTAGCCTCTTACAGCTACGGTTTGGGTCGATTTCGAAACCAACTCAAATGAAAGCTAGAATATGAAAGCCAGTAATGCGGTCTTTCTTTAACAAGTATGGCCTTTATAGCTCCCTAGTGTCTGGAAATTTCACAGCCATCGGTATCCAGTTGGTAACTAGAAACCATATAGGCATATGTGTTTATTCATGTGGTACAATATGGCAATCTACCCGGACAGATTATGTTCTATTTATTACATTCTGCAGCTTATTTTGTTCAAAAGATTCTCTATAATTCTGCATTAAAACCGCTATGTTCATCTACATTTTTCTACCCATTCTGCATTATTTAATTTATGCATTCCACATTGCTTCATTTTCTGCCTTCTGTTATGTTTTTCTGTAATCTCTATTGTTTTATTTGCTGCAATCCGCATTGTTTTATTTTATTTTTATATTATGTTTCTCTTGTATCCTCTTGCCACAAGAAGATTGACCGGGAGACATCAAATTCGTCATAGAACCTATATATGTAGCTCCTTACGGCTCATTTTGCCTACAGCTACAGTTGGAATTGGTCTCCCGATTACTTCTTGATTGTTTGTAACCCACTGGCATCTCTTATGACTTAAATCCATTTTGTGGTTGTAAAACAATCATGTATCTCTGGTTGATTTTGATTACTCATCTAGTTAATTCTAATTAATTATATATCAAGTATGAAGTATGATGGAAGTTCTAATATCATATCCACCTAATTGTAAATTTACGATTATTGATAAAGTTTATCTTTTCTTTTAAAGCGGTTCATTCTTTTAAAGCATTTCACTTATAATTCAGCTCCTGATTGTGTCCAAACAATCAAGGCAAGAGCCGAAACCTTGATCACTCACTTTAATACTCTTACTGTACTTGGTCTCAGAAAGATACATCTTCTATTACAATGAATTGCATGCTATAATCATCTCAGACAGGGCTTTGAGTTCTCTTGTTCAATTTTAAGTACTCAGATGATTATCCCGAACCAAGCTCATTTTGTTCATGGCTTATTAGTACCAAATGCTCCAAAGAGAGAGGCATCGCTCTCGGATTGCCGAATATGAATCGTTGTAATTTTGTTTCTCCCATTTGGATCACGTAGTCTTGGTTTCGCTCCTATGGCTTCCTAAAGAAAGCCTAGTAACCACGGAGGCATCTGATGGACTAATAAAATCACCTACGTTCCCTACGACCTTACGGGATGATCCCCTGTGGCAATTAAAGCCCATAACGGAATAATAAGCCCGATCCAAGATAGTAAGCCCAGCCCAAGTGCAATATATAGAGATCAGAAAATAGATTTAAAGGGAGGGGATCGATGACAGAGAGGGAAGAGGACACGAGGCATGTTGTGACCTCACCACGTGGAAGGGAAGAGGAGGAAAAAAGAGATATAGACAGAGAGAGAGGGGAAAGAAAAGGGGAGACAAATACAAAAACAAAACGACACACATACACAAAAAAGGACTATTCAGATGATCGCCAACGGATAATCATTAAAATCCCGACGGCCATCAGGTAATATCCTCTCTTTTATACATACACCAATTTTTCCTTTTCGTATTTGGTGGTTCATTCTTTATCTGAATTTTTATACCATGCAGAGACCGACACAAGCGACTGACATTGTAAGATGCTTTAAGTATCACTCCGTTCACAATTCGTTCCCCACTGACGCACCAACTGATCACCAACTATGGAAGTTTGACACACCATAATTTGTACGTCTTCTATTTTTCCTGTTCATGGCGCTGCTTTTTTCCTCATGCTGCTGCTACTTAATTTCTTTCTTCTCCTTTTTTGATGGATCTCCTCATGGTCTTCACACATTCATTTTGATTGCATCGTGCACCCCGTCGTGTGAGTTTTACTTGTTGACTCAACTACTTGCTCACGTCAAGCTACCATGTGTTAAAACTCTGAAGCTTTTTGCGTTGCCTCTCGGTTTGTGAAATGAGTTGTAGAGCCAAGTTAGACAAAGGTTGATCAAAAAGTTTATTAACTATTACCTCTAAACTAATCACAAGGCGGAAACCACTTGGTACCTCCAGCTTTCCCCTCAGTTATCAACCCCCTAGAAAACTTGATGTTGAACATAATCCTTAAATTTCCCTGTCGCTTCGAATCTTTTAGGACGCACATTACTTCCTTTGGAACAATCTCTTCATGGGTCACCTGAGTGACACTGTTAATGGGAAAATAATACCCTCCCTGATACAGTACGACCTGTCGAAGCCTCTGAAACAGTAAGCCATTTCCATCTGGAGGCAAACACACTGTGATGTTTCTCTTAGACAAGATCTGCAGGAATAATGTTTGGCTGCTCATCTATTATGATTATGCTGATCTACATTCATGCTGTGAAGCAATGGAACTACAGAGCTTCAGCTTTTACTGGATTATAACAACAATTTGCAAATGTTGGAGCATTTTAAAACCATCACCATTACCATTACCTCTATGCAGTCTTTATAAAAAGAAGTAGGTCATTACATAGTGGTAAATTATGAATGTAATTATGAATGTTGAACCAACATCCATAATTTCTATCAGACAGACTAATTTATTAAGTGGACATTATAAATGTTGTTTTCAAGAAAAGGAATTGGAGAGGGGGAGGGGGACTATGCTTACATGATACCAGATGAACATAATTGAACAATACAGTATTAATAACAAATGTTAATATGCAGTTTAAATAATTTTTCCGAAAATATTAGAATTCTGTTTTATCTGCTTTTTAAATTCTTTCAGTTAGGTTCTACAAAATGGAGATGTACCCACCTACAGATAGAAGTTTATAAAACCGTAATTGACTATATTTTAAAGAACTTGTTTCAGATTGAAAAATGCCATTTGATTGAAATAAGTTGATCAAGCATGATTCAACTCCAGCCCACTGATAACATACATACTGCAAAATAGCATCAGCTATGGGGATAGAGCAACACCATATTAGGGCTGGCAATTTTCGACCCGCGACCCGAACCCGACCCGAACCCAACCCGCATGGGTCGGTTTCGAGTTCGGGTCGGTTTCGGGTTGACCCTAACTTGACCCGAAAAAATCGGGTCGGGTTCGGGTTACCCGAAACTGACCCGAATATATAAATATATATATATATATATATATTATATATATATGTATATATAATTATATATATATATATAATTATTTTTAATGTATATATATATATATATATTATTTTTAATATATATATTATTTTTTATATATATTATTTTTAAAATTTTCAAAAATCAAATTTCGGGTCGGGTTACCCGAAACTGACCCGAAACCCATTCGTGTCGGGTTCGGGTTGAGCACCTATACCCATTAAATTTTCGGGTCGGGTTCGGGTTGGGTCAAAAATACGACCCGAGTTTGCTGACCCGACCCGAACCCGACCCGAAACCCGAAATTGCCGGCCCTACACCATATACATCATCCTTATGCTTCATTCATTGTTCTATTACAAGTTCCTGTATAATCATTCCAACATTGCACGGCGGTATCAAAGAAAGATTTATTAAGTTCTTCTTATATTACTTTGACATGACTTTTCAGATTTTTCCTATATCAAAGCAATCTAGATATTTGATTCTTTATTATGATTATTATCAAATGATCGGCAAGAAGTGACATATTCGCTCCTGCCCTTCCCATTCTGCATTTCATGGAACATGGAATTAGTAACCTATACAACCCTATTCCTTGACTTTAGCACTTTAATAATTACTCTTGTTATATAGTCAGGAATAAAAGAATGAAGCATCATTAGTTTCATCTTATAGCATAAAACTGAAAATTATGGCAAAAATTATGATACTTATGCAGAAACCAGTGCAGGAGTATATCATTACAACAAAGCTAGACGAACAAATATCCCCTCTTGCAAAAAACAACTCTGGCTATCTTCTTCATAAGCAGTTCCATCATAAAGCTTTTCAAGACTGCAAGGCAATGTATTCTCAAATGGAGGAGCTTACAGGGGAACTGCTTTTCTACCACATGCTTCCCTAAAGGATACTCAACCATATCACAAGTGTTTCTTAGGTTTAAGTTGAAGGACGTGGGTAAATTATAGGTAGCTCCGGTGGGAGCACCGACAATGATGATAGCACATTAGCACATGACCATACAACTTCACCATGGTACTGATTGTAGACAGCTCTTTATATCTTAGCTAATCATTTAGAAGGGCAATCTAATGAACCACAGCGCTCAAAATTCTTCTGAACCATCTCAAAGCACCGAACCAGAAATTCCTCCCTCTCCCTCTCTCTCCCCCCTCTCCCTCTCCCTCTCTCTCCCCCCTCTCCCTCTCCCTCTCTCTCTGTTAGTGTAATTGTCATTTGTTTTAGTACCATTTTTAAGCACTTTAAATTGGGATGATTAAATGACTGGACTCTCGATAAATCTTAGGGATCAGCCACGATTTATGTAATTTAGGATTCTAGTGATTCGTCTGTATCAAGATTCAAAAGTATCACAATTTACTCCTTATTTTAACTTTTCTGCCTTTAACTACATCGACTTCATAAATATCTAACCATAATGCAACTTCAAGGTGAAGGTGATTCTTGATGGTAATTAAGGCCTTAAAATAGTCTGCATAACTGTCTTATTTAGTTGACTTGACTTGGTCGATGAATTTTTTTTTTTTGGTTTATTGGAGGTAGTTGGGTACTTGCCTGAATAGGAGTTTAAAATGCAATACATGCATTGTTTTTTTTTTGGTTTATTGGATGGGTGCATTCAATTGCTAGCGGACCTAAAAACGTAGATTAAATGAGATATGGATTGAGTAGATGGTACTGATATAATTGTTGGGTGATACTGGCCTGGGTGAAGGTATAATACATGCACAATTATCTCATGTTTCGGATGGGTAGTTTATTTCTATACATTTGTTATAAAAGTTTTTACAAGAAATTTGTTGCGACGAGTGATTAATGCTCTTCTGGTCGTGAAACCTCGTCATTTGGTTATGAAAACAGATCTTTATTTGGCCTTTTATTTAAAACTAGTTATATTTGTCACTAGAGTCAAGAAAGCAAAATGCAGTCACTATAGTAAGACCATTCTTAATTCATTCATTTTGTGTTTTTTCTTTCCTTTTTATTGCCTTATTTGTCATTTTACTCTCTAGACTGATCTGAGTCAACAGATATTATAAGGACAGAGTACTACATTTTGAAAAACCATCTTGCTTTGATTTTCCTGTAATCTAGGCAGCACATCCTCACATCTAAACTGAAAATACCAAGGAGCTATCCCAAACTTAAGATATTATTGGAGATATTATGAAAATTAAGGTTGATTCTGAACTCCTGTAGCAAAGTGACAAAGCATAGTTTATATAATTAAGATAGGGCAAATTTACTTATATGCTACATTAGTATAACTTAAATGTTATGTGACAGACCTGGTATATTGCAGAAAAAAAAAATTAAACAATCTAAGGTTCACAGTTTTGCTGTTATCAAATACTCCCTCCTTTCCTTTTTACTAGTCTCTTTTGAAAAAATTACACTTTTTAAGAATATGTTAGTCTGGTAATATTTTCCTATATGTACCCTTAATTATTGCTTTGAACAATGAGGATACAGAAGTTTTGAAAGAGTTAAACCTGGGGAAGTAGTAAATAAAGGAATAGTTTTGGAAAATTACACATAGATTTGTTTTGAAATAAGAGAATGACATGTATTAATGGACAAATTTTATTTTGAAAACAGACATGTTAAAGGGAACGGAGGGATTAGTTTTATTTTTAAAAAGGTATTTATATTTAGATTTGTCTTCTAAAAGCAACATGATACTTCTAAACTCATTTCATGAAAGGGACAGTACTTAATAATTAAGATAGACCCAAGGTACACAATGGAAAGTTTTTATTACAAGGATTGTTCGTTAAAAAATGATAGAGAGCTTGACAAAGTTCCTTCTTCTTCTCCTCCCTAGTCCCTATTACTTAAATTTTCTCCTTCCTTTAATAAATCGTAGAAGTTCCTGAAATTTTGTTAAGTGCTATTTGTGAACTTTTAGGATTAATTCTTCCATATTTTTGTTTTTTGTGATTATGAAAAAGTGTGCTTCTATGGAATGGAAAATTTGATGTATTTACATATGGCATTGACCAGGAAACTATTAGGTCATTTACTCCAATAGTTGGACTTCCTTCTGCAATAAGACTTTTATTAGAAAATATAGATATGGGAAATGACGAAATGGCTCTTTGTTAAGGAATAAACATAATTCAGTTTCATTTTATATATACATGCTTTCATGAAAGGATTGCATATGAAACTTGTTCCTTGCATGCTGCAGGTTCGCTGCTGAGATATTCCACGATTTGCATGAAGAAGTGATGGCAACAGCTACAAGAGGCCATGGTCTAGTAGTTCGTGTAAAACAACTTGAGACAGAGGTCCCTCTAATCGAAAAGGCCTGTCTGTCACAAACGAGTCCCTCAGTTTTCTTCTCAAATGCAGGTTTGGATTTCACCTAGTCTCCAAGTACGATTCCCCCGCTATTGGTTTTAATCTCATTTTCATCAGCATGCTGAGAGCTGTACTTTAAAATTGACTAGTCTGTGAGGTCAATTTTACTAAATAGTCTGATACAATGGCATGTTTTTTAAAATAGCAGAACAGAAAATGCATTGTTGTTTTACTTGCCAAACAACTTTACATTCATTTTTATGTACCGGATAGCTTAATTCTAGCTGCTAGGGTTTGGCTGTGGCACACAAACCAGAATCTGATCACTGGGGGGGACTTACCAAGGTTTATCATGGATTCTTATGAAGAATGCCGCGGTCCTCCTCGATTGTTTCTTCTTGACAAGTATGCCCAGTCATTTTCCCGTTTACACGAAATATTACTTATGTGATGGACTCTTGTGAACAAATCTTTTTTATAATAGATTTGATGTTGCTGGAGCTGGAGCATGTTTAAAGCGGTACACAGATCCATCATTCTTTAAAGTGGAACCATCATCCTATGGGCTTTCGAGTGCAGAAATTCAGAAGGAAAAAAGATCTCGTAAATCCAAGGTATACTTCATAAACAAGAATTATGATGATCTTTGTTTTCACTAATATGGGTCGATAGTAGAAACAAAGATCACACACATATTAACGCTGATGTCCAAACTTTTTGGCATCCATCAAATCATGTTAATATATATATATATTGTCAAACTTATTATCGGCATTCAAGCATTAGTAAACCTATTTAGTTTTTCGTTTCCATGCTGACAGTATTTTGTTTGGTGGTTAATCTATCATTTTACTTTGAATGGGTCCAAGCATAGACAATTATCTCTTTTTGCTTCATAAACCATATAATTGTGTTCATATATTTTATGTTGTTTTATTCTTGTAATCGTGAATGGCCTTCTTTGTGGTAGCAGAAGAAATCTTCACGCTGGAGGAATGCTGGAACCCCAGAGGTGTTACCAGCATCTCATGCCAAGTAGGATTTTTATATCCCAAATTTATTGTGATACAAGTGTTGTCGTTAGGATTCCTGATTTAGCTATTTGCATTGTAATTCTGCAGACTCCAGCATTTACTTTTGGAGGATCGTGTTGAGGATGGTGTCACTGACCCTGTACGTCTTGTGAAATTGAAGCGGGGGTTGAACAGATATCCATTTGGCTCAGAAACTGGGAAAAGCTTTATGGAAAAGTTTATAAACGCGTCTTCACCTGAAGACAAAGTTGTTTATGAAATTGCCTGTGGTTCCTCACCCCTGGAGTTGCCATTGAAAACTACTAGTGAATCAGGAATTGCAGCGAGTCCTCTTAAAGAATCAGAGAGTGAAGGAACGTCTGTAGCAAAACCATTTGTGAATGAGGTAGTTGAGGGTCTCGGTGACGGAGTTTTCCTCGGGTACCAGAGAATATTCTCTTCAGATAGAAGATGAAAAAGAAATAGCAATTGATGGCGAAAGCAGAAAAGATGTCAATACAAGTGAGGTAGACAAATATATGGATGCCCTTGCTACCATGGAGACAGAAATTGAAACAGACACTAAATACAGAACCAAAAATGATATTGGTTTTGTGGATATGGAAAAGCAGGGGACAGATTTTGATTCAAAGGATGACTTGATTCAAAGTCAATTTTCAGATTCTCAGTGAGCAAGGAACTCAAGCGCATCAGAAGATAGGAATGATTCTAGTTTTTCTTGTTCTGATACTGGAAGCAATGGATCTAAGAAAATGCCAGTAGATGTTGATGTTGCAGCTAAAGAGTCACCGTCAACTAAAGTTTGTGAAGCTGATTTGGTTTTTATGGCTAAGGAAAAGGTTTCCACAAGTGAGGAGCTTTCGGTGTCTGAGGCTTGTCAACCTCCAAAGGGTGATGTTTCCAATTATACATCTAATGAGGTACCCGACATTCCAATTAATGAATCTGAATCTGGAGAACCGTGTTCTAGTTTGCATCATTCAGATTCATCCTCGACATATATACCTCTGGAGGAAGGAGAAATTTTGGCTAGGGCACAGTAAGGGGACCACAGATGGTTGAGATACGGTCTACCCATGATGAACTCCATAGCAGAACCATCAAAACTGAAGAAAATAGCAGAACTCGGGGCAATAATATACCCTGGATATCTTGACACTCTAGTATTACTTCACAAACAAATGTTGATGAACCACCTGTAGCGACAGCGCCCGCTGAACACCATATTCTGGATAAGTTTAATGATAGTTCGGGTGATCTTTCTATTGCTTCAGTCAATATTTCTGAAGACATCCTTGAGGTAATTCCCAAGAAGTATGGCAATGAAAATTCATCGGATAATATGCTCGCTGCACAACATGAACAAGATAGTTGCACTGAAAAATTAGAAGATACTCAAATTAGTCTGCTGCATACAGTCATTCCACAAGCAGAAGTTGAACCTTCTGTGCCATCTTCTTTGGACTCTGAAACAAGTTACACAGTCCTGCAGCCTGATGTCGACAATTCTGTAGATAATGCCTTTCCTTCAGCTAAAGAGAAAACTTTTCAATTTGAATTACAATCAGATAGTTTTTATATTTCTTCAACTGCGGAGCAACAGAGAGCAGAGGGTACAGATGTTCCTCCAATTACCATTGGTCTAGATGTTGATACTTGTCACGAGGAGGAAATGTCTGATAGGGTTCTACCTGAAGAGGAAATTACTATTGGTTTGATGGGAAGTGAAACCACTGCAGTTAATAAGAATTCTAGTTACATAGACTCTGAAAGTCCTAAATCTTTCACAAGTTCTCCTGTTCCAAGCAAAGAGTATGATGTTGAAGTAGGTGAAATTTCCTCCAATATGAATTTGATTGGAAGCCAAGCTCCTGGATCACTCATTGATGAAAAACAAACTAAAAGTGATCAATCAGAAAACGTTTTCGTAGAAGGCATTGTTGCAAATCATGATAGTGACGCTGACAAAGTTGATTCAACACATAAAAAAAATCTGGCGGCAGAAGAATTCCACAGTGTAGAGAACCCAGATCAGTATAGATTGAAGTCTGTGACGAATTTCTTCCACAAAATGATGATGAATCAGTTAAGCAGACAGCAATGGTTAATCAGGAGATTGCATCACCAGATTTAGACTCTGTCCGATGTGAGGCAGCCTTCAGTGATCATTCCGACTCTGAAATGTTTAGTGTTGTTCCCGAGTCGAGTTTGCAACCTGTTGAAGCTCATGCGCTCTCATCATCTTCAATATACAGTGTCCAACCTACAGAACCAGTATCTTCTGTGCAGAGTGAACTTCATGAGCATTCTGGTGAAACTTTGCTTTCAACCCATCACTATCCTGAGGAAAGGACACTTTCTGAACCCAAGCTCACATTACAGACTGATCAGATTGATCTTGAACCAGAAAAAACCAAAATACTACCAAGTCAAGACCTTTGGTTTTGACTACCTTCGGTTTTTAAAGTAAAGACCTTGAACAACCAAGTCAAGGTTACGGGATTAAATACTACTATCCAGCAATAACCGTGAACTACAAATGGCCAACTCCATTATTATATTTTGTCAGTGTAGCTATAGATCTTTGGTTTTGAGTGGATTAGCATATTTAAAGATAGCATATTCTGTCAGCTCATTAGTATGTTTCATAGATAGCTTATGACATCTGTAGAGAATGAGGTAGTTTAGTAGTTTATCTCTGTCCATCTCTTTCTGCACAAAAGGATGCGCACACTATCATCTCTGTCCGCACCTTTCAGTATCGCCACAAGGCCCACAACTACTACTACTGCCAATCTTCTTGCCACTCAGCTTCAGCTTCTCCATCGGCTCAAACAACACCCGCCGGCACTCAAATTGCCCAGGCAGGTTCCTCGTCTCCTTTACTTTTTCATTTTCAATTGAGAGACAAAATATTATTATTGTTAGAGCAATCGGTGCGGACAATTTTAAAGACGACCATGACCACCTTTAACTCTAATCGAGCTTTAGATACTAGTTTTATATGCACGGCTAACTTTATTAATATTTTAGAGTTTAATTTTAATTTTAGAAACATATTGTCAAACCTAAAAATAGAAACTTTAATGATTTTTATCAAAATAATTTTTTCTTAAAGCATTTTTATTTGTTAAACGATTTTTTTTGTAAATTATATTTTAAGTTTTAGCCTAACATATATTTTAATATTTCATATTTTTTGGGTAGTTTTTTTCTATTTTATTAGAATATATATAATATACTTTAGAAATGTGGGAATTTATTGGTTTAACTATTCTTTATATATGTATATGTGATTATGTAATTGCTAAAGTTTGTACTAATTTTTTATGTTTTTGTGTTGATATATATTTGTTTTAAGTGCATTATATTAAAGTTTACTGTTGACCTTAGTTTTCTACATTTAGATCTTTTATTTGAATTATCGTTTATTTTGTAGATTATATTTTGTTGAATTTTGGTGTCACATGTTTTTTGATTAGCTTTTTATTATCTTATTTTACCATATATTTTCTTAAAAACTTATTTTTTGTTTTGTAATTAAATGTACATTCTTATTTTTTAAAAAATTATTTTTTAAATTGAAATTCTGATGATATGTTTTGTTTACTTGTTTATTATATATAAAGAATGAATTTGCGACTTATTTTTAATTATGATATTTTGCTAATTTATCCTTGTTTGTTAATATTAGAAACATTTTTGTTGTCAAACCTAAAACATAGAATCTTTAATGATTTTTAATTAAAATAATGTTTTTCTTACAACATTTTTATTTGGTAAAAGGTTTTTTTGAAAATTATATTTTAAGATTTAGCCTAACATATATTTTAATGTTTCATATTTTTTTACCGTTTTTTCTTCTATTTATTAGAATATATATATATATATATATATATATATATATATATATATATATATATATATATATATATATATATATATATATAATACATGTGGGAACTTATTGTAATTTAACATAGAACACACATACATTGTGTACAAAAATTCTGATGGTATACTTTATATACTTGTTTATTTTATATAAAAAATAAATTTGTGATTTATTTTTCATTATGGTTTTTTGCTATTTTATCCTTATTTGTTAATTGTGTGTAAGTTTTGTGGTACTACAACTCTTTTTTCTATAATAATAACAATTACTTAAGTTGATGATGAATATTTTATTAGTTTTATTCTTTATTAATTTAATTTAAATTTTATTGTTGATAAAATTTAATATTTTTGTAATTTTTAAATTATTAAATTATTATAGGATTTTTTGTACTTATTATATTTAGATTCTCTATTAATTATTTTATTTTGGATTTTCGGATTGTTTTTAATTTATTTACAATTTTAGTACCGAATCTAGAATCTTTGCAAAATAATAAAATGTTAATTTATTGATTTGTGTTGACTTTTGTTAGTATAAATTTTTAAAACATGTTTGTTGTAAAATCTAAAAGTAAAATTTTTTATGACTTTTTTTAAAAAATACGTTTCATTGAAACTCTTTTTTGTGGTAAGATTTTTTTTAATTATATTTGAAACTTTAGTATAAACTATTTTTGTATTAATTTTAGTTAATAATAATTTTTTCAATTTTAATTTTTTCTGTTTTATCATATGTTATTTATTTTAGTGCATCCTTTTTTGATCTTGTTTGTTAAATTAATAATACCATTAGTTACTTGGTACCATAGTTTTAGTTTTTTTTTGTTACAGGGGCATAGTTTTAGCTTTTAAACCAATACTCTAGCCCAACTTATTCTTTAGTCTATTTCTAATTTTTAATGAACTTACCTTTTAACCCTGACGACCAGATGACCACCTAACCCCCTTACGCCAATTATATATAGGATATAATAATAGTATAAAATTTTAAATATTGGTAACTTTAATATACATGTATAGTTAGTAAGCAAGTTTAAATAATAAAATTATCATCACGTAAAAATTTCTAAAGATTTATTTATCAATGAATATTCTCAAGTGTTGTGTACATGCAACATTTACAAAAAGCACAAAATATCCATTACTTCGAATAGTGCATAACTGAAAATTAACGACCACTTCAGTGGTTGCTTCACCTCGAGAAGAATTATTGTGGTGCTTGGGAACTTATTTTCCGGAATAAGTCAATTTATTTTAAGTTGAAAGTTAAGATTCCTAACTTTTCAACTTATTTTCCAACTTATTTTTGTAACTTATTAAATCTCAAATATACATTGAAAATAAAAAAATTTTAATCGAAAATAAGTCTATAAGGACTTATTTTTAAGGCGTGCCTAACAGGCCCTATATTGTCAAGCCTAAGAGCAACTCCAATGCTCTTTCCTTTCCTTAACCCCTAAAATAGGGATTATTAAAAATATAGGTAATGAAAATTATGTTTCACTCCAATCATCTACCCTATATTCATACCCTATATTTTAAAAGTAATTTTTAGTGTAGTTTTTTGAAATTTAAATTTTGAACATTCTTATAAATTAACCAATGAGGTGGAGGATAGATGAGGTGGAGGATATAGGGGATCTAATTTTGATCCCTCAAATAAGGGGTTATATTTTCTCTCCCCTAAAAAATAAAGGGGATGAGGGATAGGGTTGGAGCTTTATTTTTAAACTAAAATCCCTATATTTGTCCACCTAGACACATTATAGGTAAGGAACATGTATGGTTGGAGTTGCTCTAACAGGCCCTATATTGTCAAGGTATAATTTTTGTGTTTTTTTTTGCCGAATATTGCACCTGCAAAAACATCGAATGACCCTGTAGAGTTCATTAATATCCGAGCTCATGTTCAAAATCTATACATTTCATAAATAGACCACTACATTGGTAGATTTTCACCATATATACATACCATCTACAAACTTAATTGTTAGAGAGCGTTTAAGAGGATAGGGAACCTGAGATGTATCTCAGGTAAATTACCCGAGATATATGGGATTTGTATGTAAAAACAGGATCCTTTTTCTCATTCTTAGAGAGCGAATAGTGAATACCATTGTCTTATTCTTCAAAATAATAGGCAATATTAATAATGTTTCAACTATTATATTGTACTTAAGCTATAAATAGCAATGATGTACGTAGAATCAATGTTCTAAAAATCGCTAGGCGGGTCTAGGCGGTGAGCCTACCTTAATCGGCTAGATGGCGATTAATCGGAATGATTAATCGAAACATTAATCGAATGTATTAAAATATTATTTTTTTATATAATTTAATTTTAATATTTGAAAATATATTATATATAAGTAATAAAATAAATATCTTCATTTTATTATTAAATATGATGAGTGAATTTACCTTTTCATGTGTAAAGTATATTTTTTATTTTAAAAAAAATTATATTTTTAAAGTTTTATTCTTAATTTGACTATTTTTTTAAAATTTGACCGATTAATATCGCCGCCTAATACCGTCTAGGACCGATTAATCGCCGCCTAACTAATTAAACCGCATAATCCCGCCTAATCCCATCTAATCCCGCCTAGACCCGCCTAGGCGCCGCCTAATCAAAAAACGTTGAATGACCGATTTTTACAGAATTTACGCGTTTTATGGTCGCCTAGCGCCTAGACGGCGATTAATCGGCCACCTAGGCCGATTTTTAGAACACTATGTAGAATACATAAGTAATTACTATCACCTTATAATCGTCGTCGTAATATCCAAAACTCACACCAAATTTCGTTTTACAACCACTCATCCTTGATTGCAGATTTCAGGTTGCGAAAGTTTTTTGGCTTTTCAATCTACATATAGGATTCCGCAAATGTAAACTTCTAAATCAGAATCCTTACAAGTTACAAGTGACATCATTCCTGAATAATTGGGGGTTGTAGTTTAGTTTAGAGTAAATTACATGGTAATCATATTTTACACCAATTTTTTAAAAAAAAATAGAAATTTTATATATTCATAAATTAATGGCCAAATTTTACTTTTGTCTTCAAAAAAAATGGTCCTCACTAATTGTAAACATGAAAAAGAATCATTTTCTTAAAAAGTGGAAATACAATACAGTCATCCTTTTAAAAAAAAGGTTAGCGGGTCGGAGTCACTTTTTTAAAATGTGGGAACTAAATCGGTCAATGTTTTGCGAACTTAAAAGTTTGATCATATTTTTGAAATTTGATATAAAATAAAACCACCACTTTATAATTTACTATTTAGTTTAGAATGTTTATCTGTTATATATATAATAGGCCAACATAAGATAAAAATAGTGAGATTTTTTAATGTATTGTAATTACCAATTTATCCCTCTATTCTCAAATTTTTTAAAAAATTGTGGTTATTGGGGATTGAACATGAGTCTTCAAGTTATTTAGCAAATCCTTCTACTACTACACCACTCAATCACATGTGTTTTAAATCATACACATAAAAGATGTATGTGTGTTGTTTTAGTGAAATTTTTTTCTAATATTATAATATTGCGACATATTAATAATTTTTTGTCATGTTGCGTTTACATTTATTGATTTGAACTATAACATATTAAATTAAAATATAAATTATTGATACATAATATATGGTTTGATAATATTATAAAATTGTAATAACAATAATAATCAACATAATAATAAAAAAATTACTATATAATTATTCTATTAAACAACCTAAGTACTCATCTATACGTGTTTTCAATAATACACATAATATCCCTATGTATATCGCTTAAGCGGGGCAAGATTTGGTTTTATATAAAGAAACAATATGAAATGCATAATGTATTTTTTATGAAAAATATTACATATATGATTAAGTCAATAACTAAAGTACTTTATTACTGATTTGAAAGCACCAATTTACTCCTAAGTTCATATTGTATAGAAGTACTATTTTTAGTGATAATCGAACGTGGATCACCGAGTTAAATTCTGCATCTTCATACCATTAGATCACATATTCACATGTATTTTAAATTATACACACAATATGTATTATCGATAAAACAATTACGTAAAATACACAATTGGGTTATAAACCGATATTATAATTAATATGATGGATATTATCTAACAATATATTAGAGTAAAAAATATTGAGGTGTTAACGTAAAATGAAATTATTATATTACTAAATAAGATACAATAATTTATTAGTCAAACTATTTGGGTCATAAAAATATTTGCCTTCAAAAAGACGAATTCTACAAATAACACATTAGCTTTTATATACAAATTAGTTAATGTTCAATTTAAAATATGACATTTTACGGGAAAAACGGACCATTTATTATATATTATTTATGGATGTAACTCAATGAAAGTCAGACGGAAATCGAAAGAGAAATAAAGGCAAAGAATTCTTAAAATGAAGAAATTAGAAGAAAACAAATAAAAGAATTAAAAATGTAGTTTTAAGAAGTAAAAGCGCAAGACCTGAGAAGTTTTAGTAGGGCTGTAAATGAACTGATACACTCGCGAACGGCTCGGTGTTCGGTTCGAGTTCGGTTCGATTCACAAACGAGTCAATCTTGAACATGATTTTAAGGATCGATTTATAAACGAACTGAACTTGATCACGGTAAAGTTCGACTCGATAGCTCGCGAACAAGTTCGATTAACGTGCTCGTGAACAGGCTCGTGAACATAGCTCATGAACATGTTCATAAATAAGTTCGATAATTTAGCTTGTTAACATGCTCGGTATACGAGTTCATTAGCGATTTATAAACAAATTCGATAAATAATCTCCTATATATAATATATGTTTGATTATTATAAATCTGGTGCAAGCTTCAGATTTTTAAATGATTAAGCTTTAATAACTTAAGTTTATTTATATCAAACAATTACGTTTCTTTGCCCTTTATTTTTAAATCAAACTTTGTTTATTTTTTTGGAATTGGAGATATGAGAATTTTATTGGTTGATGATTTATTATTATTTTAGTGCTGAGACAAAATTTTAATTATTTAATTTTGGAATTTTTGATTTTTTGATTTTTTTTTAGTATTAGATTTTTGTATACAAAAATAAGGAAATAAACTTATGAGTTGTTCGAAAGTGAGCTCGTGAGTATAAGTTCGCGAACATTGTTTAAGATTTATTCATGAGCATAATTACATGAACAAGCTCGTGAACAAGCTTAATGAGTTGTTCGAAAGCAAAAGTTCGTGAGTAAGCTCATGAGAGCTGTTCGTGAACTGTTCGCAAACAACATTTTATCTTAACGAACCGAGCTCAAACATATTTTTTTGCTCGATTCAAGTTCGAGCTCGAGTTCGATAATTTCTTAACAAACGATACATGAACATTTTAGAGTTCGGCCCGACTCATTTACACCCCTAAGTTTTATAAAATTTACGAAGGTTTTTGATTGGAATCAGGACTGAAACCTACATTCTCATAATGCAGCATCTTGAAGACTATTAAGTTTCTACCTTGAATATTATTGGAGATCCAGCCAAATGGATGCATCATTTTTGAAGAAAATTTAGGAATATGTAGGTGCTATGAAAAATCGTCTTAATTAATAATTAGACAACACCCATAAAACACTCAAATTATATTCTACGACCCACAACAAAATTAAAATCTGACATGATTGCTATCAATATTACTCATATTAGTTTTCAAAGTACAATTTTGAACATATTTAAGTATATACACAATAACCACATAGTCCAGTAACAAGATGAAATCTTTGAAAATCAGTCACATGTTTCAAACGATAATGATCACGAATAGTTTAATTAAAAAATACAATTTAACCTAGGGACCCGTGCCTCGCACGGGTTTTTATGCTAGTTACTATAAAAAAGAGGATCACTATCCGCAAGTAACATGCACAAATTGTTATCTTCATATATATAGTATATATACTTGTTTGAGGAAGAGGGTTTTTGACATGCTAGATGATTTTTCGTGAAAAAAGGAGTAGCAATAATTTCATTCCATGTTTTACAAACGCACCTGAATCGAAGAAGAGACTTAACTGGCAATTTATAAATAATTTCGAATAAAATATCATCTGGCAACGTCGAATATTAGGCTGAACTGATGACAAGTAGTTAGCACTTGAATATGGCACAGAGATAAAATCTCCAAATTAATAAAAACTTTAATAACTGGAGAAACAAAGTTTTGGTACCTAAATACAAACCGGAAAATAGTGCATAGCGAGATCGAAAAACATCCAGAATAATTGAGAGCCCCGTTGTCATCGTGTGTTATGACTATGCGTGGCAATAAGCTTAATCAATTTGTCACAACAACTGATGCATGCATTGCCCCCCATCCTTTGTATATGTAGAGTTTTTAATCCGACTCCTCATCCATGTGATACGAAAATTCCTACTACTAGAAGAAAATGGTTAAATGAATTTTATTCTAACAATAAACTAATTTCTACTTCTATTTTAGTGTGATGAGATGTATATTTTGCACTTCTCCTTGTATTTTCGGTTTAAAGCTAAAGATCCTCCTATTATTTTAAGAATAGAATAAAGTATATGCTACATTAAGAAAATTGAACTTAATTCAAATATATAGGAAGTACAAAATTGGAAAAAAACGCAAAATATTAATTATATCCTTATATATAATTCGTGCAAGAGGGATGCTATACCGTTTTTTAGTACGGTCAACGATAAAATTGATATGGAACTGTTGGATTTTAAAACGGTTAACAATCAAAATATCAAATTGATATGGAACTATTAGATATAATATTAAAATTTTTATTTATTTAATCGATATTAAAATTATATTATTAAAAAGTAAATTTTAATAATGTAAACTAAATATAAATAGGTTTTTCAATTGAGTAGAGTTTTCAATGTAAAATTTTGTAACATTAATTTTTTCTATTCAATTTTTTAGCTCGATAATGGTGCTGTTTGGCTCACCTTAAAATAAGTCCTTATGGACTTATTTTCGGATAAAAATTTCATATTTTGATAATTTTTTATGGATGGATTTAATATATGTTTGAGATTCCATAAGTTAAAAAAAGTGTTTTTTTTATAAAAAACTAGCTAGGAATCTTAGCTTATTTCTTTAAATAAGTCAACTTTTTTGGAAAATAAACTTCCTCAAACACTCCGAATCCCAATAATTATTAAAGCATCAATAAATTAAAGATGATTTCTTGATTTTTACATGGATTGTAAAATTGGCTAAAAATCTAATTCTTAGAACTCAAGATAGAGCTAAATTAATAGAAATTGAACGTGTCAAGTCTAACAAATAACATTTTTTATTAATTTATCCTCAAATTTGGTTATTTTTCTCTAAATCTTTCAAATTTAATCATTCTGTATTTTCTTCTATAAAATAATAAAATTTATCTGATAAAAGCCAAATTCAATTTAAATAAATATACATATTAAGAAAATTTTATTTGTTAATATAGTTTAGGGAAATTACCAAAATATTATTTTTTTCAAAGTTTTTTTGCGATTTTATAATCTTTTGAAAATATTTGAAAAAATATCGTTTGCAACCAGAACAATCAAATGCAACTTGTTTTTGCAACTTGGTTTTACATTTGTCTGCAATATATTTGATTTTGGTTGCATTTGAGGTTAATTTTGGTTGCATCCGAGGTCTTGAGAGATCATTGGGAAAATTAGAATATATCAATTAGGAGTGTTTCTTTGACCGGGCTTTTCCAAGTGTAGTGCGATACGCTTTTCAGATCCCCGAAGCGTACGAGATAAGGATGCCGGACGAGGGAGAGTTCATATACTGTCGCGGAGGGGATTTGTGGGTAGGGATCCCTCTTGAACACTTTAGGGCTGGTTTGAGACTACCAATGCATAGGTTTTTTCATACTCTCCTGAAGGATATGAGGCTTGGTTTGGACCAGTTGGGTCCCAACTCTATTAGGAAAATTTGCGCTTTGATAGTGAGATGTACCGAATTGGGGAGAGAACCCACTCTGGTTCTATTTTGGTCCCTACATGAATTGCAGGCTTCTCGAAAGTATATCCCTTTATTTGACATTCATTGGAAAGAGGTAAAGACCTTGGGGGGTTCTTTGGTAGAGAGCCCTTCGTCCAACAAAGGTTGGCATGGGGAGTTCGTGTTTGTGAGAGGGGGAGATTTGGGATATCTGCCCGAATACTGTGTGCCAGATGGGGTTACTGGGGCAGTCAGGAGAATAGAGCGTTTGGAACCGGAGGAACTAGGGGAGGCCACCAAGTTCGCGGGGGGGGGGGGGGGGGACCGAAGGCTTATGGTCCGACCATACTTTCCAGGGTGTTCCTTTTCTGATTAAACATAATTGTAAAATTGCAAGAGTCAAAGAGTCTTGTCTTTACTATAACTCTTTTGTTCACTATAAGGTTGCTTTTTATTTTAATTTGTCATTAACATTGGACTTTTTCTGTAAACATTGTTGTTGGAAGATTTGCCCGCTCACCGAGGCATGGATAAGAGCAGAATTCTGTACTTGGTGAAAAAGCGAGCTATCCAGAAGGGTGATAACAAACAAAGCGAAGGGGGTAGCACCCAGGTTGCCGAAGTGTCCGTAGAGAAGTCGCTTCAGGAGGAGACGTCTGTTTCGGTGCCGAAGGTTCAGACCAGGAAGAGGGGCCATGATGCAAGTGAGGCCTTGGACAAAAAGAAATTGAAAACTGTCGAGACAGAGTCTCGTGTGGGAGACGAGCCGTTGGTGGAACGTGACGTCGAAGAGGTCCTACCCCCGCATCTAAGGGAATCCAGAGGAATTCCTACAGACCTGCTGGCTGGTGCCTCCGGTAAGGGGCAGCCACAAAGGGCTTGCCAACCTTCAACGGCCGGAGGAGTAGAGGATTATACTATTATCCGTTTTCGCACCGGTGACTAGGGGTGACTAGGGGCATATAGAACTGCTTATAAGACACCTTTAGGTATATCTCCTTATCAGTTGGTATTCGGTAAGGCTTGTCATTGCCGGTCGAGCTAGAGCACAAGGCCTATTGGGCGTTGAAGAAGTTAAATTTGGATATTTCGGCTGCGGGTGAGAAACGTCTACTTCAGTTAAATGAGGTTGAGGAATTTCGTGAGCAAGCTTACGAGAATGAGAAAATGTACAAGGAAAAGGTTAAGAGGTGGCATGATAGAAAATTGGTGCATAAGTCGTTTGTGTCAGGTGAACAAGTGTTGCTTTACAACTCTCGTCTCAAACTTTTTCCGGGTAAGCTCAAGTCGAAATGGTCGGGTCCATTTACAGTCAAGACAGTATTTCCACATGGAGCAGTAGAGATATTTAGGGGGTCTTCGGATAGTGCTTTCAAAGTGAATGGCCAGAGATTCAAGCCTTATTTTGGTGGTACGGTGAACCGTGAGAAGGTTGCCGCTGTTTTATCTCGTTCGTGAATTATCGGAAGAATGTCAAGCTAATGACATTAAACGAGCGCTTCTTGGGAGGAAACCCAAGCCATGATGTATACTTCTTTTATTCAAAAAAAAAACATAGTGTGAACAGTAACCAAAGCGCTGCCAGCGCCCGGGCAAGCGCAGCCAGCGCTGCCTCCCCTGTCTAGTTCGAATTTTTGTGTTAAAACACAAATTTTCTCATATTTCCTCCCCTAAAACATATTCCTATCTCCCAATTTCATTTCAATTCCAAACCTTAACATCTCCTAAACCTATTTCATATATAATTCACTTTCTACAATCATAACCCTTATCTCCTATATTTACATACACTTCTAAATATAAAATCTCATCACCATATTGAAATTTGTTCACTTTCCATCCATTGCAAGATTCAAGGGAGGAGGAATTCGAGTTTTCGGGGATTATCATTGCAATTTCACCTCTTTGATTCGATTGGGTATTATTTTAAACTAATCTTTTCATTTTTCGAATTTGTGAATTTGTGATTTAGGGAATTTGTGGTAAATTGGGGAAAGGTTGATAGTTGTTGATATTGTTGTGAGTATGGATTCAAAAAAACAAAGAGGTGGAGCGATTTGTATCTCCGGAGGCCCAAGCGGAGTACACTAGGTTAATGTCAAAGACGGTTCTCAAGGAGAGGACTTTGTTGCCTATTCGGGCAATCGAGTTGTGTAAAATGGTTAGTGAGATGGGGTGGGATACATTTTGTGAGATGGCTTGTGATGTTCCGGTGAGCATTGTCCGGGAATTTTATGCAAATGCGAAGGCGGATCGAGATGGTTTTTCTGTGGTTAGGGGGATGCGTGTGGATTATACGGCTAGGGCGATTTGACGATTGATTAGGCAACCTCCTAAGCCTAGGGGAGCTGAGGATTGGATTCAGCGGACTAGGGATACTGTGGATTTAGAGGCGTTAGTGGCTAGTTTATGTGTGCCAGGTACGCAGTGGAAGTTTAAGGTGGGCACTAATGAGCATGTTCATTTTCCGGCTTCTTCGTTGACACGATTTGCTCGTATGTGGTACTTATTCATTTGCTCGAACATCATTCCATCGTCTCATACTACCGATGTGACTGTGGATAGAGCTATTCTTTTATGGGGCATTCTTCAGGGGAAGTATATTGATTTTGGCCATCTTATTCATCAGAGCATACTTCGGTATTTAGGAGGTACGTGTTAGATGGGGTGCAGATGAGGAGATGTAGAGGGCTGGAGCTTCCATTGATGATTCTACTATGGACAGGATGGTGGAATGGCCGGGCGGTGTTCCACATCCGAGGGGGCTAGGTTATAGGATTGATGGTGCTGGTGGTCAGGGAGCAGGCGCTCCGCCACATGTTCCTGGGGCACCGAAAGAAGATGGTGCGGGTAGTTCGAGAGCAGCTCTGCCTCAGGGTATGGTGGATATGGCGGTTCTGGATACTTATTTTCGCAGATTGACTAGGAGGATGGATGCTATGCATGTTAGCAACCGCCAGTATTCAGAGGACATGTATGGTCCTGGCATTGGATGCAACTTTTCAGTCGTCGGGTACTTCTTTTCAGTGGCTGGTTTATGGGGCTCGTACACAATATTCGCCACCAGATTCTGATTCACCCGAGGAGGGTGATGATGCTGAGGAGTATGTATCCCTTGTATTACCTTTCCATTCAATGCGGACATTGAATCTTTCAAGTTTGGGGGTGGTTCAAGGGATGAGTAATGTATAGTGGTTATTTGTAGTATTAGTATGTCAGTGTGTTCATGTAGGAATCATATCTTGCATATTAGTGTAATTCATGCATGTTTGTTCGTATTATTGTTTTGTTTTGTTTCATATAGGACATTCTGTTTTATTTTCGTATATTATGTGAGTCCATTTTAGTTGCATTTCATGGCATGCATATTTCATGATTCCTTAGAACGAGCTAATTCTGATTGGTAGGTAGGTGTCTAATTGAGTATGGTAATGATGAATAGAGGGTTGATTTATAGTTCCTACGAAATTGACTTGCATGCTTCAGAAACAAAATAATTACACAGTCTCATCGTTTGCTTTTGGGCTAGATTAGGGTTATGCTTGTTTGGATGTTTTGAGATTTAATCACTTGATTATATTTAGAATTTTCGTTATTCCCTTGATAGCGTAGGAACACTAAAGTCTAAGTTTGGGGGAAAACAGGGATTTCATGCTTAATTGTAAATAATGGTCAATAATGGCTAGGCGTCAAATGGCTAGTAGCCGGCTCATATTTTATGAGTAGTCTAGGGTTGGAAATGAGAATGCTCATTCTAGATTGCATATAAAAAAAAGAAAAAAAAGAGTCAAAAGAAAAAAAAAAAGAAAAAAAAGAGTCATGTAAATAGTCAATTATTAAATGCAGAATTAACTAGGGTGATCTCTTTAATACTCGAGCAATTAAGTTCGCGGGAACTTTGTGCCTAGTGACCTAAGGTTTTTTATAGTCTGGGATCCACTAACCCAACGCTCGCTACATGGGTATTATTGTATAAGCCTTTTGGGGTCTCATCCATTGCACGGTTAAATAAGCATGCTTGTATATATCTTATTGTGTCGTAGTTGTTAGAAATAAAGCATGAGTTTCTGTCTACCTTGGATAAGGATGGAGGTGTTCTTAGGTTATGAAGTGTCTACAGTCTATTCTATTTATAAACCTGTGATTGTCTTGACGAAGAACATGTATGATTGTGATCTTGTTTTGGAAGTATTTCTGATGAGCATCGCACACACGCACATTTCTGTTCATGTATTGTTAGTATACGGGGACTTAGTCGAGCTCTATTTGGAGTTAGTTGCATTCTCTAAGATAGTTGCTTGCTAGTTGGTTTTAGTTAGTTTGAAAGGGATCTTTGCATTTTCATTTAGTTGCATTCATACATTGCATTGTGTTGCATTGTTTAGTTAGATGGATTTTGTGGTTACATTCGCTATAGGCCCTCACGAGACCTTACTCGTCCACTAGGGCTGCCTAGGGGTTTAAAGGGCTTGTTGCATATGCCAAATGCAACCGTGATCACCTACGGAAGTGGTACTAGTTAGTTAGTATTTAGTTGTTTATGCTTGAGAACAAGCATCAGTTTAAGTTTGGGGGTGTGATAGATTTCATATCCACTTGGATCGCTTCAATTCGGTTTAAATTGATCGTCTTGGTCTCAAGTTTGTTGTAGTTTTGATGTGTTTTGTTCAAATGTGCAGGGTTGAAGAAATGTCAATTAGGGTTGAAGTTTCCGTCATTTTTGGAGTTTTTTTGTGCAATGGAATGACGAATGGAGTCTTGTCGTGGGTTGCTAGGAAGATTCCAAGCTAAGGAAATTGAAGACGGAAGCCTGTGCAAAAAGAACGGGAAGAAAAGGCGAAGAAACGAAGAAAAAAAGCAGAAAAAAAGCAACTGCCAGCAACTCAAGCGCAGGCAGCGCTTGGAGAGCGCTGGAAGCGCCCCAGAATGTGCGGAAGCAGTAGATCGAGCGCATGCAGCGCTGGTTGGAGCGAAGGCAGCGCGCTGGCTTGCTGAAAATCCTGGAAATTGACAAATTTGCCCTTATTCGAGTTTTAATTGTATTTTTGTTATTTTCTTGTACCAAAACCAAATTCTAATTGTATTGTAGGGATATTTTCTTGCTTGGCAAGATATCTAGGGCTATAAAAACACATCTTAGCATTGTAATTTGTATCAATTAATTATCATAGCATAGAATTGCAAGGGAGAAAAGAAGAGAAGGATTCAACGCTCGTGACAAGCAACGGATCTCGATCTACTTCATCTTTTATATTCTTTTCTTAGGCGAATTCTGGATTCTAGATTTGTGTTCTTAACTCTTTGTTCTATTAATATAATTACTTCTTTTATTCATATCTTGTTTAATATCATGTTTTCATCAAATCCCATAATGACGAACGGTTCAATTATGAACTAATCGTTGTCATGGGATTATAACGGATTTATCTATGTAGATTAGTAGTTTGCATGCTTTAAGGATTTATGTGTGGTGAATTCTTGATATCTTTGTATGGTTGTGTTTCATGTATTTAGATGCGTAGCTAACATCTAATTTGTTAATCTCTTGCGAAACGAGAGTGGATCTTGAGGTTTAGAACTTGCCATTCTAGCATAGGATAGATTGATGTTTTTGCATCCTGATTTGTGGCGTAATTAGAGATAACTATGCTACCCTATGTGATCTATGTGGATAACTTGTGCTTAAACCGTTATGTTTTCAAATCTTATAGAAATATAGGGTCTAAACATAATTGGTGTATACCCATCTTCTATCTCTTTTGTGGATGTATGCGTAGTTTGGTATTAGTATACCGAGAGGTAACTTTTACTTGTTTCGTGTTGTCTGGTTAGATATCAAAACCATCACATGCATTGATTAAAGGCGTCAACTCTAAGTGAAGTAGATAATGAAGTTAGGATCCCATGTTTATTCTCATATATATAAATCAGTTAAAATTCCTTTAGTTAATTAATTCTTAGTTTGATAATTTGCATCTTAGTTTAAATTAGATAATCAAAACCCCAATTTATTAGTTGTCTAGCAGTGAGTTAAAACCATACATTGTTGAATAGGTGCATTAACTGAGTAGAACCAAAACCAGATCTCTGTGGAATGAACTTATATTGTATTACTTGTGACCACGTACACTTGCGTGATTTTGTGTTAACAGCTCATTATCATCTCTCCTTGATCTATGTATAATATAAATCCTGAATACTTTTTGCCACATTCTCCCTTTTATGTCCTTCCTTTTCCTTTGTTAGTTAAGCTTTATTAAGGGCATAAATGTAAAATCACTTGGAAAAAATAAAAGCCACGTCAGAAATCAATCTTTAACTGATTCTCCTTGATGGATGCTAACCCTATTCTCTCTCATTATTTCAAAAACAAACAACGATCTTAATTATCTATCATCATTATTTCAAAAATCAAACCGTGAACAAAATTCTCTGAAACATAGATACACGGATATACATACACATATACATTCAGATATACACACAAAATTGTTGTATCGAGGGTTTTAATTCAATGGAAGATAATGATTCAAATCACCGGCAAATCGATTCTAATTCAACAGGTTCTTTTCTAGATCTCTACATACACTACATGTATCTATATGTATAGATATATTATTTTATTTATGTTTTTTTAAATGAACCGAAAATTAGTTTGTTACTTATAATTGCGATTATGATTGAATTGGTTATGTATGATTTAATCGTAATTTATATTGATTACAAACTGAATTATCGTGTTTTTGAGTATTGTGATGATTTTTGAGTGTTGTTTGATTATATCGATATGCTCGAGGAGTGGATGTGTGTGAATTGACTTTGTTATGTTTGATTCGATTATTGGTAGGCAGTGTTTGATGCATCTCAGTATGCGTTTTTCGGGAACGATGTTGTGGAGGAAGTTGAGTTAGGATGATGAAAGGCATATGATGTAGCCTATTTGTATTTCGAGGATAAAACTCAACTTAAACAAGATTGTAATAGTAAATAGTATATAGAATGTCACAAGAAATCTCAGATTGTATTATCTGTCAGAAGAAAAAGATCAAGGTCAATCTATAGACTTGAGGAATTACTACATTGAAAGAAGTTCAGACATTTGATCAAGCCTCAGTGAAGTATTCGTTAAAGAAGTGGATTCATTTAAAGTGACAGAGATTTCGACAGTGATAGAGACAGTACAGAAGAATTAATAGAGAGAGGAGAAAAGAAAAGGAACCAGATTTTAAAGTCAATATATGAAGAACAGTCATTGCGGTTAGTCACTCATGAACCAGACAGTACATCGAGTGTCAACATTAAACAGTGGTTGTTCATCATTAACTTCAGTGGTTCAAGCTATCAAGACTGGTATGTTAAGAGAAGAAAGGAACCAAATCATAGAGTCAAAAATAAAGAAAAGCCGTTGGAGTTAGTCGCTCATGAACCAGACCGTGCATCGAGCGTCAACGAAAATTCGGTGGTAATTCTTTATTACTTTCAATGGTTCAAGAAAAAGATTTGAGCTGTCAAAAGAGTTATATTAATTCTATTTTAATTAATATAATTATGTAATTGATTTAATTTAATAAATTAATTTATTTATTAAATTAATTATCATGTTAATTAATTTTGAATTAATGTATTAATCTAAATTGATTTAATTATTTAATTAATTAATCATTATTTACTTAAATGATTAATTGATTAAATTTAATTAAGTCAAAAGAAACAAAACAAATAAAAAAAAGCTGAAAAAAACGGAAAAGAAAAATCAAAAGAAAAGGGAAAGGAAAGATGCTTGCTTAAAGTGTTGTCGACAAAGAAAAAAACATATCATGCAAAAGCAATGTAAACAACATGCATGCTGTTGAGTTTTTGTCCGACAAAATGCTTGACGCGCCTGTGGCATGCGTGGAAGCCACGCGCCAGACTAGAAAACAAAAAAGAAACGCGCGTGTCCTTCACTTCCTCTCTTGTGACTGGATTTTGTTTTCAGCTGAGTTCAAATAACAATTATAATAGCCGAGTTTTTTATGTTAAAGACAATTTTGATTGTCTTACCGATTGTCTTGGTAAGCCTTGATTGTCTTGCCTATTGTATTGCCTTTTGTCTTGGCAGTACAAGTTGATTATCCTGGTGGTTTTGGATTGTCTTACCGATTGTCTTGGCATTACAAAACTGATTGTCTTGGAAGAGCAGATTGTCTTGCCGATTGTCTTGGCAGTACAAGTGAAAAAGAAAAGAGGCAGAAGAGTATATAATTCAAGACAGGCGGCCAGAACAATACAACAACACACAGAACATATCATCTTTAAACAAGAACAGCCATTCTCTCATCAAGAACATAAACTGCAGGAGCTGAAAAAAATTCATAGAAAATCAAGTTCATCTTATTTTTAATATCTGATCCGATAGAATTTGTTTACTTGAGTCCCTTGTACTATTAACTCACTTAAAAATTCATCATGTCTTCAAAAGTCCTTGTTAAGATTCCTATCTTTAATAAATATAATTATGATATGTGGAAAAATAAAATGGAGCTGTTTCTTGATGTTACAAATTCTAAATATTTGGGTGTTCTGAAAAATGGACCTAAAATTCCTATGGTCATTGAACAACAAGTTGTTACTGATGGAGTTGTTACAACACCTGCTAGAACCCATGAAAAAGACCCTGCGTCTTATACTCCTGATGAAAAAGAGGATGCAGGACTAGACAAGAATTTGAGACTCATACTATTAGATTCCCTAGATGCTGTGATGTACAATCATGTGATGAATTGTAAAACTGCAAAGCACATGTGGGAAACTATTGAGACTATTAATGAAGGAACTGATGAAGTCAGGGAAAATAGACTTCAAATTTTAACCTCTGAGTATGAACATTTTAGAGCTGGTCCTAATGAAGGCATTCAGGAAGTGTTTGAAAGGTATAACAAAATAATCAACAACTTGCAAATCCATGGCAAGCAATATATACAAAAGGAGATTAACATGAAGTTTCTACTGACCATGCCTACTCACCTAGAACATAGGATAACTGCCATTAGAGAAGCCAGAGACATGAATCAAATTACTCTTGAAAGGCTCTTCGGCATTTTGAAAACCTATGAGTTGGAACAAGTTCAACAGAAAGAAATTCATGGTGAAGGTAGGGTTCCAAGTTCTTCTACAGCTCTAGTGGTTGAGACTCCAAAGGAATTGGAAGCTAAGGTTATTCAACCTTGCAACGCTGACAAGGAACATGTTGAAGTTGAGATTGGTCATACACCTGTCAGTCAGGATGGTGGAGATTTCTACTCATTGGAAGAGCTGGATCAGTTGGAAGATGAGTCAATGGCTATGATGGTGAGGCAATTCAGTAACTTCAGATTTAGGAGGAATCCCAAGTTCAAGTTCAAATCTAACTACAATAAATTCCAGCAAGGACGTTCTTCCTCAAGTAGCACAAGGGGTGGCTACCAAACTGGAATGGTAGACAGAAGCAGGATTAGGTGCTTTAAATGTAATGAACTTCGACACTTTGCAACTGAGTGTCATCAACCTCAACAAGATGCAAGGAGAGAGTATGCATCTGGTAAAAAGAACACAGACACGGCCTATATGGTACAAGGCAAAAGCTGGGATGACACTGACAGTGAAGATGAAGAAGTTGGAAATCTTGCGTTGGTGGCAAATGATGGAGCATCTGATCATCATGACAAACCGGTAATTCCTGCTGACCCTGAGTTGATTCGTAGTCTTTATAATTCCTTAGATAATGCACAAACTGGATATAGAAGACTAGATCTGCTAAGCACTAAACTTGGCAATGAAGTGCCAGAATTGAAAAAGGTGCATATTAATCAATATCAACAAAGAGATGAAATAACAATGCTTCATAAAAAGGAGAAAGCTATTCTAGAAGTTGCAGGCAAACAAATGGCTAGAATTACTGAACTTGAAACACAGGTCAGGGCTTGTTATAATTCTGTTAAAGTTTCCAAAGAGTTTTTTAACAATCAAGTTGTAGAACGAACAACAGGTATAGGGTATGGCTACAATGAAGCTGTTGGATCATTGGGCATAAATTCCCCTAACCTTGTTAGTGCTAAAGAAAGGGGAATACCACATGTGCTCAATAATGTTAAAGAACCTCTATTTAAACAATCTGATGCTGGACCACCAGATATTCTTTCTATGGTTATCCAGGAAGAAATGAGAAATGAGGACAGTGCAAATGGAACAGTCTGTGTTAAGGCTAAATCTGTTAAGGACGCTAATCCAAAGAATGTTTCATCCAAGAAAGATGTCACAGTCTTTGTTAAGGCTAAATCTGTTGAGGACACTAATCCAAAAATTGTTTCATCCAAGAAAGATGTACCTAAAGTGCCAGTCAAGGTTGTTGAAACAACTAGTTCTTCTAAGACTGGATTAGGTGGTAATAAGTTGAAGCAGAACAATAACATGTCTAACATGAGTAACATGCCTATCATTGATTCTAATCATAAAGCATGTGGTGTTGTCAACTTTATGTCTTGTGCTTTTAATGTGATGTCTGCTTACTTTAATGGTAATCATGCATGTGATAATAAGACTGCTCCTCGACAACATATGAACAGGAATAATGTTAGATCAAAGACTGCTAGTCCTCCTTATGTTTGGAGATAGATATTTGTACCAAAGCCTTAACAAAGTTTTACTAAGGCTATTTACAAGGTCAAATGTCCAGTCAATGAAACAAGTGTTATTGCTGCTAAGGAAACATGGATACCCAAGATGAAATCAAAGATTGTTAAATCTGTTTATAGGGTAAAATGTTTTTTGACTAATGGTGTTAAGATTAAGAATGTTGTTTTGCCTAACAAAGGCAAATACTTCAAGTATTCCGGACCCAATCAAATTTGGGTCCCAAAAAAGGTTTAACTGTTTTGGCATTGCAGGGTGTGCAATAGGTACATCGTGTTATGTGGATTCTGGACAGTGGATGTTCAAGGCATATGACCGAAGATAGATCTCTGCTATCAAGAGTGGTGTCGGTATCTGGCCAAGTGGTTCATCCCTTGGAGACAACAGCAAGGGTATGTCCTAGGGTCAAGGATATTCAATAGCTAAGGAATGTTGTCAGTAATAAAGCATCTTTTACAAGATGAAGAGCCTACTGTTCGAGGATTAAGGAAAGAGAACTTATCTGTAGCTGACATGGAATCTCAGTCAAAGGTGAAGTCAACAAGGTCAAATCTAAAGCTTCATCAGACAAGAGTTCAGCTATGATATAAGGAGCTCTCTCACCTGAATGTCATATCAAGAGATTCTTTCATGGAAATCGAATCAGTAAAGGAGACTGCCTCATCTGGAATTAAAGTAAAATAAAATTATGAGGCATGTCATAAAGGGAAGTCAAAACGAATCACACAGAAGTTCTACATCAAAGAAAAATATACCTTAGTGATGATGACTGATGACTTCTCTCAAGAAACAAGTTGTTGCTCAAACAATCTGAAGACAAGACACCACTGATGGTTATTGATCATATCTAGAAGAGTGTCAGGAAGCAAAATTGACTATGACAACTTGGAGACCAAATTACAGGACCTATTAATTATTGTTCTGGATGATTTCTGCACCTTCAAGAGTATTAATGCTGAAGCAGTCAATAGTTTGCTACTGACATGATTAAACCCTGATCAGTAAGAAATATAGGAAGACCCCACAAGTTATGAAGAAAATTGTTTTGCAATGATAAATGAAAGTGAACATCCTAGCAATCTGCTAATGCTCAATAGGATAATTTCCTTGGTTACTTGATGGAGTCAACAACCTACAGGGTGATTGTTATTAATCAATAGAAGGTGATTGAAAGTCTTAGTGATGTTCAACAACTTCTAGCTTCCAGCTGTCAATGGTAATGATGATTCAGATCCAAGTAATGTCAACAGTGAGAATCTTCATGTAAACCCAACAACAGCTTAGGGGGAGCAAAAGAAGGATCATCTAGTCAACTCAACACCATACTGAAAGTCAAAGGACACTATGAGAACATGTCTGCCAAGACAAAGAGTGTTGACTCAATTAACTCTTTGTTCTAGTTCTTAGTGTTTCTAATGGTGGAAGTAAAAGACTAACAGAGCTTCAAGCACTACGCCATAAATGCTCATATGCAATGCTTTTAGAAAGTGTTTCACTGAAAGTGTTTTGTTAGGTATGAAATTTTGGCTCTAATGAAACAGAACTTGAACTGGTGTTGCATTACACGAAATTAGCGTTGCATTTGATCCACGGTGTTTCACATAATGCAACACTAACAGCTGGCGTTGCATTAGATATTTTTTAATTTTAAAAAATGCTGATGTGGCAGCAGTGGGGCCCACATTTGCTGACGTGGCATTTGCTGACGTGGCAAGTGTGGGGCCCACAATTGCTGATGTGGCAGCTGTGGGGCCCACATTTGCTGACATGGCATTTGCTGACGTGGCAGAAGGGTTGCATTAGGTGAAAAAGGCGTTGCATTCTCTATATAAAAGCGTTGCATTAGTTATTTTTTAATTTTAATAAACGCTGACGTGGCTGTTGTGGGACCCACCTGGGTGACGTGGCAGTGTGGGGCCCACAAGGATGACGTGGCAGGAGGCCAGAGATGCTGACGTGGCAGGTGTGGGGCCCACAATTGCTGACGTGGCAGGTGTGGGGCCCACATTTACTGACGTGGCATTCACTGACGTGGCAGAAGCGTTGCATTAGGTGAAAAAAGCGTTGCATTTGCTATATAAAAGCGTTGCATTAGCTATTTTTTAATATTAATAAAGTCTGCCGTGGCAGCTGTGGGACCCACTAAGGGTGACGTGGCAGTGTGGGGCCCACAAGGGTGACGTGGCACGGTGTCCACAGATGCTGACGTGGCAGGTGTGGGGCCCACAATTGCTGACGTGGTAGGTGTGGGGCCCATATTTGCTGACGTGGCATTCGCAGACATGGCAGAAGCGTTGCATTAGGTGAAAAAAGCGTTGCATTTGCTATATAAAAGCGTTGCATTAGGTATTTTTAATATTAATAAAGTCTGACGTGGCAGCTGTGGGGCCCACTAAGGGTGACGTGGCAGTGTGGGGCCCACAAGGGTGACGTGGCAGGTGGTCCACAAATGCTGATGTGGCAGGTGTGGGGCCCACAATTGCTGACGTGGCAGGTGTGGGGCCCACATTTGCTGACGTGGCATTCGCTGACGTGGCAGAAGCGTTGCATTAGGAGAAAAAAGCGTTGCATTTGCTGTTTTGAAGTGTTGCGTTAACTGCTGCTCTTACCGGAATGATGAAACTATTTTTTAAAAAAAAAAAATTCGACATTCCAATCGTACGGATGTCAAGATATAACGGTTTTAGTGAAGTGGTAAATTTTTAAAAAATTTGCTAGATGTATTTGATTTGGTTTTATAACGGTCAAACCGGTCAATGTAGACTTCCCTTTTAAATAGTCTTGTCCCGAATGATGAAACTATTTTTTAAAATCTTTTTTCGACGTTCCAATCGTACGGATGTCAAGATATAACGGTTTTAGTGAAGTGGTAAATTTTTAAAAAATTTGCTAGATGTATTTGGTTTGGTTTTATAACGGTCAAACCAGTCAATGTAGACTTCCCTTTTAAATAGTCTTGTCCCGAATGATGAAACTATTTTTTAAAATCTTTTTTTCGACGTTCCAATCGTACGGATGTCAAGATATAACGGTTTTACTGAAGTGGTAAATTTTTAAAAAATTTGCTAGATGTATTTAGTTTGGTTTTATAACGGTCAAACCGGTCAATGTAGACTTCCCTTTTAAATAGTCTTGTCCCGAATGATGAAACTATTTTTTAAAATCTTTTTTTCGACGTTCCAATCATACGGATGTCATGATACAGCGGTTTTAGTGAAGTGGTAAATTTTTAAAAAATTTGCTAGATGTATTTGGTTTGGTTTTATAACGGTCAAACCGGTCAATGTAGACTTCCCTTTTAAATAGTCTTGTCCCGAATGATGAAACTATTTTTTAAAATCTTTTTTTCGACGTTCCAATCGTACGGATGTCAAGATATAACGGTTTTAGTGAAGTGGTAAATTTTTAAAAAATTTGCTAGATGTATTTGGTTTGGTTTTATAACGGTCAAACCGGTCAATGTATACTTCCCTTTTAAATAGTCTTGTCCCGAATGATGAAACTATTTTTTAAAATCTTTTTTTCGACGTTCCAATCATACGGATGTCAAGATATAACGGTTTTAGTGAAGTGGTAAATTTTTAAAAAATTTTCTAGATGTATTTTGTTTGGTTTTATAACGGTCAAACCGGTCAAAGTAGACTTCCCTTTTAAATAGCCTTGTCCCGAATGATGAAACTATTTTTTAAAATCTTTTTTTCGACGTTCCAATCTTACGGATGTCAAGATATAACGATTTTAGTGAAGTGGTTAATTTTTAAAAAATTTGCTTGATGTATTTGGTTTGGTTTTATAACGGTCAAACCGGTCAATGTAGACTTCCCTTTTAAATAGTCTTGTCCCGAATGATGAAACTATTTTTTAAAATCTTTTTTTCGACGTTCCAATCATACGGATGTCAAGATATAACGGTTTTAGTGAAGTGGTAAATTTTTAAAAAATTTGCTAGATGTATTTTGTTTGGTTTTATAACGGTCAAACCGGTCAAAGTAGACTTCCCTTTTAAATAGTCTTGTCCCGGATGATGAAACTATTTTTTAAAATCTTTTTTTCGACGTTCCAATCATACGGATGTCAAGATATAACGGTTTTAGTGAAGTGGTAAATTTTTAAAAAATTTGCTAGATGTATTTGGTTTGGTTTTATGACGGTCAAACCGGTCAAAGTAGACTTTCCTTTTAACTAGTCTTGTCCCGAATGAGGGATCTATTTTTTAAAATTATTTATTCGACGTTCCAATCGTACGGATGTTAAGATCTAACGATTATAGAGAAGTGGTAAATTTTAAAAAATTTGTTAGATGTATTTGGTTTGGTTTTATAACGGTCAAACCGGTAAAATTAGACTTTCCTGCTAACTAGTCTTGTCCCGAATGATGAATCTATTTTTTTAAATTATTTATTCGACGTTCCAATCGTACGGATGTCAAGATATAACGATTTTAGTGAAGTGGTAAATTTTTAAAAAATTTGCTAGATGTATTTGGTTTGCTAGATGAACCCTAACGAAACCCTGTTTAGGGGTTCCGGTCAAATTACTAGTTAACCGTTCAATTACCCAATCAAATAAATTATTTTTTTCTGAAATTTTTGGAATAACATTAAAAATGATGAATCTTGATGCCCGTATGGTTGGGCCGTCGAGAAATATTTTTTAAAAAATCGAATCCTTAAACCCTGACGAAACCCTGTTTAGGAGTTCCGGTCAAAGTACTAGTTGACCGTTCAATTACCCAATCTAATAAATTTTTTTTTTTTCTGAAATTTTGGGAATAACATTAAAAATGATGGATCTTAATGCCTGTACGATTGGGTGGTCGAGATATATTTTTAAAAAAACCGAAACTTTAAACCATGACGAAACCCTGTTTAGGAGTACCGGTCAAAGTACCAAATCAAATAATTTTTTTTTAAAAATTTTGGTAATTACAATAAGGAGAATTTAATATATATATATATATATATATATATATATATATAATCTAAAATATACTACAAATTTTAACTTATATTTTACATGAACAGATGTTAATTTCTATTATTTATAAATTATGGAGAATTTAATAATTTAATTGATAAATTACAAGAACAGCGCTTTGCCCTTGGTGAAAAATTGGGCGGTATTTTTTCCCCCTAAACGAAAGCTAGTCCTAAAACTAAAACTATGTACAGAACAAAACAATCCGCCGCTCTCTGCCTCTCTCTCGACTCTCGACTTCCTCTGTACCGCTACCATTTCACTCCAAAGATACTCTCACTCACACTTTCATTACCCTCTCTAAATCTTAGTTCTCTAATATTCTATTTTAATTGAATCACAGGTACCACTATTATTAGTTTCTAATTTAAGGGATTGAATCTATGTTCAATAGTATTCAGGGATTCAATCAATGTTCACTCTCCTTCTCCTTCTCCTTCCCAATCACAGGTACCACTATTATTAGTTTATGTTTTAGGGTTTCTTTTCGTGGTTTTAATTGTGTTTCATGCTTCGATTCAATTTGGGGCTTTTTTCCCAATCACAGGTACCACTATTATTAGTTTAATTGTGTTTATATCCCTAATTTAGGCTTTTTTTTTCCCTTGATTTAGGGTTTCGTTTTGGGATTTCAGTTTGGGACTTTGATTTAGGGTTTATATTATGAGACTTCTCTCATTCTCTTGCTCATTCTCTTACATACTTCGCTTTTTAATCTTCCTTACTCATGGAAAATACAAAGGCTTTTCAGTATCTAAACGCAGTTTTTGCCACTACGTTAATTTTATCAATTACTTTTGTCAATGGACAAATTACCACATCATGCACAAATCCAATGATTAGAAGCTTTACCCCTGGTTTGAATTACTTAACTGGAAGTACATGGACTGGGGGTTCACCTACGGGAGATTGTTGTGGGGCATCACGTTCTCTTACGAGTACTTGTCTCATAGTCACGGACAATGTTCCATTTTCACTACCTATTAACCGCACATTAGCAATTTCACTTCCAAAAGCATGTAAAGCTGCTGGTGTCAAAGGTGTTCCAGTACAAAGCAAAGGTCTGTTTGTTTTTCTTAAATGCATTGTTTTCATGATTTGTCGATAGTAGTGCTTTCAGTAATGCAGTTAAATCATATCTCTAACACTTTCTTAATATGTTGCAGCCTCTGGTGTCCTTGTTCTCAACCCAGCATCTACTGTACATTTACTGTACAACCTAAATACAGAGGAAAGAAGTTCCTTTCTAAATATGGTACATAAATTATATTAAAAAACTGATTATTTTTTCATGTAGTTGTAGACAATAAAAAATTATAAAAGCATTACCATGACTTGTCCAACAGATAGAAATTTGGATTAAATCCAAACATTTGATTAACAGAAGTATAGCTTTCATTACTACATAGCATTCATTACTGTATTTGTAATGTCTTTTGGACAAAATTACAAGGCATATCTATGAAAAAATACCTTCTTTTCACCTTTATCCTGTTTAAATCTTTCATGTGGAATGTAAACACCATTCTTTTCCCTTGCTGCTCTGATATCTATTTTTATTCAAATACATAGAATGTCATTTGTGAAACTTATATCACAAAAAAATAATAATAAGCAAATGCAGGCTTTAATGTCACTCAAACCTTGTCTCATTCTATCAATTTCCATATGCAGATCCCTAAGCAGCACAACCTTGGACACTTTCTGATTTGCCTGTAAAGGTGGATTTCTTTCGGTACAAAGACAGATAAACAAACAAGGAGAATTTAAAGGAAGCAAAAATAGGAATGTTGACCTCTGGCTTGTTCTCCAGAAGCAACTCCGGGGATTCGACATGTTCTCAACCCAAGCAACAAATGTCTATAATTATATATATTTTTCTTGAATTATTTATATACGTATTGTTCCATGATTTGTGATTTGTGTTAAATATGTGTTCATATTTATACTTGCTAGTATGTATGCCATACACCTCTTTCTTTGCCTGCTTGCATTTTACACACATACACACATTTACTTATTTTTCTTTCTTTGTTTCTTAGCAGAGAAGAGGTGCTTAGTTACTTTAAAGAAGACCCCTCTTTGTTTAACATGGTGTTCTTGTTTACATCTTCTGCAATTACAAACTACTTATGAGAAAAGTTTTTTCTGTTTAACATGAGATTCTTGTTTTTTCTATTTTACTTCTTGTGATTATCACATTGCTTTATTTGACAGGGGATGCTCGCCTTTCTATGAGTGTGAAGAATAAAGTTTGCTCTTTTGATTTTGTAAGTCCTCTAATCCTGTTTCGATGCTTCTGTTCAATGTGTATATGGGACCTGTTCAATGTGTATATGGGACCTTTTCTAGCACATTTATCAAAAGTAGTTGTCCGGAAGCAATTTTTCATATTCATAAAAGAGCAGTGATCACAATGAATGAATGAAATTTTAATGTTATTGTATTTTCAGTTGAACATTTGTGGATCACAATGGAATATAAAAATGAATACAATTCAATATATGACTGCCTCCTATTTGGTGAGCATTTTTTTTTAAATTTTAATATATATATATATATATACATATATATATATACATATATATATATATATATAAATGCTGATGTATACAAAATATTTATGTTTCATTTAATTTGGATTATACAAAATACTGATGTATTTATCTCATATTTAGATGTTGATGATATGTCGTATCCGAATAGTTCTGGATTGTCCATCCAGTGCACCAAAAATACTACAGGCTTGCTTAACATTAAAATATAACTATGTCTTCTTAATTCTTACAATAAACTGAATGAGAAGCTGAAGATTATCAAATATGTAATTTGTTTAGAAGTTGTTTGGTTGATGGTCGAATTATCTTGCTTATGCTGATAGCTGGTCTCCCTGCCCCCTCGTCTATAGTAATAATTTGACATAATTGATCATGATTTTAGTCTTTTGTATAATTCATAAAACTAACTGCAACGTATTCTTGTTCGTTGCTTGCTGATTATTTCACAGGTTTAGCATTGCATTGAGGAGCTCTGTGGGTCCTCCTTGTGGGACAAGGATTGTAGCAGGACGCATTGTGAAAGAAAGCTATGGTGCTGCTAAGCAACAACACACATTTACAGTAAACTTGAACTTATCACACTTAGTTCACATACATACATGCCACTCGTATTTTCTTTTGCTTTGAAAATTCTTGGGCTTGTGAAATTAGTATTTTGTGGTACCATGCACTCAGTTCACAAACATACATGCCACTCGTATTTTCTTTTGGTATGAAAATTCTTGGGCTTGTGAAATTAGTAATTTGTTGTGTTAACCATATTTTTCTTGCAGAAGGTGCAAATTTATATAATTCCATGCCATTTGTATTTTCTTTTCTATTATCAAATTTCTCATAGTTTTTTCTTAAAAGAAATGAGTGCATTAAGCAGATAGTAGATCAGTAGAGTAGTACTTTGTATTTCGAAACTATTTATATGGAGCTTGGAGCAGGTTTTGAAAATTACATGATCTAAGTATCATCATAAGTATCATCAGATAGTAATCCTGGATTGTTTATGTTATAACTTGATATTGTGTTGCAATTCAGCTCGCCTGAATCTGTGGCTTAGCTTATGTTATAACTTGATATTGTGTTGCAATTCAGCTGGCCTGAATCTGTGGCTTAGCTTACGGGAAATATTTGCTGCGAACAGATCAAATGAAAAGTAGGTAATATAGAATTATTTGATGTTTTTGAACATATGCAGATATATTTCAGTAAGTTAAGAGTGTAAACTTAGGGAACAAAGCTGAATACTTGCTTTTATTGATGCACTACTACAGAAAATTAAAGCACTCCTTCAGAATGTTGGTACCTCATTTTGCCCCAACTTTTCTGACTGGTTTTGAAATGGATGAAAAAATGCACTCTACAGATGCGGATGAATCATTTTTTCAAAATTCTTACAAGTTAATCCTTCCGATCTTTCCACTACCAAGTTTCAGGTTTGCCTCTAAATACAGCCGAGTCACAGCCACTTGTTGAAGCGAATGTACCTGAGAAGCAAAGCAAAGAGAAGTTGATTGGCCCTGATACCTAAACAGGGTGATTTTGTACTTTAAAAATTTTGACTTAATCGTATGTTCTTGTTAATCTAGTATGATGTTTGATTCCTTTTGGATGTATTAATAATGGTTTTGGATGGCTCGTTGAATGCCTTGAATGTATTTTGATGTTATGGATGGGTTTTCTTATGTATCAAACAAGATATTGCATAAATTTTAATTAAAGCGTTGCATTTGATATTTCTAGTGTTGCATTGGATATTTTAGTGTTGCATTTGGTAAGATACTAGTGTTTTAAAAAGCAAAAAAAGCGTTGCATTACATGGTTGTGGGCCCTAGTGCTGACGTGGCACATGAGACCATTGCATACGTGGCATATGGGACCCAGTGCTGATGTGGCATGTGGGACCCAGTACTGACTTGGCATGACAGGCCCCACTTCTGACATGGCAAGTGGGACCCACATGTTGACATGGCAAGTGGGCCCCACATGCTGATGTGGCATGCCAGCTGGACTATTGCTGACGTGGCATGCCAACTGGACTGTTGCTGACGTGGCATGCCAGCTGGACCCATTGATGACGTGGCAAGCTAGTGGGACCCACTTAGTGACGTGGAATTGTAATTTTATCTAATGTCAAATGCAACCCCTTTTTGGTGTTGCATTTGCATGCTCTGGTGTTGCATTATATGTCAGATGCAACGTTTATTGATGTTGCTTTAGATGCCAAAAAGCGTTGTATTATGGGGTCTAACGAGACGGTCTCGAATGCAACGCCCCTTGGTGTTGCATTTGGTCTAATGCAACGCTTTTTTGGCCTAAAACAACATTAACCATGGCGTTGCATTTGAGCGTTTATGGCGTAGTGAAGTACTAATGATTATTTCATTAGTTTTCTTTTAGAAGAAACTAAGAAAGCTACAAAAGCTCTGAAAGATCCAGGTTGAGTGATTGCAATGCAAGATGATCTCAATCAGTACAAAAGGTAGATTCAAGGGAAGCTGGTATCTAGACCAAACAACAAGGCTGTATTTGGTACAAGGATAACCAGAAGTCTACCTGGATGATGTCAAGGCATTGTTATGAGGGACAAAGCCAAACTGGATGCTAGGCTACAATTTGATCAAACAGTATATTTGACAAGAAGCACCAGTGACAAGACTTGAGGATATCAGGCACCTGCTGCACATTCAAGATTATAATGGACATCTAGACCTACTATATCTGGATGCTAGAGGAATGTGAACAAGTGCACTCCTGGTTGGTGAGATAATTGAAGATCTCTACAGGTTAGTATAAACTGGTATCATCACTAAAGCAAGCATGGAAGACATGGTATGACACCCTAACTATAATTTAATATTTGGTATCAATCTTTAACAGTTGGTATCTTTTAACAATTGGTGTCATATTTATAGAACTCTCTACATCTTTAGGCACAAACATAAATGATATATATGTGCAATGATATCTTGATTATATTATATGTTGGTCTACTAGCTATAAATTGGTATCAAGATATTTGCTGTTTTGATGTTGGTAAAGTTGCAATTCTTTTGATTTACTTCAGTAAGCCAAAAGAATGATGACAATAAAAAAGTCAAGGATCTTTTGTTTCTATTCAGAAGATTCTAGACCTGTCAAGACTACATGTCAACACCTCACTATAGCTGGCTTTTGACCTGTTAGTTTGGATCTAACAAGTTGGTTATCAAAAATCTTAAGATGGACCCGGATATGAGGAAATGGTACTCTAGAGATATTTGACCCAACAAGTTCAGGATCTACTAATTAGGACCTAATCAGGCTATAGAGGAATCATCAGCTCATTATCTTATTCAATTGCTAATAGATCACTTACACACATATTTTATTCTCAATTATGCAAATGTGCATGGTCCCAAGTGGATTCTTGAGAATCTATTCTTGTAGTTATTACACTTGATTTTCAGATGTCTTAAGTTGGACCCAAATCTACAGAGATGGTACCCTAGAGACATCAGTTCTGACATGTTTTGCTGCATAGAGACAGATCAAATGAGTTGTACGAAAGCAGGAGAACACAAGGAATCAATTTCATCTCCAACAACTCTGTGGAACACTCAAGGACTAAGCAACTTGTATAAGGTATCAATTCTTTTGAGAGAACATGTCTTTAATTAAGAACAATGTGCAGACACGTTTGCTGAATCACTTGATGAAATTAATTTTTCAAGATTGGTTTGTGAACTTGGGATTTTATTAATGCTATATGATTTGTATATCTCATCTGTTAAGTAATTCTCGAATAAGTTCACAAGTATTCAATTGTCTATATTGAAAGGACATGTGAACTTATTTACATCCAGACCTCACACTGAAAATTATTTGTTGAATGATTGCCATGTGTATAATTGCAATATATTTTAGTGGTGATTATTTAAGGAAATGTAAAATCTAACTCATAGAGATTTAGTATTTAATTATTTATTTTGATTTATATGGGTTACGGACTTGAAGCAATTCAATTTAGTATTTGCTCTGTACCTTATATTTATTAAAATAAATAAACAACATAACTAATTTGGACCTAATCTGTATTGGTCTTCAATTAGTTGTGAGATGTTAATTCTAGTGAATTTTATCAATGCTCCATTTTCAGAAATTCACTATAATTAATATCATGGTTCTAACAATTGGTTGTACTGAAGTTTTAATTTATATTAGTTAATGATATTTAGTTAGAATTCTATTTACTAACTAATTGTGAGATATATTGGTATGTGTGAAATTACTTAGAACTCCTCTAAGTAATCATTGTTATATCTTTTACAATTCACTCATATTATTATACATGGTATAAAAATTCTCTAAGTAGAACTATGGATATTGAAATATCTAAAGTTACCATAGTTCAATTACTTTGAATAATTTTTATGCTTATTTGAAAGCTTCAAATCACTTTGATAATAAATGTTTTATACTATGGATCAAGGTGTATTGGACTTAGAATATTATTTCTAAGATTGCAGACAAGACAGTCTTGGTAATCAAGTTTTATTTTTAAGAACAAGATTGTCTATCAACAAACAGCTGTTAGGAGTTAATAATTGTTGTTATCGAGGAGTTGCCTTGAAGTCATAAGATTAAAATGTTAATGATGATAATTATCCAAGTGATAGTGGTGGAAACAATTTTGTTATTGGCGATACCAATGTCACTGGAAAATAATCATCAAGTCATTCTGGCAACAACTCGAGGGGAGTTAACAAAGGATTCACTAGTCAAACACAACATCACAATGAAGAACAAGGCGATTCATCAAGATCCAACCTTCTCAAACAGTCTGTTTGGAATAGAGCTGATAATTGGTGATCCAGATGTTGGAGTAAGAACAAAAAGGGCCTCTCAGAATCAAGGTATAGAATCTAAGGAATCTGAGAAAGCAATTGTGAATCTGGAACAACAAGAAACATGGAAGTTGGTGCCAAGGTTTGAGCGCTAAGTAACTGGTATGACATTCTTTTCGAATTCTATCTTGTCATCTTTCTAAAAAGAATTGTCATAATCATTCTAATGTTTTAATCCATGTTTCTTTATTTTAGAATAATAATTTTCTCTAAAAATATTTTTCTCTAATTCTCTAGTTAGAATTTTTGAGGAAGCTATTTTTGTTGAAAATTTTATTATTTTAAAATAGCTGCCATATTTATGATAGTTTATTAAATCATATTTTCTCTCTAAATAATTTTCTAGTAGAAAGTTGTTTTGTCAGAAAATATATGGATTTGCTAACCTATTATAAATACTCTTGTATATACTTAATGTTTTTGTACATGTATTGTAATTTTTAAATGTTAATCTTATTTAACATGTTTTGTAGTGTTTGTCTTTTTATTTTAGTCGTATGTTCGTTTATAGTTTAAGCTATGTATATTATTACTTATATATAGTTTTATTTATTTTTTATTTTACTTTATTCGAATTGATCTTTTCTTATAGTTTTTATTTTGTATAATTATTATATATATTATTTCTTATTTTTGTATATTCTTTTTCATGTGTATATAAATAGTTTGTATAGTTTTTACAGTTTAGTCACTATACTTGCAAAACTAACAAATAGGTCACTGTATTTGGTTCTTTTGTTGTTCTTCTTCTTAACACACACAAAACCTGCAGTTTAAGTATAAATCTTTGTTTTGTGATTGCTGTTAACAGATCTTCGTGTTAAGGACTTAACAATTGACCAATGTTGGTATCAAATTGGTATGTGTCTATTCATTTGTTTAGGAACAAACATTTGATTTTCATGATCTAACAATTGAAAGACAAGACCTATCATGTACTAACAATTTCTAATAGTTGGTATCTATCATGCAGGACCTAAAACATGATAAAATAGTTTTGTTTGTATTGGTTTAAACATTAACATACATTGATTCGATTAATATTTATTAATTGGATTTTTGCCTATGTTCTTGTTTAGTAAAACCGGATCAGGATCTTTATCTTCCTAACTCAAAATATCTTTCTATAGTTGTGATTGTTGATATGTTAAACCTTTTGAAATCACAACTGTACATCATTTCTCTTAAGATAAAATGCAATATTTTTTTCAGAAAACTTTTCAATGTTAAAAATGCATTCTATCTCTATGTTGCTCATATTCTGTGATGCAGGTTCATATACAAGGAATTTTGTATTCTCACATGTTTAGTCATAAGGTTGTAAACCCAATAACTTTTGTCCCAGACTACAGTCAAACTCAAACACATTCTATCTTACACCCTAAATGGAAGTAACCTATCAGACTAGAGGTCACCAGGGAGTAACTGCAGTTGATGCAGCAAACAAGGATGTGTGGGATATTCAGTTGGAGAGTCACTACCTTATACACTAACCAAAATATTTCATATGCACAAGTGAGATTGCACACACTAAGGATGAATTGACGGAAACCTGTAATCTAACCATTTTACGGTTAGGATTATAAGTTAAAGGTTCTTTAATGAACTAAGAGTCTTCACAGACCTCGAGAGAAGGTATTGATCTCAAATGCAAAATTCATCAAGATCATTATCTAACTCCCCAGATGGAACATATCTGGATCCTGCGGGTAACGGATCTGACATAGGTGCGGATAGGCAACTTGTAGACTATGATTCAGATTTTACCTAATGAGTTTAACAAGGCAATGTCTTCATAGACATTAGAAGGGAACCTTGATCTCAATGCTAAATTTATAGATCATTGTTTACCTTCTCAGAATTCAAATCTGAAAACCCTAAAAAGGGAAAATTAGCAACTTGTAGATTATGACTCAGATTCGTCTGGCGAGTCCAACGAGGATTTGGGATTTGCGAACTCCCATTGCACCACCACTGACCTCTCTTGAAGGGGCTAGGGTGATTTTTCTTTGCAGGTACACTAACGGATGTTGGAGCTATGAGTGATATGAGTGAAACACTAGTGAGCAAGAGTGTAAACACAGAGAGAAGTGAGACACTCAACACAAATGAGTGGAGAGAAGAGTGAAACACTTATGAGGTACACTAAACACTATCACACACTCACAGTGAGGAAGAAAATGAAACTTTCTTTCTAACAAAGCTTTATCAATTGATTTCAATGTACTCTAACGATTGGTATAAATTGGTAACAATTTGGTATCAACTACTTTGTCAATTAGTTGAATGGATGATTCCTCAACTAAGGGGGAGAGATATATTGAAAAAGATATATTGAAGTTAAAGCTTACCTTAGTAGGATATACTCAACTATGGGGGAGAAGTATGGAGTACAAGTAAAAGAAGAGTGAGTTAGAAAGGGGGAGCAGTAAAGACTGTGCTTAGGATGAGAGGCAAGTCTATTTACTAAGGGGGAGCCTTAGATGAAGAAGCAAAAGAACTTTCATTTGTTATGAAAGTGGAGATATAAGGAGAATTACATCACAATACTATTCTATTAGTCTTTCAATGTACTATGTATAAAGGCTAAGTGGAAGAGTAGTAAATTCGCCAGAAGTTATAGAAATGGTATTGATTCACCATTGTCTATATAGTAGGAACATCTATTTTTCTTTAGTGAGAAAAGCTGTGTCAGAAATGGGAAGTGATTGTAAATCAAGAACTACTGATAATCACCAATGTAAGATGTGAAGGATTATCAGGCAGAGATATGAAGAATCAGAAATGAAGATGAGTTATCTATTGAAGATCAGTTCAGTGCTAGAGGAACAATCATCTATCATTTCATCAACTAAAGATTCTGGAATTGTTAAATCTAAACCAGAGAAATTTTTTTGTATTATTTACTTAGTTCTTAAAAGTTTTATCTTTTTCTTATTTAAGTGAGTTAGTTGAGTTATCCTCTAGGTATTTGCTTGTTATTGTCTAACAAACAAATAGGGGGAGATTGAAAGGCATATGATGTAGCCTATTTGTATTTCGAGGATACAACTCAACTTAAACAAGATTGTAATAGTAAATAGTATATAGATTGTCACAAGAAATCTCAGATTGTATTATCTGTCAGAAGAAAAATATCAAGGTCAATCTATAGACTTGAGGAATTACTACATTGAAAGAAGTTCAGACATTTGATCAAGCCTTAGTGAAGTATTCGTTAAAGAAGTGGATTCATTTAAAGAGAGAGAGATTTCGACAGTGATAGAGACAGTACAGAAGAATTAATAGAGAGAGGAGAAAAGAAAAGGAACCAGATTTTAAAGTCAATATATGAAGAACAGTCATTGCGGTTAGTCACTCATGAACCAGACAGTACATCGAGTGTCAACATTAAACAGTGGTTGTTCATCATTAACTTCAGTGGTTCAAGCTATCAAGACTGGTATGTTAAGAGAAGAAAGGAACCAAATCATAAAGTCAAAAATAAAGAAAAGCCGTTGGAGTTAGTCGCTCATGAACCAGACCGTGCATCGAGCGTCAACGAAAATTCGGTGGTAATTCTTTATTACTTTCAGTGGTTCAAGAAAAAGATTTGAGCTGTCAAAAGAGTTATATTAATTCTATTTTAATTAATATAATTATGCAATTGATTTAATTTAATAAATTAATTCATTCTGAATTAATTTATTTATTAAATTAATTATCATGTTAATTAATTTTGAATTAATGTATTAATCTAAATTGATTTAATTATTTAATTAATTAATCATTATTTACTTAAATGATTAATTGATTAAATTTAATTAAGTCAAAAGAAACAAAACAAATAAAAAAAGAAAAAGCTGAAAAAAATGGAAAAGAAAAATCAAAAGAAAAGGGAAAGGAAAGATGCTTGCTTAAAGTGTTGTCGACAAAGAAAAAAACAAATCATGCAAAAGCAATGTAAACAACATGCATGCTGTTGAGTTTTTGTCCGACAAAATGCTTGACGCGCCTGTGGCATGCGTGGAAGCCACGCGCCAGACAGAAAACAAAAAAGAAACGCGCGTGTCCTTCACTTCGTCTCTTGTGACTGGGTTTTGTTTTCAGCTGAGTTCAAATATCTTGTTTACAATTATAACAGCCGAGTTTTTTATTTGTTAAAGACAATTTTGATTGTCTTACCGATTGTCTTGGTAATCCTTGATTTTCTCGCCTATTGTATTGCCTATTGTATTGGCAGTACAAGTTGATTATCTTGGTGGTTTTGGATTGTCTTACCGATTGTCTTGGCAGTACAAAACTGATTGTCTTGGAAGAGTAGATTGTCTTGGCAGTACAAGTGAAAAAGAAAAGAGGCGGAAGAGTATATAATTCAAGACAGGCGGCCAGAACAATACAACAACACACAGAACATATCATCTTTAAACAAGAACAGCAATTCTCTCTCATCAAGAACATAAACTGCGGGAGCTGAAAAAAATTCATAGAAAATCAAGTTCATCTTATTTTTAATATCTGATCCGATAGAATTTGTTTACTTGAGTCTCTTGTACTATTAGCGAGTTTTTACTCCTAATCTATATCTCGATTTTTATTAACAAATCTAGAAAAATTCATGTCGAATTTTCTAATTTGTTTTTATTAACTAGATATAAATTCTGTACTGTATTTGTAACAAACCCCTCAAGTTAATATAATTTTATATTCAACTTGAATTTTGTTTCATTTAATTCAGCTCAAATTTGTCAAAATATAAATTAAATTTATCCGGACAAATTTCTATTAAACAGTACTGTTTGTATTCAACCCCCCTTCTAAAAACATATTGGACCTAACAGATGATTAGAAAATGAAGAGGAAGATGAAATCGAGCTAATAGTGAAGTTGAGCTATTGGATGGGTAAGAGGTTTTAAACCTCGATTTATTGTTGTTTGATATTGTGTGTACTCCATCAAATTTAAATTTCTATTTTAGTATTATTCAATGTAAATTATTGTTTTTTGAATTTAAATTTTCTGTACTTCCTCTGATTTAATTTGTCTATCATCGCATATTGAAGGGTACTTATTTACTGTTCAATTGTATTCTTTGCAGCCTTTACATATGGATGTATGAGATTAGTAATGTTATTGTTTTTTGTATTTATTTCTGAGATTTGTCTTTCGATTCATATGGTCCTATGTTAAATTAACAGGTGAAAAACGAACTTCCGTTGGTATACAATCCATCTTCATCAAAAAGGTACTATGTTCTTCACTAATATTTTTGATATGTATATATGGATGTAGCTAAATACTATATTTTTTCATAAATTGCAGTTTATAATCTACGCTTGCTGGATGTAGCTTGCAATCCTATACCAACACCAATTCAGATTATAAGGCTTCAGTATCTTTGCATTGGTATATAGCACAATACCTACAACCTTTTAGATAAAACCTTTAGTCTGTCAAAATAGGTCATCTTCTAATCTCAGTTAATTCGACATGTTCAGTTATGGTTTATTTGGCATCTCTTGAGTTTCATCAGTAACTTTGATATACTATTGACGCTTATTAAATGTTATAACAACTCTATTAACTTTCCTGGATTCAGTTATCCAAAATGTACATAAAGCTAATTATTCAAAATCTTAAAGGCGCCAGGGAGTTTGGTTAAAAACGTTTGATCTGAAGGATGTAACGTATCCTTTTATATATGGTGGTGATGCACCTAATGTTACTGGACGTTTTAATGGTTCATCATCTAGGTAAGAAAACTTATCCAGTATCATCTATCTCGATGAAGTTAATTGAATTAGAGCACTTGCTCCGAGTATATTTAGGATTTTATGCTTTGTCTCACGTACTACCCTGCTAGACTAAGTTAAGAATGTGAAAACTTCATGTACTGCATTACAGATTCCTTAAACTCAACTAAAGTGAGATGGAAAATTTTGTTGTGTAATGTGTTGAATGATGGGGAACCAACACTGCAGGCAGGCGCAGTTGGGATTGTCATGCAAGGAGACAAACCTGCCAAGGATTTTGCCGTCTCATTTCCACTGCCTGCAACTTTCCTCAGTGCAAGCGATGGGCGCAGCGTCTTTAACTACATTAAACGAACAAGGTACAATCTAGCAGTCCATCTCCAACCTATCTTACTTGATCAAGTTTATACAATCTTGGATTAGAATCCAACAATGTTAAGGGAACAATCTTTAAGTTTATACAATATTGACTTATAATTTTAAGTTTATACATAGATTTCTATTGTATTTTCAGTAAATCCAGTATGCAAGTCTCAGACTGTTAATTTATGATTTAGGTGTAGTAGTTTATAATTAAAGCACTACACAATTGTCTCAATTTGACAGTTAAAAAACTCTGATATATAATTTCACAGTTAGTATATGCTCAAACTAATGCTATATATATTGTTTCATAAGCGTGTATGCTATTGAAAATAGTTTTAAATGTGGTGGTATCTTACATAGTTTGATTCTTATTAGTGAATTCTATAATGTGTAAACTGTACAAAAAAATTAGCTAATTGCCTGTAGCTTTGAATGATGATATATAAATTCTATTTAGACATCTACTATGTGTTATTTACAAAACAAATTTCTTATATCTAGATGTATTGATATCTTACATATTTTTAGTTTTCTTCTTTATTGAGTGTTACCACTTATGATGTGTGGATTCCTGTACCATTAGCATGATCGGTGCCTTTGGATTCTATCTGGACATCTAGCTACTTTATCTATTGTGTTTTGAATCATATGAACATCCTGGCCATCACCTTATTCATATCATTTAAAGTTTGTTACTTAAATTGTTCATTTAACTATGAGATGGCCAGGATGTTCATTTAACTATGAATCAGGTGGACATTGCATTCCAGCAGATGAATATTCATGGAAGAAGTATGATCAAAAGCTAATTCCAGGCACATCCTTTCCAAGGTACTAATAATTTCCTACTCCGCTTTAGTATATTTTTAGAAATGAAACTTAGCGGAATTTAGTCAAGATTTGTCTTATCGAATTCGAGTTTTTAGTGATCAAGTCTATTGAACTAAATTAGTAGATAAATTAAGAAATGATACTGCATTCTTCTCACCTAATTAAACTTAAAATTTCATAAAAAGTTAGACATTGTTTACTCACACTAATGACATTTGACAAGTTCACTCTACTAACTTCACCCACTTCATTCTTTCACATTTAAGATTTTGGATTATATTTCTTCCTATTTACCGAAAGTTTCTACTTATTTCATAGCTTTACGCGGAATCTCTTGCATGCTTTCAAGGAGGATCACCATATAATTATCCTTTGTATGGATTAGTAGAGCTCCCACGGGTCTTAATTTTTTTTTAATGTTTGCACTTTTTCTTCCCTGCCTAATCTTCTTTTTTCAATTCCTTAATTCCTGTTTGCTAAAATGTACCCATTATAGTTTTAGAGAAATTTATTAAGATTTTAAATTATGGCTTTAAGTTTACTAGATATCTATATATTTTACTTTCCCAGGCTTTTGCTCGACTTAGTGCTGTCTATGGTGGCACATACATGTTGAACAAATCAAAGTGCAAGGTATGTATTCTCTTCTTATTTGAGATTGTTCAAGCACATCATATACATTTGTGCTATTGTGGTGATCTAGCTTAAATATTATGTTGAGTTTGACGAATAAGTCAAAGACTGTGGTGTTACATCAGAAGGGGAAACTGCCAAGTGCAAGAAAGTTGTATGTGATCCTTCATACTTTACCAACAAGGCTGCAGAGAACACCAAAAGATCCAGTTATAAGGTAGGCCTGTTAGAAATTAACCAGCAAATCTTTTGGCTCACGCGGTTGTCACTCTTGCAATAAGGTATAATTTGTTCAATCTATAAATGTTATTTATTGTTTTGTGTTCCTTTTTAGATCTATATCTTATTAGTGTTTGTGACGTCATAATCTTATCTTTTCATTACGAATTTTTATAAACATCATTATTTATTGGTTAGAAGTCATTTTAATGAAAAGGGTTGCTGATTTATAAAGTACTAATATTCCCATATGTGCGAATGTATTTTAGATTCTAGAAATTAGTTGATTGTATCAAATAAATCATCACTCATTAGAGAATGAGAATATAGAAAATACTGGTGCACCTGTAAGTACTCCACCATATCTAAGGCCGCTGCAATAGCCAAAAAAAGGAGGAAGACCTAAAAAAGATATTCATTCGCCTCCTATTATGCATAATACAGTTGTCCCAAATTTCAAATAGCGAGGAAGGCGAAAGAAGCAAGACATATCTCAAAATTGCAGCAATATCAATGTCCTGCCAATTTGTTCTCCAGAACCTATTGCAGGTGATTTTTTTCCTTGGAATTCTACATCAATGCTGATATCTTTTATACAATATTTTATAACAAGCTTTGGTATTGTCTACAACACAAGCTTATGTACATTATAAATTACTTTTTGATCTTGTGTAGGTAAGCCTGGAAATAATCAGAGTAGAATTATGTCCGAGAGATTTTCAATTGCACACACCAACAACGTTAGTTATGAATGAAATTTACATATAATAGTTTGTAATGTTATTTGTTTATTCCTTAACCTGTGCATTTGTAACTCAATTATTTACAACTATGAATTATACGTTTGTAGAAATAATATTGAACATACAATTGCTTTGATGCAGTTTGTGACACCCCCAAATCTGAGGTCAAAGATTCAGGTCGTCACATCACCATCCAACCATATCATACCTGTATTAACTTTACAACTCAACAATACCTCCATCCAGACCTCAATCTTTAGCACAAACAAGTTAGAGCCTCAGAAACGATAATCAAAAGTAACTCTAAATATTACAATTCATCTGTACAATTCAGAGTCTTACGCACTTCCACTTATACAACTATACTTGAAGACAAGTCTTACTATTACAGTTGAAAACCTATCAGACTTACTTTGTAGTATTTATCAGGAACTAAATCATCTCCGGGGTAATTCTTCTACTCCTCTTCTGCTGGTGCGGAGTTAATCGGCCAAATTCTTCTCTTTCTGAAAAGTTTTTATAAAGCAAGAATGAGCTACATAATGCTCAGCAAGTTCACCATTTTGAAAAATAATAATGTGGTTTATTTTGAAAACATTCCCAACTGTATGGGCATATATCTCAGATTTCAAAACATAATTGGACAATATATATGTCCGAGTTTGAATAAAACATTTATACTCACTAAGGAGCTTTAAGAATAACATATGAACCCTTTATAAGGTTCCTATTTCAATATATCACAAGTTTGAAAATATATACATATGAGTATATCATTTTCGGCAAAACACTCTACGGTTAACATACTTTACAGGGAATACATCTTTGCAAACCTCTTTCCTTCCATTAGCTTAGAAGGTTTCTCATTCAAAAACATTTCATTCTTTGAAATAATTGCAAGAGTGCACTAACACGTGCCAATCTTTATAGAAAATCTTGCAGTTCTAGATACTGCACGATGTCAATATTTTTCTTATCAAAGCCACACTATCGGCAACTTGGCACATAAGCCTAAGAAGCAGTGTCAGAGCATTTTCCAAAATGGAGGATGGGACTGGAAGAAAACATAAAAACCTGACAGGGATTGACGATGTTCAGTCGCCACATCCAAGTCCAATAATCCGCGGGTCTTCTCTACCGGTAGAAGGATAGAAACTACATCCGTAACTATCCCCGGGTGAAAACTACATCCGTAATCACCCTCGATGAAAACTACATCCGTAATCATCCTTCGGCAACACCTGGGCCGGAATAATAATTGATGGACCGCCTGGCTCACGGCCGCTTACACATCCCGGGAATCGTTCGTCAACGGTTCCCACACCTGCTAGAATCCCTTTTTCTTTTTCTTTTAAAAACTTGATTTTGATTGAAAACTGAGTAGTTGAGGTCCGACATCAGTCGACCGATGATTCTTGAAATCACACAAGAAACAAACCTGACCGGGGCTTTTCGAAAATGTTTTGAGTTCGAAAGAGTTCGAGTTTGAAAGTGCTAAAGGTATCTTGGATTAGCTTTGTCTTTAAATAATGAACAATAATTAAAAAATGATATTTTAAGATTTAATATTAATAATTAATAAAATAATTATTTAATTAAATAAGCTTTTAATCCAAGATAGGTATTTTGAGTATTTACGAAGATATAAGAATAATTACTTGAGTATGCGATACTTCCCGAATGACCCTTCGGGTTTTCGCAATTTAATTACGATATAATAATATACCGCTCCCCGGTCAATAGTATATACGGACCGCTACGACCTCTATTGCTAGAGTCGTTGTCCGAAGAAAACATTTCATTCTAAGTTCAAGGGGTGCAAACATATATGTACTTATACATCTCAATTTCATCAATACTTCGATAAACATAAACATTTGATATCATTGAAAACTAAAAACACAACAGTGAATGTCCTTGTATATGTAAGTTTTGAAAAGTAAACTTGCCTTGGTGTGGTTGGGGTGGTCGAGCGTGCGGAGTGGAATGATCTATACATAAGCAATAATCGTCCGTTAGTACCTTAACAATACCTCTTTAATTACGGGGTTTTAGGGGGTACAAAATTAACTTAATGACTTCGTCTTATGACACTCTAGCCCCACTATAGGTTCATGTCACCACTCGATTACGCTCGTCACTTATTCGACTTAATTTGGTTACCATATCCGAGTCATATCCATTACCCCTAAAATTACACTCCACTTACTACTTTTTCCCTTGGGCGAATTTTACTCTAGCATTTTTATAAAATTGAAAAATACATATTTTAATCAAATTCTTTTTGGGTAGCCTTCACCACTGCATTTTCTAGCTTCTCTAATGTTTCCATGATCCTACATAAATTTTTAGGGGTTTAAACAAGGTTCAAAAGGGGACCATTTAGTGCATTCCGGAATCCAGAAACACATTTCACTTCTCAGGCCATAACTCAAAATCTATACATCACCTAGTCATGAACTTTATATTTATGGAAACTACATTCAAATACCTTTCCAACAATATATATTAGGACCTCAGGGGATAAGATTTGGGGGTTCAAAACCCTCTTACAATACAGTTCAAGTTCCTGGGAAAAACTCAGCATGCTTATATCACTAAACCAACCAAGTTTCTTACATCCACATCACAACCAACATCTAAATCACCAAGATCATACTTTATAACATTCATGGAGTTACATATACCAACCACAAGCATAAAAATCACAACCACAACACTTAAACTCAAGATCTACATCATCCATCACTTATATGTCCAAGATTCACACAAATACTCATGGATCTATCATTACCCATCACAAACACTACATGGCCAAGAGGGGTTTGGGTTTTTATACCTTCTTGAGTATCTAGGAGCCTTGGGTATGCCTTACAAGTCTCAAGAACACCTTGAATGAGCTCCTACACTCCTTATAATCCAAGATCTAAAAGAAAACTTAACATTGTTACTATTCACCAAAACTTTAACAATTAATATCTTGAAAATTAATGGATGAAAAGGGTTGGAATTCTTAGTATACCTTCCTTATATGATGTAGAGTGCCTAGGAATTTTGCCTTGAATTAAGAATGAAGAGAAATGGAAGAAAGAATTTCTTCTTTTCCCTTGTTCTTGTTTGGCCGAGAGCTTTTTGCTTGGGGGGGGGAGAGTTTCTTTGCTTTGCTTTTTGGTTGGTTGAATAATGTGTAAAAGGGGTTGGGTGATATGTATTAGTGTATAGATATGTCTCACATGGTAAAAGTCTAGGGTATAGGCCACCATACCCTCTTGTCTCCTTGGAAAAAGAAATGCCAACTAGTTACTATTCCTCTTGTCCACTTGGTAGTACTAGTTTGCTTTCCAATTACTTAGTTGCATGGGACTTGCATGCAATATCATTCCTTGTATCATTATCCTTCCACCAATGCTTGTCACTTAATCTTTAATTTGTATCGTATCTTAATTAATTTCTCATAATAATATTTTGTCGCGTAGAGATTTCCCTTGTAATTCCTTAAGTACTTAATTGTGTAAATTCCTCGAATATCCATACTCCTCGTCATAATTCCTAATAAATCGTTTAATACTCCAATAACTCTCAAATTCCAAGTTTTATAAATCTTACTAACAATAAGATTCTTGCCTTCAACAATCTTCCTTTTATCTTACATAGTGAATGTAGCAACATAGTTTCTCAGACAATCAATTCCATTAAACAACAGGGATGACTAGAGAGGTTCCAAATTGACAATGTCACATGATATTATATAAAAGAAAATATTACAAAAATTAGGGTTCTTACAGCCTCCCTCCTTAAAAGGATTCCGTCCCGGAATCAGGTTGAAAATCGTTGGGGGTGCTTTTCACGCATCGCGCTCTCTAGTTCCCATGTTGATTCTTCGACATTTTGGTTCCTCCACAAAACTCTCACTAGTTTGACAACCTTGTTCCTCAGCACCTGTTCTTTTCTATCCATGATTTCTACGGGTTGCTCCACATAGGTTAAGTCTGGTTGCAAATCCATTTGGTCATATTCTATCACGTGCCGAAAGTCGGTATGGTAGGGTCGTAGCATGGACACATGGAACACATTATGTAATTGCTGCAAGCTTGGGGGTAAAGCCAATTCATAGGCTAACTTTCCAACTCGTCTCAAAATCTCAAAAGGTCCAATAAATCTTGAACTTAGCTTCCCCTTCTTACCAAATCTCATCAATCCCTTCCACGGTGATACCTTTAACATCACAAACTCTCCTACCTCATATTCTTTGTCCTTGCGGGTCTGGTCCGCATACTTCTTCTGTCTGTCTTGGGCCGCTACCAGCCGTCCTCTTATGAGTTCGATAGTTTCTCTTGTCTGTTGGACCAGTTCAGGCCCTAAAATCTTCCGCTCTCCAACTTCTTCCCAACACCGGGGAGACCGACATCTTCGTCCGTATAAAGCTTCATATGGGGGCATCCCTATACTCGCTTGGTAACTGTTGTTGTAGGAAAAATTCGATCAACGGCAAATGGTCATCCCAACTTCCCTTAAAATCGATGGCACATACTCTCAACCTGTCCTCTATGGTCTGGATGTTTCTCTCGCTCTGTCCGTCTGATTGGGGGTGGTATGCGGTACTCATGTTTAACTTGGTCCCCACACAATCCTGAAAACTCCTCCAGAACCTGGAGTTGAACCTTGGGTCTCTATCAGATACAATGCTCATAGGAACCCCATGCCTTACCACGATCTCCTTAGATATCTCATAAAATTTGACCATTCGAAATAATGGGTTTCGTAAAAAAAACTAATGACTTTTACATACACTCGTCTGTACCGTAAAGACGTAATATCAATTCGAAATCTTCATTTAATAATTCGTACATATCGTGATTGCAAAAATTCCTCATCCACCCATAAAATTACTATTCGTCCAGGTTTCGAATATTCCCGAAAATCAGGGTTAATGCAGTCTTCTCCCCTTAAAAGGATTCTATCTTAAGAACCTAAGGATAATAGTTGTGGATACAATTCCAACCTTACCTTCTCCAACTCTCAGGTTGACACTTCAACCCTATTGTTCTCTCCCTTGGTCTCACCAATGCCTTAATGTTGTTCCTCAACGCATACTCTCCTCGACCTGTATTCCTTATCGGTTATTCTATGATTGAAAATTTCTATCCCACTACTTATACGTCCCTCTTCTACCTTGTTCATAGTATCCGTGTTGAGTCCTCGTATCGTTGGCCCGTGAATACTTTAAGGTCATGTTATATAATCTGAGACAACGTCAATACGCACGGTATTCCTCATATTCCTTCGCTTGATTAGCAGGCATACCTCCCGTCAGCCGTTACCACTTGCTGTGGATACTGTATAGTCTTCTGCATACGTCGAACCAGTTCAGCTACGATATCCCTCGTTCATTGACTTCTTCGTAATGCAAGAAAAGCGAAGCTTCTTCTTTCGCGGTACGCTTTACAAGAGACGTCCTTACGTTCGCATGGTGATGATCGTGATAACAACATTCATTTCATGGATAAGTTTTTATTCTCGACTGCCCCGTGGAACCTAAGGCACGACACTAAATATAAATTCGATCGTCTGGACAATTCTTCTTCCCTGTCCGTCAACCACAGATCAAATTAGTACATACGCTCAATCTCTTTGTTAAATATACCTGAAAGCACCTTCAATATTCGAAGTTTAACCTTAAGTCTTTATCTGACGTAATCGCTGCAGAAGTTTTATATTGCACCACCATCTCTTCCATATAATATTCGATAATCTTCTCAATGGAAAGTCTCTCGTAGGTAAATCACTTGGTCCAACAATTATAACTCAACTAGGGCCATCTCTTGGCCCGGTCTTTGGCGACCTACTTATGAAATTCATTATAATTCTGTCCACGTTCAATATTTTCTACAGGCGGAATTAATCCACTAGATCTCTATCATTCTGCTTTTGGCATGTCGCGTTTGTACTTAATAGTTTGCCAATACCATTCTTCATATCCGTTTTCCAAACATTCTCTTAATTCTCTATACATCTTTGTCCTTCCCCATAATTTATTTATTTTCCTCTAACATTATTCTTTATTGTATATACTCTATTTTCTTGGTCAATACTGACTGAATTCCAATTTCGAATAATACCTTCTATAGGTATCGGCCACCACACTGGCCTTCCCTAGGTAATAACAAATTTCTCCATTATACTCCCTGCTCCCTTTCGTCACCTTCTCTTTCTTATGTTTAGTTCTAATATGAAGATATACTTATGGCACTTGTGGAGAAATTTTCACACTTTTCTCATAAGGTTAACGTCTCAGTTTTATGCGTGAATGCCATCATGACTAATCCCAGACTCACGGTTAGTATATCCTATCCCGTAACCTTTATGTTGCTTAGAAGTAGAGGCTATCATCCCCTTTCTACTGCATCAGCACACCTCTTAAACTCTTGAAAGACGCATCATCGTGACTCTCAAAGTCCTCTTTTTATCATCAAGTATAGCTAACAACGAGGTTGTTGCTAATATCTCATTTCATCCCAAAACTTTGTTCATTAATCCATAAAGGCTTATGACTCATTAGTCCACTCAAATGATACTACCATAATTTTATAACGTTTGTATTAGTGTGAAATGCCAACTTTGGCACAGTACAGAGGTCGATCTTGAGTTGGTGAAACCCGCCTTTCAACCTTATCCTTGAAAAACAACTACGCGTTTTAACTGGTCAACAATTCCTACATCTCCAGTTAGGGGTATCGATTCTCAATGGCATATGTAAGATGTCATACGCTCGTCCTCTTTCACAACTGGCGCCAATCAGTCTGAGGCCTGCATGCTGCTGCGATTCCCAATAAACTTGATTATGTGGTAATCTCGAAGGATCATTGGGATATATCCATGCATCCATTTGCTATTAGGGGCCTGTTAAACTTTAAGTCTCTCTATGTGCATCAATCCCTTTAAGCTAAGTAAAGCTTCACATTCTTGCCACGATATTTCTTCCTTTCTTGTCCATCTCCCTTCCATGTTAGTTTCCTCTAAGGATATGTCTTACATCGCAATCGATTTGAATTTCTTGGATCAGGAAAAGGCTTGGTAGCTCCAGAATTCATTAATATAACATCCTGACAACGGTTGGTAGGAGCGTACTCCCAACCACCTCATCATTTCTTATAACCTTCCTCACACTAATATTAAAGGTCTTTGTGGTATGCCCCGACATGTTATTTCTACTTTAATAATTGCTCGGCATAACGCTCTGGCTACACAATTACAACATTTGGTTTTTGATCTCATATTGGTGTAACGGTTCATAATTGTACCTCCCGTTCACCTTAGAGTAATCACTTTGAAAGGAATGGTTTCAAAATAACAAGGTCCAATAGATAATTTCAATAAGAATTCCACATTGGATGTTCCAAGAATGTTGATGGTTCCAAATACTAGGAGTCTCGATTTTTGGAGATGTAAGGATGGACAGAAAGAATACAACAAGGTTTATTCCTTCCCGTCCTGATAATTCTGTAATATGATACCATAGAGAATGTTGCACAAGGGCAATGATTGTTGGATACAAAAGTCATAAAGACGGTCTTTATACAATTCTTACATCGGGTGGATACTTTTCCTCCTGAATAATAAGAGGAAATCTAAAGTCGCATTGATGAAGGTCAGCCAATAGAAAGCAATTCTACTCCATGACAATTAAAGAATGAAGTAGTTTATCATTCAAGTAATCAGTGGTTTCAAATGAATTCTCATTGTGTGAATGAAAGAATAAAATATTCAAGTGATATAGAGTCTGATACGAAGATGGGTAGAATTCGAGTTGAGTGGGCGACCTCATCAGGTCTCAATCAAGTTATTCGTCAAAACTTTCGTCATCATACTTTACCACATGCAAAATGCATTACAGAATGAATTAAATTGGGAGTTGGACCAGTGAAACAATAACTAGTCCTTTTCAAGAAACACTAGCAACTAGCTAGACAAAATTTGCTAGTCCACCTGTTTGAGACATCACAACCAGCTAGGTCAATTAGCTAGGTGTTCTTCACAACATTTACAATTTTGAGTAGTTAGAACAATCAACTAGTCATTCATATTGACATAACGACTAGCCAGTTTCACTTGGATAGAACGAAATTTCAACATCGTAGCCACTGAAGAAACTTTAGGCTTCTCGGACAACGAATGAAAATAAGAAGTTATTAAGTTTGAAAAAGAAAACTATAAAATCTGAAGAGAATATTCTAGGTATGGGAACAATCGATAACCTCTCATCCAATATTACTTATCAGTGAAACGGTCCACCCAAGGGTGCCTCCGTACACATGCTTTATCAGATCCGACAATAGAATTAAATTCGGAATAGCAATATCAAAATGATATCCTTACTATGATTTCAATGTACGATGTACAATCTCATCTTGAATAGAAGAAAAGAATTCATGAGGGACGTCTGGACATTAGATCATCCATGTCCTAAGTAATTTGTTGAATATTTATGAGCTCAACTGAAGAGTGCAAGTATGAAAGAAGCAATCAAATATCGATATTCGTTAAGTAGTATTCGTCGATTAATTAAGGAAATATTTGTTGAACATTCCTTGGATAATTGAAAGAAAGTGTAAATAGTCCTGAGCAGAAATAATTATAAACTTCAAATAGAATGCTCGGGGATCAATTAAGATACTTTGGATGAGTCCCGGTTTCGAGAAAGCATATCACTAGTTGTTATTCCACAAGTTTGAAGTAGAAAGCTAGGGGGGTTACATGATATAAACTAATCGAGGTAACATGGTTAGTGAACAGTTTAAAATGAAGTAGTGCACCAGCCGGTAGTTACCAAAATAAGTTAATAATCATTCGTGCATCTCATTATCACCACTATGAGGGTAACTCCATCTCTTCGTCTTCGTAATACAAGACACCAACTAGTGCGTCTCTCAATCATCATCTTAAAGTCATTTATCGAGTTAGGGTTTCACAAATATATCTGTCATTTCCGTGCTTTATCTTGAAGACCAAGCTTCACATCATTCCGGGGACACTTGCTAAGTCCATAGGGTCCTACTTCATGCCTTCCGACATGAATCACAAGTGGCCAGTTCCCCCTGGGAACAGATCAAAGAGATCTCTCAGGGATCTCAGTGCAGACCATAGGTTCAGTGGCGGGTGTGTGTATGTGAACATATACCAAAAATATTGAGGTCTACAATACATATATACGTAGTCCCTGATAACATCTCTATCAAAGGATCCCACTCTAGACCCGCTGGTCTTTTCTTTTGGTAGACTCTGAGATCACTGTATCGCTCATTGCAACCATATTCAACTTCTCTTGAGTCCTTTTGTTAATCCTACTTGTTTGTTCTCTAAGTTGAACTACCATGTTCTAGCGTCCGAATCATGCGTGGAATTATCTAGCACGCTCGTCTTATGATAACATTCTCGTATAACACATGTAAAATTCGCCATCAAGGGTAATGGAATCCACAACGCCATAGTGACCAACCTTCAGGTAAACCCGTTACTTATCGAAAATCGGATCTTATAGCCAAAGTAAAAGACTTTCATTAATCCAAGTACTAAGTACCCTTAATTATGTAGGGAAGTCCAAACTTCTTGATTCTTAAAATGCCGCCTCCTAAACTGTGGAGGACTATGGCCACAAAATTTATGCCAGCCTAGTCATCCGATCATATTGGCAATATCGCCTCTACCTCAGCTGTTCTTGAGGTTTCGCTCTACTTCCTATATCATTACCTATGATAGGTCATGCACGACTCTCAAACCTCTATTCATCATTCTGAAGGTCTCTAAGGATTCTATCGACCCTAGTATAATACCTCCAGTCAACACTCCAGTCCATTCTACTCACCGGTACCTCTTCCGGTAGTCCAATAATAAGTTTACTACGATCTCGTATGTCATTCTCCTACTTCGACTTACCTCTCAACACTCTCGTTTCTGAGTACTGTAACTTATCGCTCTAATACCATTTCTGTGACACCCCCAAATCTGAGGTCAAAGATTCAGGTCGTCACATCACCATCCAACCATATCATACCTGTATTAACTTTACAACTCAATAATACATCCATCCAGACCTCAATCTTTAGCACAAACAAGTTAGAGCCTCAGAAACGATAATCAAAAGTAACTCTAAATACTACAATTCATCTGTACAATTCAGAGTCTTACGCACTTCCACTTATACAACTATACTTGAAGACAAGTCTTACTATTATAGTTGAAAACCTATCAGACTTACTTTGTAGTATTTATCAGGAACTAAATCATCTCCGGGGTAATTCTTCTACTCCTCTTCTGCTGGTGCGGAGTTAATCGGCCAAATTCTTCTCTTTCTGAAAAGTTTTTATAAAGCAAGAATGAGCTACATAATGCTCAGCAAGTTCACCATTTTGAAAAATAATAATGTGGTTTATTTTGAAAACATTCCCAACTGTATGGGCATATATCTCAGATTTCAAAACATAATTGGACAATATATATGTCCGAGTTTGAATAAAACATTTATACTCACTAAGGAGCTTTAAGAATAACATATGAACCCTTTATAAGGTTCCTATTTCAATATATCACAAGTTTGAAAATATATACATATGACTATATCATTTTCGGCAAAACACTCTACGGTTAACATACTTTACAGGGAATACATCTTTGCAAACCTCTTTCCTTCCATTAGCTTAGAAGGTTTCTCATTCAAAAACATTTCATTCTTTGAAATAATTGCAAGAGTGCACTAACACGTGCCAATCTTTATAGAAAATCTTGCAGTTCTAGATACTGCACGATGTCAATATTTTTCTTATCAAAGCCACACTATCGGCAACTTGGCACATAAGCCTAAGAAGCAGTGTTAGAGCATTTTCCAAAATGGAGGATGGGACTGGAAGAAAACATAAAAACCTGATAGGGATTGACGATGATCAGTCGCCACATCCAAGTCAAATAATCCGCGGGTCTTCTCTACCGGTAGAAGGATAGAAACTACATCCGTAACTATCCCCGGGTGAAAACTACATCCGTAATCACCCTCGATGAAAACTACATCCGTAATCATCCTTCGGCAACACCTGGGCCGGAATAATAATTGATGGACCGCCTGGCTCACGGCCGCTTACACATCCCGGGAATCGTTCGTCAACGGTTCCCACACCTGCCAGAGTCCCTTTTTCTTTTTCTTTTAAAAACTTGATTTTGATTGAAAACTGAGTAGTTGAGGTCCGACATCAGTCGACCGATGATTCTTGAAATCACACAAGAAACAAACCTGACCGGGGGTTTTCGAAAATGTTTTGAGTTCGAAAGAGTTCGAGTTTGAAAGTGCTAAAGGTATCTTGGATTAGCTTTGTCTTTAAAATAATGAACAATAATTAAAAAATGATATTTTAAGATTTAATATTAATAATTAATAACATAATTATTTAATTAAATAAGCTTTTAATCCAAGATAGGTATTTTGAGTATTTACGAAGATATAAGAATAATTACTTGAGTATGCGATACTTCCCGAATGACCCTTCGGGTTTTCGCAATTTAATTACGATATAATAATATACCGCTCCCCGGTCAATAGTATATACGGACCGCTACGACCTCTATTGCTAGAGTCGTTGTCCGAAGAAAACATTTCATTCTAAGTTCAAGGGGTGCAAACATATATGTACTTATACATCTCAATTTCATCGATACTTCGATAAACATAAACATTTGATATCATTGAAAACTACAAACACAACAGTGAATGTCCTTGTATATGTAAGTTTTGAAAAGTAAACTTGCCTTGGTGTGGTTGGGGTGGTCGAGCGTGCGGAGTGGAATGATCTATACATAAGCAATAACCGTCCGTGAGTACCTTAACAATACCTCTTTAATTACGGGGTTTTAGGGGGTACAAAATTAACTTAATGACTTCGTCTTATGACACTCTAGCCCCACTATAGGTTCATGTCACCACTCGATTACGCTCATCACTTATTCGACTTAATTTGGTTACCATATCCGAGTCATATCCATTACCCCTAAAATTACACTCCACTTACGACTTTTTCCCTTGGGGGAATTTTACTCTAGCATTTTTATAAAATTGAAAAATACATATTTTAATCAAATTCTTTTTGGGTAGCCTTCACCGCTGCATTTTCTAGCTTCTCTAATGTTTCCATGATCCTACATAAATTTTTAGGGGTTTAAACAAGGTTCAAAAGGGGACCATTTAGTGCATTCCGGAATCCAGAAACACATTTCACTTCTCAGGCCATAACTCAAAATCTATACATTACCTAGTCATGAACCTTATATTTCTGGAAACTACATTCAAATAACTTTCCAACAATATATATTAGGACCTCAGGGGACAAGATTTGGGGGTTCAAAACCCTCTTACAAGACAGTTCAAGTTCCTGGGAAAAACTCAGCATGCTTATATCACTAAACCAATCAAGATTCTTACATCTACATCACAACCAACATCTAAATCACCAAGATCATACTTTATAACATTCATGGAGTTACATATACCAACCACAAGCATAAAAATCACAACCACAACACTTAAACTCAAGATCTACATCATCCATCACTTATATGTCCAAGATTCACACAAATACTCATGGATCTATCATTACCCATCACAAACACTACATGGCCAAGAGGGGTTTGGGTTTTTATACCTTCTTGAGTATCTATGAGCCTTGGGTATGCCTTACAAAGTCTCAAGAACACCTTGAATGAGCTCCTACACTCCTTATAATCCAAGATCTAAAAGAAAATTTAACATTGTTACTATTCACCAAAACTTTAACAATTAATATCTTGAAAATTAATGGATGAAAAGGGTTGGAATTCTTAGTATACCTTCCTTATATGATGTAGAGTGCCTAGGAATTTTGCCTTGAATTAAGAATGAAGAGAAATGGAAGAAAGAATTTCTTCTTCTCCCTTGTTCTTGTTTGGCCGAGAGCTTTTTGCTTGGGGGGGGAGAGTTTCTTTGCTTTGCTTTTTGGTTGGTTGAATAATGTGTAAAAGGGGTTGGGTGATATGTATTAGTGTATAGATATGTCTCACATGGTACAAGTCTAGGGTATAGGCCACCATACCCTCTTGTCTCCTTGGAAAAGAAATGCCAACTAGTTACTATTCCTCTTGTCCACTTGGTAGTACTAGTTTGCTTTCCAATTACTTAGTTGCATGGGACTTGCATGCAATATCATTCCTTGTATCATTATCCTTCCACCAATGCTTGTCACTTAATCTTTAATTTGTATCGTATCTTAATTAATTTCTCGTAATAATATTTTGTCGCGTAGAGATTTCCCTTGTAATTCCTTAAGTACTTAATTGTGTAAATTCCTCGAATATCCATACTCCTCGTCATAATTCCTAATAAATCTTTTAATACTCCAATAACTCTCAAATTCCAAGTTTTATAAATCTTACTACCAATAAGATTCTTGCCTTCAACAATCTTCCTTTTATCTTACATAGTGAATGTAGCAACATAGTTTCTCAGACAATCAATTCCATTAAACAACAGGGATGACTAGAGAGGTTCCAAATTGACAATGTCACATGATATTATATAAAAGAAAATATTACAAAAATTAGGGTTCTTACACAGTTGGTTCACGCAACCATGTAGATGTTGAAAATGTCATGAGAGCAAATAACAGAGGTTGCCGAATGTTTCATTTTTTTTATTTCATGTGCGTGAAATTTAACATCTGCAAATTTTTTCAAATAAAGACGGCGCAAATCTGGAAGTTAGATGTGAACATATCCAGGTCAGTTGAAGACTCAAGAATTTAGAGATTTGTCAAATTAAATGAACTTTTAAAATGGAACTAATTGAACATTTCAAAACTTTGTGAGCTATACTTTGACGTTATTGCATCATTTAAATGCAGGTTAAGTGATGTGCGCAATAAACACTCTCAGATCTCGAGAACGTTATTAAGAGAGAATCATATATAGGAATATAGCAGGATCTAATTTAAACGATGACACAAATGGATTGCTAAAGGTTCATATTTCGTGCTACCCAATTTTGTCAACCTAAACAAAAGTGTGCTCTAACAAGCTGAGTTGCGAAACTATAGTACGGAACTCCAGAACTTTATATGATTATATAGTTAGTAAAGTTTACCAAATAGCCAAACTAAAAATCACAAAAAACTACATATGAAATCTGAAAACAGTGGATGATCTATTTAATATGTAGTGGATACATCACGAGATGTTTATGTCAAAAGTATTAGTTGTCTCTAATTAGATGTAGATATATAAGCTGGATTAACATATTTGTTGTTATTGTATATGTTAATATTTACCTTCCATAATTAGGGTACAACCTTCCATAATTAGGGTATAACAGCTAATATATCTACATCTAATTAGAGATAACTAATACTTTTGACAGTTTATAAAGTTTCTTTTAATAATCCAGGCTCTAATGTTGCTGCAGAAATAGCTGCTGCATTGGCAGCCTCATCATTTGTGTTCAAAAACTTTGATCCCTCTTATTCAGCAAAATTACTTCAGACTGCCATTAAAGTAAATTTCTCTTTCAAAATATAGGGACTTGCTGAGTTTAGTGGTCTGTCCATTTTACTGCTCATTGTTAGTCACAGAGGCATGCCTGAATACATCTAATAACAAGCCTAAGTGTGTGTAATGCTATGCATTACCTACATGACCTCTTAACTGAGGGAACCTCTAGTTGTAGAGTTTCTATTTGTTCTGTACTTGTAATAGGCATCAAATTCTAGTTGTGTTACTGTACTTATAAAGTCAAGAATAATGCTTGAAAGAAGTTCCAAGGTTCATGCCTCAAGCAAGAAGATAAAGACTACCAAATAATCACAGTTGGGATTTGAAGAAATGAAGAATTTGCCTAGATACCAATTCGAGAAGTACATTTGTCTATTCGAGAAGTCTAGCATTCGAGAAGTCAGAGATTTGATATCTCAGAAGACATTATTCGATATCTCTGAATACACTGTTCGATATCTCATTAAATATCTCAGAGATTCGATATGTCTATTACTCTATTCGAGAACTCATGGAGTCAACAAGTCAAAGCATCATTCGAGTTCTCTAAGAGTCAACAAGTCAATGATCTATTCGATATCTCAAGGACTAAAGAAGCTATTCGACATCTCAGGGATTCGATATGTCAAGAAGCTCTATTCGATATCTCAAGGAGTCCCAGAGAAAAGAGCTATTCGAGAAGTGATTCGATATGTCAATATAACACTATTCGAGAACTCACAGTTATCGATTAAGTCAATTCGAGTTCTCGAATCAATCACTTAGCCACTTCTCGAATACATTCTTGGAGACAAAATACTGAAGAATTGTACAAGTCAGAAACCTGCAACAAGCCGAGACGCTTTATTTGACTATGTACTATAAAGCAGATTGGAAAGCCTACAAAGAAGCTTGGAGAGATAAGACAAAGGGACAAGGAGCTAAAGAAGTGGATCTGAACAGGCTTTGCAAAGTCAAATCTGTAGCCGTTTGGACTCTTACTCAAATAAGATAGACAGACTGGAAAGTATTTTGTTTACCTACCATATTGGTAGTAAGTAGGTGTATCCATGTCTATAAGGATACAGCCTCACTTCCTTAGCTAAGTGTGAGTGAGTGATAAGTTTTTCAAGATACATCACAAGAAATATCTCTCTAAGAAAAACGAAGCTGAGAATACTACCATTTGTATTCACAGATTGTAGCAAAATTTTTATCTAATAAAATATTATATTAAAGTGATATTTTGTTGTCTTTGTCTTTGTCTTTGTTATCTGTTCTTACATATTTTACACATTCAACACATATCTTGCTGCAAAGATTCAAGAACAAAGAAAAGTTCAAGAATCCATTCACCCCCCCTCTGTATTCTTTTACCGTATTCAATACTCAACAAGTGGTATCAGAGCAGGCTGTTTAATCTAAACAGAAAACGATCATGAGTTCGAATACACCAAAGACTACAGGTACGGTGAAGGTCCCTAAGTTCGACAAAGAGAATTACAACCTCTGGAAAATAAAAATGTTGTTGTTCATCAAAGCTGCCAATCCTCTCTACCCTGACATCCTCAAGAATGGTCCATTTGTACCACAACAAGAAATTGCTGAATCTAAAGTGGGCACAATAGTCATTCCTACATCATATGTTACAAAAGAGCCATCCAAATGGACGGACTCAGAGAAGGAAAAGGTTGCCCTAAACAGTCATCTCATGTTGCTGATCATAGACTCCATGGATATGTCGATGTTTGCTAATATAGCATCATGCACATCAGCCAAGGACATGTGGAACCACATCGAGGTGTTATGTGAAGGGACAGAGGAGGTAAGAGAAAATAGGAAACAGATACTGGTCACACAGCATGAAGCTTTCATGGCACAGTCCAAAGAAAGTATTACTGACATGTTTGAGAGATTTCACAAGTTGGTGACCGAGCTTCAAATGAATGGGAAGGTTTACAGCACTAAGGAATTAAACATGAAGTTTCTACTATCTGTACCAAACCATCTAGAGCAAAGGGTCATATCTCTAAGAGAAAGAGATTTGAACAAAGTCACATATGATGTGCTCTATGGGGTCTTAAAAACTCATGAGCTAGAGTTGCTTCAGAAGAGGGCTATCCAAGCCAACCAAGGCAGAATGATAAACACATCTTGTGCCTTGATTGTCAACAAATCCGTTCAAGACCTGGAAGCATCTACAAGTCAACTGAAAAATAGAAGAGATAGTAGATGATGAAGAGACTAAAGAAGAAGTGACTGAACCTGTCGATGAAAAGGAAGAAGATGAGTTCTATACTCTTGAAGAGTTGGATGCCATGGAAAACACTTCATATGCTTTTATGGCTAGAAAATTCCCAAACATCAGATTTAAGAGGAATCAGCCCTTCAAGTCTAGATCTCAAAATCATTCATTCAACAAGAGCAAGGCACCTGTGAAAGCAAACAGAAACAAATTCAAAACCAGCTATGTGGATAGGTCATCTGTGAGATGTTATAGATGCAATGACCTAGGGCATTTTGCCAGTGAATGCAAGAAACCTAAGAAGAAGGATAAGGAGTTTCTTGAGCTTGAAGCTAAGTATGAGGCTCTGCTAAAGAAGCATGCACCAGGTAAGGCCTACATAGCTGAAGGGAAGTGTTGGGATGATTCTGATAGTGATGGAGAAGAACAAGAATTCTGCAACTATGCCTTGATGACCAACTCCATGGAAGAACCATCTGAATCAGACTCTCAGGTACCATCCCTCACTACTATAGACATGTCTGTTTCTGAATACAAATCTATGGTTGAACAACTATCTGTTGAGATGTTTAATATTCATACTAGTATGACTGCTGCTAATGAAGAGATTGCTAAACTATCTACTAGGAATGAACTGTTAAACAAAAGAAATGAGGAACTAGAACTAACTGCTATGCAAATAGAAAACCTTAAACAAGAAATCGAATATCTAAAGAATAAGGTTCTATGTGCTAGTCAAGTTGAGAAAGCTCTTAGGGATGAACTAGCTGAAAATGAATTTAAATTGAAAACATTCAAGAATTCCTCTAGTCTATTGCAGTCCTACCATGAGAAAAATCTAACTAGACCTAAGGCTGCTATTGGACTTGATTATGACACTCTCAAGCAGAGGAAAGGCTATGCAGTCATTGAAGATGACATTGTTGTTCAAGAGGAAGTGCCTCAGGTTTTGAAAAAGGCTGAGACCCCAATATTTAAAACACCAACACTTGAGATTGATGAGGATGCATTACTCATCAAGCAAATGTTGGATGATGAAGATAAGGCACAATCAAATGAACAACAAGCATCCTCTAAGAGTGAGAATGTCAAAACCAAAGCCAAGGAGTCAGTATGAGGTAAACCTAGACTTGAGAAATTTGTGAAGTTTGTTTCAGCTGGGAATAATGAGTTTGAGAAGAAAGTGGCTAAAAAGAAACAAAACAGGAATGACAAATTAGGGATTAACAAGGACAACAATTATGCTTATGTGCCAAACGCCCCTAGGAAAGTTTGTCAAAATTGTTTTAGCACTAATCATTTAACTCATGCATGCAAGAAACCATCTGGTAGTGTTGCTAAACCATTCTATGATTGCTCTGTGCCTTTAAGACATAGAGACTCTCCTTTCTGTGATAAATTTGATTGTATGCCATGTAACATGAATGTAATGACTAGTTGCTTTAATTTGAGAAGACAATTCATGGAAGGTTGCATCAGTCACAATGTTCACACACCCTACACAAGAACAAAGTCTTCAAGTCCTCCTAAAGTTAGGAAGGTGCCTCTGTCACCTAAGTCTAAGAGCCCTGATTCTAAGACTTCTAACAGTGACAAGAAGACTAACATCAAGAAAATTGATAAGCATGCTGTTTATGATAAGACTGTTGCTAAGCCACATGGACCCAAACTTGTTTGGGTACCAAAGGAGAAGTAATACCTTTGTGTTTGCAGGGCAAAGAAAGTGAAAGAAAGGTCATGTGGATTTTGGACAGTGGATGCTCAAACCATATGACTGGTGATATGGCCCTGCTATCACAGTATGAGGAGAAGGCTGGCCCAATGGTTGCTTTTGGAGATGACAGCATTGGCAACACACTGGGATATGGCAAGTTGGAAATTGGAAATGTCATTATTGAAAATGTAGCACTGGTCAAGGGACTCAAGCACAATCTACTGAGTGTTGGTCAATTTACTGACAGAGGCTTCAAAGTGAATTTTGACAAAGATGAATGTTTGATCACCCACAAAAAGACTGGTGACTTTGCTCTATCTGGAGTAAGGAAAGGAAGCCTGTTTGTAGCCAATATGAACTCTGCAAACAAGGACAAAATCTGTTGCTTTTACTCAAAAGCATCAAATGAAGATAGTTGGCTGTGGCATAAGAAGCTATCACACTTGAACTTCAAAGGCATTAATTCTCTAGTCAAAAGAGAGTTAGTAAGAGGCATGCCCACACTTGAATTCTGTCAAGAAGGAGTGTGTGAGGCTTGTCAAAAGGGAAAAATGAAAAGATCAAGCCACAAGTCAAAGACAGTGACATCAATAACCAAGCCCCTACAACTAATTCATATGGACTTGTTTGGGCCTGTCAATATTATGTCACTAGGAAGGAAAAAGTATGCTCTGGTGATGGTTGATGATTTCACAAGGTATACATGGGTAGAATTTCTGGCATCAAAAGATGAGGCTCCCCAAGTAATCATTGAGCATATAAAGAAAATTGACAAGGAAGCAAAGGCCAACAATGCAAGTGTGATTGCATTAAGGAGTGATAATGGAACAGAGTTCAGAAATGCCATGCTTGAAGCATTCTGCAAAGAAAATGGTATTTCTCAACAATTCTCAGCTCCAAGGACTCCACAACAAAATGGAGTTGTTGAAAGAAAGAATAGAACTCTGATTGAGGCTGCTAGAACAATGTTACTTGATGATGCCTACATGTTTTTGGGCTGAGGCTGTGAGCACTGCATGCTATATCCAAAACAGAACCCTCATCAACAAAAACACTGGAAAGACACCTTACAACTTGATGACTGGAAAGAAGCCCACCCTAAAGTATGTTCATACTTTTGGAAGCAAATGCTTTGTGTTAAAAGACAACTCAGAATATGTTGGAAAGTTTGATGCAAAAGCATTTGAAGGAATTTTTCTTGGCTACTCTATGGAAAGAATTGCATACAAAGTTTATGTCATCACTCAAAAGAAAGTTATGGAAAGCACAGATGTGACATTTGATGACAGTAAACTACCTGGATTAGAAGAAGCCAATGATGAAGATAAAGATCCTTTGAAGTTTGACAATCTAGATGATTCTGATGAGGAGATTGGAACTGAATTTGAGCCCACAATTCAACAAACTCAAGTGAATGAAGAACCTGTGTCAACCAACAATGAAGAAACAAGCATCCAAGACACACCTGTGATTAGTGGAAACATCACAGGGGGAGGAAATGTAAATGATCATGATCTGGATGATGAAGAAACATCAAGGCTGAGAAATCAATCTGAACATACAAGGAAATGGGATAGATCACATACTGCAGATCAGATAATTGGAGATCCAAATACAGGAGTGAGGACAAGGAGAGCAACTCTAAATGAATGTCTCTATGGTTGCTTTCTATCCCAAGTTGAGCCTAAGAAACTTAAAGATGCATTGTTGGATCCTGATTGGATAATTGCTATGCAAGAGGAGCTAAACCAATTTGAAAGAAGCAAAGTATGGGAACTTGTGCCTGCACCAAAGGGTAGAACCATTGTTGGAACAAAATGGGTTCTAAGGAATAAGATGGATGAAAATGGTGTAGTCATAAGAAACAAAGCAAGGTTGGTTGCAAAAGGATACTCTCAACAGGAGGGCATTGACTATGATGAGACTTTTGCCCCTGTTGCCAGACTAGAGGCCATCAGAATTTTCTTGGCATTTGCTGCACATTCTAATTTCAAGGTCTATCAAATGGATGTCAAGAGTGCATTTCTGAATGGGGAGTTGGAAGAAGAAGTATATGTGCAACAGCCACCTGGCTTTGAGGATCCACAATTCCCTTACTTTGTCTACAGATTGCTTAAAGCATTGTATGGACTTAAGCAAGCTCCTAGGGCATGGTATGACACATTGTCACAATTTCTACTTGAGAATCAATTCTCTAGAGGCACACTAGACAAGACACTGTTTTACAAGAAACATGGTGATGATATTATCTTAGTTCAAATCTATGTGGATGATATCATATTTGGCTCTACAAATGAGAAGCTGTGTGAGAAATTCTCTAAGCTCATGCAGAGCAGATATGAGATGAGTATGATGGGAGAATTAACATTCTTTCTTGGGCTGCAAGTGAGTCAAAGGAAGGATGACATTTTTATAAGTCAAACCAAATACATCAAGGATCTATTGAAGAAATTTGACTTAGAAGAATGCTCACCTGCAAAGACACCCATGGCCACTGCTACCAAGTTAGATGAAGATAGTAAGGGCAAGAAGGTAGATATCTCAATCTACAGAGGCATGGTTGGTTCTCTACTCTACCTCACTGCTAGTAGGCCAGACATCATGTTTGCAACATGCTTATGTGCAAGGTTTCAATCAAATCCAAAGGAATCACATATGATAGCAATAAAGAGGATTTTCAGATATCTGAAGGGCACACCAAACTTGGGGTTATGGTATCCTAAAGACACAGGGTTCAATCTGGTTGGTTATTCTGATGCTGATTATGCTGGATGCAGAGTGGATAGGAAAAGCACCTCAGGTAGCTGCCAGTTTCTTGGACAAAGGTTAGTCTCTTGGTACAGCAAGAAACAACAATCTGTGTCAACTTCCACAGCTGAAGCTGAGTACATAGCTGCTGGAAGTTGCTGTGCTCAAGTGCTTTGGATCAGAAACCAACTTAGAGACCATGGACTTCTGTTGGAAAGAATTCCAATCATGTGTGACAACACAAGTGCAATCTCTATAGTTTCCAATCCTGTCAATCATTCTAGGACAATGCACATTGACATCAGATATCACTTCATAAGGGAGCATGCAACTAATGGAACCATTGAGTTACATTATGTTCCCACAGAGAAACAACTAGCTGACATATTCACTAAGCCATTAGATGAAGCCACCTTCACAAGGTTGGTTAGTGAGATTGGAATGCTGAATTCTTCAAATTCTGGCCGAGTGAATATATCAACTAGATTGTTGCAGCAGTAAATACTTACTTTATCAAATGCTCAATATTTTTAAAGTAAGTATTGGCTGGATTATGATTTATAAATATTCCACAATGCTGCATATGTTGAAAATCATACATCTTTAGCTTGAAATTTCTGTGAAATTTTGAGAGAATCACTATTTAATTTAGTAGAATATTCTTCAGTGAATATTTCTGGTAAATTTTAAAAGATAGTGAAAATTGAATTTTATGAGTGAAAAGTATAGTTCGATAAGTCAGACTTCTCGAATGGTTCATTGTTTTGTCATGGCTCGAGTTCTCGAATAGGCCTATCAAGAACCCTCCTGAGTTCTCGAATAGTGTCTTTTGAGAAATCGAATAACACACTTTGAGTTCTTGATAAGTGGATTTTATATCCACTGGGAATGCCTCCGTTCGGCTTAAATTGATTGTTTTGGACTCAAGTTGTTGTAGTTTTGATGTGTTTTGCTTAGTTGTGCAGATTTACGAGAATGTTGATTAAAGTTGATGCTTCTATCGTTCTTGGAGAATTAATTGATTAAAATTCGGATTTTTGGGAAGGGTTGCGCACCTTATACTGTTTGGGCCATATATGGAGTTCTAGAAGTCCGTTTTCAGCCCATTTACAGTCCACGCGAAGCTTGAGAGATTTTCTACAATATGGGATAGGTCTTACACGACCAGGCCGCGTGTGGTGGGCCCAGGAAGCACGACCAGCAGATAGATGGGAGCAGAGAAATTACTGTTTTGCCCTTTTCTAGTTCTAATTGTATTTTGGGCAATTTTTAATACCTAAATTGAATTCTAATTGTAATAGAAGGTAATATCTTGCTGGGCAAGATTTGTAGAGCCTATTTAAACACATCCTACCATTGTAAATCATAACAATTCATAGCTTTTAATCGTATCTAGGTACTTTCGATCTTCAATTCTTTCTTCAATATTATGTTTTCATTCATTATCATTATTATTATGTTTTCTTTATTAAATATGCGTAACTAATTCTCTAATCTGAGGATTAGGTAGTATTCCTTGGTATTCATGCATGCTTGATTATGTGATTTTCTGCTTTGCTGATCTGTTAATGAGATCTTAACACAATTAGGGGAGTCATGAACCTTTGATTGTATTCTAGGGATTGTAATAAGCTTCGGAGAGAAGTTGCAATCTTAGTACATGATTTAACAGACATAATTTGAATATTAGATCGGGAGATTAATAGGAGAATTGTGAGACATATAATTCTTGGCATTTAACAGTTTATAGATATACTTTGATTGTATCACGGGAGTGACAATTAGGGTGTAGCTGTAAGCACTATATTGTAGCCTGGGAGGGTACAGTATAACTTTAGAAGAATTGTTTTCAGCAAGGTAGGAACACAGATATCACATTAATATTGAGCATGTATTGAGACCAAGTGAAGAACCCCAGTTCTTAGATTGTTTTCCAACATATTTGAATCTCAGTTTAAAATCAATTCTTAGTGCTTATAATTAGTTCTTGGTTAATTTAGTTAATACAAAAACCCAAAAATTCTTCTCACACACTTCTAGACGTAAAGAGATAAGATACTTGAACTTGATATTACATTCAGTCCTTCCCTGTGAACGAACAACAAAAATACTACTAACAAATTGGCGCCGCTGCCGGGGAATGCGTCACTGCTATGCGCGCAGTCTGCTCCTGTACACGCAGATTGCAGTTTTTTTTATAAAAAAAAAAAAGATTTCTCCTAAATTTTTTTTCCTCTCCTTTTATTCTATTTATACCCCTATTTTATCTAATTCTTTTCCTATTTCAATTCCAAAATCCCCCATCTTTTCTCCAAAATTCTAAACCTATTCTAATTCTTTTTCTTTAATTTATCAATTCCTATTTCTATCTTACATCAACTTTCATACCCACCCAAAAATTTTTCCCTTTCACGTTCAAATTTTATTCACCCAATCCTTCCATTATATATACACACCCATACATACAAATCCAATTCCTCTTCTATTTATTTAAATTCAATTCTAAAGAGGAATTAATTACAAGTTCACCTCTTTGATTCGTAATTGGTTTATCTCTTCTCTAATATTATTTTTATTATGAATTTGTGTTCTTGTAATTGTGGTTTTGTAGTATTCTTGAAGTGGTCAGTCTATGGAGCTCGTACGCATTATCCTCCACCAGATTCATCCGAGGAGGAGGACGAGTAGGTATGTTTTCTGCTATCCCTTCTATTTACTTCCATTCAATGCGGACATTAAATCTTTCAAGTTTGGGGGTGTTTTGAGGGATTAGTAGTTGTTGTATTATTATGTGTTCATGTAGGATTTCATGTTTTGCATATTAGTGATAATTCATGCATGTATGTTCGTGTTATCTACGTTTGTTTCATATAGGACATTCTATTTTTTGTTTTGTATACCATGTGAGTTCATTCTAGTTGCATTTTCATGGCATGCATTTTTCATGATCCCTTAGAACGAGCTAATTCTGATTGGTAGGTAGGTGTCTAATTGAGTGTGGTAATGATGAATAGAGGGTTGATTTATAGTTTCTATGAAATTGACTTATGTGTTTCGGGAACAAAATTTTTACACAAACTCATTGGGTGCTTTTGGGCTAGGTTGAGGTCATGCTTGTTTGGATGTTTTGAGATTTAATCACTTGTTTATATTTAGAATTTTCGTTATTCCCTTGATGGCGTAGGAGCACTAAAGTCTAAGTTTGGGGGAAACCAGGGATTTCATGCTAGTTGTATTAATTGTTAAATAATTGCTAGAAACAAATGGCTAGTAGCCGGCTCATATTTATATGAGTAGTCTAGGGTTGGAAATGAGAAAGGCTCATTCCAGATCGCAGAAAAAAAAACAAAAAAAAAAGTTTCAATTATAATATGCAAAATTAACCAGGGTGAGCTCTTTAATACTCGAGTAATTAAGTCTGAGGGGATTTAGTCCTAGTGACCTAAGGCTTTTATAGTCTGGGATCCACTGACCTAACACTCGCTACATGGGTATTATTGTATAAGCCTTTTGGGGTCTCATTCATTGCACGGTTAAATAAGCATGATTGTATATATGTGTCGTAGTAGTTAGTAATAAAGCATGAATTTCTGTCTACCTTGGATAAGGATGGAGGTGTTTCTAGGTTATGAAGTGTCTACAGTCTATTCTATTTATAAACCTGTGATTGTCTTGGAGAAGAACATGTATGATTTTTGACCTAGTTTTGGGAGTATTTCTGATGAGCATCGCACACACGCACGTTTCTGTCATGTATTGTTAGTATACGGGGACTTAGCCGAGCTCTATTTGGATTTAGTTGCATTCTTTGAGATATTTGCTTGTTAATTGGTTTTGGTTAGTTTGAAGGGGATCGTTGCATTTTCATATTAGTTGCATTCATGCATTGCATTGTTTAGTTAGATGGATTTTGTGGGTACATTCGCTATAGGCCCTCACGAGACCTTACTCATCCACTGGGGCTGTCTAGGGGTTTAAAGGGCTTGTTGCATATGCCAAATGCAACCGTGATCACCTACGGAAGTGGTATTAGTTAGTTAGTTAGTTGTAATTGTTTATGCTTGAGGACAAGCATCAGTTTAAGTTTGGGGGTTTGATAAGTGGATTTTATATCCACTGGGAATGCCTCCGTTCGGCTTAAATTGATTGTTTTAGACTCAAGTTGTTGTAGTTTTGATGTGTTTTTCTTAGTTGTGCAGATTTACGAGAATGTTGATTAAAGTGGATGCTTCTATCGTTCTTGGAGAATTAATTGATTAAAATTCGGATTTTTGGGAAGGGCTGCGCACCTTATACTGTTTGGGCCATATCTGGAGTTCTAGAAGTCCGTTTTCAGCCCATTTACAGTCCACGCGAAGCTTGAGAGATTTTCTACAATATGGGGTAGGTCTTACATGACCAGGCCGCGTGTGGTGGGCCCAGGAAGCACGACCAGCAGATAGATGGGAGCATAGAAATTACTGTTTTGCCCTTTTCTAGTTCTAATTGTATTTTGGGCAATTTTTAATACCTAAATTGAATTCTAATTGTAATAGAAGGTAATATCTTGCTGGGCAAGATTTGTAGAGCCTATTTAAACACATCCTACCATTGTAAATCATAACAATTCATAGCTTTTAATCGTATCAAGGTACTTTCGATCTTCAATTCTTTCTTCAATATTATGTTTTCATTCATTATCATTATTATTATGTTTTCTTTATTAAATATGCGTAACTAATTCTCTAATCTGAGGATTGGGTAGTATTCCTTGGTATTCATGCATGCTTGATTATGTGATTTTCTGCTTTGCTGATCTGTTAATGAGATCTTAACACAATTAGGGGAGTCATGAACCTTTGATTGTATTCTAGGGATTGTAATAAGCTTGGGAGAGAAGTTGCAATCTTAGTACATGATTTAACAGATATAATTTGAATATTAGATCGGGAGATTAATAGGAGAATTGTGAGACATATAATTCTTGGCATTTAACAGTTTATAGATATACTTTGATTGTATCACGGGAGTGATAATTAGGGTGTAGCTGTAAGCACTATATTGTAGCCTGGGAGGGTACAGTATAACTTTAGAAGAATTGTTTTCAGCAAGGTAGGAACACAGATATCACATTAATATTGAGCATGTATTGAGACCAAGTGAAGAACCCCAGTTCTTAGATTGTTTTCCAACATATTTGAATCTCAGTTTAAAATCAATTCTTAGTGCTTATAATTAGTTCTTGGTTAATTTAGTTAATACAAAAACCCAAAAATTCTTCTCACACACTTCTAGACGTAAAGAGATAAGATACTTGAACTTGATATTACATTCAGTCCTTCCCTGTGAACGAACAACATACTTGAACTTGATAGTTCATGCATGTATGTTCGTGTTATTTACGTTTGTTTCATATAGGACATTCTGTTTTTATGTTGTATACCATGTGTGTTCATTATAGTTGCATTTTCATGGCATGCATTTTTCATGATCCCTTAGGACGAGCTAATTCTGATTGGTAGGTACTTGTTTTATTGAGTGTGATTGATGATGAATAGAGGGTTGATTTATATTCCTTATGAAATTGACTTGCATGCTTCAGAAACACAACTTTTACACAGTCTCATTGGGTGCTTTTGGGGCTAGGTTGAGGTCATGCTTGTTTGGTTGTTTGAGATTTAATCACTTGATTATATTTAGAATTTTCGTTATTCCCTTGATAGCGTAGGGGCACTAAAGTCTAAGTTTGGGGGAAACCAGGAATTTCATGCTAGTTGTTTATTGTTAATGGCTAGGTGTCAAATGGCTAGTAGCCGGCTTATATTTATATGAGTAGTCTAGGGTTGGAAATGAGAAAGGCTCATTCCAGATTGCATAAAAAAAAGAAAAAAAAAGAAAAAAAAAAGAAAAAAAAATCAAAAGTTTCAATTGTTTTGATGCAAAATTAACGAGGGTGAGCTCTTTAATACTCGAGTAATTAAGTCTGAGGGGACTTAGTCCTAGTAACCTAAAGCCCTTTGTGGTTTGGGATTGCTGACCTAACACTCGCTACATGGGTATTATTGTATAAGCCTTTTGGGGTCTCATTCATTGCACGGTTAAATAAGCATGCTTGTATATATGTGTTGTAGTAGTTAGTAATAAAGCATGAATTTCTGTCTACCTTGGATAAGGATGGAGGTGTTTCTAGGTTATGAAGTGTCTACAGTCTATTCTATTTATAAACCTGTGATTGTCTTGACGAAGAGCATGTATAATTTTTGACCTAGTTTTGGGAGTATTTCTGATGAGCATCGTACACACGCACGTTTCTGTCATGTATTGTTAGTATACGGGGACTTAGTCGAGCTCTATTTGGATTTAGTTGCATTCTTTGAGATATTTTCTTGTTAATTGGTTTTGGTTAGTTTGAAGGGGATCGTTGCATTTTCATATTAGTTGCATTCATGCATTGCATTGTTTAGTTAGATGGATTTTGTGGGTACATTCGCTATAGGCCCTCACGAGACCTTACTCGTCCACTGGGGCTGCCTAGGGGTTTAAAGGGCTTGTTGCATATGCCAAATGCAACCGTGATCACCTACGGAAGTGGTACTAGTTAGGTAGTTGTAATTGTTTATGCTTGAGGACAAGCATCAGTTCTCGAATAGAGTATTTTAGTTCTCTAATGATGGAGTTCTCGAATACTGTATTTGAGTTATCGAATCATTTGAAAAGGCTGATTTCTCGCTGACACTTAATCGCTTTTTGGATTTATATTCAAAATTTCATTTCGCTCATAAAAACATATTTTATTTAGCTTATAATTATTTTCTGAGTTAAATAACTGCCAGCTGTGAGTTACAAACTGCTTCAGATATCGAATAAGCCTTTCTTGACTTATCGAATAGTTGTTTTATACTTCTCGAATGACTGACTTGTCGATACAAAACTTATATCTAATCGACAACTCAAGTCACTCACATATATAAAATTCCACAACTGTTCAAATCATTTTATTTGATTTCTCAGGTAGCTTAAGTTCCAAAACCTCTGTAAACCCTAACGTCAAAAGCTAAATTTCTTCTTCAACCTTCATTCTCTTCTCATCTCTCTGTGTAACAATGGCAAATACCCAACTCACAATTCCTAAACACACCAATTTCATAGCAATAACCAACGATGTTGAAGCACCCAATGCAAACTTTAAGTGCTTCGTTCGATGGATGGCTGAATCATACATCAAGGATGCACTCTCAGCCAACCCAACTCTGTATCTAGATTTACTAGAACAGTTTTGGAGAACTGCTACTGTGGAGGTCGTGGCCCTAGAGAGTGCAATAACTTCATATGTAATCTATTGCAAGATTCAGGACAAGGAAATCACCATCACTACTGAAAATATGAATCAAGCACTGGGGTTACAACAAGGAGTGTATGACAGTCAAGCAACTGATCAGGAATTGGAAGATTTCTTTGATTTTATCAACTACTCAGATAGAATCAAGCCTGGAAATTTGAATAGAAAGTACTTGAGGAAGGAATGGAGCTATGTCTTTGCCACTCTTCTTCAAGTCTTCACAGCAAGGAAGTCCAGCTTTGATCAAATCAGCATACCTGTTCAACAAATAGGATATGCTCTAGCATATGGGAGAAAGATTGATGTTAGTTTGATCATAATGCAAGAATTGTATGGGAGACTTGGTAACAACTCAGCCAAGAGAGGTAATGAAATTTTCTTCCCTCGCTTTATTCAATCTGTACTTAATTTCATAGATGTTAAATTGATTGAATTGCCTGGGTTAGACAAAAATAGAATAGGCTATCCGAAATCCATGACCAAACTCATTTTTGGTAGCTTGGAGACTAGGAATGATGTGGATGTAAGGCTCAAAATAACTCCCCTTATGGAGAGTTTATTTAAGACTTACCCCCACAACATGCCAATATGTGCCTCAAAATCTGAGTTAGCTAGGCCCAAGCAAGTAGAGCAAAATGCTAACCCAGGGCCTGCTAACCAACCCTCTCAGCCAAACACTTTACCAAACACAGAGACAACTGCATCATCCTCTCAAAAGGATGATGTTAGTAAAAAGAAGAGAAAACAGGTTGCTTCTGAACCTCTAAAAATCTTAACTGAAGCAGCCTTGGCTGTAGAATTAGGCATAGCAAGTGAGGAACCTGAGTCACCCTTACTAAGGCCAAAGAAGAAGAAGAAATCTAAAACCACCTCTTCAGTCACCCAAATGGCTGAAGTTGTAAAATCAGGGGCAAACAGCTCACTAGGTGTATCCTCTCAACAGGGTGCATCTATAGAATCAAGCATTCTCCCCAATGCACCTACTTGTACAGAGTCAGCACATGGGAGTGATAAGGCTGGCACAACACTGAGTGGAGAGCACATCACAATTGAAACTCCCTCTATCTCTCAGGGGGAGTTGCCAGAATCTAATCTACAACACACTTCTCTTCCAGAATCTACCACTCATATTTCTTTGGAGCCTGCAACTCAAGCAATTGAGGAGCAAGGCATTGATCATCAAGAATTCTTTTCTCTTGATTAGCCAATGGATTCAAGTGACTTGGTGCATGACACCTTGCTCACCACCCAGGTACCACATTTAGATGGTCAGGGAATGCATGCTGGGGCATCTCCTAATGACACCATCACAAACACAGAGGATTCACTAGTTTTAACTAGAGACTCTGTGCATGTGTCAACTACTGTTGTAACTCATCCCACTTCTGTGGAGACAACAGTAGCAGAGTCTTTTCATCCAGTTACAGAAGTTGCATCTGTAACTGAGGAGTCTAGCTTGCCTAAATCTAGCTCTCACTTTTTGTCCCAATGGCTGAAGCCTGTGCAACATGACAGTGCTTCAGGATCAGGGTCTGTTCCACCACAAATGTCCATTGAAGCTCTCCAAAGCTATGTTGTGGATCAGATTCCTGAGTTTGTCAAAATAGCCCAGAACCATGTCACCTCCAACATCTCAAATCCAGATTATGAAGCCATCCTACTATGCCATAGGGATGATGTGGAGATGCAGAAGGCCAAGATTATTGATGATGCTGAGAGAGATGGCAATGTAGATGCCTGGATGCAAGGAAAGTATGATGTAACTCTCAGTGAAGCACTTCAATATCTTAGAGAGGAATACATCACTTCACTGGGTTCAAATACAAAATCCCTGTCCCCTAGTGAAGTGTATGAAGCTGTCAATGATTCCTACAAGGGTTTCCTCAAGGCTGCACACTATGTTGGCAAGGGAGTCAAAACTGAAGTCAACAAAGTAAGTGACAAGACAGCCACTTCAATAGAAGAGATCAAGAGGGCCTTTGATGCCAAATTTCCTCAACTAGACAATGTGGTCAAAGATATCAGACACTGCAACATCACCTGCACCAAGATGGATAATAGTCTAGCTCTCCTTAAAGATACAGTCACAGGTCTAGGAAGCAAATTTCAAATTCTATCTGATCAGACTACAGATGCCAATGCCATGCTTAGGACACTCTTTGCAAATCAATATGGAGACAAGCTGGTAACTGAGGTTCCTGTGCATGAGCTGTCTAGATTTGAAGTGTAGAGACTTAAAGAACAATCCCTGTCTGGCTTCAAATCTAATGCCTTATTCAGTAAGGTAGATGCACTTGAAAAGGAGGTAGCTACTCTCACTCAGTCCAATGCTCATCTTACAGACAAGGTACACACTCTAACTGAGCAGTTGAACACTCAAGCCACCACCACAACTGATGTTCTTCTGCATCAACAATCAATGTTGTCTGCAATGATGAAGCACATGGGTCTCCCTCTACCTGAAGAATCTTCAACCCCAAAGGTCAATACTACAGCCTCTGTGCCTGACAACAAGCCTAAGGGGGAGAAGAGGACATCAAGGAACTCAAATACAAAGGGGGAGAAACCACCAGTAAAGGGCATCAAAATCACTGAAGGTACTCATCAAAGAACTTCAAAATCTCTAATTCATGTGCCTGGCAAAGGAAAAGACAAAATTGATGAGCCTCCTACTTCTCTGCCAGTTGTCACTCTACCAACTGTGCACATCACTACTTCCAGTGGTCAAAAGCAAACTATCACAACCACAGTGGTTGCAGGGAGTATGCCTTCTGATAAACCTTCACTCTCCATATCTAAAAGTTCCAAGCCTGTAGAAGTGAAGGTGGTCACTGAGGCCAAGCTACAAGAAATTGCAAACTCAAATGTTTATCATGATGATGCATTCTTGGAGTTTCTGAAAGTCTCAAGAGAACAGGCTGGTGACACTCAATTGTATCTAAGGAGCTTGAAGGATCAGATCGATTACTTCACTGTGGTACCTAGAAAAGTTGATAGCTCATGGCTCAAGGAAGTAATGATGGTAGCAAAATCCAGAATCTGGAATCTAACCTACAAAACTCTACATGCCTTCAAACATTCAGAGATAGATGCATTGATAGAGCTCATAGAGAAGAGGAATGTAAATGAAAACAATAAGAGTCTGTATGATGACTTGAGAAATGGCCAACCTTCAAGGCTGCCAGAAGTGATTAAGAAGCCATGGACCATCATCTATCAGTCTGGCACCAAAATTGAAGAGATTAAACAATTGGTCATTCCCAATGATCTCACTTCTCGAAATCACAGACTCATTATTGCCATCATTGATCTACTGCAAAAGAAGAAGGGGACAAGTACTGCTGAAGAGATAGAGGCACTGCACATTCTCAGATCATACATTGCAACTGGTGTAATTCCAGAAATGGCCAAGCCGAGGAGGAATAAGGATGATGAAGATGAAGACAAGAGTGATGGGAGGAGAAGTCATCACAGGAGTGATAAGGGGGATGAGGATAAGAAGAAGAAGAAAGACAGCAAGGATAAGAAGGATGATGACCAAGGCAAAGTCTATGAGAGGAAGAATGGAAAACAGCAAGCCTTAGGCATTGCTAGCAGTAATCTCACCAGAACACAAGACTCTAAGTCTAGGGTGAATGCTGTTAGTAATGACCTACCAAAATCTAATCCCATGGCTTCTACAACTGTTTTACCACCTCAAGAAGAGAAGAAGATTCAAGTCAAGAAACCATCTGTACATTTCAAAAAGCATACTGCTAATGGAATACTACAATGGTCCACAAACAAAGGTCACATGCTACTGCCAGGCAACCATGTCAAAAGGATCAAATTCAAACAAGCTGCAAGGAAACCAAAGCTATCCAAGTCAAGGACTCTGACAATCTATCCAGGCTTAAAACTCCAACCACTATATGAAGATTTTGATGAAGAGCAATTGCAATTCTTACAAGCTCAAAGAATCTATCATGTTGCCATTGTTGATAACTGCCTTGAGATCAAGTATACTGATGGAAGGGAGGAGAAATTCAAACAAGGAGGATGTCAACACTGGGCAAACTACATGACATAGAAAGAATCATTGCATTGTTGAGCTCAGAAGATAAAGTGGAAAGAGTATGGAAGCTGGAGCTAATTGATTTTATGAAGATGAAGAGAGATCATAAGGAGAAAATCAGAAAAGAGTGTCTTGAGAAATGGCTCGCAAGGGAGAAAGAAATTGAGAGACTGGAGATTGAAGCAGAAAAGCTAAGGGCAAAGGGATTGTGTAGAGTTCAGTTTAACCCCTATGTGGTGAAGTATAGGAGGAGAAATGGGAATCAGATCCACATCAGAATGAATCTACTCAACCACTATCCTACAAGCATTCTGAATTCGGTACTTGAAGATTTCAAAGACTCAATTTTGCTTGAAGAATTGGATGCTATGGCAGAAATAATAAAAGCTATGGATGAGAATACAAGGAAGGAGAAAGAAAGAAGACAGAAAGCATATGATGATTTGCAAGCCAAAGCTATGGAAAGGGAAACAAATGACAATGGCTAGTACTTCATCATAGGCTGTAAGATTACTCACCCTGTAGTTCTATCCACATTGCTAATCAAAATTCATACATGTACTGTCAACTTTTATCTTTATGTATGTTAGGCTTGTTATCAGATATGAAATTGTGACTAAGGGTCTTACTCACAATTTGGGGGAGATTGTTAGTCACAGAGGCATGCCTGAATACATCTAATAACAAGCCTAAGTGTGTGTAATGCTATGCATTACCTACATGACCTCTTAACTGAGGGAACCTCTAGTTGTAGAGTTTCTATTTGTTCTGTACTTGTAATAGGCATCAAATTCTAGTTGTGTTACTGTACTTATAAAGTCAAGAATAATGCTTGAAATAAGTTCCAAGGTTCATGCCTCAAGCAAGAAGATAAAGACTACCAAATAATCACAGTTGGGATTTGAAGAAATGAAGAATTTGCCTAAGTACCAATTCGAGAAGTACATTTGTCTATTCGAGAAGTCTAGCATTCGAGAAGTCAGAGATTCGATATCTCAGAAGACACTATTCGATATCTCTGAATACACTGTTCGATATCTCATTTGATATCTCAGAGATTCGATATTTCTTTTACTCTATTCGAGAACTCATGGAGTCAACAAGTCGAAGCATCATTCGAGTTCTCTAAGAGTCAACAAGTCAATGATCTATTCGATATCTCAAGACTAAAGAAGCTATTCGACATCTCAGGGATTCGATATGTCAAGAAGCTATATTCGATATCTCAAGGAGTCCCAGAGAAAAGAGCTATTCGAGAAGTGATTCGATATGTCAATATAACACCATTCGAGAACGCAGAGTTATCGATTAAGTCAATTCGAGTTCTCGAATCAATCACATAGCCACTTCTCGAATACATTCTTGGAGACAAAATACTGAAGAATTGTACAAGTCAGAAACCTGCAACAAGCCGAGACGCTTTATTTGACTATGTACTATAAAGCAGATTGGAAAGCCTACAAAGAAGCTTGGAGAGATAAGACAAAGGGACAAGGAGCTAAAGAAGTGGATCTGAACAGGCTTTGCAAAGTCAAATCTGTAGCCGTTTGGACTCTTACTCAAATAAGATAGACAGACTGGAAAGTATTTTGTTTACCTACCTTATTTGTAGTAAGTAGGTGTATCCATGTCTATAAGGATACAGCCTCACTTCCTTAGCTAAGTGTGAGTGAGTGATAAGTTTTTCAAGATACATCACAAGAAATATCTCTCTAAGAAAAACGAAGCTGAGAATACTACCATTTGTATTCACAGATTGTAGCAAAATCTTTATCTAATAAAATATTAGATTAAAGTGATATTGTGTTGTGTTTGTCTTTGTTATCTGTTCTTACATATTTTACACATTCAACACATATCTTGCTGCAAAGATTCAAGAACAAAGAAAAGTTCAAGAATCCATTCACCCCCCCTGTATTCTTTTACCGTATTCAATACTCAACACTCATACTCTGGATATGAAGTAAGGATCAATTATCGATTTCTTTAATAATTGACTGTCCAACATAGTTATTAATATAACTTTGTTTTTTAAATAAGATGAGCTATTATGGGGAGCATCGTGGATTTATCTAGCTACACAGAATCCCACATTTGAATTACATCCAGAGTATAATGGTCGCGTACTATGTGCATAGGATGATAACTATTCGTTTAGTTGGGATGACAAGCGACCTGGAAGTTTGGAACCAAGATTCTTCTTTCGAAGGTACTGTTTCACAAATATGTTTTGCTCATCTAATCTTTAAACTCAGTTACAACCTCATGAAGTATTTATTTTCTTTGCTATCACTCAGAGTTTTCTGGAGGCAAGAATACAAGGTCTACAGGAATATAAAACACACTCCGACAATTATATATGTTCTTTAATTCCAGGATCACCTAATTTCCAGGCCCAGTATACCCCAGTTCAGCTACTTTCACATATCTTTTTTTCACCTAATTTTTTTGCTTGCACATATCTTCTATATTGTCTCATTTTGTAAACTTTTCAATAATGTGATTCTTTTTCCTGATTGATATAGGCAAAGCTTTAACTGCAAAAGAGAAGTTTGGACGAGATATCTGTGTGCTTGAAACGTCTATTGCCTCTCAAGCACAGATGATTTTGCCAATGGTGGTACAACCCACTTTTTTAAGTTTTCTTATTAATTTTACTATTACATAATAGGGATTCTTATGATATTTACAATCATTATCCCTCTTTCATTTCAGATGAGCAAGACGATTTCTGTGAATTTACTCCAGAGGATTATTATCGCATATTGGCAACCAAAAAAACAAGGTACTGCATGTTATGACCATATCTTTTGTATGTTAGGGTGTGACGGTGTGTGTATATTAGGATGTATAATGTTCTCATAATGATCTGTTTATTAAAAAAACTCCAGGCTGCTTACAAAATATTCTTCCTGCTTTGAAATTCAAACATGCTTCTTGGTGTACCAGGGGCCGGAATCCTTGCCGGTTATGATCAACTTGCACGAATAGTTTACAAATATGGTGAGCCATGAGCGTACTAAGTCATAAAGAATTTAAAGTAGAATTCAAGTTCTTGCCAAATGTGGACTTCTCGAGGAACCACTAAGTAGGTACTTTCTTAAACAAGCTTTGAGATGAAGAAAAAATCTTCAGTTGTGACACATTTGTTCGTTTGACGATTGCTCATAAAGATAAAGAGATAAATGAAGAATACCTGGTTTAGATGTGATTAGTTTCTCATAGCCGCTGTATTTTGTAGCAATTTAACTCCCACATTGTGTATCTACTCATCTCCCCCTGTTACATAAGATGAAGAAGATAGAAGAAATATATACTATAATTCTTAAGGAAGGTTGGAAGAAATATATAGAAGATGGAGCTTTTGTCAGGTGCTGGTTGGGGTGGACTCATGGGTTCATGCTGAATGTTGGGATTCTAGGTTGCGGAAATACAAAGGCTGCTCCACTGGAGATACACGATCTGATTAGGTTGTTTCCTGTGTCATTCTGGTGTCTTCCTCCCAGTTGTGTTGTAGAATTAGGATAGTTTCTATGTCTATACTGTTATCTTTGATGTATTGGCATTTTTTAAATAAAAAAAAACTTTACTTTCATGTCCGTTTTCATCTATGTTAAGTTGATATGACTTTTGTGTTGTAATGAAATTTTTAATAAATGACATAAAAAAGGTTAATTAATTATTAATGGGAAGGTGCATGTAACAATTAATATTTTAATTTTTTATATCGATGTTAATGAAGAACAAGAAATTTGATACTAGGCTCATTGAATTCAAATCCAGACGGTAAAAAATAAAGTGATATTTTTAAACATAGAAAGGGGTGTTATAAAGAAAAATAAAAATGATAACATGTTAAATAAGTTGTTTTAAAATTAAATCAAATAAGCAGTTTTTTTTTAAATAAAAATATATAACATGTTAAATATAAATGAAGTGTTTAGAGAATTTACATATTAATATGTAAAGATGATTTTTTTTTAAATATTTAGGTTGACATATCTTATAATGAATATTTTTTCTAATGAATTGTAGGATTAAAAAAATTGAGAATTTAAGCGATTAGGACTATTCTCTTATTCATCTACATATAGCACATATGATATAAGTAATAGAATATTTTTTTTAACCCGCATGGCTAAAAAAATTTAAGATAAAATTGATATAAAGAAAATGTAAATTAAATAAATTATTATAAATAAAAGGATCAAATATAGACTTGCGAAAGATAGTAAAAGAGAACACAATTAAAATATCATTGTGTAAACATGCATTGATCAAAATTTTATGAGAAATTGTATATTTTTATTAAAATTACAATGATATTAAATCAAACTTTATGAATGTTTAATATTTTAAAACTAACCATAATATTGATGTTTTCATATTAATTTTGTTTTGATATAAAATATTTTAGATTTTAAGTTTTAATTAAAAAAGAATATAATATATTTTAGAAGAAAAATAAATTATATATATATATATATATATATATATATATATATATATATATATATATTCAAGGTTATTAATCCTCTTATTCTTATCTTTATGTAAATATTAATATTATAATATGATTAATTTATTTAAAGAATTTTATTTTAGCGCCACAACATCTTTCATATATTTTTTAATCTTTAAATATTATGGTCAGTTAGCTTAATTTAATAAAATGTTTACTAAAATAGTGATACTGTGTGCCTTATATAATTTATATATTTAAAAAGAAAAATAAATAATTTATATATTTAAAAAGAAAAATAAATTATGTAGAGAAAATAATTTGAAGCTAATTTATGTAATGATAATAACGATTACATAAGTAAATTGTATGCAAGTTAATGGGAAATTAAAAATGAGAAAGTGAATGGCAATTGATAGGCATGAATGCATTCTTTTCAAATCATGGTATTTTTTTCGATTTTTTTAATATATGTAATAAAAATTTATTTGCTTACTGTATAGTCAAGTTTTTGTAACTTGGTATTTTTATTATGTGGATTTAATGTTATATTTTGATTTAGGATGAAGGAATCTTGGATTTCAAGGTAAATTTTTTTAAATTGTTCCAATAACAAGACTTCTCATAATTTTTAAAAAAAAAATTATTTCAAATCTTAGAATGGCAAGCAACAACAGAGCGACAAAGAGAGAGAAGAGATATGTGAGAGATGGATACTGGGGTGGGATGATATAGGATTTAATTATTTAAATATATATATTGTTGTTGTTGCTTTTGTTTACAAAATTAAACAAAGAAATTCTTTCATAAATTATAAATGGGTTGATTAAAACTCAGAAAGAAACATATTAATATTTTTAAAATACAGAGAAAAAAATTATTTCCTTTCCCATATTTTTAAAGAAAGTAATTTATTTGATAAAGATTTTGAAAGAATTACATTTCAAAATGTATTTAAATTTATAAAATAATTTAAAAATTCTTAAAGCTTAAAGATAATTAAGCTATTATTTTAAAAAAAATCATAAATATGCCAAGATGATAAAATAGAAAATTTTACAGGTTTTATTCATTCCAATGATTTTATAAAAATGTTAGAATGCAATATAATTAGCATTTTAAGATATAAAATTATCGAAATTCACAATTCAATTAACATAGTTAAAAAAAGTATAACACGTTACCATATTCCTATATCCATACAGTGATTCATCAAACTTGAACTTAATATTTTTTCTATTATTTTGAAATAAAATACTTTGAAATATTTATGTTCAAATTTTATAAATTTAACTTTATGATTACTTAAAAATAATCATATTAGTCCCAAGAAGTAGTAAAAAAATTTTTTTATTAATCCCAATAACCTAATTTTCCATTTTTGTACATGAGCATAAATGATTTTATTAAATAAATAAAAAATCAATGTCTGAGTACGAAGTAGGATAGGAAGTTGTACTCTAACACTAAAGTGCATATTTTCATTCTAAAAATATTTGCATCCTGAAATATATTTCTTAGATTGAAACTAAATTTTTTGAATATTATCATTGTTTTCTTAAATTGCTTTCACCCCTATGTGCACATACAAATTTTTATCATTTCGTACATAAAAAGAAACTAAGCTTCCATATAAGAAGAGAACACAAATACAGTAAATGAACAGTAAAAAATCAAATATATGGATGAAAAAACTCTCAGCAAAGAGAGATTTAATACAAGAAACAAAATTACATAACAATCATAAATTTAAAAAAGGATTTTTGCTTATTTATAAAGATAGTTATTATAATTTTTGTTTAAAAATCCTTAAAAATGTATGGGATGTAAAATTTTATGGGTGAGATAAATAAATAATATAAAATCATATTCGAGATAGGATTCCCCGATTAAAATCAGAAAAAGATGAAATCATGTACAATTAAAAAGAATTTTCGCACAATAATAAAGATCATAAATAAATATGAATAATAAATTAGATAACTAATTTTTTTAATGAAAATATCATTAATCAGGTACAAATAAACAAAACTCCCCCCAGATTACACATGTTAGTGTAATTGCACATGTTGCGTGACAACTACATATTGGTTAGTGGAGCGTCGACAAAACAAACAATTTCTTATAAACAAAGAAGACAACAATAGAAAATGTTGATTATGCTTTCTAATCAACTACAAATTGTTGCACAAGAAAACATTCGAAACTTTCGATATAGGAAAAAAATAAATAAAGAATATGATAATTTTGTTTTCATGAATGTAGTTTTAAAAAATATTAATCAAAATAACATAATTCTTAATTTTTAATACAAATTCAAATAATTTTATTTAATCAACAAAACAACAACTACAATGTGTGCCGCGCGATAAAAATAATAGAGTCCAAAAAAGTAATGAACCAATTTAAACAAAATACATACCTTCATTCCAAAACATTTTGCATCATAATTTATTCATTTTTTAAAATTAATATTTATATTATTTTATTATTAAAAATTTATAAAAAAATAAGAGTAATCGACGCCCACTCGCAGAGCGCGGGCAAAAAAGACTAGTAATTTTATAAAGCATCAATCTATTTCTTCACTGCCGTCACCGAAACGCTGGCGCAGAAGATCGGGAAATCAATTCGCCGCCCTGGCGCGTCGTCCAAGGCTAAGGTTTACACTGACAATAATGTCTTTAGGCCTAAGGATTATTGGGATTATGAGTCTGGTACTGTTCAATGGGGGTAATTAATCTCCCTCCCTCCATCCCTCACTTTCCCTCTCTCTCTCTCTCTCTTCCTCTCTCGATAAATCGTTATTCCATTGAATGCTATATCTAGGGGTGAGCAATGGTCGGGTTGGGCGGGTTGAAACTAAACCACCCAACCCATATTTTATGGTTTTGAAATTTTGCAACCCGTTACCATAACCGTTACCGTTAGTAGTAAATAAAACCGTCCAAATTATAACGGTTTGGTTTGGACGGGTTTGGTTTTAAACCACTTAAAAAAATTTAAACTTGTAAAAAATTAATCGACACAAATGTACGATCCATCAATGGACTCACATCATAAAATATCATCAAAATTTGGTAATTAAGTTACAAAGTGTTACGAACTAGCAAAATAACGTACAAAGTTTAATAAAATATAATCATACATCACCATTCAAAGTCTTACATAATTAAAAATAAATTTAAAATTAGATATGAAATGCACAAACCTTAAAAATTACATAAAATATTTTTAAAATAATAATAAAAATATTTAATATATATTATTATATATTCGGGTGGAACGGGTTATATTGGTCGGTTTGATAAGTCAAACCGAACCCAACCATTATTTTTCGGTTTTTAAAAAATCAAAACCGTTACCAACCCGAACCGTTACAAAACCGTAAATTCTGGTTTGGACGGTTTGGATTTGGCGGTTTGGGCGGATTTGGAAAATTTTGCTCACCCCTAGCTATATCTCATTGTTATTGATTATAATAGATGTAGTTTGTTGTTTAGCTTGATTAATTGATATATTGTTCTGATCCGGAGCTTATTAATTTGTAGAATATCTATATTGAGCTTGTATTTGGTTTGATTTTATGGATTGGATTGTAGGGAGCAAGACGATTACGAGGTTGTGAGGAAAGTTAGGAGGGGGAAATATAGCAAGGTTTTTAAGGGATTTCATTGCGACAAGAATGAGAAGTGCATTATTAAGATTCTCAAGCCTGTTAAGAAAAAGAAGGTAATTTTCCTTTTGTGATATTAGTTATTGTTTGTATATTGCTCGGTAATGTAAAATTGCTCGGTGTAGTATATGGTGACGTGCTCTTATTAATCATCAAAATAAGAATCCATGCCCATTATAGAAATAAGGGCGAATTAAGTTTTTTATATTATAAATGAAGAAACAGAAGATAAAAATGTTACTGTTGCATTTACAAGTAAATATAATACATTTATATATATAATGGGCGATAAGATAACTCATTTATATATTTATATATATATACATTTAGAGCTTATCTCTTGTCGTTCCAGGTCCTGGGTTCAATTCTTGCTTACCCCGGAATTTAACGTATACTCATTGTAAGGCATATAAGCCTATTTATTAAAAAAAAATCTTTAGAATAGTAACAACTTGGACCCATTAAATTCATCAGGCATATTTTTTTTTTTGGATTAGTCGTAACAATTCATTGAATTCATCAGACATAATTAACTCATTTAAAGGGCTTAGGCACAAAACTTAGCAAGTTTAATCTATAATAATAATAATCTAAAATCACAATACTACAATTGTATCATCCCGGATTTTCAGGATATTAATTCTAAAAACGAAACTTAAATAAACAAAATTCTTTATTCAAATTATCCAAAATTAACAAAAGTCAAATTCAGCGGTCAAATTTAATATTCTAAAATCATCAAATCGGAGACGCAGCTCCACAAATCCAATATTCAATATCTAATAAAGTACTGAAAATTTATTCAATAATCCGATAAGTCTTTTCCAATAATGGCATCTCAATCAAGTAGCACGAAATCCACATAGTTCAAATCCTTAATCTTAATAAGCTTCCAACAGTATGAACCTGAAACATATTAAAACAATGAGCTGCGAAGCCCAGCAAGTAACTATCGCCCAACGGCTCAAAGATAATATTTTTAAAAGTGAACAAAATTTCTGAAACTTTAAATCGATACAAAAATCAAAACAATAAAATCATATTTTATTCCCACGGTTCTAAATTACGGTCACACTAAACCAGTGACACGGTTCTATGCTCGATGGGGGCCAGTTTACGTCCCTCGTTAAGTCTTACTCAACAAGGTATCTATATGTTCCGGAACGCGCGTAAACTAGTTCTATGATTCTATATGCCACACTATCCAGTGACCGGCTTCTATGATTCGATACGCAACTAAAACTGGGGAAATTCTAAAATAATTCTTTTTTCTAAAATCAATTTTCGATATCACAATTTTCGATAACCAAATCAAACAGATATTTGTAACATAAGAAAACAGATTTTATAATAATAGTGAGCAACGAAAAGTCACTTACCTCGAAATCGACTGGATCCCAAAATTTAAACACGAACAATCCTATAAATTCAATTAATAAAGCACAAATCAATTAATCATGTATTTTATAACAAATTATTGATAAACAATTACACAGCCACTTAAATAAACTGCCAAAGACTATATCCAACTAATCATGTCAGACATTAAACCCAACATGCTGCATTGGTAGTATGCACAAATTGCTAAAGAAAACCACCAATCTTTTACTAGTTTTAACATGTAATCCAACACAAATTAAGCACTCATTTTTACTAGTATAATTACAGGCAGCATGCATGCATTTATTAATATTTTACTAAATCGTGCAACCAAGTACAATTAATGCAACACGGCTCCAATTAACATGAACTAGCCTAACTCTGGACTAGCTAACATACACACTGCAAAGCAACTTAATAAATTTAAAATCATGGCCATGCAATTCATCATAAAATCATGTATTAAATAAATTATATAGACATCAACCAAGAAATTTAGAAAATATGATGGATACTTTTCTTTTCTTTTTAATCGAAATATATGTGATAACTAATTTAACTAAAAATTATCGTGCGCATATTAATTACTCATTCATGCATAGAAACATAATATACGTAACTACAGTTACAACACATGTAGCTAAAGCATGCATTAAATTACACATCTAATTAAAATCATTCTAACTAATATGCATACTAAAATTGATAAAAGACTACCCATATAGTTCACATATAAAACAAGAAGCATCAATTTATCATTCTGTTATGCAATATTTATGGACTAGCAGTTCAGCAAAACAGATAAGTAATCATATAAAACATCAACAAGGAATTCGAGACACACATGTGGATATAAATTAACTATAAATTAAACCAGCAAGCATATGAGGCACATAAAAGAAAATAAACGAAGATGTACCTTGGTTGTTGAAGGGATGTACGACCCTTTTTGTTATCTATTCAAGTGTTTATATAAGCACGAAAATCCTAAATTAATTAAGGTAATTCTAAAATCTTCCTATAAAATATTTGCAACACCTCCAAGTAATTCCTAAAATATAATATTTTATTCATACATAATTAACTTAAATAAAAAGATATCGATTCACTAAAATATTTTTACTCTTCTTTCCGATAATAACAAATCTTATCTTTTAGAATTCTAGAATTTTCTAAATAAACTAAATATCTAACTAGAAATTATTTTAAAATCTAATATCTAATTTTAAAAATGAAAATGAAAATTATGGATTTTACAACAATATATACCTACCACGTTGTTAATGATTTTAGCAAGTTCTTTAGGTCTCATCTTCTTAATGACAATTCAAACATCAATCCACATTGAATTTCATAATTAACTCATTTAAAGGGCTTAGACACAAAACTTAGCAAGTTTAAACTATAATAATAATCTAAAATCACAATAATAGAATATATATATATATATATATATATATATATATATATATATATATATATATATATATATACATACCATGTTAATGAGTTTAGCAAGTTCTTCAGATCTTATCTTCTTGATAACAATTCGAGCATCAATTCACATCAACAATATGCAAAATCTGTTGGGTTTAGTAAGAAAAAACATTATTTATTTCATTAAAAATAATAATTTAAAATAAGTTATTATTTTAAAACAAATCAATATTTTGCATTTTTGCGTAAGATTTGTTTAAACAAAATGACATATGTAGTGGATTAGAAGTGGAAGAAGACTTTCAATTTCAAAAAATCTTAATCATCTATTGTAACAGCCCAACTTTTCGTACAATTAATTCTAAATTGAAGACTAAAACAAATTACAATTTTATTAATCCAAAAGTCAATTACAAAGGTACTTATTACAAAAAACGCAGCTGACTTCTATCGAAAAGTCAATCTAGCCCAATTCTAAGGTCCTTGAACTCCAACGCTACCAAACTCGATTGTTACAGAACTTGAAAGCCCAGCAAGTAACCAATCGATCTAACCAGCCAGACAAAGTAACATATATATACACATATAGAATAATGCAATAATCAATATGATAGAATACGATACACAAAACTGATAACTTCGATACACATATTCTTATTCGATACGCTACGACACCACATAACAACAATAACTTGAAACCCACAATTCATACCACGATAACTACAACCTGTTGATAACGGTCCTAAATTTTCAGAAAACTGTCATTACAACCTGGTGACTCGATCCTAAGTCTTTATTTTGTAAATCATGGAATAAATAAGAGTTCCAAGACTATTGTTTACACGTAACACATAAATACACTAATACATATAACTTCAAAATATAATCACTTAGCCCAAGTTTTGATAAAAAATACATACACATACCACATAATTTGGACAACACTAGAAAGATCAATCAGAAACTTACCTCGATACGAAAAATCATGAATTCAAATCATGTAACAACGCCTAACCAGATCTGTATTTAACCTTTTTGACCCTTTAAACGATGTTTTCTTGAAAAATTAAAAACACAAAAGTTGTATAACACCAAAATATCTTTCCGACAATTCCAGAATCAATGAATCCTAACTTACGATGAATTTTCTACGAATTTAGAAACTTCTGATTTTGTGCTGACAAAATCCTACGAATTTTGATGAATAAGACGAGAAAGAAGAATAAGATGTTTATATAGAGTTTCAAAACCCTATGTCCAAACCTAAAAGGTATTCGCATTCAAATTCGATCCATATTTTAGGCCCAATTAAAGCTAAACCAATTTTAATTCTTAATAATTCTATAGTTTTAATCCCTTTTTTCTATTATTCTTTTATTATTATTATTAATATTCTAAACTTACGTGATATCTATCTATTATATTATGAATAGCACAACATGGGTTTTGGGAAGACAATTTAATCCATGTCAGCATCCACATCAGCTGCCACCTCAGCTATTATATTGTATTGATAATAAAAAAATTGATCCTAGTGAGAATTGAACCCCTGACCTCTAAGATACAAGTGAGAGTACTTACTACTATGCTAGACATGAAACTTGAATATATTTTAAAACTCCTCATTAATATATCGTGAGACAACCCTCACATATTATATTAATGATAAAAAATTGTTCCTACAAAGAATGGTACCCTTGACCTCCAACTTAAAAGGGAGATTACTTACCACTAGGCTACACAACAATTTTTAAAATATTATAAAACAAATTTTTAATATATCGCGAGACAACCCCCAAATTATATCAATGATAAAAAAAGTTCCAAATAAGAATTGAATCATTGACGTCTAACTTAGAATGGAGATTCCTTATCACTATACTACATCAATTTTGAATGTATTATAGAACTCATTATTAATATATCATGAGATAATTTAATTATCATGAAATTACTAAATTATCCCTCCTATATTATATTATTGGTAAAAAAAATATTTCTAAAAAAAATTAAACCCCTTACCTCTAACTTTGAAGTGAGATTTTTTTACCATTACGGTAGATATCAGTTTTGAAAATATTTTATTTTTGATTATATATACATCATAAATAGATAATCTTTTAGATATATTTTGCGTACTAAGCATTAACATGTTCTAGCACCATTTAATTATAAAGTAACATAAAAATATTGTAAGTAAGAATGCTTACCACTATGCTAGATATGAGCTTTGAATATATTCTAAAACTCATTATTATTATATCGTGAGACAACCCTCATATTTTATATTAATGATAAAAATTTGTTCATAAAGAGAATTGAACCATTGACCTCTAACTTACAAAAAAAATTACTTACCACTACACTAGATATTAGTTTTGAGATATTAGTTTTGGATGTATTGTAAAACTCATTATTAATATATCTAATTATCTTGAAATTACTAAATTACCCCTCTTATATAATATTAATAATAACATTTCACTAATATATTGCTAATGTAATAAAGAAAATTGAACCCTTGGCCTCTAACTTGGAAAAACGATTACTTACCACTATACTTGACATTAGTTTTGGATATATTAGAAAACTCTACAAAGCTAGTTACTAATAATTCTTTAACGAATGAAAATCGAATTCAAATTATGAATAATTAGTAAAATTATGATCAACTTAACTATATGTTGTTTAAAAGATAATTAATTCATTGGTGAATGGTTAAGTTTATTTTTCATGAAACTGGATTTTCTATTCTTGTTAGACCAACTCGATCGGCCTCAACCATAAACATAATATCAGGATGTTCCATAAAGTTATATATTGGAGGACAGGAACGTGACACACATTTTAAGTTGCATTTTAAGAATAATTTAATAACTTATTTTTTGTCTAAAAATAGGTATGCTAAATTTTTATTCAAAATAAGAAAATTTTAAAAATAAGTTATGGAACTATACCTTATAGGAATTTAAAATACGTGGCAAGTAGTAAAAAAAACCAGAGTGAAGGACAAAAGTAACAATTTTTAATATTGTCGTGATCGGAATACCAGATGCGGGGAAGTTGGACAAAAATACGAGTGAATTACGCATTTTGAGAATACTTAACATTTGTTATGCATTTCCAAAATGCGTAACATAGTTTTTTTTTTTTTTGCTATTACGCATTTTTCCAGAGGTTAATACAATCTATTACCCATTTGCGAGATACGTAATAGGGTATTACTTATTTTTCATTGAGGTAATATGTATTAATTTTTTTTAATATATATTTAAAAACACTATTAAAAAATGTATAATTAAAAAATGTATTAATTTCGTTATTCTAATATTTCTAAAACCCAAAATGGAAAAGTTGAACTCCAAAGATTAACCGTTGAACCCCTAATGGAAAACAGATAAATTTAAAAATTATATTTTAAAAAATGAATATTTTACTTAGTCCGACGGCCTCAGGATAAATTAGGGTTTTGGGTCTAGGGTTTAGGGTTGCTAAGTCCGTATACGGTTTATTCGTTATTCTGAATATTTCTAAAACTTGAAATGGATAAGTTGAATCCCAAAAATTAATTGTTGTACCCGTAAGGAAATATAGATAAATTTAAAAATTTTAATTAAAAAAATTAATATTTCTAAACCCCAAAAATTGGAACCCGTTGAGCCCGAATGAAAATTATGTAACCCCAAATATTATGGCTATTACGCATTTCATGTTTAGGTATCAACCTATTACGCATTTGACGAATGGGTTTTAAATTTATTACGCATTTGACAACAACTTAACAAGTTGTTTGTTTGGTATTACGCATGTATCACATGCTTAACAGATTGGCAGTTGCTTTTTTTTAAATTACGCATTTTGAAAAATGCGTAATGCGCTGGTAGATTTCGCCACTCATCCCTTAATTCGTTATTTTGGTAAATAATTAAAAATTTTGTGATAAAAATATCATTTTTTTAAAAAAATTGTATAGAATCTGGTGGGATGGAGGGAGTAACCGGTATGTAATCGTTCTAGCAATATGGTGAGCAAGACAATTAACGGATCGTTTAAACTTTAATATAATATATAAAAATTCAATTGATTTCGTTGAGTTATCACTTATACGGTATGCCTTACTTTGCATGATCAGCACGTCAAGCAAAAAAATTAAATTAGCTGCATCATTTTCAGGTCATTGTACGCAAATATTCTTTTTTGAACACCATGCATACGTTGGTAAGAGTAATCCCTTTATTTGGAAATAATTATCATTTAATTTTTTTAAACATACTTTTAAGAGAACTGATTATATATTTAAAATCATTTTTTAAATATAATTGTTTTACTTCATGATCAAAACTCTTAAAAATGTGTATGTCAATATAGAAATAAATGCACGTCACACAACCTTTCAGAGATTTTTACTTCTTCCATAGGCAAATTGATGTTGGCCAAACGTCTCTTCCATGCCTGCATCGTCAACAGACAAACAAACAGTCTCCCTATATTTTATCATCATCGATCTCGTAAGTTTTCATTTTCTTTTTTGCCTTCTATTCTACTGTAATTAATTTATTAATAATTGTTTAGATAAGCAGAATTATATAACATGTACACAGTAGTGAAAGGCATATGACACAGCCTATTTGTAGTTCGAGGATTCGACTCAACTTAAATTAGATTGTAATAAGTAATTAATGCTCAATGTCTCAGGAATCTCACAAAGTACTATATGTCAGAAGAAAGTCAATCTATAGTTTTGATGTTTTACACTGGAAGAAGAGTCAGTTTACTGATCATGCCCCAGTTCATCATTGAAGAAATTGGATTCGTTTAAAGTGACAGAGATTACCGTGGAGACAGCATCAGTACAGGAGTTATTAAAGAGTGCTAAGAAAGTATGTGGACCACAACTGAGAGTCAAATTGAAGAACAGATATTGGAGTTAGTCGTTCATGAACCAGACAGTACATCGAACGTCAACAATTATCCAGTGGAAGTTTCTCAAAGTTTACAGTGATTCACAAGGAGTAAGTCAATTATTAATTAACTATATTATTAATTTAATTAAACAAATTAATTCAATTCGAATTAATTTATTTAATTAATTAATTAAGTTAATTAATCTCTGATTTATTCAATCAGTAATAATATATGGATTATACTATTTCGGAGAATTTTGGTTATACTATTTCTGAATTTCAGTTGAACTATTTCTGGAAATTCAGTTATACTATTTCTGAAATAAGTGGTATACTATTTCTGGAATAATATAGATACTATTACTGCATTAGTAATAGTATACTATACTATCCCCGAATTTATACTATTCCCGAAGTTATATTATTTCTGGAATTAATAGTATATTATTTCTGAAGTATTATAGATATTATTACTGATCAAGTAATAATATACTATACTATTACCGAAATATTTAAACTATACTATTTCTACCAGTTATATTATGATCGAAATATTTATACTATTACCGAAGTTTTAAGTAAACTATTTCTAGGTAAATGTATATTATTTCTAAGTAAATCCATACTATTTTAAGGGAATGAGTTCTACTATCCCTAGGCTGCTATACTATCACCGTGCCAGTTATACTATCAGCGTGGCATCTATACTATCACCGTGTCAATGTGTAGCAGTTGAACAGAAGCAATTGTTTTGTTTTTGTATAAAAACAAACACATGGACAGAAGCTTCAGCTAAGGAACAAACAAGAAGAAAAAAAAAGAGACCCAAGAACATCAAATACTCTCATCTTCTACACACAAGTGCTCAAGCTTTAATTCACACAATAAATTCAGTTCAAGCCTATTGTAATATCTGATCCGCTGGAACTTGTTTATTGATTACTCTTGTACTACTAGCGAATTAAGTTTCCTAGTTCATATCTTGATATCTTGATTTTAATTAGCAAAATTAGAAAAGTTCATGTCGAATTTTCTAATTAGTTATTAATCTCTTGATATTAATTTGTAACACCCGTCAAGTTAATATATTGATATATTCAACTTGAATTCTGTGTTATATTATTCCGCACAAATTTGTTTAAGATAAATTTTATTCAAAGAACAAATTTCGAGAAAATGACATAGATTGTATTCAACCCCCCCCCCTTCTACAATCTTATTGGACCTAACAATTGGTATCAGAGCCTATTGATTGATACACAAATCAAGATCCTATTTTTACTCAATCAAAAATTAAGCTCGAATTTTTAACTCTCTTAAAAATTCATCATGTCAGCCAAAGGCAATGTTAAAATTCCTATCTTTAATAAAGATAATTATGATATGTGGAAAAACAAAATGGAGTTATTTCTTGATGTAGCAAACCCAAGATTTTTGTGGGTTTTGGAAAATGGACCAGTAACTCCCATGCAACATGATACTGAAACAGTTGTAAATGGAACTGTAACAGTCCCTGCCAAATCCTATCCAAAGGACCCTAAGAACTATACCTCTGAAGATAAGGAGGAAGCTGGATTGGATTAAAATTTGAGACTCATTCTATTGGATTCCCTAGATGCTGTAATGTATAGCCATGTGAGGAATTGTAAAACTGCTAAGCACATCTGGGAAACTATTGAGGTCATTAATGAAGGGACTGATGAAGTCAAGGAAAATAGACTACAAATTCTAACTTCTGAATATGAACACTTTAGAGCTGGCCCTAATGAAGGCATTCAGGAAGTGTTCGAAAGGTATAACAAGATAATCAACAACTTGCAAGTTCATGGCAAGCAATATACTCAAAAGGAGATCAACATGAAGTTTTTACTAACTATGCCTACTCACTTGGAGCATAGAATCACTGCCATCATAGAATCTAGAGATTTAACTCAGGTTGCTCTTGAAAGGCTGTTTGGTGTTCTGAAAACATATGAATTAGAACAAGTACAGCAAAAGGAATTCTATGGGAAAGGCAGAATGGCAAATTCTTCTACAGCTCTAGTGGTTGAGGTTCCTAAGGAAGTGGAAACTAAAGTTGTTAAACCTATCAGTTTCAACAAGGAACAAACTGAAGTAGAACTTGGCCAAACACCAGCTACTCAGGATGGTGGAGAATTTTATTCACTTGAAGAGCTGGATCAATTGGAAGATGAATCTATGGCAATGATGGTGAGACAATTTAGTAACTTCAGATTCAGAAGAAATCCAAAGTTCAGGTTTAAGTCAAATAACAGATTTCAAAGAGGAGGTTCTTCATCCTCTAGTAACAGGGGAGGTTATAAAACTGGAACTGTTGACAGAAGCAAAATCCGTTGTTTCAATTGTAATGAGTTGGGACATTTTGCTACTGAGTGTCAGAAACCCAAGCAAGCACAGAAGAAAGATTATGCTTCTGAAAAGAAAAAAAGTGGAAGAGCTTATGTAGCTGCTGGTAAAAGCTGGGATGACACAGATAGCGAAGATGAAGAATATGGAAACTTTGCGTTGGTGGCAAATGCTGAATCTTCAACTTATTATACCACACCGGTAATTCTTACTGATGCTCAGTTAATTGATAGTTTACGTAGTTCCTTGAATAATGCACAAAGAGGGTACGAGAGAATAAGTCTTGTTAACACTAACCTTGAAAATCAAATGTTAGATTTAAAAAAGGTGCAGGTTAATCAAGATAAGAATATAGAAGAAATAGCTCGACTTAACTACAGAGAAAAGGGTCTAGGAGAATACATGGTAATACAAGTTGATAGGATTGCTGAACAAGAAACCAAGATTAGAGAACTTGAAACACAGGTTAGAGCTTGTTATAATACTGTTAAGGTTTCTAAAGAATTCTTCAACAAACAAGCAGTAGAACAAACTGTAGGAATAGGATTTGATTACAGTCAAGCTGTTGGTTCTTTGAGTAATCATTCTCCTAATTCTATCCCAGCTAAAGAAAGAGGTATACCATATATTCTCAAGAATGTTGAAAAACCAATGTTTACGAAATCTGATGCTGGTCCACCAGATATTCGTTCTATGGTTATACAAGAAGAAATGAGAAATGAGGATAGTGCAAATGGCACAGTTCTTGTTAAGAATAAATGTGTTAAGGATAAAACTGTTAAGAACTATAATACAAAGAATGTGTCATCCAAGAAAAATGTCACAGTCTTTGTTAAGGCTAAATCAGTTGAGGACGTTAACACAACAAATGTTTCATCCAAGAAAGATGTACCTAAAGTACCAGTCAAAGTTGTTGAATCAGCTAGTTCTTCTAAGACTGGATTAGGTAGTAACAAGTTAAAACAGAAAAATACCATGTCTACTATTGATTCTAATCATAAAGCATGTGGTATTATCAATTGTATGTCTTGTGCTTTTAACAATATGCGTGCTTATTTTAATGGTAATTATGCATGTGTTAAACAGAATGCTCCTCGACAGCACATGAACAGGAACAATAATGTTCGATCTAAGACTGCTTTTCCTCCTCAAGTTAGGAGAGAGACATTTGTACCTAAGACTAAACAAAAGATTACCAAGAATGTCTACCAGGTCAAATGTCCAGTCAATGACACAAGTGTTACTGCTGCGAGAGAAACATGGGTACCCAAGATTAAACAAAAAATTTTCAAATCTGTTTATAAGGTTAAATGTTTATTGACTAAAGAGGTTAAACTTAAAAATGTTGTTTTGCCTGATAAAGGTCAATACTTTAAATACGCAGGACCCAATCAAATTTGGGTCCCGAAGAAGGTTTAACTCATTTGTCATTGCAGGGTATTGAACAGGTTGATAGGGTAACCTGGATCTTGGACAGTGGATGTTCAAGGCATATGACTGGAGATAGAACCCTGCTGACAAATGTGGTGGAGAAGGCCGGCCCAGTAGTTACCTTTGGAGATAACAGCAAAGGTAGAACTGATGGATATGGCAGACTTGAAGCTGGAAATGTTATTATTGATGAAGTTTCTTTTGTGAAAGGACTTGAGCACAATTTGCTCAGTGTCAGTCAATTCTGTGATAAAGGTTATGAAGTTCATTTCAATAAGAAGAATTGTCTAATTTCACACAAGAGACATGAAAAGCCACAACTGACAGGAGTTAGAAAAGGCAATCTGTACGTAGCCAATATGAACTCAGGAAGCACTGAAGAAGTCACTTGCTTCTACACTAAAGCATCTAATGATGAGAGTTGGCTATGGCACAAGAAACTTTCTCATCTTAATTTTAAGACAATGAATTCTCTGGTCAAAAGAGAATTGGTGAGAGGTTTGCCTTCAATGGAATTCACTCAAGAAGGACTGTGTGATGCATGTCAAAAGGGCAAGCTAAAAAGGGCAAGTCACAGGAGCACTGATACATCTTCAATAACTGAACCATTACAATTACTTCATATGGATTTGTTTGGTCCAGTTAATGTGATGTCTATGTCAAGGAAGAGATATGCTCTAGTGATTGTTGATGATTTTTCAAAATACACATGGGTTCTGTTTTTGAATTCTAAAGATGAGACTCCACAACTGGTGATTGATCACATTAAATTAATTGAGCGAGATTCTACGTATCCAGTGAGAGCTATAAGATCAGACAATGGAACTGAATTCAAGAATGCAGTTCTAAATGACTTTTGTACTGAGAAGGGTATAACCAGACAATATTCAGCTCCAAGAACTCCTCAGCAAAATGGGGTAGTGGAAAGAAAGAATAGAACCTTGATTGAAGCTGCACGTACTATGCTAAGTGAATCAAGGCTTCCATTGTACTTTTGGGCTGAAGCCATCAATACTGCGTGCTATACCCAGAATCGAACTCTAATCAATAAAGATCAAATGAAGACACCCTATGAAATTATGGCTGATAAGAAACCTTCACTCAAATACTTTCATGTATTTGGGGCAAAGTGCTTTGTGCTTAAAGAAGGTGATGATCAAGGTGGTAAATTCGATACCAAAGCATTTGAAGCAATTTTTATTGGTTATTCAATGAGAGCATACAGGGTGTATGTGATTGATGAACAGAAGATGATGGAAAGTGTCAATGTAACATTCGATGACACTAAACTCCCTAGTATCCAAACTGAGAATCCATCTGAGAAGCTATCTTTCGATGACATGACAGATACAGATTCAGATGATGACAATGCACCTGAGATTTTTGCTGATGCTAATGACAACAATGATGATGATCAGGGTGATGGTGATGAAAGCAATGATAGTAGTCAAAATACCCCTGACTCCTCTAAACAATCATCTAGTCAACCCAGCAACAACTCAGGGGGGAGATAATCAAGGGTCAACTGGTCACACACAACATCACAATGAAAATCAAGGCGAATCATCAAGATCTAATCTTCCCAGACAGACTGTTTGGAATAGAGCTCATCCTTTTGAGCTAATCATTGGTGATCCAGTTGTTGGTGTGAAGACTAGAAGAGCTTTTCAGAATCAATGTAATTACTCAGGGTTCCTGTCTGAAATGGAACCTAAGAAAACTGAAGAAGATCTCTCTGATCCTGATTGGGTGATTGCAATGCAAGATGAACTCAATCAATTTAAACAAGAAGTTTGGAAGCTGGTACCCAGACCTACAGACAGACCAGTAGTTGGCACCAGGTGGGTATTCAGGAACAAACTTGATGAAGATGGTACAGTGACGAGAAATAAAGCAAGACTGGTAGCAAAAGGTTATTCACAATCTGAAGGCATCGACTATGATGAGACCTATGCTCCAGTGGCTAGACTTGAGGCCATAAGAATATTCTTGGCATTTGCTGCATTCTCAAACTTTAAAGTTTATCAAATGGATGTCAAGAGTGCTTTCTTAAATGGCAAGATAGATGAAGAGGTCTATGTAGAACAGCCCCCTGGCTTTGAAGATCCAGATCTAATTGACTATGTCTACTTCCTTTTCAAAGCTGTCTATGGTCTTAAGCAAGCACCAAGGAAATGGTATGACACTCTCTCTGAATTTTTACTTGAAAATTATTTTGTTAGAGGTGTCATAGACAAAACTCTCTTCACTAAGAAACATAAGAATGATACTATATTAGTCCAAGTCTATGTGGATGATATAATATTTGGGTCTACTAATGATCTTTTGTGCAAGAAATTTGCTAAGTTAATGCAGGGTAAATTTGAAATGAGCATGATGGGTGAGCTGAAGTTCTTTCTTGGATTGCAAATCAGTCAAAGGACAGATGGAATATTTATCTGTCAATCCAAGTATGTCAAAGAGCTCCTCAAGAAGTATCAAATGGAGGACTCTTCTTCAGCAAGAACACCATCATCTACAGCTGTTAAGTTTGGAGCATGTGAAAATTCTGCCAAGGTAGATATCACAAGCTACAGAGGTATGATAGGCTCATTACTTTACCTCACTGCAAGTAGACCTGATATTATGCATTCTACATGCTTGTGTGCAAGGTTCCAAGCGGATCCTAGAGATGTGCATCTCATTGCTGTAAAACGAATCTTGAGATATCTTAAGGGTACTCCTAATTTGGGAATTTGGTACCCTAAAGATTCTGGTTTTAATCTTGTTGGATATACAGATTCAGATTATGCAGGAAGTGTTGTAGATAGAAAAAGCACCTCTGGGAGTTGTCAATTCCTAGGTGGCAGGTTGGTTTCTTGGTACAGTAAGAAATAGCAAACAGTTTCCAACTCTACAGCCGAAGCTGAATACATAGCTGCTGGAAGCTGTTGCGCTCAGATCTTGTGGATCAGAAATCAGCTACGGGATTATGGATTTGTACTTGACAAGATTCCTATCTTGTGTGACAATACAAGTGCCATAGCAATCTCCAACAATCCTGTGCAGCACACAAGAACAAAGCACATTGACATCAGGTATCATTTTATTCGAGAGCATGTCATGAATGGTACCGTGGAGTTACATTTTGTTCCCACGGAAGAACAAACAGCAGATATTTTTACTAAGTCTCTTGACGAATCCACATTCACCAGAATTGTTGGTGAATTGGGTATGTTAAATAGTTATAGTAATTAATCTGGTTAATATCTGAGGTCTGTTCTTTAATAATTTAACAAGTGATTATTTTGTGAATATTTGTTGTTTAAAATCACTTGTGTAATTATTTTATCATTAATTAATTCCACTTGCTTATTTTCGAACACTTGTCAATCATGTTAATATTTTATTTGGTCAATTATGAAATTAGAAATAATATAATTATGTGAATATTTTAATTTTATTTGTTTTGCACTGTTTGTCCTTTTGTTATTATTGTTTGATTTCGTAAAAGGGCTAACCTATGTTGATTTTTGTGTTGTAAATAAATAATTTGTTGTAAATTATTATTTTATTAAGATTTCAAAGTTCTGTAAATTACTGAGTATATAACTTGTACATAGCTTGCTTAATTTAATCTGGTGTAAATCTGTTAATGTATTTTTCAGTAATAATATAGATTATTAGCAATAATTGTTATATCTGTAAATAGTTGTTAATTCTATAAATAGTTTAGAATCTTAGAAATAGTATAGAATTTCTTATTAATAATACAGTGTCCGGTCATAGTATAAGTGTCTATAAATAATATAGAATTATTGTTAGTAATAATATAACGATCTGTAATAATAGAGTTAATCTTAGAAATAATATAGTGTGTCGGTAATAATATAGGTGACTAGAAATAGTATAAAAATAGACTTAGAAATAATATAAATTGCGGCAATAGTATAGGGCTGCCGGTGATAGTATACACAGTAGAGTATATATTGTCTATACTATCTCTAGTCATACTATCTCTAATCTATACTATCTCTCGTGTTTAGTCACAGAGAACTCGATATTGATACACACGATATACACACATCGGAGTGTCGAATTGCTGCCGGATTTTCGACTCGAAATCTCAACCAAATCAGAAACTAAGAATATCCATTGATTTCTTGCATCAAAAACTCTGTTTTAACCGTTCAAAATCACGATTTGGTCGAGTTCTTGGTGATTTTGTTTTTCGAAAATTGAAAATTTCGATCTGTTTTTCCAAGAGATTGGGTTCGATTTTCAGAAAACTAAAAATACCTGGTTGTTTGTGATTGTATCAATATCATATCCTGAGATTTTGAGAATTTTTCAAGAACTTTGTTATTTTTCGAATTTTTAATTTATTATTAATTCGAATTAATTAAGTTTAATTGAATTTTGTGCTAAAAATTAAAAATTTCAAAAGCTTAAAATCTGTATTAAAATAGCTGTTGAATTCGAACTAGTTAAGCACAACATGGTTGGTTTTTATGATCCGGAAGAATGTATGGTTGACAGATTCAAGCCCTGGATTCGTTTCTTGAATGAACAACCAATCGTCAGTAGTGCTTTATCTCTTGACGCTCCAATGAAATTGGAACCTCTACGACTGATGTGTTCTACAGCTATTATATCTGCAACAACCAATGCCTTTACATTCAAGGTTGGGAACTCACAGTTCAGAGTCAATGAATCAGTACTCAAGACAGTGTTGAATCTTCCTACTGCTGATTTTGTTGATAATCCGTCCAACACTGAATTGACTCAGTTTTTCACTGATATTAATTATCAGGGACAGTTGAAATTGAGCAACTTGCCGAAAAATGGTTTGGTAGCTGAATGGTACTTGTTGTTTGATACTTTAATTCGAGTGTTTGTTAACTGTGCTAACACTTCTTTTTCAAATATTCCTTCTCTGATTCAGTATATTGGTTATTCGGTTGTTCACAATCGAAGAATTGATATAGGTAAAATTCTTTGGAAGAACATGTTTAGAAGAATAGTAAATGCTAAAAAGAATTTTAGACAAGGTGAAAAGGTGTTAATCTATTATCCTAGATTTTTCACTCTTATTTTTAATCACTTGGTTTCTGAGGAGTTACAGAATACATTTGTTGATGAGGAAGCTCAAGATTCAAAGTCTTTTCATAAGAAATTTCATACAAGAGCTGTCTCACAACAGAATGACTACAACAACGTACCAGTGCTTATTACTCAGTACATGTCCACATTCATACATCTTCCAATTATTCCTGGACCTGTACTTGAGCAACCAGAACCAATCATAGAACAACAAGCACTTGCTATTGTGCATCCAGAACAAAATGCACCTGCTCTTGAACAAGCTGAGCCGGAATTTCAATTACAAGAGGCTCATGTCACTTCATCTGCTGACCAGGTATTACATTCTGATCCCTTAACTACTTCTATCCCTCAATCTTCTTCTGGAACCCAAGTGGTTGTTAGGACTGACCAAGGGATTGTAGAACCACAATCTCTATCCCAGGTCAAAGAGCCAAACATAAGGTAAAAAACAGATAAAGTCTATCAAGTCAGAAAGAAGAAATCACAGCTTAAAAGAACTGAAAGAAGTAGTGAAGAAGTGAGTGAACCCACAGCTCTGCCTCTACTAAAGAAGAGTAGAAATGAACCCGAGGTAACTGTAAGCTCATCCATACCCTCCCAAAAGGATATGGACTTTGAAATGGCAAATGAACAGCTTCTGGAACCATTCTCTCAACAGGATGAGTCCATTGAATTTCGCCAGTCGGCCATGGCATCCTGTAATGTGTCAAGCACAACCCCACTGTTATTACTAACAATGGGAGAACATGTAGAACTGGATGAAAATAGGGACACATTGAGAGGAGAGCACTTAGGAACTGAAACAGTGCCTACCATAGTCACGGTAGAGGAGCCTTCACAGGCTAATGAGGGAAATCTTGACTCTCCGCCAAAATTAATAGAGTCATCATCTCCCCTCCCAGGAGGAACATTCCTGGCTCCCTCAAGGGATTTTCCACTCGCAGTTTCAACTGGAGAAAGTGGAAGGCAACTCAGTCTTTCTGTCACTGAAGCAATTCAGACTTCAATTCCAACTGACATGACAGAAATGACTGTGGATAGGGATTTGCGAACTCCTATTGCACCACCACTGACCTTCCAAGAGGAGGCTAGGGTGATTTTACCTACAGGTACACTTTCTGGAGCAGCTAAGGAAATAGTGAGGAGTGATGTGAGGATCACCACTAAATTGAGTGAAACACATGCACGTCAGATGAGTGAAACTCAGAGCGATAATCAGGTGAGTGCAGACACTGACACATACACTCGTTCATTGGAAGAAAAGATTAAAGCTCTAGAAAAGGAACTTGAGGCAACTAAAGCTGAAGCAAATTTACTTCGAGCACAAGTGGATGGACCGTCTTCTTCATCCACCTCTGTCAACAGTCAGCTTATGGGAGTGAAACATGACATTCAAATAATGAAGACTGCATTTAACACCAAGATCAATACTCTTGAACTCTCTCAACAACAGATAATCTCTGACTCCTCGGACATAACAGTTACTCAAGACAGAATTATTACGGCTCTTTCAAATAAGGTTGAAGACATTCAAACAGAAGTACGTGAAAATTAGTTATCTACTGAAAGTCGTCTTAATCGGATTGAAAGCCAAAGTGCACATCAAAGTCAAGGGCTAAAACACTTATATAACATGATTAGCCGCACTATCATCCCCACAAAAGAAGAGGTAGAATTCTTTCAAGGAAAAGGTGGAGATGGTGATGAGCAAGACTCTGAAGATGGTGTATTTGATAAATCTGTAGAGGATTCCTCAACTAAGGGGGAGAAGTCAACAGGGGGAGCTGGTACTAAAGGGGGAGACAAAGACAAATCAAGAGGGGGAGAATTGGTACTAAAGGGGGAGACAAAGACAAATCAAGAGGGGGAGAATTTGATAAAGGTGACAAAGGAAAGAAAGCTCAATCAGCACCGAAGGATGACACTGTAGAAGGTTATTACTACTCAGGTGAACCTGATAACCTTGATGTTTTTGCTGATTTAGACTTTTCAGATAAAGGTGAAGCATTTGGGGAACCAGATCTCAATTTCTGGGATGAGGATGAAGAAGTTGTAGTTCCTGATCCTGCTGAACTCCAAAGAATGAATTTTGAAGCCAATCAAGAACTTGAACAAAATGAAGCTAATCTGACAATGAGAGAAGAAAGACTCGGAAAAACAATGGAACAGATGGCTCATAATGAAAGGCTTCAAAAGGCTGAACAGGAAGCACTTCAACAGCAACATTCTCAAAAGCTTCAAGCAAGAAGGATGTACATTAAGTACAAGAGTGGTGATAAGTGGGAGCGTGCTCAAAGAATCATAGATTCACCACAAACTTCTGGCTGTGATGATCGTCGGTTAGGTGATATGTTTCAAAGGTTTAAAGAGAAGAACCCTTTCCAAGACGATTATCTAAGAGCTTTGAAGTCTGAAATTTTAAGCATAACTTGTGCAAGTGATCAGATGGAAGAGTTACTAATCTTTGTTCATTGTCATAAGCTTGGAACTCAAAAGGTATCTCTTCAGTTCTTCTATGATAGATCACTTTCAGAACTTTGGGTAATGAGACCAAAAGTCAGAACTTCTTATGAACTTGGTGTACTACTTCATGAAAAATTCCTAGATTTCGCTGAAAAAGCAGGTCCTGAAGTAATTAGTAATCCTCCTCAAGTTAAAGTTCTTATAGGAGATGTCATTCACACTGTTAATCTTCAGACCAAGGAACTCCGTGAACATCATGCCAGACACTTGGTGTATGTTGAATATGCTCTACGAAATCATGGTTTTGCAACTACATTGAAAAGTGAAGCTGCGGATCATATTAAGTCTTATGCTCAAGACAACATGAAGAAGTACAAGTTTTATCAAGGTGAGTTAAGAAAGAAGCTGGGAATACCTCTTGAAAAACCACTAATTGGAACACCTCTAGTTCATCCAGTGTCATCATCTAGAAGAGAATTAATTACTGATGCAGAATTGCACGAGATGCTTCCAGACTTGGATGAACCTGAAGAAGGAGAGATAAGGAGAGAAGACAGCCCGAAGTGAAGAATCGCTCTACATGTTATATCTTTAGAGCTTAGATAGAACAAGATAGGTTAATGTGAAATATGATCAGTCTAGAGGATCATCTATCTTGTATTTATATTTTATGTTTGAATCTGGAAATGTTAAATATAAACCAGAACCATTTTCATTATTTACTTTGCAATTACAGTTTTACCTTTTACTAGTTTAAGTTGAGTTATCCTCTAGGAATTTGCTTGTTAATTTTTAACAAACAAATAGGGGGAGATTGAAAGGCATATGACACAGCCTATTTGTAGTTCGAGGATTCGACTCAACTTAAATTAGATTGTAATAAGTAATTAATGCTCACTGTCTCAGGAATCTCACAAAGTACTATATGTCAGAAGAAAGTCAATCTATAGTTTTGATGTTTTACACTGGAAGAAGAGTCAGTTTACTGATCATGCCCCAGTTCAGCATTGAAGAAATTGGATTCGTTTAAAGTGACAGAGATTACCGTGGAGACAGCATCAGTACAGGAGTTATTAAAGAGTGCTAAGAAAGTATGTGGATCACAACTGAGAGTCAAATTGAAGAACAGATATTGGAGTTAGTCGTTCATGAACCAGACAGTACATCGAACGTCAACAATTATCCAGTGGAAGTTTCTCAAAGTTTACAGTGATTCACAAGGAGTAAGTCAATTATTAATTAACTATATTATTAATTTAATTAAACAAATTAATTCAATTCGAATTAATTTATTTAATTAATTAATTAAGTTAATTAATCTCTGATTTATTCAATCAGTAATAATATATGGATTATACTATTTCGGAGAATTTTGGTTATACTATTTCTGAATTTCAGTTGAACTATTTCTGGAAATTCAGTTATACTATTTCTGAAATAAGTGGTATACTATTTCTGGAATAATATAGATACTATTACTGCATTAGTAATAGTATACTATACTCTCCCCGAATTTATACTATTCCCGAAGTTATATTATTTCTGGAATTAATAGTATATTATTTCTGAAGTATTATAGATATTATTACTGATCAAGTAATAATATACTATACTATTACCGAAATATTTAAACTATACTATTTCTACCAGTTATATTATGACCGAAATATTTATACTATTATCGAAGTTTTAAGTAAACTATTTCTAGGTAAATGTATATTATTTCTAAGTAAATCCATACTATTTTAAGGGAATGAGTTCTACTATCCCTAGGCTGCTATACTATCACCGTGCCAGTTATACTATCAGCGTGGCATCTATACTATCACCGTGTCAATGTGTAGCAGTTGAACAGAAGCAATTGTTTTGTTTTTGTATAAAAACAAACACATGGACAGAAGCTTCAGCTAAGGAACAAATAAGAAGAAAAAAAAGAGACCCAAGAACATCAAATACTCTCATCTTCTACACACAAGTGCTCAAGCTTTAATTCACACAATAAATTCAGTTCAAGCCTATTGTAATATCTGATCCGCTGGAACTTGTTTATTGATTACTCTTGTACTACTAGCGAATTAAATTTCCTAGTTCATATCTTGATATCTTGATTTTAATTAGCAAAATTAGAAAAGTTCATGTCGAATTTTCTAATTAGTTATTAATCTCTTGATATTAATTTGTAACACCCGTCAAGTTAATATATTGATATATTCAACTTGAATTCTGTGTTATATTATTCCGCACAAAATTTGTTTAAGATAAATTTTATTCAAAGAACAAATTTCGAGAAAATGACATAGATTGTATTCAACCCCCTTCTACAATCTTATTGGACCTAACAAGTAGGCCTCTTATTAATTACTATTTTACATTTATATCGGGAGAGAAAATCAGAAATATAAATATATATGTGATGGCGCCATGGCGGTACGTCAGTGGACATGTGTGCTACCCTACCATTTCCAAAGACAGAAATTGAGTCCCAAAGGACCACACAGTTAAAAAAAAATAAAAATAAAACTTTGAAAAATTGAAAGACTAGAAAAGGCATATTCCACAGCAACTGATTTGAAGCAGGAATCTACCGTTTAATTAATTTCTTTTTGGTATGGCGTATATATGCCGGTTTTTGCCTGTGAACATATATATTCACCTGGAAATTTTGTAACCGGTCATTTTTATAGGGACGAAATTTGATTTTTCATTTGTTTTTAAATTGTAAAAAATGAGTTAATATAATGTTTCATACACTACTATATGCATACCGCGGCTGAATTGAATAATCAATAAATTAATGGTTAAACATATGCATATATATATATTCATGTTATGTACGTACTTTAAACTCAATAAATTTTGATTTGAGTTCAGACTAATTTTAAATAACCAATAAAAAAATATTAGTTTAAATTTAAAATCCAAATCTTATTTTCAATTCAAATTCGTAGTATTGTTGTAGTCATATCTACCTAATTTTCTTTATCAGATGACTAGGATTAAAACATAATATAAGAGTGTGTCTAACCAGGAAAAAAATAATGACAATTTTTTATCACTTTGATCAAACACTATAGTAATTGGAAGAATTATTATGTACTACTTGGTACGGGAATAGAGATGCACAAAAAGCCCTTCGGACCGGGCTTTATCCGGGCTTTAAAAAGCCCGGGCTTTTTAACAACCGGGCCGGGCCGGGCTTTTTCAAAAATCGGGCCGGGCCGGGCCGGACTTTCTCTAAAATATGAGGCCCGTTTTAGGCCTTCGGGCCGGGCCGGGCCGGGCCGGGCCGGGCCGGGCTTTTTTCGGGCTTTTTTTAAAAAAAATTATATATATGTAATTTCTATATTTTTACAAATATTTCTCGATGATCCAACCGTACGGATGATAAGATATATCTAATTAAATGATATAAAAAAATTTTCAAAAAATAAAAAATTAATTTGGTTGGAGATCTTAATAGAACATTACTATATTGTCTAGTACTCGTAACTAGTGCTCATCCCAGATTATTGTTTCTATATTTTTAAAAATATTTCTCGACGATCCAACCGTACGGATGTCAAGATATATCTAATTAAATGATATTCCCAAATTTTCAAAAAATAAAAAATTAATTTGGTTGAAGATCTTAATAGAACACTACTATATTGTCTAGTACTCGTAACTAGTGCTTCATCCCAGATTATTGTTTCTATATTTTTAAAAATATTTCTCGACGATCCAACCGTACGGATGATAAGATATATCTAATTAAATGATATAACCAAATTTTCAAAAAATAAAAAATTAATTTGGTTGAAGATCTTAATAGAACACTACTATATTGTCTAGTACTCGTAACTAGTGCTTCATCCCAGATTATTGTTTCTATATTTTTAAAAATATTTCTCGACGATCCAACCGTACGGATGATAAGATATATCTAATTAAATGATATAACCAAATTTTCAAAAAATAAAAAATTAATTTGGTTGAAGATCTTAATAGAACACTACTATATTGTCTAGTACTCGTAACTAGTGCTTCATCCCAGATTATTGTTTCTATATTTTTAAAAATATTTCTCGACGATCCAACCGTACGGATGATAAGATATATCTAATTAAATGATATAACCAAATTTTCAAAAAATAAAAAATTAATTTGGTTGGAGATCTTAATAGAACATTACTATATTGTCTAGTACTCCTAACTAGTGTTTCATCCCAGATTACTGTTTCTATATTTTTAAAAATATTTCTCGACGATCCAACCGTACAGATGTCAAGATATATCTAATTAAATGATATTCCCAAATTTTCAAAAAATAAAAAATTAATTTGGTTGAAGATTATAAGTTAAATTAATAAAATAAAAATTTTATCCGGGCTTTATCCGGGCTTTATCCGGGCTTTATCTGGGCTTCGGGCCGGGCTTTATCCGGGCCGGGCTTTAACCGGGCTTCGGACCGGGCTTTATCCGGGCTTTTTAAAAGCCCGGGCTTTATCCGGGCTTTTTAAAAGCCCGGGCTTTTAACCGGGCTTTTCGGGCTTCGGGCCGGGCCGGGCTTCCTGAAAAATAGAGGGCCCATTTTAGGCCTCCGGGCCGGGCCGAACCGGGCCGGGCTTTTTTCGGGCCGGGCTTTTCGGGCTTTTTTTCGGGCCGGATCGGGCCGGGCTTCGGGCTTCAGGCTTTTTGAACATCTCTATACGGGAATGTGACAAAACTCTGTCATCATATATACAGAAATATGAAAACATGAAAAACGAAATTGAAACTGTTAAAGAAATTATCTATGTCAAACAGCACCTACAGGCTACAAGATAAAATGACTAAAAAGGTGATCGATGATTTAATATACTTACAAATAAAAAACGGGTACATAAGCTCCCTTTACAGTTTACACTACACTGTGGATGTCGATATAGAAAGCAGAAATGGTGATTAAATGACATGAAAGCTGAAAGTATAATAATTGAAGTAAATAAGAGAAAATGAGTTGAAGATCTACACGGCCAAAACTGATCAATTATTGACCCGCTAGGGTCGTGTAGCAGTTTGGATTTTTTGGAGGGGACCTTTAATTTGTGTGTCAAAATGGCTGTCAGTGAAAAAGAAAAATACGAAAATATAGAAAGCTCAAGTGATGATTGATGGAGAAAGTAGGATTACGATATTTTATAACATTAATAATACATCCATGTATAATTGCAATATATGGAGTGAATAAAACCCCTAAGATGTGGAGTAACGGCGTAATGACGCTTAAGCCTTGCTGTCTTGGGATCACGATTCGAGATTAAGATCCGAGATTAAGTGGGTTATCATACTCATAGGTATGAATGTGCTAGTATGTTCTCCTGATTAGTTGAGGTACGCGTAAGTTAGTACGGACACCGAATTATTAAAAAAAAAATATGGAGGGAATAAAATATATATGTTCACAGACACATGCATATTCACCATTAATGGCATCACGAAAGAACAATTATCAACACATTTTTGAAGGTCCCCATCTTTGTAGTATATGCAATGTCATATTCAATCATAAGTCTATGACATCTGTGTCCTTAATTTCTAACGAACTTCCAAATGTTTATTACAGCCACTCCGAATGCATGAACCATCCGCAAACTATTACCTGTAGTAACTGTTTTATAAACTATCAAGGAAACTAGTTCATAACATTTCATAATTGCGCTAGCTGAAGAACAAAAAATTAATCGCCGATGGAAACACATGATTTCCTGTATTTACATTAATTTTTTTTGTTAAATTTGTTCGTAAAACATTTTCGTGAACGTATGATTACGGCCATTAACTTTCATGAACTAGGAATTATTGATGCCTATATTTTTTAACTTATAAATTACTTATAATTAAGATAAGAGAAAAATGCATCTGTTATTCAAAGTTTATTGAATGACATTTCGAAGCTCTCGTATACATTCGATTTGTGGAAGTGCAAGCTATAGTCATACGCATTGTTTTTTATTCTTCTTAGCATGCATGGTCGTCTTCAAATGCATTTTCGTATCTTACGACCTCTATCTACTATTTCATACAAAATATCTCTAAAAGCTAAGCAATCTTTACAGAACAATAATTTTCAGTTTTACAATGCATCAATGATTTTATGAAGTGAGAAACGATAGTTATACGCGTTGTTTATGATTCTCCCTAAAATTATTTATCATCCTAAAATGTATTTTCGTATATCACGACTCTATATATTGGCATGCATACAAATATCCAAAGGTGTGTGTGATCCACATATCTGTAAGGGCCACCTGACTTATTTCGGGAGAGGACGGTAAAGCTAAATTGGAGCTTCAATATTGTTCTGTAAAGATTGCTTAGCTTTAAAATAAATAAAGAAGTTTATTTAAAGATTATAATGAAAAAACAATAAAAACATATTAAGTGGTCCTCTCGAAAGCTACATCCGTGTATAAACACTCCCTCGAATACGAATCTAAAAGGAGCAGATTATTAACTTTATAAAAGAGATATCTAGCAAAAAGGAAAGTTTATAGAAGATTTCGTGATCTTGTGTGTGTGAAAAGAGACCGTGGTTATTTTACATCACTTGCATTCTCTTTAATAAATATTTTATATTTTATATAAATCTGACTCGAACATATTTGACTAATGAAAATTTATGGGATACGAATTTAATATATTTGTGTCGCTGGTCATCATTACGAAAGGCTAGGTTTGTTTTTGTGAAGTTGAGTCATGTTGAATTAGCAGCGAGAGTTTAGATTTTAGCTAGCAAAGTCTGTTCTTGTGATAAGATCAAGGTCGCCATAGTTGAAATGTCAACTATCTTTATCATTTTATATGAACTCATGAAAATGAACCACAAGTAGCTTGACATGCCATTTTGTAGCCGTTACTGTGTAAAATGCAGCACTAATCCTGATCAACTTAATTAATTACAATTCATACCTTATGTCCATATAATCATTGGTCGTAAAAATCGGTGACTTAGCCGAATACCTGATTCGAGTATTCATTTTTAACTAATCCGATTTGAATTTAATCAATTTTAGTTAAAATTTGATTTTCACGAAATTTGATCAAAATTAGGTCAAAATCCGAGTATTTTGAATCAAGATTAGATTCACAAAATTATTTATAATTGTACTAACAAATTATCAACCATATGGTATTGAAATCCAAACATTACTTGTTAGTTTATTGTTAAAATTGTTATTAAGTTGAACATTGATAACTATATTTGATTATAATAAAGAATATATTGTTTTTAATATTTGTTCATTAAAATATAATATGTGATTTATATTTTAAATAATATTATAAAAACAATACCTGACTAGTCCTTTGAATATTCTTTTCGAGTATTTTTCAACTTTTCAAATACTCATTTTTTTAAACTAAATCAAATTGAACCAATTTCTAATTTTTACAACCTTGGACATATCTAATCTCTATATTTACATGCATAGGATTATCCAGTACTAAATAGGAGTAGTAGTAGTAATGGAGTAGTAATTAATAGGAGTACCCTGCATCTCCAAGTACATACACACAGACATACTTTTCTATTTCTACTGTACACTGCCGTGTTCTTACAATTTAAATAGAAAGATGTACATTATCATGCAATTACTACAGTTTCATTCTGACTGTGTACCTATATCTCTCACATCAACAATTGGATATACATCCCTAGCTATTCTCCTCTCTCCTCTCTCTCTCACGAGCAATATTATGCGTTTACAGATTTTTTCAAAGTTCAAAGAAAGGCTATCCACAAGTACTCTCGAACTCTTTTGAAAGCTTAATATTTTATTACAATCATACACATAATGACAAATAAACAAACAACAAGTGAAAACAAATACATAAATACGAATCTATTAGCCCCCAAGTGAAGTTGTGGTGGAAATTCATTCTCCTCCACGCTCCACTTCACTTAATAATACAATACCAGCTCTTACTTAAACTCCATTGATATATACAAAGGCTTCTATCTCTTTTCTTCACTTGAGAATTTTAATTTTTACACTCCGCTCTGTAAATTATTTGCATGCAACACGTATAATAACACGCGGTTGCAGTGTCTATAACATAATTTAGTGTGTGTGTGTTTGTGTTTTTTGCAAGTGATAATTTGGATTATGCTTGCTGTGGCACCTTTGAGGAACCCTAGAGATGAAGCAGCTGGAGAGCCCAAGTTTTCGCTCATCGATGATGAGTTCCCGGACTTATCGGGTGATAATTTGCTTGCTAGTATTGATTTTGATGATCTTTTTATTGGCATGGAAGATGACGATCAATTATTACCATCTTTGGAGATTGAATCTGATGATATTTTTGCGGAATTTTCCGTTAGTGGGGGAGATGAGTCAGAGACGAATGCAACTTCTTTATACGTTGAAAATTTTGATAATATCAGCCCAAGAAGTTACAATCAGGAGGAAGATAAAGTTTCGGGTTCGGATTTTGGATCGGGTTCAAGCATATTGAATCAAGGAAACGAAATAGGGAATAAGAGTGATGAGATTGTTGCAGCAAAACTTCCAAAAGCCAAGGAAGAAGCTAAAAGAAAAAAATCATCTAAGAATCATCAAGGCAAGAGAAAAATGAAGGTATGTAATTAGAACTACTAAACACATATATAGTTTCACACTAATTAACTATTTAATTTGCAGACACATGTGTTTCTCTGTCTCTTCATAACTCATCATATTAAGTACAGATCTTCACATGACCTTAATAAGACAGTGCTTGGTAGTTGAGACTTCTACTTCACGAGAATCACGGAATAGATGGAAATTATTCGAACTCCTGAATCTTAAAATTATTTGCAAGTAACCACTCCGATCCAATTGTATGATGCTGTTTTTTAGCTAGCTAGGTCTTTAGTTTTGAGTCTATATAGTCAATCATTACATTAGTATAGCTTATTCGAGCATATTATCTGCAAAAAATAGAGAGTAAGTGTTAGTTATAATACATAATTAAGATCAATGAACATATTCAGGGCGAAACTCAAATGAGAACTAGTTCTCCGAATAACTAATATATAGTTTTCCGTAGAACTTAACCGTATATTTATATATTTATCTAAAATGATTGAAGAAATCTTGAAATGTGTGTTGATAGGTTGATTGGACACCAGAACTGCACAGAAGGTTTGTGCAAGCAGTGGAGCAGCTAGGTGTGGATAAGGCAGTCCCTTCAAGAATCTTGGAGCTCATGGAAATTGATTGTCTCACCCGCCACAACATTGCCAGTCATCTTCAAGTACATACTCTCTCTCTCTCTCTCTCTCTCTCGCCCCCCCCCCCCGGCTCTCTCATTCTCTCCCCTTTTTGTAGTTTATGTGTGTGTGTCTTTCTGCTACCTTTTCAGAAATTTAGAAGCTCCATTATCAAGACAATTATATACATACTAAGTTTTTTCAGCTCATAATTTTCAGTTTTACAATGCATCAATGATTGTTTAGTACTTTAAATAAAGCTAATGCAGTTTACCTATATATAGAGTTGTTTGCGTTACAGAATATGTGTCATGTTGTACTAGCTTCTTAATTCAGATAAGACATTGTACACTCACATGATTTTCGAAAACATATGGAGACAAATGGTGTCCTGGATCATTTATTAAAACCTTTTTCTATAAATTTCAGTGTAAGAGTAGGGTTTGGATGTTACATATATAAATAAATGTGCGTACATCGATACGAACGACACCATGATTTACTAGGGCTATGAATTTAATTTAAGCAATATATTTATATAGAAGTACTTGAATTTAATTTACATGACTTGAATTAAAGTATAGTACTGCAATCTATACGTATGCTTGAAGCTCTGAAAGTGGAGAACTATTCGTCTTTGATGTCAACTAATTTGGAATAATTTTACAGAAATACAGATCTCATCGGAAACATTTGTTAGCTCGAGAAGCTGAGGCAGCTAGTTGGACTCAGAGACGGCAAGCTTATGGTGGTACTGCTACCACAGGAGGCGGATGCAAGAGGGAAATGAATAGTACTAGTCCTTGGCTTGCACCTACCGTAGGATTTCCTCCAATAGCACCTAATAATATTTCTCAATTTCGACCTTTACATGTATGGGGTCATCCTTCAGTGGAGCAACCCCTAATGCATGTATGGCCTCCTAAACATTTAGCTCCTTCACCTTCTCCACCGGCACCTATGTGGACACCGGCGGGTGCAGCTCCTCACCTTCCACAACCACCACCTAACCCTTCATTTTGGAGTTCGCGGTATCAACGGGTATGATATTCTTACTTGCATCCAACGGCTTTCTACTATCTTAGTAAATTCTTTAATTTAGCAGTTAATTAGCACACATTAAGCTTGAAGTATTGATCAACTGTTTAACATAAAACTAGCACTGTACGCATAATTAGATGGCCACGTACAAGAATCAATGCTCTAAATCTAGGTTCATGATGAACAAGTTTTCATGTTTATATATACAGTAGTAAAAGAATAAAATTATAGACTATCTTGGAAAGTATAGTCTATTAGTCAAAAGCTATCTACTTAATAACATGTATAGAGGCAATCCATTTATGTATTTGTTCTATTCTGAATAATCTTTCTTTAATCCTCCTGATATTCAGGTCGGACATTCTAAAATCCCAAGAAATCATTGTTTCACACCATCGATGGCACCCCAGGTAACACCTCTCTCTCTCTCTCTCTCTCTCTCTCTCTCTCTCTCTCTCTCTCTCTCTCTCTCTCTCTCTCTCTCTCTCTCTCTCTCTCTCTCTCTCTCTCTCTCTCTCTCTCTCTCTCTCTCTCTCTCTCTCTCACACACACACACTATGTACTCATAAACATACAAGCTTTTACGAACCGCATATGCATGTCTTTTGTGGCGCATTATTGACTTGACTCGGTGCATGCAGAGACTTTCAGCAGTATCACCGGTCCCGGGCATTCCTCCACATGCAATGTACAAAGTAGACCCCGTTTCTGCTCCCCCTCGCCCTCCTTTCGATTTCCACCCGGTACATATGAGACAAATTTTATATAATTACTTAATTATAATTATTTCATCCTGCAATGTTTAGTAAAAAGTATTAACATAATAAGTTTTAGCGAGTCTTCTAATTTTTAATTTGTATGATAAATGTTCGACGAACAGTCCAAGGAAAGCATAGATGCCGCAATTGGAGATGTTTTATCAAAGCCATGGCTCCCGCTTCCTCTGGGACTAAAACCACCATCTACCGATAGTGTAGTGGGAGAGCTGCACCGTCAAGGCGTAGATAATATTCCTCCTGGAGCTTGTGCCTCCGCAAGTTAATGAAATCCAACTGGATCAGTTTTTTTCCGGGAGTTTTGGAGCCTGAAGAGTTAACTGAAGCCCCTCAATTTGACGACATTTCCTGCATTTGTTTTAGATGCACCTATCATCTAAATTAAAATGCAGTATTTTCATTCCCTTGTTTGCTACTACTATATATGAGTATTATGTCTACTGATCATGTTATTTGCATATTTAGGCAAATTAATGACAAATAAATTCGATGCTTTTTCTATAATATTATTTTCAAAGTTTGTTGAACATGATGTAACAACTATAAATTATATGATGCTATGACCGATTTTTTTTTGTTACGGATTTGTTTTATGTTATTTTTATTAAATAATAATATTTATAAAATTATTTAATTTTGAAAAAAATTGGTCATTTGTTATAGTATCAGAGTGAGATTTCCTCTACCCTAATTAATAATATTTATTTGTTTATTTGTATGCTAAAAAGTGTTGAATAAAGTATATTTTAATCATTATTTACCTTTTTCTATGTAACAACTAGCATAATAACCCGTGCGAGGCACGGGGCATCTTCTAGTAATCGATATAAATTCTGTGTTTTTTCATAATTTAAAAGATACTTTTGAATTCAATTGTGCCTTTTCTATTTATACATATTATAATATCATTATTTTAATTTATGGATTATTTTATTTATGTATAGATCACAAGAACACTAAAAAGAGGATGTTTTATAGCATATAAATATATTATATAGGTTATAACACAATTTCTTTTTGAACAAAGATAAAAGGACATAATAAAATTTGATATTAAAAATATGTAAAAATTGGTTATATACATAATCATATATGATATTTTTGATAATTAAAATACAAAATTTTATAAATAATATAAGTCGTCATTTACATAATTACTCAAAAGTTAAATTGATAGCAAATATAGGAAAGGTCGAGACCAGAGATTTAAGTAATATGTTTTTAAGTTCAAACTCAAAAGCTTATTTAGCTCAATGGTTATAAGGATGAGTTGCCTTGAAGAAGACATGAGTTCAATTCCCCACTATTATATATAGAAAGAGATTTATATAGAAAGAGATTTAAGTTTATAGAAAAAATGATGAGTTAGCACAACATCAAATCTCGTGTTAGACACTAGTAATTGTAAAAAAGGTGTTGAATATAGTATCTTATAATCAATTAAAACATACTCATGACACTCTGTAGATAGAATTTAACAATTTTGAGAATTTAATAATGATTTTAGAAGAGGAAGTTATTTTTTCAATTAGCTTTTCATGAATTAGAGTTTAAAAAAAATCAAAATTATGTATGATGCTTCTTTTTAATGAAAGTTGTTTATTTGTTTAAAAAAAATCAAAATTATAACGATATTCCTTTTTCTCATAATCATCATTTTACACTTTAAAAGTAAAATGATATAGATAGGAAATGCAAGGAACTAAAGGAAAATTGAAAAAAAATTAATAATCGAAACTCATTATTTACAACTAAATATTTTGCATACATCACTAAGTTGGGTAAAAGGTCACGTTCCCTACTATACTATAATGAAATTTCCGTATAGTCTACTGTACTATCGAAGACATCACTGTACTTACCGTCAGTCAAAAATTCTCTCTGTTTGACTGTTAAATTGATGACTGGGATGCACTGTCAGCCTGCCACGTACACGCTGCACAACCCTAATTTTTTTATAAAAACTTTAAAAAGTCATAAAAACTTAAAAAAAATCATAAAAACTTTCAAAAAAATCGTAAAAAAATAAAAAAAAAATCGATTTCAAGAATAAAATTTTACGATTTTTAGACTTTTTAATAAAAAAATTCGATTTTATATAATTTTTTATGAATTTATGCTTTTTATGATAGTTATACTTTTTATAATTTTTAATGAAAAAGTTATGATTTTTCTTAAAGTTTTTATAATTTTTTACAATTGTTTTTATAATTTTTTTATGAATTTTTATGATTTTTTAAAAGTTTTTATAAAAAAAAATTTAGGGTTTTGCAGATGTGGCGTGTACATGGCAGGCTGACAGTGCATCCCAATCATCAATTTAACAATCAAACAGATGGAAAAAAATTTTGACTGACCGCGATGGGGTAAATGGAAAAAAAGGAAAGTGCAGTGATGCCTTCGATTGTACAGTAGGGTATACGGAAATTTCATTATAGTACAGTAGGGAAAGTGACATTTTACCCCATTTATGTTAAGTGCTTATATTAAATTTTAGTTAAAAATTAGGAAAATTAGCAAAAAAATAGTGTTCCATCCAACTGTTTCTCTAACACCCAGCTCCCTAATTTTAAAAAGGATGAAAGCAAGTGGAAGAGAAAGCAAATAACTTAATTTTCACTTCGATTCATGTTCTCGAGTTTTTGTTTAAGGAAGGAAGCAAGTAATTGGTGATTAAAATTTTTAAGTTTTCTCTTCAAAATTTTCACTTAAAAAATGGGATGCTAGTGAAAGTGGAACTGGGATGCATGTGAAAGTGTGAGTTAATTAAAAAATACTTGATTTTACAAATATACCATTACCGGTTAAATGAAAATATTTTATATCTAAGCATTGAATTGTAAGTTAATAATCATTTACATGTTTTCTTTCTAAGTTCCAACTCGGGAGCATGTTTTTTTTTGATAATTCGGAGTTATATTATAATGAGCCAAACGGCTATTACATGAGTGCATACCACAGTCGTGTTACAATCAACCACTTACAGAAAAAGTATGGGACAATATACAACTTTAATTCAAAAATAAGGAATCTAGTGTCAAGCACGCTTAAACTCAGATTTGGACTGCACCGGACCCAATGACTGTTTTTTGACTAGTGAGAAGGTATCAACACCAGTCCCGCCGCAGACCATCAGCAAATCCGGCAACAACAATCTCAGACAGCCTCTAAGTCTTTGAGTCTTGTTAATGAACGAGTGAATACGATTGACCCGAATTGTAAATTCCCAGCCATCAAACTTTAATCCGGATGGAATCACCCTAATCCCGAATCAAAGCTGAAAACTCGTCAAAATCGAACTACATCATCCACATCCGCTGGCTCTTTAGAAACACCGAATGCCTAAACTACGGACCCATTGCCAAGTTCCCAAGCACCTCACATACTGTCAAGTGTGAATGGCTGCCTGCCAGCCCAACCTCTGTAGTCGACGATCAGTTCATGTGTCCTCCATAACTCGATCGGAAGTGAATGTAACGTGTTCAAATAGTCGTTCAAGGTGCTCGTTACGCCTAAAACAGTCCTCTCATATCAGTGAGGTCTTCAAGGGTTAAGCTTGTAATGTGGAGAGTGTAGTCACGAGTCCGAAAATTCAATGTTCTCCCACCGAACTGCTGGGAATATCCAAAACCATCGTCGTCAGCCTTGTGAACTACCAACAATGGATCTTGACTCCCACTCGTGATATCCCCTATCGATATACTACACGCATCACCAAAGATAATACGTCATCGCAGTAGTAATACCGGAGAAGAACAGAGGGGAGAGCAAGTGTTGTTGACTGATAGTCTAAGGCAGCCCAGTGCTAGAAGATTTAACTATTTTCGAACCCCTGCCAACCCGATAATACTCAACACCCCATGATGATTCCAAACTCATAGGGGAGAAGAATACCGGAGAAGAACAGAGGGGAGAACATTGATAAGGCATGGATGTCCTCGAATATGCCCACCATGGCAACTCCTCGCATGCCATCTTCAAAAACTCAAGTACCTGAAACACAACGAACTAAACAAGATAGTTAAGAAAAAAAATCCGAGTCAGTGAACTCTAACGACCACTATTGACAAGCACATAAACCAAAAATAAAACACCGATGATCCCCGGCAGCGGCACCAAAAACTTGTTTACACTAAAACACGCAAGCGTACGTGGTCACAAGTAATACAGATAGAAGTCAAGTTCGTTCCCACAGAGATCTTAGGTTTCAATTCAGTTTTGTACCTATGCAACAATGTCTGGTTATTATGCACTGCTAAGACAATTAACAATATTAAGTTTTTATTAACTATAATTAACTAGGATACAAATTAACAAACTAAAAATTACTAACTAATGAGAATTAAAATTTAATTACTTATATGCGAGAAAACATGGAATCCTAACTTCATCATCTACTTCACTTAGAGTTGATGTCTTTAATCAATACATACGATGGTTTTGATATCTGATCGGACAACACGAAACAAGTAAAAGCTACCTCTCGGTATACTAATACCAAACTACGCATGCATCTACAAAAGAGATAGAAGATGGGTAGACACCAATTATGTTTAGACCCTATATCTCTATAGAATTTGAAAACATAAAGGTTGAAGCACAAGTTATCCACATAAATCACATAGGGTAGCATCATATCTCTATGTATGCCACAAATCAAGATAATAATATCAACATATCCTATGCTAGCATGGCAAGTTCTAAATCTCAAGATCCACTCTCGTTTCGCAAGAGATTAACAAATTAGATGTTCATGACTCATCTAAACACATGAAACACAACCATACAAGGATATCAAGAATTCACCACACATAAATCTTTAAAGCAATCAAACTACTAAGCTACATAGATAAATCTGTTAGAATCCCATGACAACTATTAGCTCATATCGAACCGCTCGTCATCATGGGATCTGATGAAACCATGATAGAAGACAAGATATGAAAGAAAGTAATAATATTAATAAAACAAGAGTTGAGAAAACATATCTATGATACAAAAGATGAAGTAGATCTAGATCCGTTGCTTGTCACGAGCGTTGAATCTTTCTCCCATTTTCTCCCTTGCAGATCTAAGCTATATTATGTACAAGATATCTAATTGTCTAATTCTCTAATTGTCTAATTTACAAAGGGTTGGATGTGTTTATATAGGCACTCCAAGTCTTGCCCAGCAAGAAATTGCCTTCTATTACAATTAGAATTCGATTAAGGTACTAAAAACTGCCCAAAATACAATTAGAACTTGAAAAGGGCAAAATAGTAAATTCTCTGCTCCCATCAGTCTGCTTGTCGCGCAGATTGCGCCCACCACACGCAGCTTGCGCGCGCGGATCCTGTCCTAAGTTGTAGAAAATCTTCCAAGCTTCGCGTGGACAGCTTACGGGCCTCAAACGGACTTATAGAACTCCAGATATGGCCAAAACAGTGTAGACTGCGCAACCTTCCCGGAAAATCCGAATTTCAATAAATTAATCCTCCAAACACGATAGAAGCATCACCCATAATCGTCATTCTTGTAAATCTGCACAACTAAGCAAAACACATCAAAACTACAATAAACTTGAGTCCAAGACAATCAATTTAAGCCGATATGGAACGCTCCAAGTGGATATAAAATCCACTTATCAATCATTAGTGGCAAGTAAGATGTCATCAACGTATAAGAGAAGAAAGATAAATTTGCTCCCACTGAACTTGTGATATACACAATGTTCCACCAAGTTCACTTCGAAACCATATGATGTGATAACATGATGAAACTTGTGATACCATTCACGTGAAGCCTGCTTGAGACCATAGATGGACTTCTTTAACCTACAAACTATAGTCTTTGGATCTCCAGAGACAAAGTTTTCTGGTTGCACCATATAAATTGTCTCACCAATGTTACCATTGAGAAACGCCGTCTTTACGTCCATCTGATGTAGCTCTAGGTCATAATGAGCCACAAGTGCCATAAAAATTCTAAATGAGTCTTTCGAGGAAACCGGAGAGAAAGTCTCATTGTAATCGATACCTTTCTTTTGAATGAATCCTTTTGCGACTAGACGAGCCTTATATCTTTCGATGTTACCCTTCGAATCCCTTTTGGTTTTAAATACCCATTTGCAATCAATAGGTTTTGATCCTTTAGGTAACTCGACAAGATCCCAAACGTCGTTGTCTTTCATAGATTGCATCTTTTCATTCATGACATCAATCCACTTCTGAGAATGAGGACTCTGCATGGCTTGTTGAAGATTAATAGGATCATCTTCTCCAATGCCAATTCCATCTTCATGTTCCTATAGAAAAACAATATAATCATCTAGAATTGCACTTTTCCGCTCTCTAGTGGATCTCCTTAATGGCACTTCTTGTGATTCAAGAGGTTGTTGATTTTCTGAATTGGTTCCTCATGGGGAATGTCAGTGTTGTCTTGAACCGAAGGGCCTTGAGCAATGATAGGTACCATAATCTGATCATTGTTCTCAGCAGTATCATGAATAGAATCATGACTATCTTCTTCAAAGACAATACTTTTACCTATACCTTCCCTCCCAAAATCAACTTCCTCAAAAAATCTTGCATTATCAGTCTCAAAGAAAGATCTAGTAGTGGGATCATAAAATTTAAATCCGCGAGTTCACTCCGGATATCCAACAAAGTAGCAACTGACCGTCCTAGAGTCCAGTTTCTTTTCATTCGGCCTAGATGGCCTTGCCTCAGCTGGACAACCCCAAACATGTAAGTGTTTAATGCTAGGCATTTTCTTAGTCCAAAGTTTGTAAGGGGTTTCGGCCACTGCTTTTGTTGGTGAAGGAATTTATGACCGTAGCGGAAGCGTAAATCACATTTACTTGCATAAAAACCTAATTAATCATGTATATAGATTTAAAAAATTGTATGAACACAAGAAAAATACCTTGATAGCTTTCCTGGGATTGTTATGAATGTGTCTTTGATTTCCAGCAATCACCCCTCAAGTGTAGAGTGCTCTAATGGTATCCACCAAGATCAAATATCATATAGTAGATTAAGAACAATTGAGAAAATTAATTAAATGGTTTGGAATGATTTTGATGAACTTCAAAAGCTCTCCATGATCTTCTAAACCTCCTGGGATGTTTTGTGTTGTGTGTTTGTGATGTCCTCCAACTCTTGGAAATGTTTGATATTTAAAGAAATAAAGTCTTTACTTTATCTAATTAAATAATCATTTAATAATTAAAAACCCTTTTAATTATTAATCCCATTCTGAAAATAATTCACTCATAAAATTTAATTTCTCAAACTAAATTTTGTAATTAATAATTATTAAGAACTTTTCTTAATTTATTTATAATCTATTAAATCTCATTTAATAAATTATAAATAATTGCTAATTAATTATTTATTTAATAAATAAATAATTCATAGCCATTATTAATTATTCTCATCATCTATAAATATTTAACCTTTTTATGGTGTGACCCTTTAGGTTCAATATTAAGCCGGTAGTAGAAATAAATAATAATAAACTATTTATTATTACTTATACGAATTACTAATTAATTCGTTAAATATAATTACATAAGTAATTAATATTTATTCTACATCGTGAGTGATACTTTTGAATATATCGCGACTATCCGGATAATATGAATTCATTGCTTAGAATATATAAAACCTATTCAGCAAATGGTTACCGTACAATCAATTCCTTCTATCCGACAATATCCCGATTAAATACAAGGCATGGATCGCGTGTCAAGCCTATTTAATTTAATCATATAATTTCTTATACATTATGTCTAGTTCATTTGAATTAGAAACTCTTTCTAACTTCAATTACTCTGGCCAGAGATTCCAGAACTAACATAGTAAGAACATCATAGGATATTCACTTTCTTTTACTGAAAGGGGTAGATTCTTTATCGATCGTTAACTATCTTCATATACAAATTCCTATACCCGGAATAGAACTAATGATTGTCCCTTGAGGACTTAGAACTAAACCAAAACATAGTTCATTGTATATAAGATTACTTTAACGGTCTCAAGTCTAAGGACACTTGTACCACCATCAACTTATGAACAACTATTAACACGTGAGTAAACTCCATTAGTCGTTCATTAGATCAAGTCACGTTCAGTGAACTTATTCTCCAATAAGCACCTACATACTAGCTATAGTGTCACCACACGAATGTCTATGAGAACAGACATCCTTCCGAGGAAGCAAGCATAGTATGTACCGATCTTTACGGATTGACTAACTCCCAATTAGTTATCCTACGATCGGGAACTATTTAAGTTTAGTGTTATCATCTTCTAGATCTCATTATTATAATCTCATTATAATTCTAGAAGCTTTACTCTAAACTATGGAACTTCTTATTTAAACACTTTAAATAGATAAAGCCCGTAATAAAAACAACAAGTCTTTTATTAATATAAATAAAATCAAATAAGATTACATGAAAGTATTTCCTAACCCATCACACATGATTGGGTTTAGGACAAAATACTATCAGTTGGAACCCTATTAAGGATATAAATTGCAGTCTTTAGTGCATCTCCCCAAAGTGCCTCAGGTAAAGAAGAATGACTTATCATACTTCTCACCATATCTTTAAGAGTACGGTTTCGCCTCTCAGCAACACCGTTCATATTAGGTTTGCCTGTCATGGTGTACTGAGGGACAATTCCACACTCCTTTAGGAAGTTAGCAAAGGGTCCTGGACGTTGCTCACCTGATCCATCATATCTGCCGTAGTATTCACCACCACGATCAGACCTGACAACTAGTATTTTACTCTTTAACTGAAGCTCAACTTCAGCTTTATATTCTTTAAATACGTCCAAAGCTTGGGACTTCTCATGTATTAAGTATAGGTAACCATATCTTGAGTAATCATCTATGAACGTGATAAAATACCGTTGACCGTTCCAAGAGGCAGTAGGGAATGGTCCACAAATATCGGTATGAATCAGTTCTAAGACACTCACTGCTCTATTGGCACCTAACTTTCTAGAGTTTGTTTGTTTTCCCTTAATGCATTCTATGCAAACCTGAAAATTACTTAAATCTAAGTGATCAAGAATTATATCATCCACAAGCCATTGAATTCTCTGTTTAGAGATGTGACCTAAGCGCTTGTGCCACAACATGGCAGAATTCTCAGTTAACTTACGCTTCGTACCTCTTGCACTAGAGTGCAAAATCTCATTATTAAAAGTAACAGTATCAAGCATATAAAGATTATCAATTAAAGAACTAGTGCCAACCAAATTTGAATTTAAAAAGAAACTAACTTTATTATTTCCAAAGGAACAAGTGTAGCCAAATTTGTCCAAACAGGAAATAGAAATAAGGTTCCGTCTAAAGGACGGTGCAACAAAAGTCTCAAATAAATCCAAATAAACACCAGTTTTAAACAATAATCTAAAAGTTCCAACAGCTTCAACTGGAACTTTATTGCCATCGCCCACATAGATGAATCTTTCAGTATCAATTGGCGGTCGGCTCCACAGGCAACCCTGCATTGATACACTTATGTGAGTAGTAGCACCAGAATCTACCCACCAAGTATCCTTAGGTACAGAAGCTAAATTAACTTCAGAACAAACAAAGACAGAAGTCTTACCCTTCTTCACACGCCAAGCAGCATATTTGGAACACTCTTTCTTCATGTGTCCAGCCTTCTTACAAAAGTAGAAGGTTGGTCCCTTATCCTGCTTCTCTTGAGACTGCTTGGGTTTTCCACTTGCATTATCCTTACCTCTCTTTCTCTTCTTATCATGAGAGCTAGATGCCAAGTGAGCACTTTCAGTCTTGTCTCGCAATACCCTCTCTTCCTCTTGAACACAGTGTGAAATGAGCTCATTAAGAGTCCATTTTTTCCTTCTGAGTGTTATAACTCACCACAAAGTGACCAAACTGAGGAGGGAGTGAAATAAGAACCAAGTGAACAAGTAACTCATCCGAAAGTTCTAACTTGAGTTCCTTAAGTTTGCCAGCAAGATTAGACATCCCAATGATGTACTCCCTTATGTTCCCCTTTCCCTTATACTTCATGGTCACGAGTTTTGACAGAATATTACTCGTTTTCGCTTTCTCATTCTTAGCAAAATATTGCTCAATTTCAGAGAGGAACTTCTTGGCATTTGTGCTCTCAGCAATAGAGCCCCGAAAGCCAGTTGGAATCGTCCGCTTCATGATCGCCAGACACATGCGATTAGAGCGTTCCCATTTCTCAACTTGATCCGTTTTCGGATCAGTCGCAGTAGGAACAGGTTGCTCTTTCCTTAGCGCAAGGTCAAGATCCATGCACCCAAGAACGATTTCAACATTCTCTTTCCATGTGACATAGTTTGTCCCATTCAACATCGGAATCATGCTCAATTGAGCAGAAGCAGAGTTAACATTAGCAGTAACTGAAATAGAAAACAAATACACAAAAATGCTCAAAACTAAATATGTGTGATAAATCAAATATTGGCAACACCATCACAAGATACCTAACGCAACACTGAATTTTAGTCTTTGGACAGAAAAAATCAATTTGCAAGTGGTACTCTCAACGCAATAATCAAGTACTAACAATAAATTTCTGTCAAATAATATGCCTTTCTTTGGACCGACCTATTATTCTCATGAAAATCTTAATATTGCTACACACTTATTATCACAGGAATATTTTAATTTTGGCCAAATTATATCTTCCTTTGGGCCGATAAAATTTGCATAAAATTAACTATTCAAACATCATAATAATATTTTTGAATTAATTAATTTACACAAAAGAGGTTACTTTGGCAACATATTGTTTCAATCAACTAATTCCAAAATATTAGACCACTTAAATAAATAAGTTATTACTAATTGCCAATAAATAAATTTAAATCACAAATTAAATATACCCTTTCTTTATTAAATCACATACTGATTAAAAGACATGAATGTCATTGTAGAGGAAAATCAACTGTATCCAGGGTCATAAAAAAAAAAAAAGAATGGGTATACAAGTTACCGCAACCAACCAATATAATAATAACATGACCACAAAATATAATGCAATCCCATAATATCATGTACCAAGAAAATGTATTATAATTACATAACATGTGGTCAAATTCTAAAGTTTTAACACAAGAGGATTCAATGATCTATTTTGGACCTGATCACAAAATATAAAAACAACACCTAACAGGAAAATGGTCACATTAATACATGACCACTTAACACTTATAATTTGATTTAAGGGAGAGATAGCAGCACACACAGTATTGTTGGTCACAATCAATGTATACATGTAAACATATGTATATTATAATTGTATATAAAAATTGGTAAGCCTCAACCCATTATCATAAAACAAAATATCCATCATATGACATATCATATAATATGATTAACTGAGACCATGAAATATGATTCATATAATATGGTTCGAACAAGCAAGGTTTGAATTACAGTACATAATCAAACCAAAAACAAAAACAGTGCGTAGTGTACACATGATATTTACCGAAGTGTACGAATCAAGTACCAAGCCAGAGAATATGATATATCATGAAAATATGTAATCGAATACTCGATAATTAAACATGAAGAGGCTCTGATACGAATTGATAGAATCTAACAATTCTATAAACACTTAATTCTCTAAAATAGAGACAAGGATCGAAACATCATATTTAATTATCGAGATTAAATCGTTAAGCGGAAGCGTACCTGTATCCATGTGAGTTCGTGGTGCTAGAGAAAACTTTAGTTGGTGCTATTGTCTTCCTCAACCAAATACTCCTTAGGGTTCTTGAGTAGCAATTTTTCTGATGGGGAGAAGAAAAGCTTATTTCGTATTTGATATATTGGGGACCATGACCGTACAAATTCATAACCGCCTAATTAAATCTCCCATTATAACTTAATTGGACTTGGTATTGGGTCTTCTCTCAATTAGTCCACATAGTAATATATTAAAATCTAAATGGGTTTCTTATTAGACCACTTTAAATTTAACCCAATATAATAGATAGCTAATTATAATTGATATATTAATATGTAGCCCATAAAATAATTATTATCATTAAAATAATAATAACAATATATTCATTTATTTATTAGGAGCTTTTGACTGTTACAATCTGAATGGATGCTTGATACCAACTTATATTAAATACAGTACATGTATCCTTATGATTATGATTTGAGTTGATTTATTATCATGGGTTCATATATACCTGACTTTCGATAGCACCCACTAATCACCTCTTTATGATAATTATCGAAATTACTTGCACATGATTATGGTTACATTTTATTCTCCTGACTTCCTTAAATTAATCAATATCGATGCGGCTCTAATTAATTATTACTTATATATCATATATGGTTATGGATTTAACCAATCTTTACTTGTCATATGAAGATTATACTATCTTTGGTTGTCTATCATCGAAAATTATTAATGTTAATTGTATATGGCTATGGTTGTAATTGGATTTTCTTCTTTGCTTAAAGCAATTAAGTTTAGGGTGCCACATCCCTAGTTGATTTTTATAACTCATATATCAAGTATGTGGTTATAGCTCTGATTAGTTTTGTTATCATATCAATCAAATCGAGGACTTGTAGCAAATATTTATTGAAGTGCAACCTATCTGAAACTCAGTGGCCTTATGGGTTTTCCATTCAATTATGCACTAGTCTTTATGTGAGCCGAAACTTGTTGAAGAGGTGAATTCTTTTTAAGCTTTTACAGAATCTAGTGAGCTTTGTAGCTCATTTTATATCTAGTTCGTACGTTTTGTTTTTGTCTGGACTAGTAGTTCATTATATGAGAATGTCTGTACGGCTTTAGCTCACGTTCCCAAGACCTTCTTGAGTTCTTCATTTGTGCTTTCTAGAGAAGCCAGTGTCAATGCAATCTATTTAAACTCTTCCTTTAAGGATGCAAATTTTTAGCTACCTCAGTTGCTAGCCCTTTAAAAATTTTGACTTGACCATCCTTAGCCTGCACTTCGTCACGCGGCAACCTTGCCCCAGAATTTTTACTTGAATTCTGGGTCTTTGCTTACAGCTGCATGTAATGACTCAAGGTCCAGCTCTTGAGTTCACTCACTTGCAAGACCTTCCTTCAACGCATGCCTATATTATGTCTCTGCTAGTTGTGATTTTGAAATCTCGAACTCTCCCTAAAATTTTGCACAAAAACAATACAGTTTTTCCATATATAATACTACTTTAATTATATCTTGTGAAAGAAAAAAAAACCTTTACTTGCAGGAATTATGCAGTACAGAGTGGACTATTTGATAAGTGACTTTCATTTCTGGTCAGATCGAGCGATGGCACTTTCACTGTCTCAAGTATCTACTATTTGACTATTGAATCCAACATGAAGTGAAATACAAGTTAAATGTTAAATTATCGTAGATTTTCCTAGGACCTCTTCAAGATTTGTAGTATGATGTGTGAATGCTTTCATATGACTAGTATCTCCCTATTTCAATTTTATAGTGGGTTTTTAGAATCAATGTTCTTGGTTATTCTGATTTGGCTCACTTATTTGCAGCTCTGATGGTAGAAAATTAGAGGACCCAGAAATGCTCGAGGCAATTCGTTTGACAATCATTAACAATTTGCTCGAATATCACCCGGAATCCAGTGGGCAATTAGCAATGGGTGCTGCCTTCAGAGTTTTGCCACCAAGTGAACAGGTTGATATTGATATTGCAACTCGCATCAGAGTTAAGGACGATGGCCCTGAACGAAGGTATTTGACTATATTATATCCTATATACCCCTTAAGGCCATGTTTGTTTTAGGGGATTATAATCCTTGGAAAATTACACTATCTTTCTTAAATTTAAAGGATTATAATCCCATGGAAGTATATTGCTATCATCTTTTTGATTCATTTCTATGGGATTATAATACCTTCTTTCACAAAGTATTATAATCCCATGGGAGTGAACTAAAACAATGATCAAAATATGAATTCATGGGATTATAATCCCTTACGTTTGGGATTTATAAGGTAATAATTTGGGGATTATAATCCCTTGAAACAAACATGGCCTTAGTGCAATGGGAATTAACCATCCCATAATTCCCAAGTAAGCTCGACTTATATTCTCAAGGTTGACATTAAGGTTTGGTTTGTCAGTTGTCATGCATATCAGTGTACTAGAACAAAGATGAGATAAGAATACAGAAAATTTTTATAATTTCGCAGCTTGTTATATGTTGAGACAGTAGATCACCCTGGTTTACTTGTGGACCTTATGAGAATCATCACTGACATTAATGTTAATGTTGTATCAGGAGAGTTTGATACAGAGTGTTTGTTGGCCAAGGCAGCATTTCATGTCTACTACAGAAACAAACCCCTCATCAAACCTCTTCAACTGGTAAAAGATCTTGTAATGCTATTTGATTAAACATACATTCAATTAATTAAATCCACTAATATGATCATGAATAATGTTTCAAGAATATCTTTACATGTTCTGTTGCCTTGTGCTTACATAACTATAGTAAACTTCGAGTGCTTCTCAAACTTTTTCATTTCTATTAAATTTTGTAAGCAAGCCACTAGGCTATGCTTGTAAAGCAACTATATAGTCTTCCACTTCTTTATCGCTTTCTTTTGCCTCTTCCATGACCATGAGCTTCTCCAACGGTCCCTGCAGTCCCCATCTGAGGCAATTAATTTATTAACCATATACTAGTACGGTAAGAATTACTTAGCAACCTAAAGAAACAAACCCCTCATCAAACCTCTTCAACTGGTAAAAGATCTTGTAATGCTATTTGATTAAACATACATTCAATTAATTAAATCCACTAATATGATCATGAATAATGTTTCAAGAATATCTTTACATGTTCTGTTGCCTTGTGCTTACATAACTATAGTAAACTTCGAGTGCTTCTCAAACTTTTTCATTTCCATTAAATTTTGTAAGCAAGCCACTAGGCTATGCTTGTAAAGCAACTATATAGTCTTCCACTTCTTTATCGCTTTCTTTTGCCTCTTCCATGACCATGAGCTTCTCCAACGGTCCCTGCAGTCCCCATCTGAGGCAATTAATTTATTAACCATATACTAGTACGGTAAGAATTACTTAGCAACCTAAAGAAAAAAAAAAACAACACAACGTACTCAGTATATCTCGCAATCATGTCCCTACACAAAGGTAGAGAGATTGTTTCAGGCTTTTGACCCCGACAGGAGTCGAACCCGTGACCTCACGGTTCACGGATTGGGCACTTACCACTGTACCAACTCAACCCCTTATACTTAGCAACCTAAAGATTGCACCTAATTGTGGGGGCAAATGATGGATCACAAGTTAACCCAGGCCCATTATAGAAAGGAGTAGGCCCAATATATTTACAAGCCCAACCCAGTTGTAAAACAAATATCTAAAACAAATGTAAAGAAAGGGGGATAACTCAGGTTGGGAGGACAGACACGTGGAGCTGGGGATAAATATTGAGGATAAATATAGAGAAGGAAAAAGGGGGGACCCACATAAAGAGAAAAAAGAACAGAGGAAAAGGGTAAGAAACTCTTCCGATGATGGCTACGGAAATAGCATAAAAAATCTGTCGACCATCAATAAATGTTTATTATAATGTTTTTGCTTCATTCCAATTTTTTAATCAGTTATATAACATGTGCTCATATATGTGTCAACCTCTGGTTTCAATCCAATTATATTGTTACTTCTTGTTCGATTATTTCGTTCATTATGATTTGCTCGATTTTAGATGTGGCATGCTTCTATGTAATTATGCGAGGAAATGAAGAATTTATGTAATATATGCATTTAATTTTGATCATTATTTTTATGATTTGCCTAATTTTAGATGTGGCATGCTTCTACGTGATTATGCGAGAAAATTAAGCATTTATTTAATATATGGACTTAATTTTGATCATTATTTCGATGTTTTGCTCAATTTTAGATGTGGCATGCTTCTAAGTGATACGCGAGGAAATAAAGCATTTTTGTAATATATATGCACTTAATTGCGATCATTATTTTGCTGATTTGCTCAATTTTAGATGTGGCATGCTTCTATGTGATTGTGCGAGGAAATTAAGCATTAAGCATTTATTTAATACTAGCTTAAAGCCCGTGCGATGCACGGATTTTTTTATTTTAATATTATATAAATTTTTTCATTTATTTAAATTAACTTTTTAAAAGATGAATTTTGGAGGCTTACATTATTATATCAGATGATTTGATAATAATTATACAGATGTTATCCGGGATATTTCTAGAAATGGAAGGATTTTAGTTATAAAATATAGAAAACATAATAGGTTTTAGTTGAAAAAGGTAATGGATTAATTATTGGTAATTATAAAATTATTATTTTTATTAAATAGAATGCATGTGATATGATTAGAAAAAGATAGGATTTAGTTAGAGAAAATTAAAAAGGAAACATGTTATAGGTGAAAAATATAATTGATTAGTTTATAGCAATTATAATTTAATTACCTTATTTACTAAATACAATTGTACGAAATATTTTTAGAAAATGTGAAATTAATATTATCCGTGATATATATATATATATTAAAAGAAGGATTTTAGTTAAAAAAAATATAGGAAAGATGATACGTTTTAGTTGAAAAAGGTAATCGATTAATTATTAATATTAAAATATTATTATTTTATTTTATTAAATAAAACCTCCCTTGATATAATTGGAAAAAGAGAGATTTTAGTTAGAGAAAATAGAAAGGTAACGTGAAAATTAAAAAAATGACATGATTTATGTGAAAAAGGTAATTGATTAGCTTGTATAATTATAATTTAATTATGTCATTTTACTAAATAAAATTTCTCATAGTTTTTAGAAAATGAGAAATTAATGTTGTCCGTGATATTTCTAGAAAAAAAGGGAGTTTAATTAGAAAAAATAGAAAAGATGATACATTTTAGCTGAAAAGGTAATCGGTTAATTATTAGTATTATAATATTATTATTTTATTTTATTAAATAGAAACATCTGTGATATAATTGGAAAAAGAGAGATTTTAGTAAGAGAAAAGAAAAAAGGTACCGTGTTTTGGTTGAAAAAGGTAACCGTTCATGATATAATTGGAAAAAGAGAGATGTTAATTAGAGAAAAAAGAAAAGGTAACGTGTTTTGGGTGAAAAAGGTAATTGATTAGTTAATAATAATTATAATATAATTACGTTATTTTATTAAACAAAACTGCTCGTACTATTTTTAAAAAAAGAGATATTTTAGTTAAATAAAATATGAAAGATATTCTATTTTACTTGAAAAAGAAATTTTTTTAGTTATTGAAAAATATAAAAGGTAATATGTTTAACTTGAAAAAGGAAATTAATTAATAAAGGAGAAATTTTAGTTAGATAAAATATAAAGGGATATTATATTTTATTATAAAAAGAAAATTGTTTAGTTTTTGAAAAATAGAAAAGATAATATGTTTAACCTCAAGAAGAAAATTTATTAGTTAGTAGAAAATGTACTATGTCTAACCTGAAAAAAGAAATTGATTAATAAAGGAGAAATTTTAGTTAGATAAAGTATAAAAGGATATTGTATTTTAGGAAATTAGTTAGTTAGATAAAATATAAATGGATAAAAAGGAAATTATTTAGTTTTTGAAAAGAGAAAAGATAATATGTTTAACCTTAAGAAGGAAATTGATTAGTTAGTAGAAAAGGTAACATGTCTAACCTGAAAAAGGAAATTGATTAATAAAGTAGAAATTTTAGTTAGATAAAATATAAAAGAATATTATATTTTAGGAAATTAGTTAGTTCTTGAAAAATAGAAAAGATAATATGTTTAAACTCAAGAAGAAAATTGATTAGTTAGTTTATCTGTAATTATTTATTAGTTAGTAGAAAAGGTAATATGTCTAACCTCAAAATGTAAATTGATTAATAAAGGAGAAATTTTAGTTAATAAAATATAAAAGGATATTGTATTTTAGGAAATTAGTTCGTTAGATATAATATAAAGGGATATTATATTTTATCATAAAAAGGAAATTATTTAGTTTTTGAAAAAGAGAAAAGATAATATGTTTAACCTAAATTGATTAGTTAGAAATTGATTAGTTAGTAGAAAAGGTAATATGTCTAACCTGAAAAAGGTAATTCATTAATAAAGTAGAAATTTTAGTTAGATAAAATATAAAAGGATATTATATTTTAGGAAATTAGTTAGTTCTTGAAAAATAAAAAAGATAATATGTTTAAACTCAATAAGGAAATTGATTAGTTAGCTTATCTGTAATTAAGTAAGGGTAAATAAGTAAAATCAACAGTACCGACCGACCGACCGATCGACTAACCAAACTGTTTCGGAATTTATATAATAGTATAGATATGCACTTAGGTTTTATGCCTTGACAAGACTTATATGGTACTCCCTCTGTCTCAAAAAACTTTTCTCATTTCCCTTGGACACGTTTGTCAACGCACACTTTTAATCGTTAATATCTTTAATTTCGTATTAGTATTAAATATAAAAACTTCACTGTATTAAAGTACTCATAAATACGAATCCAACAAGATCACTCATGACTATATTTGGTTTTATATATTAGACGTAAATTAGTAATTTGTCTCTTGTTATGAACAGTGCCGACATATCAAACGAGAAGAACATTAAGAGACGGAGGGAGTAACTCGGTTTAATAAACGCGGAATCTTACATAATTAAGGAAATAACAATCAGTCAAATCTGTAATATGTACAATAAGGGATAGGCATGATTAAGGAAAAGTCACTCGGAGGCACCAAGGTCTCCCTGGGCCTTAGATGCATGCCACATAGCGAAGCATTCACCTCAGACAATGAGGCACAGCTACAGTAGATCAAGAATTATAAACTCTTAGATATTTATTTTTCTTTTATTATACAAGTACACAGATAGTGATAGTAATACGAATATATTTAGATTTCTGGGTATTTTTTTTTGTTGCTAAAGTTAGATTTCTGGGTATTGACCGTAAAGTCTGTGCTCATTTTCTTGCAAGGTGTTATGCCCGAATCTCGGCATAGATCCTAAACAGGCTCAAACGACTATGCAAGGGGCACACCTCTCTTAATGGGCTCAACCACCTCTCTTAATGGGCTCAACCACCTCCCTTAATGAGCTCAATTATCTACTAATGGGCTTAAATATTGAAGAAGGATCAACAAGGCGTGAGGCCCGGTCAGGGATCACCTCGCCTTTATCTCATCATATTATTTGAAGACAATCTCTCAAAAGACATGATCCCGCCCTAGGGGTCGCCTCACTATGACCTCCTGCTACTACTCAAGGCGTCTCATGCAAGGCCTCTGCGCCTCTCACGCTAGGCCTCTGCGCCTCTCACGCTAGGCCTCTACGCCTCTAACGCCGCTAGGCCTCGAGGTCGCATCTACCGGGGTCGCAACCCGGGGATCGCTATCTCACTCTTTTCTGGAAGGCTCATGGCCTGACCCCTCGAGGTCGCATGAGTAGCTGGACACTAGGGTTCGCTTCGCATGGCCAGATCCCTCGAGGTCGCATGCAAGGCCCTTGTTACTTCTCTACTAGCCAACTCTGTTCGTGCGAGACCATTGGCTTCCACATCTGGGCCATGGATCACGGATAGGGTTGATGACTCATTGCCACATCAGCCCTAAACGAGTGGGCTTGGACTTTGGCTTATCTCTTAAAACCCTAGCCCGCCTAGGTAACTTCTTCTCCAAGAACTACGTATGGCTTGATCCCTATAAATAGGGTACGTAGGCACCTTGTTTGGATACGCCTCAGCTCACCCCTGACTATCTATCAACAAGATCAGCCACAAACAAACACCAATCTCCTCCCATGTTCTTCATGTTCATAGCAAAATATCCGTATTTTGCTCCATAAATCCAGCAACCTCCAATTTCGTGTTGTAACGAAATTCTCCCTACAACAATTGGCGCTAGAAGGAGGGGCAGTCATTAATTTGGGAGAACGATGACTAACTCGAACAAGAAGAACGGAGAGGCCAACAACGGAGAGGCCGAGGTCGGGCTAGCGTGAGAGGCCGAGGCCGGGCTAGCGTGAGAGGCCGAGGCCGGGCTAGCATAACAACTACCCCCAGGAGCGACCCCATAGGAGCGAGGTCATGCTTGCACCTAGCTTAGCGAGGCCATGCTTGCACCTAGCATAGCGAGGCCCCACCTAGCGCTGCGAGGCCGCATTCGAGAAGCATAAGCGACGTCACTAGGAGCGAGGCCAAAGTAGGGGCCAAGGTTCGGAATGACCCCCATCTCTTCGTTGAGAGCGTGAGCGGTCCAATCGTCGCGAAGACAGACCCCCCTCTCTTCGAAGAGAGCGCGAGCGGTCCCATCATCGCGACGAGAGACCCCCCTCTCCTCGTTGAGAGTGTGAGCGGTCCCATAAGTACGAGCCCGACCCCGAGATTGTAAGAAGAAGGATTGTAAGGAGGATCAAGAGGAGTCAAGCTCGAGAAGCTCACTACTGACAAGAAGGATAAGTGATAGAGGCCAAGGCAAGGGTCAAGGTTCTAAGTGACCTCCATCTCCTCATCGAGATCGTGAGCGGTCCCATCGTCATGATGACAGACCCCCTCTCCTTGTGGAGATCGTGAGTGGTCCCATCGTCGTGACGACAGACCCCCATTTCCTCGTCGAGATCGTGAGGCCCCCTATATGATGTAGCTAACAAGGCCCCCTCTTATGTGACTAATGAGGCCCCTATATGGATTGACTATTGAGATCTTGAGATGCCTTTAATGAGATACTTCTACATGAGATGCTTCTTCTTGGTGAGATACCTCTACGTCAAGGAGAGGGGGGACGCCCCTGATCCTTGTCGGGGAGAGGGGGGACGCCCCTGAACCTCGCCGGCAATGAGGAGGGCCTCGACTATCTCAAGATACTGGGAAGAGCAAGCAACAAATAACGAGGCTGGGTACGAGGCTCTCATCATTGGCCTCTAAGATCACACTTGAGATGAAGGGGGAGAAGCCAAAGTACTTGAAAATCAAAATGAGCTCAAGACCTCAATATCTACATTCTCGTTCAACATAGGGAAGCTTGTTATGACATTGAAGAAACAAAGTACCCCAGGATAGCGATGATGGGGCCAAGTCCCTGGGATAGAGTGATGAGGCCAAGTACCCCGGGATAGCGATAATGAGGCCAAAGTGCCCCGGGATAGCGTGATGAGGCCAAGTACCCCAGGATAGCGATGATGAGGCCAGGTGCCCCGGGATAGCATGATGAGGCCAAGTTCCCCGGGATAGCATGATGAGGCTAAGTGCCCCGGGATAGCAACGATGGGGCCAAGTCCCTGGGATAGCGGTGATGAGGCCAAGTACCCCAGGATAGCGATGATGAGGCCAAGTACCCCAGGATAGCGATGATGGGGCCAAGTCCCTGGGATAGAGTGATGAGGCCAAGTACCCCGGGATAGCGATAATGAGGCCAAAGTGCCCCGGGATAGCGTGATGAGGCCAAGTACCCCAGGATAGCGATGATGAGGCCAGGTGCCCCGAGATAGCATGATGAGGCCAAGTTCCCCGGGATAGCATGATGAGGCCAAGTGCCCCGGGATAGCGACGATGGGGCCAAGTCCCTGGGATAGCATGATGAGGCCAAGTGCCCTGAGATAGCGTGATGAGGCCAAGTCCCCCCGGATAGCGTTGATGAGGTCAAGTGTCTTGGCACAACAATAAAGAGTACAAGTGCTCAGAGATAGTGTTGAAGAAGTCAAGTATGCTTATAACGGGATCACACCTAATTCTCTTCATCACAAATAATGTCAACCTCAAATAATACAAGAAGGATGCTGAAACATGTTGATTCCTCATCACATCTATAATGATAATGAGAACTCGGGGGTAGAGACATTACATAAACACCTCTTCCAGCAAGACATTTAAAAAAATTACAAGTCCAGCCTCTAGCAACGCGACATCTTGTGAAGCAAGGCCACTTGACCTCATTGGCGATGATGGGTCAATCCGTAAGTCTATACAATGTGGAGCTATCTCTAGGCATGTGTTAAAGTCAATCTACAAGCAAATAAGAGCATATGAAGACTTAATCAGCTATCCCAAAGCACTTGGGAAAATTCAAAATTACTAGTTTTCAAAGATGCAAGGCCCACCAGCTACATATGTGAGGTGGGGCTAGAGCCAGCAATATGGATTATGCGAGGTGAAGGAGGAGTACTTTGTGTTCATATGCGAGATGGGTCATCAAACAAGGATGAAGCCGGGGCCGGGATCGAGCTCGTTACTCCAGAGGGTCATAGGTTGAGAAGTGCGAGCCACTAAGGGAGTCCTCTCATTATATCAGTAGGAGGAGGCCTCTCCACAAATGAGGTTGCAAGGAGGCCTCTCAACATGTGAGGCTGCGAGGAGGAGGCCTCTCAACATATGAGGCTGTGAGGAGGAGGCCTCTCAACATGTGAGGCTGTGAGGAGGAGGCCTCTCAACATATGAGGCTGCGAGGAGGAGGCCTCTCAACATGTGAGGCTGTGAGGATGAGGCCTCTCAACATATGAGTTTGCGAGGAGGAGGCCTCTCAACATATGAGGTTGCGAGGAGGAGGCCTCTCAACATATGAGGCTGCGAGGAGGAGGCCTCTCAACATATGAGGCTGCGAGGAGTCCTCTCATTATATCAGAAAGAGAAGACCTCTCCACATATGGGGCTATGGGGAGTCCACTCAACTTATGAGGAATCCTCAACATAAAGGGAGTCTTTTCATCATATAAGGAGTCTTCTCATCATAATAACAAGGAGTAAGCTCGGAGGATAGTCCTCTCATCATATTCTAGGAAGAGCTTGAAGACACAAGTGAAAGCATGAGCTCATATATCAGCTAAACAGAAGACATATTTAACAATTTATGACCGCGAGGCCCTATGAGGTCGCCTCTCAAGATCCCTGCAGGACCATATTGTGCTTGGAAGAACCCTTCGAAGTCACCATCACTAACATATACATGGCTTCGCATCAACTGGATGGCGTCACTTTACTTGATTCCACATTGCATTCATAATGGCAATATGGAATCGGGGGGTAGTTGTTATGCCCGAATCTCGGCATAGATCCTAAATAGGCTCAAACGACTATGCAAGGGGCCCACCTCTCTTAATGGGCTCAACCACCTCTCTTAATGGGCTCAACCACCTCCCTTAATGGGCTCAATTATCTACTAATGGGCTTAAATATTGAAGAAGGATCAACAAGGCGTGAGGCCCGGTCAAGGATCACCTCGCCTTTATCTCATCATATTATTTGAAGACAATCTCTCAAAAGACATGATCCCGCCCTAGGGGTCGCCTCACTATGACCTCCTGCTACTACTCAAGGCGTCTCATGCTAGGCCTCTGCGCCTCTCACGCTAGGCCTCTGCGCCTCTCACGCTAGGCCTCTGCGCCTCTAACGCCGCTAGGCCTCGAGGTCGCATCTACCGGGGTCGCAACCCGGGGATCGCTATCTCACTCTTTTCTGGAAGGCTCATGGCCTGACCCCTCGAGGTCGCATGAGTAGCTGGACACTAGGGTTCGCTTCGCATGGCCAGATCCCTCGAGGTCGCATGCAAGGCCCTTGTTACTTCTCTACTAGCCAACTCTGTTCGTGCGAGACCATTGGCTTCCACATCTGGGCCATGGATCACGGATAGGGTTGATGACTCATTGCCACGTCAGCCCTAAACGAGTGGGCTTGGACTTTGGCTTATCTCTTAAAACCCTAGCCCGCCTAGGTAACTTCTTCTCCAAGAACTACGTATGGCTTGATCCCTATAAATAGGGTACGTAGGCACCTTGTTTGGATACGCCTCAGCTCACCCCTGACTATCTATCAACAAGATCAGCCACAAACAAACACCAATCTCCTCCCATGTTCTTCATGTTCATAGCAAAATATCCGTATTTTGCTCCATAAATCCAGCAACCTCCAATTTCGTGTTGTAACGAAATTCTCCCTACAACACAAGGCATAAATGATAAATGACAGGCACAGTTAGCTGATTATAGACTATAGAGTCCTAAAATGAACTTTCTTTTGGGGCTTGATGACCGACCGTCAATAGAGGCGACAAAAATTCTAAACCTAAATCGCACAGCCAGTCAGCAACTTACAAATAGTACTCATAATCAATTAAATCTACTCAACTCCCCATCGGAACCTATACATTAATTTAATTTGGTTACCTGTGTTGCAAAAGCAGCCCAAACAAAATAAAACTACTAAAGTGTATCAATATATACAAAATCCTGTTACGATATAAAGGATAATACATGTGTAGCCTGTAGGTGTGTAGCAATGACAACTTTCTGAAGTTTGTGGACTAGGAGATGTGGAAACTATAAAAGGAAACCTGAGAGAAACAAGAATATTTATGAATACTTATCCTGTAATTTGTATGCAATACTTAATTTTCTTTTACTAGAACTAAGTGGAAGGACTGACATCACATTCAATTGTAAGTGCAAATATAATTTAGTGCTAGATTTCTCGAATTTCATTTATTGCCAGTTTGGTAATGTAAGTTGGTGATCATAACCAAGCCAGTAGTTGTTGCTAACTTTCTGTAGCTGCATTTCCAAGTACAAGTGGTTTCCAACGGTATTATTTTGCTGGTTAGCTATACACAGGTGACAGATTTTGTGTGCCTCTCTACTCGATTGCAGGGTAAACAGGCTGTTTGGCATGGTGACAATTTCATTATTTGATTTGTTATCCACTAGAGTCTGTAATTTAGGGGAAGGGGGTGCGAAACTAATGCGTAAACTGTGCACTAGTGGGCCAGAACTCTCCTTTAGCTAATGTGTCACAGTTGTTCAGTCTGATAGCCGGCACAAGACGCACAACTTTCCTAAGTATGTGATAGGCATTACTATATGTTGACGGAGGAATTTGGGAACAACAAATTTCGAGGTATGTCGCCGGAAACAAGATCTGATGCGGTGGTTCTTTGCCGGAGAAAACGGTGGTGTGTGGTTGTTGTGCGTGATTGGTGGCTGAGATTGATATGGTTAGTGGCGGCTATTCAGAGCTCTCGACTTCCAACCCCTCAACCGGCCTACGTACCCCTCTATTTATAGGGGATCAAGCCAGACGTAGTTCTTAGAGAACAAGAAACCCAAATGGGCTTGGATAACGGACCAGCTTCCGGAATGTTCTACTATGAGGCCTAACCACAAAGGCCCAAGGCTCATCCAAGATCTCAAGACTTCACGGATAAGGAAACTTCCCCCATCGAGGACTAGTCCTATCCGTTACCAGCTATTTCTTGATTTCAAGGATGCAGGTATAGCCGTGGTTTACCCCAAGTGCAGAACGCATCCCTGTCCCCCGAATGAGAAGCACCCACCAGATAGCAGGACAGGTGATCCAGAGCTTTTGGGTGCAAAGTGCAGGATTACTCCAAAGTTCCCCAATGAGAGCGCGCCCATTGGCTACAGGAACAGAGCTCCCAAAGCACACACCAGAAGTCCCCATCTTTCCACCATAGGGCGCGCCCTTAGTGTTTAAGAAGGGTCCTTATATCCAGGCAAACCCCTGGAGGCCTTCTGCGACGGACATCCCCCTCCTGAGATACGACAGGAGGGAATTCTTCAATTTCTTGAATTCCAGCTGGAGTGGAATCCACTCTTGAGTGAAATTCATACTTGAGTGGAATCCTAGGAGAGATTTCTTCGATGTCTTCTCACAAAATCAACTTGAATAGATTTGTCACCATGTTTCTATACTTAGGGCGCGCCCTCTTTGTAGAGAAAGAGAGGGCGCGGTCTGATTCCTCCATTTTCTATAAAACCCCTAATTAAACCTAGAATCCCCCAAATCGAACTTGTAATTTGACCCGAATCCATCTTAAAAAACCCGAACCGAATTTTGGCTATAACAACTACCCCCCCAATTCCATATGAAATCAGAGATGATGTATGGAATTTTTTCTAAAAAGCCAAAAATTCTTTCACAATTCCTCATCAGGGCGCGCCTTTTGGAATACTAAACGACTTAGTGGAAAACAGCTGTTTTCCACTATTTTGCCAAACCTCTATAAATACCCCCCTTCTATTCACTTTACCCTTTTTTTACTTTCTCTCTCACCGAAAACCCAACTCCGGCGACTTCAACTTTTAAACATCAATCCGGCCGTCTCCGTCAGGTTTTCTGCCGTTTTCTTCATCGAATCGCACTCCAGAACTCACAAGGTACGTTTCCATATCCTTATTTTTCATTTTGACCGTGTAAATTGTTCATTCCGACTTTGCAACTGTTCACATATCCCATGTTCTTCATTTTCCGTTGTATATATATATGTATGTATATGTGTTTGATCTTATTTTCTAAACACATGCCTGTATCAATATGATTTTGAACACTAGACTGAGCCCTTAGGCGCGTCCTATACTAAGGGCGCGCCCTAAGATCTCTTAATAAATACTAAATGCTCGTCTGATAACTTTAGGGCGTATCTGATTTTGGTTGTAACACTCTTTCACTCTTCTTCCCTTGGGCGCGCCCTTAGTGCTTTTATTTTCAATTTTTTGCAGCTGGAGGGCGCGCCTTCACCATTTCATCCTTTCAAGGAATTCAATAAAAACATAGGGATATACTCTCCCTTACCGGCTGCACTTCCTCCAAATCATTATCGACCTCACTTCTCATTTATTTCTTCAGAAGAGAGGGCGCGCCTTATCAAAGATTTTAACGAAGACAATATGAGTTTTTCCAGTGAATATTCCTTGGATAACATTCCCCTTAGCAGCCGTATAAAGAACAACACAGAAACTTCAAAACCAATACCCGAAAAAACTCCAAACCCTTTGTATACAGATCCCTCAGACAATGATTATATTCCAAATTCCAATTCCTCCAACGACACACACTCTTCTGATACTTACTCCTCTGAGGGCGCGCCCTCAGCTTCTTCTATTTCACCCATAGCCAACTCCGAACCTACATCTCCATTACCTTCTCCAGTCCCGTTTAGACATTGGGAAGTCCTTGATGAAGAAATCGATATTGATTTTGGTAAATATGATGCCATGTCTGAAAAGGATAAAAATATTCTTAGAAAGAAACGAGGCAAATTGGCTTGTGTGAATATGTCTTCAACAGCCACGAGCGACGAAGTAGGATGGGCTATGCAATATTATGGCCAAGAAGGAATCTGGGCCATTCCATATGCTCACCACCGCCCACACATCTTCAATTATGGTAAAAATTTCAAAATTCCGAGGATGGTCTTAACTCCAAAACTAGTTGCTCTTGGTGTGGGCGCGCCCTTACACCCATATCTAAGGCAAGTACTCGAATGGTACAATCTTGCACCCATTCAACTTAGTCCCAATAGCTACAAACTTTTACTTGGTTTATTCATTCTCTATCACGATCTTGAATTTGGAGCTCCCTCCATGCACGAAGTCAGTTTCTTCTACAGCATTCGTCAATCCAGTATAGGCTATTATTATTTAGTAATAAATAAGCCTCACAACAATAAAGGATTTTCTGAGGGTAGGATCAGCCACACCAAACACTGGAAGGAACCATTCTTCTTCGTTTGGGATGTCCCTCGAGTTCGTGTACAGTTCAACACCGATCCCTGTAAGTCAGGGCGCGCCTTAAATCCTTTTTTCCTTAATAACTTTCCACTCTTGAACTTTCATTAACTTTGAATTAACACAGATAGAAGAGTTCAGAAAACTCTCCAAGGCGCGGCCTTTCTCAGGGCTCAGGCTGTCCTCAAAATTGCCGAAGAAAAATTCAATCTTCAAACTCTTATCACAGAAGAAAACCTAAAAAGAGTTGGGATTCTCTTTGAGAGGGTTGGTTCATTTTGTAAATTTAAGAAATTTAGAAATGGTGTTTCCGTTCCCTCCCCCTCTAGTGATAGCGATGAAAATTACGACTCCAATGAAGGTATAAAATTATAGATCAAGGCGCGCCCTAATATTTATTCTTTACTTAACATGTGCTTCATATCCTTTTCCTAAGGCGCGGCCTAATCATTTCTCTTGTCTTGTGCAGATATGGCTCCTCGAATTCCTCGTGGTTTCGGAGGCACAAAGAAAAATGACAAGGAGAAAAGCGATGACAAAGCTGGTACCTCTAGGGCGCGCCCAGCAAAAGATTCCAGCAAAAGCATTCCTTCAAATGATTCCCTGAAGAGGGATGTTGAAGTTCTTCACGAGCCTGTCGAGAAAAGCAAGAAACAACGGATCGAGGCCGCGCCCTCCTATGTTGAAACTCTCATTGGGCCTTCTGCGTCCTCGTTTGTCAAGGAAACCGAAGTGGATAAATGGCAAAACATGGATGCTGAAGAAGAAATTCATTCCATGATCCATGCTTCCTCCCAGCTCCTCATTCAATCTCTAGGGCGCGCCCAAAGAGTCCACAAGGAAAAGCTTCACCTTAACAAACTCGAAGTTGAAAATAGGAAGTATTCAAAGATGATCATTGAGAATGATAATAAATGGAAGAAAGATCTAGACGCCAAGGATGCTACAATTGCTGATCTGAAACACGACCTTGACGAATCTTGTGAACATCGTGATCTTCTGAATTCCAAGAATGTCAGGTTGGAGAAAGAGATAGAGGAGTTGAAGATACAGCGTGACAGTCTTGAAATCGAGAAGGCTGACTGTTGGAAAGATGAGAAACAACGTGTCGAGGATGAAAATTTTCAAAGGGGCTTCGACTTCTATCTCCTTGGTTTTCTGGCTAATGACCCCGACTACAATTGGGAGGAAAAGTTTGGTCGTGAAAGTGCTGAGGATATCGAGGACTTCAAGAGGGTGCACGCAAGTGCAATTAAAGCAAAGAGGATCGAGCTAGGTTTGGACAAGGATCCTCAGGGCGCGCCCTCTTCCACAGATATTCCTGAAGCTCAAAATCAAGATGCTCAAACATTTCCTCCTGTAACAGATCAAGCCTCCATTCCTGAAGATACAACTCCTCTCTCCTTCATCCAGTCTACAAACAACCAGGACGCGTCCCCTGCTAAGGACGCGCCCTAAAACTTTTATCATCTTTGAACTTTTGCTTGGTTTTAACATTTAAGGTGCGGGCCCTTTGTAAAACCCTGCAAATTGTATTTTGAATGTCTTGAATATTGTCCGTGTTTTTTATGACTTTAAATATTGTGTTTCTGCAAAATTCTGTCAACTGCCAAATAACTTTTACCGTAAAACAACTATAGGGCGCGCCCTAACATATAGGGGGCGACCTTTGTAAAATTTTCTTTATCACTGTTAAAAACACATCTTCAAAAATTTTCAGATAATTCTTTTATTTTTCACATCATATGATGTGAAAAGTTGTTAGTTAAAATTTCTTCTGTGTAAATACAGGGCGCGCCCTAGTTTGAGCGCGGCCTCTTGTAATAAAAAGAATCTTCAAAAACTTGAAAAAATGTCTTGATAAACTTTATTAGTCTTCAAATAAACTCAAATCTCAACAGAACAGGGGAAGGTATACATGAACTACCCCCCGAGCTAAGGAGAATAAACTTCGAAAAAGCGTGGAATAAAAACAGCAAGTCTCGACTAGAACTAAAGAAGGCGTATGTGTACTACCCCCCTAGACTAGGAGAAGATTTATTTATGCTAGTCTATAACTTAAATATAAGCCTTCATACAATAGGGGGTCAAAGCCGCACCCTACTGATAGTATTTCCTCAGATGCTCTGCATTCCATGCCCTTGGGATTGTGTTGCCATCCAAGTCTTCTAGATGATAAGTCCCTTCCCAGATGATAGACTTGATCTTGTAAGGTCCTTCCCAGTTGGGACCAAAGACTCCATGTGCTGCTACCCTTGTATTTGGCATAACTTTCCGCAGAACTAGATCACCCACCTTAAAAGGTTGAGCCTTCACCTTCTTGTTATAATACCGTGCAGCCCTCTGCTGATAAGTTGCCAACCTCAACTGCGAATTTGCCCTCATTTCTTCTAGGAGATCAAGATTTAACCTTTGATTAACCATATTTGATTCTTCATCATAAAAATCTCTTCGGAATGATCCTGCTCCAATCTCCACTGGCACCATTGCTTCATATCCATAAGACAATATGAAAGGAGATTCTCCAGTTGTGGTTCTTGGAGTAGTGTTATACGACCATAAGACCATGGGAAGTTCTGCAGGCCAATTCCCTTTGCTTTCTTCCAACTTCGTTTTCAAGGTATGCTTGATTATTTTATTGACAGCCTCTGTCTGCCCATTACTTTGAGGATGATACACAGCTGCAAATTCCTTCTTTATCCCCAAATCATCACACAGCTTTCTCAATTCCTTGCTGTCGAACTGCTTTCCATTGTCCGACACAAGTTTATACGGAATTCCAAACCTGCACACAATAGAGTTGAAAACAAAATCTCGAATCTTTCTTGCAGTAATTGTGGCCAGGGGCATTGCTTCCGCCCACTTGGTAAAGTAATCCACAGCGACAACAGCATATTTCACTCCTCCTTTGGCTTTAGGGAGCTCTCCAATAAGATCTATTCCCCACATAGCAAATGGCCACGGACTCATTAAAGAAGTCAAAGTAGTAGCAGGGCTGGTAGAGTAATTGGCGAACCTTTGACACTTGTCACATGCCTTAACAAACTCGTAAGCATCCTTCTTCAAGGTAGGCCAATAATATCCTTGCCTTAATACCTTCATTGCCAACGAACCACCCCCCGAGTGATTGCCGCAAATCCCTTCATGAATCTCCATAAGGATGTAATTGCATTCATCTCCATCTATACACTTGAGAAGTGGTTGCTTGAAACCCCTCTTATATAATATCCCATCATACTCCACGAATCTAGCTGCTTGATACTGAAGCCGCCTGGCTTCCAGCTTCTCACTTGGAAGTATACCTTCTCGGATATATTTTTGAATGGGAGTCATCCAAGTAACATTGGGAATAGATTCCACTTCCATGACTTCAACCTCTGGAATGCTAGGTACTTCCTGTACTTGCAAAGGTACTGTCCCCAACAGCATAGCATCTTTCTGTGACCCTAACTTAGCTAACACATCTGCACTACAGTTCTCATCTCGTGGAATACATTCTACTCGTACTTCTCGAAACTTTTTAATCAACCGCTGAGCGCACCTCATGTAAAGCTCTGTCCTTGGACCCCTGCACTGAAATCCACCTTTCACTTGTCCAACCACTAGTTCTGAATCACTTAACACAATGAGATTTACTACCTTCATCTCCAAAGCCATCTTCAGCCCATTAATCAAGGCTTCATACTCCGCATCATTATTAGTTGCTTGAAATTTGAAATGAATAGCACTCATGAGTTGATTCCCTTCAGGGGTAAACAAGATTACACCCGCTCCAGCACCTCCATTGTTGACAGCTCCATCTACTTGTAACTTCCACCAAGGTTGAGGAACTTCTTCAAATGGACTTGCCCTCTTTAGTGGAATTTCAGGCTCAACCAATACAATTGATTTTTCTTCACTTTCCGACTCGAATTCAAGAATGAAATCAGCAAGAGCTTGACCCTTAATAGCTGTCCTTGGAGTATATTCCAAATCAAACTGTCCCAACTCAATCGCCCATTTTAACATTCTACCAGAGGTTTCCGGCTTGTGGAGAATTCCTCTCAATGGATATGCCGTACGAACTTCAATCTTGTGAGCTTGAAAATAAGGCCGAAGCTTCCTGGATGCCAGAACTAAGGCGTAGACTAACTTTTCCATGCTTGCGTATCTGGTTTCCGCATCGAGCAAACGCTTACTCACATAGTAAACCGGAGACTGATGGTCCACTTCTTCTTTCACCAATACCGCACTGATGGAATGTTCCGAAACGGCCAAGTATAAAATTAACGTCTCTCCTTCCACAGGCTTAGCTAAGAGAGGAGGTTTTCCCAAATGCTCCTTTATTTTCTGAAAAGCTTCCTCACATTCAGAAGTCCATACAAAATCTTTGGCTGCCCCCTTTATTGCTTTGAAGAATTCTCTGCATTTATCCGATGATTTTGATACGAAACGATTAAGGGCAGCTATTCTTCCTGTGAGACTCTGAACTTGCTTCACACTAGACGGAGATTTCATGTCAAGAAGAGCTTTTATTTTTGCTGGATTTGCCTCGATTCCACGATGATTAACAATAAATCCTAGAAACTTCCCGGATTCTACCCCGAAGACACATTTTTTAGGATTCAACTTCATCCTAAACTTCCTCAAAATCTCAAACATCTGTTCCAAATGCTTTACATGGTCCTCCGCTTTTAAGGATTTAACAAGCATATCATCCACGTATACTTCCATGGTTTTCCCTATCAAATCCTTAAACATCATATTTACCAACCTCTGATAGGTTGCGCCAGCATTGATTAACCCGAAAGGCATGCCAATATAGCAGTACAATCCTCGATCTGTAATAAAGGAAGTGTGCTCCTGATCCGGCTCATACATAGGGATCTGGTTATAACCAGAGTAAGCATCCATGAAACTTAAAAGAGCGTGTCCTGCCGTAGCATCCACCAACTGATCAATCCTCGGGAGTGGAAAACTATCCTTCGGGCATGCCTTGTTCAGATCAGTAAAATCCACACAAGTCCTCCATTTTCCATTTGGTTTTTTCACAAGAACTGGATTAGCCAACCAATCTGGATAATATGACTCCTTGATCAGCCCAACATCTAGAAGTCTATCCACCTCTTCTTTCAATGCTATGGCTCTCTCTCCACTTACTGGCCGGCGTTTCTGGCGAATTCCCTTCTTGGTAGGATCTATATTCAAACGGTGACACATAACCTTCGGATCAATCCCAACCATATCAGCATGACTCCAAGCAAAAACATCCAGATTGTTTAAAAGGAAATTGGTGAGCATGCCTCTTAACTTGGAGTTCAACTGCGATCCAATCTTCAGAACCTTAGTTGGATCCCTTTCATCTACCAAAATAGAAATTGTATCCTCTGCAGGACCAGTTTTTTCCACCGGTTGCGGTGTCCTTGGGTCAAGGTCGAAATCAAAACTTCGGGGATCTTCAACCGGTGTTACATCCTTGGAGGGCACGTCCTCTTTAAGAGGGAAGTCTTCCTCGACAAGGGTATGCACCAAACCTTCAAGTAACATCCGCCTCCCTTCAACCTGCTCACCTTTGAGATCAAATGAGATTACTTCCTCTGCGTCTTCCTCTATTTCCTCCAAAATTCCTTCTTGAAGCTCATCAAAAACAGAGGTATCATCCTCAGGGCGCGCCCTGTATAGCAGTTCTTCCTCTTCAGGTTCCTGGACAAGATAATGGGGTTTTACCTCTTCTGGGACAACACTCATGACCCCTGAACTATTCTCACGTAGGGCGCGCCCCCCATCCTGCTGTCTCCTAAACCCTTTAATTGCCTTATGGTAGCAATCTCTTGAGTCATGCTGAGAGCCCCGTACAGTTCCCACACCATTCGGTGTTGGAAATTTCATCGCAAGATGATAGATGGAGGTTACAACTTTCATTTCCTTCAACAGGGGTCGTCCTACTAGAGCATTATGTGAGGAATCCACATTCAAAATCATGAAATCCATCATTTGAGTCACAGAAAGGGTTCCTTCCCCAAGAGTTACTGGTAATTTGATAGCTCCCATAACTTTTACCGATTCTCCTGAAAAACCATAGATCCATCCGTTGTCTTGGATCATATCCTTGTCTAAGAGTCCCAGCTTCTTATAAGTACTGTAATAGAGTATGTTCACCGAGCTTCCATTGTCCACAAAAACCCGATGGACATTCTTCGAGCCAATCTGAATTGCTACTACCAGAGCGTCATTATGAGGATGATGTACCCATCTAGCTTCTTATTCGGTGAAAGTAATGTCAACACATTCTCCCTTGAACAACTTAGGTGGCCTCAATTCCAAGCTATTCACATTTGTGAGAGGTCGATACCTCGCTTCTCTGGTATATCTATCCATAGCGTGATTGCTATCTCCCCCTAAATGGTGTCCTCCAAAGATGGTGTGAATACTCCCTTCTTTGACGAATTTCTTCTCTTCCGGCTTACCATCTCCGTGGAGGGCGCGCCCTCCATCTCTCCTGTCGGGATTCTCCCTATGCTTCTTCACCTCCCTAACAATCCACTCTGTTAGGTATCCTTCCTTAATCAAATCCTCAATCTCTTCCCTGAGTTGACGACATTCATGAGTGTTATGCCCTGAGGATTCATGGAATTCACAATACTTTTTCTTATCCTTACTCTGCCAGGAGGTCAATGGTTCCGGCTTTCTGAAGAACCCTTTGTTCTTATTCACCTCAAAGATATGTTCAATAGAGGCTGCTAAAGGAGTATAATTACCCGGCCTTTGATCGTAAGTGTATGTATCAGGTGGACCCCAATTCCTTCCAGTTTCAGCTAAATTTACCCGGTTCGCACCAGTCGCTATACGACGAGTAGGACTAGGAGACCTATCTTTCCTTTTACCAGTCCTTCCCTTAGAACCGTTCTGACTGTCAGTTTTTCGGTTATCCGCCAAGGATTGTTCCACAATCTTGAAAGACTCGGCTTGTGCAAACACATCAGCCAACGTAGGTGGATCACGTCCTTGAAGATGTTTCCAGAAATCAGTTCCCACTGACAATCCAGCAATTAGGAAACTCTTGAGCGTTTCATCTGTCGCTCCTCTCACCATAGTGGATTCCGAGTTGAATCTCTTGAAATAGGATTGCAAACTCTCTCCTTCCCTTTGCTTGATGTTGGCCAAGGTCGTGACTGGAGGAGCATATTTTACCGCAGCCTGGAACTTAGTCAAGAACAAGTTCCTCATCACCTGCCATGACGTAATTACCCCCGGACCAAGCTTCTGAAACCATTGCTGAGCACTCTCCCTGAAAGTTGCTGCCAACAATCGACACCTAGCCAGTTCCGTAACTTGATAGACATCCATCTCAATATCGAAACGTCAAAGGAATTCCACAGGGTCTGCATTTCCATGAAATCGCAAATCATTAGTCATTGATCTATACCCAGCAGGGAGCTGCGCCTCTCTAACCTCAGTTGAGAAGGGAGAAGATGTTGGAGCAGTTGCAGATATTCTTCCTCCATCTAGGTGAGCAAGGAGTTTCTTTAAGTCATCCACATTAAATGTTCCCACTCCAGGAATATTCTGGATATTTGGTTGTTCCACAGTCTGAGTACCCCCCGGGGGTGGAGGTGGCGGTGGAGCCGCCGTCTGAATGCCTCCTTGAACTTCAACTTGTGGTTGAGTCACAACCTCTTGAGTTTGAATTTGATGACCCTCGGGATTTCCATGAGGTTGTGGATTCCCTTGAGAACCTCTCTGATACTGTTCTCCCGAGCGAGAGTGTGTCCTCGACCTGGACTCACTGGAAGTGCTTGAGGGAATTTGATGGATGTGGGGGGATCTCCCACCTGAGGGCGCGCCCTGATTACGGGGGCGCCTATTTCCCTGGTGCCAATCCATTCTTCTGTCACCGTTATCACGGTTTCTTCTTTCGGTATTATCACGATGAGGAGTTTGGTGGAATCCAAGGGGCCGCGACCTGTTTTGAACAGGGGGCACGCGCTGTGGATTATCATTTCGAGCAAGAGTTCTCTCATGTCCAAGGGGCCGCGACCTGTTGTTAGGGGGCACGCGTTGTGGATCATGACTCTGAGGAAGGGCTCGCTCATGTCCAAGGGGCCTCGACCTGTTATCAGGGGGCGCGCGCTGTGAATCATGGTGCCTCGATTCCATGTATTTGTCTTTCTTCTGAAGCTCGAGGAGCACCATCCTCAAATCATCGTCATCAAGCCTTATTCCAAGGCGTTCTTTCAAGCTGGCAAAATCTCTCCTTTCTTTAGCGATTTGCTCTTCATCCCTTTGAATCTCATGAGGAGTGCGCCCTGAATGATGAGGATGAGGGCGCGCCCTCTCTTGAGGATTCACCAATCTGCGCTCAGAATTATTTTCACTAGGATATTCAATAATAGGATCAGAGTAATCTAACCTTCGAGGAGTGACCAGCTGAAATCTCCTTTCGTGACTTTCCTCCCTCCTTCGAGAATCTTCCTCGATGTGAGGGGATTTTCCTGATCGGCGATGATTTCGTGGGATACTCCGAGATTTTCTCCTTGATTCTTGCTCTTCCTCCACAGAACCCAATCTCGCCCCGAAACTATTTATGGCATCTTGCATAACATACAGCTGTTCCATTAATGTCGAATTACTGATGAGAACGGGCGGCTGTCCGCCGATGGCGGTCGGAGTTCCTTGATGTCGCGGAGGAGCAGCAATATTTTCCGGGACATAAACTTCATGACGCGCTTGGTTATCTCCCAAGCTATCTTCAGAATCGTAACCATCTTCTTGTTGAGAACCTCTGCCATGATTGTGAGACATTTTTTCCTCCTAAGATGTAGATCTTGATTGGCTCCCCTCCTTCTAGCGCCAATTTGTTGACGGAGGAATTTGGGAACAACAAATTTCGAGGTATGTCGCCGGAAACAAGATCTGATGCGGTGGTTCTTTGCCGGAGAAAACGGTGGTGTGTGGTTGTTGTGCGTGATTGGTGGCTGAGATTGATAGGGTTAGTGGCGGCTATTCAGAGCTCTCGACTTCCAACCCCTCAACCGGCCTACGTACCCCTCTATTTATAGGGGATCAAGCCAGACGTAGTTCTTAGAGAACAAGAAACCCAAATGGGCTTGGATAACGGACCAGCTTCCGGAATGTTCTACTATAAGGCCTAACCGCAAAGGCCCAAGGCTCATCCAAGATCTCAAGACTTCACGGATAAGGAAACTTCCCCCGTCGAGGACTAGTCCTATCCGTTACCAGCTATTTCTTGATTTCAAGGATGCAGGTATAGCCGTGGTTTACCCCAAGTGCAGAACGCATCCCTGTCCCCCGAATGAGAAGCACCCACCAGATAGCAGGACAGGTGATCCAGAGCTTTTGGGTGCAAAGTGCAGGATTACTCCAAAGTTCCCCAATGAGAGCGCGCCCATTGGCTACAGGAACAGAGCTCCCAAAGCACACACCAGAAGTCCCCATCTTTCCACCATAGGGCGCGCCCTTAGTGTTTAAGAAGGGTCCTTATATCCAGGCAAACCCCTGGAGGCCTTCTGCGACGGACATCCCCCTCCTGAGATACGACAGGAGGGAATTCTTCAATTTCTTGAATTCCAGCTGGAGTGGAATCCACTCTTGAGTGAAATTCATACTTGAGTGGAATCCTAGGAGAGATTTCTTCGATGTCTTCTCACAAAATCAACTTGAATAGATTTGTCACCATGTTTCTATACTTAGGGCGCGCCCTCTTTGTAGAGAAAGAGAGGGCGCGGCCTGATTCCTCCATTTTCTATAAAACCCCTAATTAAACCTAGAATCCCCCAAATCGAACTTGTAATTTGACCCGAATCCATCTTAAAAAACCCGAACCGAATTTTGGCTATAACACTATACTATAATAGTAATTATATTTGTGTTATTATTTTATCCATTTGAATTTGTGTGCTGAATTGCTTAATTACTTTTTATTATATATTATTTATATCTTTAACTCTGTTGGACAAATAGGTGTGGAACCTTTGAAACCATAAACTCCCAAGTAACTTGTCTCTTTCAAGCATCAATGACAGCGGAAGGACATATGCCACCAGGATATGGGAAGACGTTCTGAGCAAGCTCTAGGGATGATGCGTCATGGTCATGGTCCATTTAATTACTGCTGCAAGCTGGACTTAGGAAACCCTTCTTCCTGAGCTGGTTTCCTGGAAGCAAAAATCGAAAGGTTTGCATGGGACAATCATAGAATAGCTTATGCTCATGTAGCCATGAGGCATGATCTTGTTGCTTCTCAGTAGGACATTCAAAGGCTAAGAGATCATATAAGAAGCATCCAGACAGAAGATGATATCCGGATTCATGTTTTGTTGTAAAAAAAATAGCAAACAATTGAAGTAGATAGATCTGCCGGTGAAAGCATCATGGATGGCCTGCAGCGAGCTCACATTGAGGCACATGGCCTGCTAAAAACTATCAAGAGTTGCGCAGCAAACCCACCAAGAATTGGAAATATCCCGTGCTAATATTAAAAGGCTCCCTGAAATGCATTCCAAACTGGAAAGTATGAAGAAAGAACACCAAAGGTCCCGGAAAGGAAAAACTCATCTTTTTTTTTTATATATATATAAATTTATCCTTTTGTATTAGTGTTCATTTTATCAGGTGACATGGAAAAAGCGAAAGCGATACTGAATGAACCACCTGTCTCTGTGTTTTAATTTATTTATTTAAAGAGACATATTGTTCTTTCAGTAATCAATACAAGTTTTGCCCTTTCACCGGATCAAATGAATACTCTATTACAAAAGAATGATTTTTAATGATACAAGCAAGAATATGAGTATTCTCTTACCGTAAACTTTGTTGTTCTTTCTTCATACTTTCCAGTTGGGTCTGCATTTCAGGGAGTCTTTTGATATTAGCACAGGCTATTTACAATTCTTAGTGGGCTTGCTTAATTTGACCGCTCAACTCTTGATTAGTTTTTAGCAGGCCCTGTACCTCAATATAAGCTTGCTGCAGGTCCTCCTTGATGCTTTCACCACCGGATCTCTTTGCTTCCAATTTTGCAATTTTTCCAGCAAAACCTGAATCTGGATATCAGCTTCTGTCTTGGTGCTTCTTATATGTGCTCTGAGCCATTGTATGTCCTGCTGAAAGCTCCAAGATCATGCCCCTAGGCTAAATGAGTAGAAGGGAGTCTATGATTGTCGGCTGTAAGCCTTTCGATTTCTGCTTCGCGGGCTGCCAGCTTAGGAGGAAGGGTTCCGAATGTCCAGCTATGTATTTCCTATGAATACTGACTCTGCTACTATTCTAGGAACTGCACAAGCACTCGGGAAGAGGCCTCTTGGGTTTCCTCCAGAACAGTTTCTTCCTATTCAGCCTCCTCCCCAAGTTGCCAGGGTATGGTCATTACATCTTTAGACATCATTATTCCGATAAATAAATGGAGACTAAGAAATGAACACTTCTGTTGCAGGCTCATAGGAATGATGTTTCGGTAGGAAGGTCAGTGAAAGTGGAGTCAACTTATCCTGCAGGACAGGGTTCGACATATCCACTAGCAGCACCTAATGCGGGTTTGTCTAATTCTTAAAAATATAATTTCAAATATACCATAGAATGTGGATATTTATTGTCAAGATATAATCTGCCTGCCCGATTCTTGTTTTATGTGGTTAATAGTATCATGTGCTTCTTTTGGGATAGCCTCAATGGTTTGTTCGATTGTTAGAATAGGAGCACTGGTCAGTGCAAAATATTACTACCTAAGAGAGTCAATTTCCTTGTGTATAATATTTGGTGTTTTACTTATGAGGCAAATTTCGTTCCGTGTCCTTTCCAGTTATGTGTATATTTATGTTTCTGCTTTGACTGTTTATTTGCTCTCACTATATTATACCAAAAGGTATTTTAAATAAAAAGTAATGTGTATGAAGATTGTTGATAAAGTAGAAACTATAAGGTTATATTGATAAAGGTATTGGCAACCAGCTTGACTTGTAATATAATAATATAATAACAGGGGTAATGTTATTCAATCAATACATAAGTTAGAGATGGCCAATTGCAATTCTTCTAGTTCTGGATTGAACTTTGCTCAACCATGTAGGCTTATATATCTGAGATACGTGAACAAATGTTTTTGTATTTTTTTTTTTTTTTTTTTGCTTTGCTTCAAGAGTTCTTTTCTGAAACATGTGTGAATTTAATATAAAGGTTTAAGCAAGCAAACTTTCTTATCCATCTTTAGCATATGATGAGTAATATACACTTAAATGACTAAGAGTCAAATTGGACATAAGCTTTGAGCTAAAGACCCCTAATAAATCTTGTGGTACTAATTAATGTACTTTTCAGGTGACGCCAACTGGAAGAACCAATCACCACAGACAAGAGTGATAACGACAGTGCCTGTAAGTGACCTACATATGTTAGCTGCTGTTGCATATTGTGCCATTGGTTCACAACCCTTTTAATTATGTAATTTTGATTTATGTATTGCCAGGGTCCTTATCTTGTTCATACGAGTCTCGTGTACCAGCAAAATTTTTAGAGTTCATGCATCGGGCAGCACAAATGTATACAGCGGGTTCTAATCCGCAGCCTGATCAATCTTCTAGCAGGGAATGGGACGGTATAGGAAAAGAATGATCTGCAATGAAATTATTTGAGATGAATCAGGCCACAAACCCATTGGTCAATAAACTTCATGTTTGTAGCTTGTTTAATTTACCGAGCAGAAACTGGAAAGTGAAGTAAGACATTTGATTTTTGGAAATGAAGCTAGTATCTAGAGGAAACATTGATCTGGTAGATATAACTAGCTGCAGAAATGTCTTTTATGGTTAATTACAGTGGTCCTCCCTCCGTCCCAAAATACATGTCCCTTTTGAAAAAATAAAATTTTTCCCAAATTACATGTGTCCGTACATTTATAGTATCAAAAATTTGACTTTTTCAAACTTAATTCTATTCTCATTTTTTAATGTATTAAATAAGGATATTAGTTAGGAAAATTTTATCCAACTAACCTTTATCTTAATATGTGTATTTTTTATAAAAGGGACATGTAAAATGGGACGGAGGGGTAACATACTTTAATTGACGATGTTATACAGTTTAGGCCAAGGTTTTGTTTTTAATTTTACCCCATTTGGCCTCTTTTCAGTGATATTAAATATGCAAATTTTTTATTGACATAAAAATTGTCTTTTTTTAAAAAAATATGCCAGCATATATTTTTGACTGAAAATTATTAAATATTTTTAGTGTATGAACCAAATTTATAAATGTAAGGAAAAAAACTTATCTTGCTTTTTTACTCAAGTCGTGTAAATCCACCATAAAACATGTTGAGGGTTATTGCCGTTGTATGGATTGGAATTTTTTTCTTTGACAAAACTTGAACAGAGACTATGTATTTTTTTTTTTTCTTCCTATTTCTGCTGCATTTTTCCTTTCTATGTTTGAGGCGTGGCTGCTGCTTCTCAGTTAAATAACTGTTGAGAATATAGAAGAAACAAATGATGACAGCTCAATTAATCTGACTCAGCATTTCACATCATCAACTTGCTAGCTCAGATAGTTAGTTACAACAGAATGTCAGGAGAATCAGTTCTTGTATATATTAACTCGTTGTTCTCTAAATTCTCTAGTTAGTTGAATTCATCTGTTTAACACACACTACTGTGTGTTGTCTTCTTCATCGAGAAATGTAACTAGTAATCGGTAGATTGAATAAACACAGAGATTGATGGATTGTTCTTAGTCATGATTCTGTAATTCTCATTATTGTAAGATGGTATCAGAGCACGCGTTTCGATCTTGGATTCGTACCTAATCATTTACTGATGTTGCTTCGCTCATTTCCGCTGGTTAGTTCTTATTTGTTGAAAGATTTTGTTTGTCGAAATTCATCATCTCATCGGTGAGATTTGTTTCATTTCTGCAAATTTTTTGTTGATTTTAGTGTTATTTCTGCGTGAATCGATTGTTTGTTGAACTTAATCTTCGTGACGAGTTCATTTTGTGATTCGATCTGAGTTTTTCTTCTTCAAGACATTACGATCTTGTTATCGTTTAAGAGTTATTGTTAAATCTCTGTTTTAGATCGGTTGATCATTCTTGATTTTTGAAATTTCTTCATCATCTTTGTTAAATCTGTGTATTTCTTTGATTTTTCTCGATCATCTAGACGAACATTGATTGATTATCTTTGATTACTTTACAAAATGACAACGATTACTGTTGATCCTTCGCAAAATCCTGTTTCACCGTATTATGTTCATCCATCTGATAATCCTGGAATGAAATTAGTCTCGATCAAATTTGATGGAAAAGGTTATAGTGATTGGAAACGTTCTATGTTGATAAGTCTATCAGCTAAGAATAAGATAGGTTTTGTGGACGGAACGATTGTTAAACCTGCTGTTACTAATGACACATACAAAGCATGGGACAGATGTAACAATATGATGATTTCATAGATTTTTGGCGTTTTAGATCAAGACATAGCCAGAAGTGTCTTGTATTTCAACACTGCCAGAGATATATGGGTAAATCTTGAGGAAAGATATGGACAATCTTCAGGAACTATGTTGTATTCTTTACAACAGAATTTGTATGAATTGAAACAGGGACAAGAAAGTATATCTGGTTATTACACAAAAATGAAGATGATTTGGGATCAACTAGATGGAATTGATCCAATTCCAAGCTGTAAATGCACCAACTGTACATGTACTATCAGAAATGAGATGGTGAAATCACAAGAAGATAGAAGATTAGTGGAATTCTTAATGAAGTTCTTGATGGTTTTGAGATCATAAGGGGTAGCATTTTAGTTATGAATCCTTTGCCAACAATTTCTCATGCATACAGGCTTTTGCTTCAAGAAGAAAACCATAAGAAAATCTCTAATGGTACTACAACTGATCAAGATGCTAGCGAAGAGCTGATGCCTTTAATCAATGTATGTGATGGTTATGATATCTGATCAGACAACACGAAACAAGTATAGGCTACCTTTCAGTATACGAATACCAAACTACTCATACATCCACAAAAGAGATAGAAGATGGGTAGACACCAATTATGTTTAGATCCTATATCTCTATAAGATTTGAAAACATAATGGTTTAAGAACAAGTTATCCATAAAGATCACATAGGGCATCATAAGATAGTTCAAATTACGTTACAAATCATGACGTCACACATACATCAACTTATCCTATGCTAGCATGGCAAGTTCTAAATCTCAAGATCCACTCTTACTTCACAAGAGATTAACAATCTAGATGTTAGCTACACATCTAAAAACATTAAGCACAACCATACGAGGATATCAAGAATTCATCACACAAAAATCTTTAAAGCAAACAAACTACTAAACTACATAGATAAATCCGTTAGAATCTCATGACAATGATTAGTTCATAATCGAACCGTTCGTCATCATGGGATCAAGTGAAAACATGATAATAAACAAAATATGAATAATAATTATGCTAGAGTAATAGAGTTAAGAAAATAAATCCCAAAAAACATCCAAGAGTATCGCCTAATTAGAAGAAAACAAAAGTAGATCTAGATCTCCGTTGCTTGTCACGAGCGTAGGAATCCTTCTCCAAGTCTGAATCTCCGTCTCTCGGCTCTCTCTCTGTGTTATGAAGGGTATTGTACGTTCAAGGAGGATAGAACGTGTTAATATAGGCCCTAGAATACTTTTCCAGCAAGAAAATTCCAAAATTACACTTTAAATTCGAAACATGAAAGAATTTCAGGATTTTTCCCCGAACTGGTAGCGCTGCCTGACAAGGCCGTCGCGTGCCTATCAAATAATAATTTCTAACAAATCCTTCTAACTATGTAGTAGGGTAAGTCAGAGTCGATCCCTCAGAGACAAACGTGTCAATCACCAGTTGTTCTCGATTCAATTCAGCCAAGCAAGTAACACAATAAATTATCAAAGATTATTAAACTAATTTTATACTAATGCAATTAATCAATTAACTAAAACTTCCAGAATTAAGTATCCCCACTAGCATGAATTAATGCAATCGTGAATTCCCTCCCCAATCAATCGTATAATACTCAACAGGAAAGGTGCGCCCTATAAATTACCAATAACCTCTCTCGAGTATTAATGGCTTCTCTAAAATACAATCAAGCCTATTCTCATGGTATCATGCAATTTAGAGACATTAATCACAGCACCCTAACTTTCTAACAATCCGTTCTACCTATTCTCATGGAGAATTTCATGTCCTCATTGGATAAATCACAACCATCTAAATCCAACTCTCGTTGATAAATAGACAATGGTTCAAACAATACACATAATCACGTCTGATTTGTAATTGCTAATTAAAACAACTCAATAAGCAAGAGCAATTAAACAATCAAATTGGGGGAATTGGGAAAATCACACATCAATCATAACTAGGGTTCTACTTAACCCTAGATTAATTATCTACTCACTCATAATTGAATTAACAAAACAAGAATTAATAATTGAACACATAATTATAAGAATAGAAGAAAAACCTTTAATCTTGATCTTCAAAGAAAATAAATATTCTCCCAAAAATCTCCACAAGAAAGTGTTTACAAAGTTGTGTGTATATAAAAATAATCGATCCCTAAATCAATCACCTAGATGAGTTTTTATAGTGTTACAAGACTTAAATAATTGCCTTAAATAAATAGGCCCAGCTAAAAGTAATTAGAATTATATTACAAATAGAAAAAGGACCAAAATTCAGCAGAAAAATTCCCGCACAGCCACGTACGGGCGCAGCTGCGCAAGGAAGGGCGCAGCTGCGCTTGGTGAATTTTGCTCCCAGTGCTTGAAGGGCGTAGCTGCGCGGCTGAGAGGCGCAGCTGCGCGAACTGTTGTCTGCCGAGCATTCCTTGACAAAATAAAGGCTAAACTTCCGCGTTTTGTTGCCTGGTTCGTGTTGCGCTTTAGCATCATTGCGAACAAGTGATCAAGCCTCAAATCTTTATCAACGATCCACAATTCCATCACTTCTTCTCACAAATTCATAAAGTCATTGCTCGGAGCCAAAAACACCGTAAAATCGTTAAATCCCTTCAAACTTGGCAATACTTTATTTCCTGCAATAAACTCATCAAAAACTAATTAAATACTCACGATTATTCGCAAAAACACTATAAATGTGGGAACAAAATCCTCTAGAGTATATACAAAATACACTCTATCACTGCCTGCGCTGTAGAGTACTATTAGGGCTTCTGATTTTGCTTTATTCTTCAAGACTTCTGATTTTGTAGAGTAAATTCTGCTGGCTTCTGATTTTGCTTTATTCTTCAAGAAATTTTTCCAAACTTCGTGTGAACTGTAAGATCGGTAAAATCGGACTTCTAGAACTCCAGATATGGCAAAAACAGTGCAGACTGCGAATCCTACCCGGAAATCCAAATTTTCTACAATTTGCTCATTTCTCCTCCGTTTTCTCTTCCGATTCTTTTACCACTTCCCGTTCTTCAATTCTTAACCTACCCGGAAATCCGAATTTTCCACAATTTGCTCATTTCTCCTCCGTTTTCTCTTCCGATTCTTTTACCACTTCCCGTTCTTCAATCTTGAGCGTGAATCCACCATGAAACGTGAAAATGTATCTCCCTACTTCAAGATAGTCACCCTGCACCATTCTTACTAAAAACGAATCAAAAACACGACGTACTTGAGGCCAAGTTAATCAATTTAAGCCGATCCGAAGCGTTCCAAGTGGATATAAAATCCACTTATCAATGTTATTGCCAAAATTTCAAAAAAAAAATAAATTTATTTAATTTGGTAATTTAACGGTCAATTAGTACTTTGACCACTACCCTTAAACAAGGTTTCGTACCTGATTCATGATTCTATTTTTTTAAAAATATCTCTCGACGATCAAACAGTACGGATGTCAATAACCTTATTTTTTAATGTTATTGCCAAAATTTAGGAAAAAATCAATTTATTTGATTTGGAAAATGACCAAATTTTGAACTAAGATTTTTTTTCCCATTTTTAACTAGTTTGTAAAATAGATTAAAACATTAAATAAAATTAGAAAAAGACAAAATTTTGAACTAAAATTCATACACAACCAAGTGATCATACTCACTATTTGTGTGATGAATGTTACCATACTTTCACTAATTTTTCATTTTTTCGATTTTTCCCCAATTTTTAACTAGTTTGTAAAATAAATTAAAAAATTAAATAAAAATAGGAAAAATGCCAAATTTTGAACTGAAATTCATACACACCAAATTAGTCATACTCACTATCTGCGTCATGAATGTTACCCAAGTTTCAGTAATTTTCTATTTTTTTGATTTTTTTTCCATTTTTTACTAGTTTGCAAAATAAACTTACAAATTAAAAAAATAAAATAAAAAGCCAAAATTTGAATTTAAAATTTTGTTGTGTGACTATGTGGGTGTATATAAATTCAGAATCAAAATTTGGCATTCAATGAAGATTTAAAACAAATACAATATTATTCAGAACCAATTTATTTTGATCCGAACAAAATCCGATCTGAGACAAGAAAAGATATGAATTGATCCGACCCGAATTTTATCCAATCTTAATCCGAAATTTATCTGAAATCAATCCGATCCGAAATCAACCCGATCTGAATCGAAACCGATGAAAATTATGCAAAACCGATTCAAATCCGATCTGAACTATATTAAAATAAGCCAGAACCGAAAATTGATCCGACCCGAAAATAATACCATACAAATCCGATTTTCCAGGTCTTGTTGTAACGTGATCTGTCTTTATTAGAAGAGTGCTAAGTGTCCACGTTTACATTCTATTCATTCATGTAGTAATACTCAAATTTTAGAACACGTAAGCAAGTTCTAAGCTAACCTAGCCGTCTTGTAATTAGACCTGGAAAAATGGATCATGATCCGAAAAACCGAACCGAAAGATATGGAACCGAGATCCGATTTTGTATCCGAATTATATAATCCAAAATTTAACCGAATTTGAAAAAATCCGATCCGAACCGAATTCGATTCAATTTAGTCAAATCCTATAGAGATCCGAAAACGGATTTCATCCGATCCGAAAATTATCTGATCCGAAAATTTATCCGAAAATAATCTGAAATACAATATCCGATTATGACCTAAAACCGATCAAATCCGAATAAAAATATATCCGAACTGAATATGATTTAAAAGACTGAACTCAATTTAAATCCGAAACTGAAAATAATCGAACAGAAAATTAAAAGATAAAAAAATAATTTAATAAATTATCAATTATTAATTACACTTAGTTATGGATAAATTATTTTCTCTATTTGTTTAGCATCGTCAATTTTTTTTATTTGCTATATTTTCCTTGTCACTAAATAATGTTTAGTATTTGACTTTATTTAATTGCTTAGTCAAATTGTAAACGTAATATTTATTTATAATGATTCTTTATCTAATTAATTTATCAAATATTTTAATCTGTTTAGCATATTATTTGCATAGTTGCATAGCATTTTTTTAGTGTTGTTGAAATTCGTAAAATTATATAAAATATCTTTTGCATAACTCTTTCAAAAATATGTAAGTGACAATTTTTTTTAAAAACAAATCTGCTTTTTTTAACCATTACTATACCTTAAAATTTCATAGATAAAAAACAATCAAAAGCAAAAAAAAAATCTCACTTTGTATTTTGCAAAAGGAAAACAAAACCACAAATTTTGCTGGTAACATGCTATGAGAGCTACAAGAACAGAATGGTAGATCTACTATGCTCTGGTTTTTTATCTTTCAGGTCCTTATGCTTGAAACTTTATGTCCCAAGTTCTTTCTAGACTCTTATTTAAATCTCCAGTTGTATATCTGAACTTAATTTTTTTAAAGGTACTACCTGCATATCTGCTCACTACAGATTGTTGATAAACCTGATTGTAAACCAGCAAGCTTACCAATAAGTTGTGTTGAAAAAATGGGTATACATAGCTGTGCAGTTAGGATGTCTAAAATCTTACCAAATGTAAATGGTCAATTTGCAGAACATCATTCGTGTATCACTACATTTACAAGATTGATTTGTTTATACTCTCTAAAGAGTACCAGAAGAGAACCGAGTAATTCACCTTTGTTATTAAGCATCACTTAGTTGCAAGTGCTGTACAATTGTAAACCATAACAAGTCAAATTTCTTAAATGCATATAGGCTATCAACCAAAAAGCAATGCGCGATGACAACAATGCTCAATGACATGAAAATCATACCAACCAATGAAGTTTTCAATTCATAACTACATAACCACATAGGTAGAAGTCGTAATTTATAGAATACAAAGGAAGCTTAGGATCACTTCTCCCACCTAGATGGCATACATAGAGCTCTCCGCCTCTCCCTACGATCAGAAATAAAGAAAGGGAAACAAATTAACTATTTGACATTTGACTAAAGCTCTCCCTACGATCAGAAATAATAAAGGGAAACAAATTAACTATTTGAAATTTGACATAAGGAAACTTCAGCTAAATGTGATACCTAATGGGATTTTGGCAGCAGCTAAAGACACTAGCTGAACTTCCAACGTTTATTGCAGTTTACACATGTTACAAATGTAGTCATAGATTCATAGGTCCATCTGCACTCCGAGTCTGCAACTGGTAGTAAGTGCATTTCCTTTTTCCGCATCGGCCACACTTGAAACTAATAGTAGTTGCCTCTGCTTGTTTGCCACACTCACACTCAAACAAAGCCTTATCTTTAATCTGTTTATTTTGACGTTGCCTTTCATGGCTTTCCATTTCTTCTGGTTTCATTTCAAGGACATTTTCTGGCTTGACATGTCCTAAGAGTAATTTTCTACGAAAATCTGGATTGCTTGAATCCAAAAGTACAACCAATTGGTACAAAAATCATACCATGGTGAACCAACTGAGTAATTGCAGTCAGCCTGCAATATCAAGCAAATAAGAATCGTTTTAGTTAATGTTGTAAAATAAGATTTCTTACATTTCCCTTAAAATTTGTAAAGTATATAAAGACTCATAAAATTTTACAATTGGTAAAACTTAAAATCCCCCAGAAAAAGAAGAAAGAATACCTAGATTGGCTTCCACAGCCTCCATATAGGTATAATTTCTCTTCCCGATTACAGGATCACCAGAACGATAACACGATGCCAACAGACACGAAGTGTAGTACGTGACGAAAGAGAACAATAATAAAACAGTCGGACCAGCAATCCATCCAAGTTGTGCAGTAGCCCAAGCCAAAGAGAGAACCCCTGAACCAATCACTGCTGTTATAATGTGAGCGCTTGCTGTCCAAACCGTCCCTGTAATTCCATATTTACAATCAAATAGTTAGTATAATGATAACAAGAAGCAATATCTCAAACATTACAGATCATATATCTATTAGTTATGAATCGTACCTGTTCTTTTAAGACGACCATCATCGTCGAAAAACTTGGAGCCACCTTGTTTTGCTGGCATGGAAATCTCCAAGCTAAGGTTATTCGAGACTGTTTTCTCAGACATCTCCACCAATACAGAAAATTATATGGAAGAAAGGACAGAGTCTTTTGGTAAAACTTAAAATCCCCCAGAAAAAGAAGAAAGAATACTTAGATTCGCTTCCACAGCCTCCATATAGGTATAATTTCTCTTCCCGGTTACAGGATCACCAGAACGATAACACGATGCCAACAGACACGAAGTGTAGTACGTGACGAAAGAGAACAGGAATAAAACAGTCGGACCAGCAATCCATCAAAGTTCTGCAGTAGCCCAAGCCAAAGAGAGAACCCCTGAACCAATTACTGCTGTTATAATGTGAGCGCTTGCTGTCCAAACCGTCCCTGTAATTCCATATTTACAATCAAATAGTTAGTATAATGATAGCAAGAAGCAATATCTCAAACATTACAGATCATATATCTATTAGTTATGAATCGTACCTGTTCTTTTAAGACGACCATCATCGTCGAAAAACTTGGAGCCACCTTGTTCTACTGGCATGGAAATCTCCAAGCTAAGGTTATTCGAGACTGTTTTCTTAGACATCTCCACCAATACAGAAAATTATATGGAAGAAAGGACAGAGTCTTTTGGGAAAAAAATAATTCAAGAAAAGGCTATCAAACTGCATAAAATATCATATATTTAGAAAAGGTCAGACATAATATTTTAACAACTTACGCAGTAGTTTCTTGACCAACGCCTTGAGATCCAGCACTGTAAAAGAGGCCTGCAGGTTTGCCTAGTTTCTGAGTTCCCCACAAGCCATCAGTTGAGTCAAGAAATGCCTTCAATTCTGCAGCCATCACTCCGAATCCAGTTAGGAAACCAAAGATCAAACCATCTGCCTTAGTAAGTTCATCTGGAGTAATGATTGCAACATCACTTTTTGGTGCATCACTCAACTTTCCAAGCACTTCCTCTGATAGGATTTCTGGCACCTATAAACAAACATAACAGTGGGACATATATATGGCAAAATACACTTGTCTTAAGAACATTATCAACACCCTTGCTCATTCTCCTGAACAAGAAACCACATTTAGTTACCAGCCTAGAGGCATTCACAGCGTAAGTGCAATACAACAGAGAAGGAGAAGCATATATGAAGTATAAAATACATTTAAAAAAAGAGATTAACACTATCAAGTCATCTCCCAAATTGATTAATATCACTAGCAATAATAAAGTATAGTGATTACAATTCAGTTCAGTAAAAACAATTAAAACATAACATAAAATGCAATAATTCAGTGAATACAACTGACTAGAAATAAAGTTTCTACAGAACAGAACAAAATAGTTTTGGAATGTAGTTGCTGGTCAATTTTTGGCAGTAGCAAATAGCAATGCAGCAGCCAACAGTTTCTGACTTTGCTACTCATCCCAGACTTCAGCTATTCATCCACATTCACCGAAAAGATTGTTCACACCAGACTGTTATTTATATAAGTAAAAGCAGGGAGTCATCAGCAAAGTTACAATATATATATATATATATATATATATATATATATATATATATATATATATATATATATATATATATATTCATGACAAACTTTTAGACAAGTAGACTTAGACACAACTGTAGAAATTCATTTCAACTGACCTTATTGTAGCTAATCCACTAAACTCATCCCTTTGTAGCCCATTCCACTTCACAACCAATGCATTCCACTTCATCCATTGCTTGAACTATACAAATACAAATGATATGATAGAAGATAAAAGAGCTAGTAGTTTATCAAAAAGATTAATAGATCATTTATATTTTTAGATACACACCTTCATAACCATGTAGCCAACTACGAGTAGTGATGAGAACCTCTACATTTTCGGGGAGGTAAGAACTTCGCCATTTGTTTAAAATCCTTCCCCCAATACTAAAAGTAGACTCTGAGGCAACTGTTGTCAATGGCACAGATAAAATATCCCTGGCCATATAAGAAAGCTCGCCATATTTTGATTCGTTTCTACCCCAAAACTCCAAAATGTTTAACTCCGCGTCTCGATTAAGTCTAGGCTCCTCTAAGTAAAGATCCAACTTGGACCTTATGGAAACATCTGATGAATCTTCGGTGTCTAAATCCTGAAAACAAAATTGAACTTAATGACGATCAAATTACATCAGCAAAAGCAAATGTGTAAAAAAATAAAAAAAACTTGAATTAACATAACATAAAAACTTACAGTAAGATTAAATTTAGGCCTTTTGGAAGGTCTTGAGTTTGATGTACTAGAAGATGCTTCTGTTGATTTTTCTGTTGAGTTGTTATGCCTCTTTGGCATGTACTCAACAAAAAGCTTCTTCAGCTTGAACATCACATTAGCAACCTCAACTATAGCATCTTGATCATTATATAATTTTTCATAACAAAGCTTAAGGGATTGTACCTTATATCGAGGATCAAGTATCAACGCAAAGGCAAATAATGTGTTGTACTCTTGAACATCACAAACATCAGAATTTAACCAATATTTTTCAAACTTATCTTTCATGCTTAATCCCATAAGGCTCAAATCGGTATCTTCACTAGTTGACAATTCCCTTAAATGCATTGCCATCCTCCATACATTCTCAAAATACAAATTAGCAGTAGGATAATCACTTCCAGAAAACAACTCGGTTATATCATAAAATGGTTCCAAAACATCTCGAATTTGTTGAAGTTTTTCCCATTCATCTAAATCAGGAAGATGTTTATATGCACTATCTGCATGACTCAGTTCCACAAATGCTCTACGATATAAAAGAGCCCTATCAAGCATCATATAGGACGAGTTCCACCTAGTTGGAACATCTAACCATAATCCCTTAGTCTCAGTTATCCTAACATTTTTAACTGCCGCCTCAAATGATTGTTTTCTAGTTTCTGACCACTTCACATACTTGACACTTTTTCTAATCTTTTCAACACTATGCTCAAGTAACTTGATACCATCTTTAACAATGAGATTGAGGACATGAGCAGCACAACGAATATGAAAAAATTGACCATCACATAACAATGACCCTTGACAATTAAGTGAGTCTCTCAAGTAATCCTGCATTTTATCATTACTTGAAGCATTATCCAATGTGATTGAAAAAATTTTATGTTCAATGCCCCAATCCCGAATTAATTTAGACACATTACTAAACATAGCATATCCAGTGTGTGGAGATTCGATATGAAGGAAATTCAAAACCTTACTATTTAATTTCCAATTAGCATCCACATAATGTGCAGTCAAGCATAAATAACCTTCAGTATGACACGAAGTCCACATATCAGAAGTTAAGCATATCCTACCAGGCACAGACTGAAGAATCTTAAATAATTGACCTTTTAAAGTCTTATGTAATTTCAAGCAATCGGCTTTGGCTGTGTTCCTAGTAATGGATTGAACCTCGTGATTAAGATATGCATGAATATCTCTATTCCCCTCATGTTCCACCCATGAAAAAGCATATCCATGTCTTATAATTGCCATAGACAACAATTCCCTATAGCAAATTTGAGTAAATTGTGGAATTGCTCCGGTTGTTTTCAAAAACTCAATATATGGTTTACATATTTTCATATGTTTATTCATGTTACCCGTACCATTACTTGATTTAGCAAGAAAAGTTGCTTTCTTACAGTACGTGCATCGCGCCCTCCTCAACATTGGATTAACATCAGTTCCGTCTATCATCTCAAACACAGTCCAGCAATTACTTCTTCTCCCATCAGGTTTTTTTAGGGGTTGTGGATGAGCAGAAATCACAGGGGCAATGCTATCACCATCAGAACGAACCTCGTTCCCATCAGCTTCAGTATTACAAAAGTCTACCATGACTTAGGTGGAATTGTCTCTACAATCAAGAAAAAAAACATAAAAAAATTAAGAACCCCCAAAACTAAAATTAGGGTTAAACTTACACTTAACAAATCTTACCTGTGTAAATGATGAATAGACTATAGACCAGTAAAAATGTGGTGATATTGAAATCATAATTCAGCCTGATAATCGTGAACGTGGGAGAGCGCGACAGAGAAGGAGGGGAGAGAGTGATGGAAGAGGACCGAGCGTGCTGCGTGGGTTAGTGCTTAGTTTTTTTTTTTTTAAACCAGTTTTAGTGCTTACTGCTTAGTTGCTTACTGGCTTATTGGAGTATTTTTTGTCGCTGATTAAAACAAAAATTTGTGAAGTTTATTAAAAAAATATGCCGTGGCACACCACTGGCAATCAAAATAATCAAACATATTTTTATAATAAATAAATTATTTATCGAATTTTAATAGAAGTAAAATTACTCTATATTAAGATATATATATATGGAAAAAAGTCAAAATATTAAATAAAAATAGGAAAAAAAATCTTAAAATTTATTTAAAATTTAGACACATCCAAGTATTCATACTAAGTATTTTTGTGATAAATTTATTTGATTTGGTAATTAAAAAGTCAACTTGTACTTTGACTAGTACTCCTAATTAACGTTTCGTCCCTGATTTTTGTTTCGATTTTTTAAAATATATTAATTGACGACCCAACCATACACCATACAGATGTCGAGATCCATCCTTTTTAATGTTATTGCCAAAATTTAAGAAAAAAATAAATTTATTTGATTTTGTAATTTAACAGTCAACTAGTATTTTGACTAGTACTCCTAAATAAGGTTTCGCCCCTAATTCGTGTTTCGATTTTTTAAAATATATTTATAGATAATCCAACCATACAGATGTCAAGATCCTTCTTTTTTAATGTTATTCCGAATATTTCAAAATAAATAAAATTGATTTGGTAATTTAATAGTCAACAAGTATTTTGGCTAGTACTTCTAACAATTGAATGAGTTATTAGTTTGCACTTATATTTTATAAATTATACCCCAAAACATCAAACCTCACCCAAAAAGCATTATTTTCTATAAATTATACCCAAAACATGCAAATATAAAAAAATATTACCAAATAGTTATCTCACTTTCACAACAACACTTATTTTACCAGAACTTTCTTCAACAACACGACCATTTTTAACAACAATTCCAAACAAAGCCTAAGTTGTTTTATTTCGGAAATTGATATTAGTATTCAGTGGTGATTGGTAGTGATTTAATCAAAATTGAAATACGCATGTTACATGTGGTTTCTTTAGATGGGGGATTATAAACTATAATTTTGAATAGGGGTGCTAGACGAGATGGGTCGAACCGAACACCCCTTTACTCATGTCTCAATTCATTTTGTTTTTATAATGTTCATATTTTGCTCCATTATCATTTCAAATAGAAACCAAATATAAGCCAATACCATATTTTATTTTATTTTACCGAGTAATTTGTCATCCATCGAATATTAATAATAAACCGATCTCGGATATTGAGTTTCAGATAGAAACCAAATATAAGCCAGTACCGTATTTTATTTTATTTTACCGAGTAGTTTCTCATCCATCGAATATTATTAATAAACCGATCTTAGACATTGAGTTTCAGATAGAAACCAAATATAAGCCAGTACCGTATTTTATTTTATTTTACCGAGTAGTTTGTCATCCATCGAATACGAGTTCAATATTATCTACTAACATTAAATATTTATTTTAAAATATATGATTAGTTATTTATTCTAAAATAAATGTAATAAACCATAATAATCTCAAATTAAAAGCATAAATACATGATGTACTAAGTTTATATGATGATAATTGTTCAATTATGGAGGTGAATAAATCGTATTTCTGAAATTTTAATTAATAAAAGATGTTAAAAAAATTATAAAATGGTTAGTTACTTAGAAATGTAACGGGTTAAAATTTTAATTTATATTCGGATTTGAACTGAATATTGATCATATTGGATATGATTATTTTAGTAAAAAAATATAAGCCCAAATCTGAGCGGGTTTAAGTGCTCATATCTAGGATTATATTTTATATGGGTAAGATTTTTTCGCCAAATTTCGATCATTTATAAAACAGATATGAAACATGTATCGTATCTTTGAGCCGTATATAAGTCGAAATACTGGATAGTTCACATCAATTTATAGCCCTAATGTTTTTTTTTGTCAGGAGTATCTATTTCATAGATGAATTGCAACGAGTACAATATTCGTAAAAAACTGTTTCTTTCATTCAAGAAAGTTTATCATCTAATCGAAGGGCACGCATGTTGAATATGTAGTAGAACATGTTGTAGCTAAAATGATTATATGATTGGTTATTATCAAATTAAAATATTTTGGTTTTAATTTTGGTTTGATATTTTGGTTTTAATAATATTAGAAGTATATATTGACTTAACACGATAGTGTATGTATTCTTAAAATAAATTTTTACAAAAATTTAATTTAATTAATGTTTTTTTTAAAAAATTTAATCATTATCTTCGAGGTGTATTGGCACATTAGTTTTTGAAAGACTTATAAAAAGTAAAATAAAATTGTTTAGAAATAAATAAATATTCATTTATTATATATTTTATATTCTTGATTTTAAGTGTATTTATTTATCAAGGTTAAAACTGATCCGAACCGAATTTTCGAGACCCAAACAAGAATTGATCCGAATCAAAAATATCCAAAAAGATCCGAACCGAATTTAATCTGATTTTAATCCAAAATTTATCCGATTTTAATCCAAATATGATCCGAACCGAAATTCATCTGATCCAAACCGAAACCGATTTAGAGTATGCAAAACCGAAACTAAACCCGAATCGAATTAAATCCGGCCCAAACTGAATCTGATCTGAATATATCATAACCGAACATTGATCCGATCCGAAACCGAACTGAATATCCGATTTGCCGGGTCTACTTATAATGCAGTCGACATGCTTGTTTCTAGACATGTGATTTGTTATAATAATTAATTTAAAAATTTTATAATCACACGTTAATTATTTCTTTAATTTGTATGGATGAAAATGAATGATAGTGGAATTAATTTTAATTTTCTTTAAACAAACGCCTAATTTTTTCACCAGCTAATCATGTACGAAAACTTACTTTCACAAAAGAAAAAAACTTGGTCAACTTCATTTTGGCCAAGTTAATCTGTGGGCCTCTATATGTTAAGCCGTAAGCCCACTATATTTGTGTCATCGGCTCTTTCATCAATTAAACTGGCCCTAACGTCTACTCTTTTTTTCTTAATTACAAAAATCAGGGGGGTTTATATAAGCAGCTTCTTGGGCCTAGGGTTTATCATTCATCTTCCCCACCATGAAAATCAAGGTCATATCACGTTCGACTGATGAATTCACTCGCGAGAGAAGCAAGGACCTCCAGGTATACATACGTCTATACATACACATTTTCTCTCTCTAATTTTATGTATTAATAATTGTTACAATTGATTATAATTTATTTTATTTTATTTTAGAGAGTGTTTCGCAACTTCGATCCTAATTTGAGAACTCAAGAGAAGGCGGTTGAATATGTTAGAGCTCTTAATGCTGCTAAATTAGAGAAGGTATTTTTTTTTTTTACATTTTTATAAAATTTGTTAGATAGATTTTATGTTTTTGTAGGTTTAAATGAATTAATTGATGTTTATGTGACATAATTAGGTGTTTGCTAGGCCGTTTATCGGAGCGTTGGATGGGCATATAGATGCTGTCACGTGTATGGCTAAGAACCCGAATAATTTGAAAGGGATATTTTCGGGGTCTGCTGATGGAGGTATATTGTTTATTTTTGGTTTTTATGTGTTAGTAAGACGGAGTTTTAGCTGCCTTGGTTTTACCTTAATTAATGAAATTGTTGAATGTTCTGTAGTATCAGAGTATGTCATGTTTGTTTGTGGAAGCTCATTATGTCTACTTTCGTTATATTGTATGGATTTTGAAATTTGAAAACCCAAAGCAGGAGAATTAATGTAGGTTTTGGTTTTGGTTTTGTTTTGCCGCAGATATTCGTCTCTGGGATCTTGCTACCAGGTATTGTAACTTTGACTCCTACTTAGGACTCGTTAAATGTATTTATGATGAGCGGAAAACCTAGCATCAGTCAACTATTCTCCATATTTTTATTATCACAATATATATTCCAGTTGATACTTGATACTCAATAATATGGTTAGGATCCTTCATTGCAATTTTAGTTCAATTGCATGATTCTTGATTTGACTTCATTGTTTTTTTGTTTAATTTTGCTGAATCTGGGAAAGCACAACTTTGTAATTAACTGTTGTAAAATTCTGGCTGCAATGTTCCTATGTCCTCTGTCAGGTTTCCAACACTATATTCAGACTATTTAATCTTAAACTTGATTTACTTTACACGTTGCATCTACTAATGATCTCTAAATTGTAATAATAAAAGATTTTTAAGTGGAAGACGAGGACGAGTTAGTATTGCATAAGGGTACATCATGTATTTGGGATTGTAGGAAAAGGTCACTCTTACTACCGTATTTCTCGGTCATTTCCATTGTTATCACGAAGATGACTAGTCGACAACTAGGTACTCGGGCGTCGAGAGTCTTGAAGCCCGACTTTATGTCGACTAGTCGACTCACTAGAGTCTTGGGGCCTTGATAACCATGTTCTGGTATACCAAGACCAGATCAAACCAAGAACCACATCCAACCAAATGACAGTACACAAGAAAGAGATGAAGATGAAAAGATATTAAAATGGTCAGTTCTCCTAAAATAGTAGGATTTGGGCTGTTTTTGGCACAGAATGTATGAACATAACGATGTGTATAGCCGTATAAGTATCACCTTATCTGTCATTTATTGTATAACCATATGCTGTATTTTTATAAAGTTTTCGTATGATGCACTCAGTAACCAACTTTCAATTGTGATGCGGATGCTGGTTATAGCTGCTAATACAATATGCAAGGTCTTCATAGAATTTTAGCAACAAGTTGTGATGGGATTACATTGATGATCGAACACAGTTCTTTCTGACAATATTCATTCTCCTATTTTAATAAATTCAGACGAACAGTTTGTCAGTTTACTGGTCACCAGGGTGCAGTACAGGGTGTGACAGTATCTACAGATGGAAGGATGCTAGTATCATGTGGAAGCGATTCAAGGTAAGCTCAGCCTTTTACAGGCCAAAGAAGTGAACTTCTTTTCATTTTATTTAATAATATAAATATGTGTTTTTATTGCATTACTCTCTGTCTTTCTAGAGCTAACTTGTCTGTATTTTTTTATGTATTTCAGTGTCAAACTATGGAGTATTCCTGATGATACTGTTATGGATACAGAAGGCTTTTCAAGTGACTCTCCGAAGGTTGATGTTACATATATTTTTTGCTCCTAATGTTAGAAGTAATTAATCATAGCAGCCTTAGTTTTGAACTGTGTTCTACAATTTCAGCCATTGGCCGACTATGTCCGGACGAATCCAAATTTCAGGTAATATTTACTCTAAATTCATGGTGGAAGATATTTTATACTCTGTATATACTTGTTATTTGAAATCTTATCCGTCTTTTTTGTTGTATTTCTTGATGCCATTTTTTTCTTCTTAAAGGGCTGTTGATCATCAATGGGATGGTAACCTCTTTGCAACAGCTGGTGCTCAAGTGGATATATGGGACCATAATAGGTTTGTTCTCCCATTTGTTTTTTATTTGTTCAGTTATTGCTGCCTCACATGAGGGCTCAAATTAATAATCTGTTTTTCATACAGGTCTCAGCCAGTGAACAGCTTCGAATGGGGAACAGATACTGTGGTATCAGTTCGATTCAATCCTGGTGAACCAAATATACTTGCGACATCAGCTAGGTATGCAGTTATTTAAAGTTTTAGAAACCAAGAGGATTGCTGATTTCTGAAAATAGTCACTATAATGAGCATTCATTAGAGATACTATCTGAGCCCTGAGAAACATACTGTGTTGTGCACCATTACATCTAAGGTGTTTAATTATGCATTAATACTTCTCATGAGACAGGTAAACAAAATGTTGGCATGCTAGATCCTATGTACCTCACTAGATATTTGTCGACTTGTCTGCTTGGCATCTTGTTTTTTTTTAAAGGAAATTTGGACATTTCAGTTGATCCCAATAAGAGCCTGATTAGGCAAATTAAATGAATATTATACAGTTGATTTTGACAAAGACCACTTGTTTTCTCATCATTACTAATGTTATGCGTCCTAAAAGTGCAGTGCATGTTTAAGTTATTTCAGTATGTACTCTAATACACTAGGAGTATATTTCTGTTTGAAGGTTGTGGCAGTTTACTAACTATTCATTGTACTTTGTAAGTGTTCTTTTGACTTGGAATATATCAAGTCTTCACAAATCACAAGTGATATGCTAGTCATTTACCTTTACCCAACTGATAACAGTTTTTAAATTTTCACAATATCAATGTATTTAGCAATCTTTTTTCAACATACTTTAGTGATTTTATGATCAATTAAGTAATTAAGTTTACCAGCAAAAAACAATGAAGTGATCTCACTGCCAAAGTCTAATAACATCATAAAAACTGTTGATGCTTGCTAATTGCTATAGTAATCTACAGCGCTCGACTTGTGCAATATGTAAATTTTCTCCTCGCTGCTCTGCTCCTCTTTGCAAACCTTTAGTTCGTGCAAACCTTTAGTTCATCAGTTATTGCCACTTGTTTTGGTATATTTCCATTTTATGTTAAGTTCACTGGTAGTGCCCCCACAGTCCTTTTCAAAAAAATTTCTAGCGCATCTTAGGTTTGTAGTGTATGTATATGTATTGGTATCTTAATAGGAAAAGGTTCTGTAGTAGGGATGGATAAAAAGTAGTGTTGTCACCTACTCACCTGAAACAGAGACAAATGTTGGTGTACTATAATACCTATAGTATCACAAATGTAAATTTTTTAAGTGAATTGTATGTGAAATTCTGCAAGTTGAGTCTGCTTCTTGGTATTGATCCTAAATGTGGTGCATATGTTATGATACATTCAACAACTTGGTGCTCTGCTTGTTCTTGTTGTAGTGATAGAAGTATAGCCTTATATGATTTGCGGATGTCGTCACCAGCAAGAAAGATTATCATGCAGGTAATTGCAGGATTTTTAAACATAGAACCATTTCTACTGTTCTTTCCCATATAATATACTATATACTTGGCAAAAGTTGAGGTATCCGCTTAAAGTTATAACATATACCATGTGAAAATTTTAAGTCTTATCGCTTATTGCTTGTGCATCTGGTTGTTTTCAAGGCTAGTTACAATAGACCTAAGTGGTATCCAAATTGAGTAACACTTGGTGATTCTGAAAGGCCTTGATGTTCTTGATCTATTATTATGAAAATTATCAAACACGTTGGCAAACCTAAGAAATTTGTATCTTGTTATCTGTTTTGAATAAATTATGGCTTAAACGTGCTAGGTTCGACCCGAAAGATTTGGGAAACAATGTTTGCTCGAAGGTGACTAGCTCTCGCTCTTTGTAGCATGAATTTGTTGGCAGGACTGTACTTTTTTTATAAAATTGGGCGAAAAAACCAAATAAACTTTTCAGGGTGCGAGAATATTTGGTCTCAGCGTCTCACTAAACAATAAGCTGGAACCTCATGGGGAATCAAAATGAAAAAGTTTACGTGTCAAAAAGATGGTATCTGAGTGTCATGTGTTTACCTATCTTAAGTAACTTTATGTTAATCTTTTTGTGCTATACGAGAAAATGAGTTTATTATAGTTGGTTTTAAACTACTACAAAAATTTTGGCTGGAATAATAGTTTTTTCTGTTCAGTGGGATTTCAGTTTTATTTTATTTACAAGTATTTTTGAATATATGTTGCAAGATTTCTGCCCTTATAGTTTCACACTTGCCCTTGAACAAACCAGGATAAAGGTTTCGTGTTCAGTTGTACCACATTTTTGTAAATGATAGCTGTATGGTACAAGTACTTTTCTGCTTACTTTTGCACATCCTGACCTATTTTTTATATTTTGCTTACAGACGAGGACCAATTCGATAGCTTGGAATCCCAGGGAACCAATGAATTTCACAGCTGTAAGTAAAATTATGAAATTATTCCTTTAACGGTGTCTCTAATTTTAGTCGATCTCCTTCCCCCACTTGTGCCCTTGGTACTCTTCTTTCCTCAAATTTGATTCTAACCACACCCCTGAAAAAGCACACAAGAAGCTTGAAAAATATGTGCATGTGAGAATTTAGATATACTGGACGAAATGTTTAAGTTGGTGTCTACTCCAGTGATAAATCAAATACATACTCTTTTATTTCAATACTGTTATCTGCACTTGCACAATCTTTTCTGTTCTGCTTAAACAAACATCTAAATTTCGATATTTGAAATTTTTAGGCAAATGAGGATTGCAGTTGCTACAGCTATGATGCCAGAAAGTTGAATGAAGCCAAGTGTGTTCATAAAGATCATGTTTCTGCAGTGTAAGATTTTATTCTAAAAACATGTTATATGTTTCTTAGAATTTTCGGTTACCATCAAAGACAATTTTCATCTTTTGCAGGATGGATATTGATTACTCACCAACTGGTCGTGAATTCGTGACCGGATCATACGATAGAACAGTTAGTGACCTCTTATTTGATACTTTGTATCCATTTCATTTTAGATTCCTCCTGCATTATTGCTTTAAGACATATTGATAATCTGATGAAAATATTCCTCCTGTAGGTAAGGATATTCGAGTATAATGCTGGTCACAGCAGGGAAATCTATCATACTAAGAGAATGCAAAGGTTTGCCTCGTGTTAAACCCTTAATAACTCTTTTTAAGTAGGCACGTTATCATTTCATTTAGTTGATGAAGCAACTACCTACACTGTGAAGTAGTAAGATTCATGTGGACTATTGGATTATTTCTCATTTACTACAGTAGTTGATCAACTGCTACTGACATTGACATTTTTGTGAACAGGGTATTTTGCGTAAAGTTCAGTAGTGATGCAACTTATGTGATTTCCGGAAGTGATGACACAAACCTTCGACTTTGGAAGGCTAAAGCATCTGAACAATTGGGAGTTGTAAGGCTCTCCACTTGAAGATATCATACTCAGATATTGTATATTTTTTATGAGTGTGTTTTGGCATGCTTTATTTTCACATAAGTGCTTGATTTTTACATGCGTTATATTCACACCACATTGGTTACCAAAACTTTTGCGTAACGTCGGTTGGATTTGGTGACTTTTCTTTTATGGTTCTGAGATTGGAAGTAATCCCTGCCCAACTCTTTTGCAAAATTGTTGTATTCCCTTTCCTGCTTCAATAGTGTTGCTTTCACTAAGTAATTTGAGGCAAGTCAGTTATACAGAGAAAGTTCTTATATGTGTGGCTTTGTAGCAGTGTGGACCATGCCAAGCAATATTTACCCCATACTATGAATGTTTACATGTGTAGTTAATTGATTTACATAAAAATAAAAGTGTGAAAGGGATCACAAATAATTTCTTATATGTGTGGCTTTGTAGCAGTGTGGACCATGCCAAGCAATATTTGCCCGATACTATGAACGTTTACATGTGTAGTTAATTGATTTACTTAAAAAGAAAAGTATGAAAGGGATCACAAATAATTTCGATAATAAGTTGGAAATGGTTGTAAACTTACCATTTTCTGAAGATAAAGCTTCTTAAACTTTTGTTTAGCTCGTGGTGCTTATCAGGGTACAAGATAATATTAAGCTGTCACTTTTTGGCAGACGGGGAAGTTATTTTTTCCTGGTTATGTCGATGTGGGGTACTGGGAAGTGGGAACCAATAAACAAGAATGAAATTCTATTTTGGGTCCTACTAGAAGTGCTGCATTCATTAAGTTGTTAGAACTGCTTGAGCTTGTCCCTACCATGTTCTTTCATGTCTATCAATCCAGTAGGTTAAACTATATATGTCTAAATCCTACCATGTTGCAGCTTCTGCCTAGGGAACGTAAACAGCACGAGTATCGTGAGGCTGTTAAGAATCGTTACAAGCACCTTCCTGAAGTGAAGCGTATTGTGAGGTAACTTTTAAGCTTAAAGTAAACTCTCATTGTTTGCCTTAAAAAATTTATTACTTTATTCTTGTCCGCTTGTATATATCTACAGCTATGCCTGATTTAATCATTTGTTTCATGATGGTAATAAGTAGGGCTTAAAGTCGATCTAGTATCTTGATTTAAATTAAAAATATAAACAAGATGTCAAGAACAGTGTACAGTATTAAACTTAAAAATTGTTTTGAGCTTGTTGATTAGATGACATTGGTATCAGTAGTGGGACTATGAATGCATAAACAACAATCGAAATATTGGTATCAATAGTGAGACTAGGAATGCAATACAAACATCGACATATTGGTATCAGTAGTGGGACTAGGAATGCAATACAAACATTGCTTTGCAACTTTGCATGCTACAGGTCCAGCCTACAAGTCTGCAAGTGGCTGGATTCTGAGAAACCTAATCTTCTATAATTTGAATCCCTGTGTCATTAAACTTAAAAATTGTTTTGAGCTTGTTGATTAGATGACATTGGTATCAGTGGTGGGACTATGAATGCATAAACAACAATCGAAATATTGGTATCTGTAGTGGGACTAGGAATGCATAAACAACAATCGAAATATTGGTATCAGTAGTGGGACTAGGAATGCAATACAAACATTGTTTTGCAACTTTGCATGCTACAGGTCCAGCCTACAAGTCTGCAAGTGGCTGGATTCTGAGAAACCTAATCTTTTATAATTTGAATCCCTGTGTCATCCATATTATCAATACAAATAAATGCATGCAATTGTGATATAGCATCTTGTGCTCAAAATTAATTCTTACATCTCTCTTGTGATGCCTCTTATCGCGTGATCCCCCCCCCCCCCCGGGTACTCTTTCTTGCTGTTTCCACGTTATAATTTAACTGTTATAAGTGTTTACCTTGGGTGGTTTTATAACATTTGTTCATGTACAGTTGATGTGAGTCATATTTTTTAGCATTTGTGACTGCTCGGAAAGTTCCAAGAGCAGCAGTACATTCGTTCTTTTCTTCCTGCATTTTGTAATAATATCAAAATTTGAACAAGAAAAAAGGATTTGAATCTGTATTTGCTTGAAAACTGTGGAATACCGGTTGCGGATATAATCCACATGTAAATTGACCTTTGTTCAATTTTTGTAATAATTGTGCAGGCATAGACATTTACCAAAACCAATATTCAAGGCAGCAGCTCTTAGAAGAACCATGCAAGAAGCTGCGAGGAAAAAAGAAGATAGAAGAAGAGCACACAGTGCCCCAGGAAGCATGCCTAAAAAGTCCGTGCGCAAGAGAAGAAATGTTAAAGAAATTGAATGAATATCTGTCGTGGGCTACCAGTGGGCGGCAGACCTTGATGTGAGTAGACCAGTAAAATCCATTATTTAACCTGTGGGTTTTGATGTACGACGGGGCTATTTAAAATTTTGGTTGTTAGTAGCCCGGCCAGAAGACATGGTCGGATATAGTATAACTCCGTATGTTTGAAATTAAAATTTATTGTAATCTTGTAACAAAAAATTTACTGCTTAAAAACACAGCTTTATCTTTCGGTATTTTTTAAAGTAATATTTCATAGTACTAATTTCTTCTTAAAATTGTAACCTACTAAATGTATGAAGATGTAGACAGTGTAAAGCTGCAAACACTACAAACTCAACTAGGGCTTTTGAATTGTTGGTGGCATTGTGGGAAAGAAGAATGAATTGCATTAGAATGGGGGAAATGATAATTTTTTGATAATAATGTGAGAAACAAGAAATTATCGAAATGAAAAAATAAAAAAACGAGAAAACAATGATCTAATGTGAGATATAAGTATCAAAGGTCTCTGAAACGGGAAAATGAAATTAAATTGTATGGTTTTAGGAAGGCATTACGTAAATGGAGAATTTTTGAAAATGGGTAATTTGAACAAATAAAATTAACAAATGAGATATTTTGAACATTTTTTCAAATATAGAAAAAGGGGGACTGTTGTTTCTATACAATTTTTTTATATAAGAAATTCTGAAAATTTAAATTGTCAAAATACACTTGCAACTTAAAAATGCCACTTTAACTTCATATTTACAAAGATGATTCAGGTTATAATAAGAATGACGGACGAATCACGCAACATGAATTAACAGTTTCTTAAAATTTCTTTTAAAATTAATCATATTCTTAAAAATAAATAATTTACAAAATTGGAGATTTTGAAAAACTACCCAAAATTAAAGGCAATAAAAATCCGTTACTCGGATCCAATAATTTTGAATCAGACACGAGACAATTCCTAAATTTTTGGATAAAACCGAAAATTCAGGGTAGTAGTAATTTTAGAATTTTGAGTAAAAATAAATAAAATAAAGCAAAAAAAAAACAATAAAAATATAAAAATAAATAGAAAAGCAAATAAGAAACGGGCTAGGGTTTAGGCAAAGTTAGAACTCGGAACACACAAAATTTCTCTGTTATCAAAATTCAAAGAAATGTCCGGCGTCGCCGCTGCTAGATCTATTTTCCGATCAGCTGCCGTCCGTAACGGCGCGGCTCGGTTCGCTTCAAGCGCCAAAGCTTCTCGCTCTCCATTTCGTATGTCCACCAGAACGCCGCTCGCTAATCGCCTTTTCAGGTATATAAATTTCACACTCGCTATTTCATTTTGTATTTCATTTGAATTAATGATTACATTTCTAATTGTAAATGTTTTTTTTATGTTTATGTATGCTGATTATTGAGATGTTGGTTATTGTGAAGCTGTCCTTGTGAATTGAGTTCGATGCAACCGTTCCACACTGCCACTGCTTCGGCTTTGATGACTTCGATGCTTACGCTCTCTCGTCGTGGTTACGGTTGGCTTCCTGAAGGTAGTTTGTTACTCTATTTACACCTCAATTGTTTTAAATGTATGTGTTGTGATGAGTTGGGCAGTTATGCTATTTCGATTGATATTTATGCTAAAACGTAGGCGAGCTCTATTTTTCTGCGTAAATTATGTATATATATAGTGTTCATTTTATGTTAGATTGAAATGTGGCGGTTGTGATAAATGTATTTAAATTTAAACACAATTTTACAACAGTATTTAGTGAACAATCAGTTTGTATTGTCGGAGAGGATAAAGATAAGTTACAACTTTCGATCCATTTTGGAGTGTTTTACAGTATTTGGTAGGTTAGTCTTTTTCTCTTCAGCAATATGAATATACGTATGCCGGAGTGTTCACATTGTTAAGACTTAGTAGTTGATACAAATGCACTCACATCTAGCATATGTAAAGCTCACCTGTAGACTGTAGTTATGTAATCAAATTGGCAATAAAGTATTTTTATTCGAATTTTGTGATATCAATATTTGCTTCTACGTAAATTTGACAGTAGTTCCACAGGATAGCAGTCTTCCTGACTGAGAACCGTTGTCAACAAGGTTTTGTATAAGGAGTTGTTTAATTACAATAATCATGATAGCAGTGGATATTACATATTGCCCACTTGGTTAAGGAGTGTATACAAAATTCTATGTGTCGTATATTGCATTGTACATTATATTGTTTTTAATAATCAGCCAGGAGATAACAAATTTTCTACATTGGCCTCTTTACCTGATTCCAGACTTTATTTATTAATTCTATTAAAAAATAGGATAAACTTCAGCAATTAAGTTCTGTCGTTCATAAAAAGTTTTAGGCCACTAACCACATTGGTATAAGGTTTTTTTTTTTGCATTCCTGTCCTGATTCTCTGTGCACATTTACTGTAATTTGAGCTCTTATTCAGTAAAGGTTGCCTAACCATTTGGTGTTCTCTTGGTTTAGGTATCTAACAAAACTCTAAGACTTTCCCTTGCTGTCCTGTTTCTTTTGAACTAATTATGGGGTAAGTTAAATTCTACATGATATTCCTAGACCACCATTCCATTGGTAACTATGTTAAGGTTTCCCCCTGGTATGCCGAATCTTGTATTTGTGAATAGATGTTAGATTTGAGTAAAGAAACTGATTTCAACAATGTGGAATTTTCATCTCTTAAACTAGTCAGTAAAGAGTATCGAATGTTGATAATTTAACTATTTTTGCAGATCTCTAAGAATTCAGTCAGTTTCCATTCTTTTCGCCCACTTTTAACGAAGTTCCACGTGCTTTAATCTTCCCTGTTGTAGGCATTGACAAGACTAGATGAAGTTCGAGATGCAACTATGGAATTAAATAAATTTGTGATTTTTTAAGCTTTTGATTCCCTAGACTGCTGCTTAAATTGAATTCTATTCAAGTTCAGTATTTAAACGTAACTTTGGTGACAAAAGTACAGTCATCTTTTATAGATTTTGTTCAAGTACATGTTAAGATATACATGATTATGTACCTTTCTTTATTGAATAGCTTTTAATTGTTCATTACTTCGTATGGTTGTTTTATTTCCTTGCATATTTCTGAATCATTTATGTTAGCTTTTGCATTAGTTGTGCGGATATTCTCCTAATATGTTGACCCTTGACGTGATTTAAATTGATTTGATGTGTTATTCGGCCAAGTTTAGACCTAAGTACAACTTATCCTCTGAAATATGATTATTGATTATTATCTTTATGCGATCAGGTTGCAATGATGATATGTGATATTATTCAGAGGATTGGGGCAGTATTTCGTATTTTCATGTAATAATTCGTTCAATGTAAGACCTGGCAGCTAATAACATTTCAAACTCTGAACGTATGAAGCGTTCTATCTTCTCAGTATATGATATACTCGTTGTTCGTATGTTATCAAGACCAGTAAATGAAGTTACGATTTTGTTGCCTGATTATCGTTGCAAATTGTGATTTTAACCTTTTGGTTTTGCCTCTACTTAGTATTAGAAAATCGCTACTAATGGTAATAAGATTGGTAACATACGTCATGGTATTTCTTGTATATTAATCAGCCTGCGGTTAGTTTACAGTGAATGTTCTGGAGCACCAGCTCTTGTTGGGTTGTCCTTATTTGATTTTTCACCTTATTAATCATGTGGCTCACCTCTTACATTCAAAACACGTGGGGGAGGATGGCTGCATTTTTTTTACTTATCCTTTTTAGAAGCTGATGTTGCTAATATATTCGGATTTAATTTACCCATTCTTATAAAGCTTTATATTTGTTTTTCTGTTTCAAAAATATATCATTTGATGAGATTTGGAACAGTAGCCTTGCAGCTTTGCTTCTGTTTTCTGAAGTTGAATAAAAGTATTTTTTTTTTTAGAAATTATAGTTTCCTCGATTTTAAATTGGGAAACATAATATTTCGAAAGAGAACATATACATCAATTTTCTTTTTGCTAGCAAGATAACGACTGTGCTGACTGCCGAGGTTCACATTTTCTCATTTGACGTGATCCTCTTGTAGACCATGAGCCTTTGACCAATTTTTAGGTTGAATTTTAGTTGCTAATAGCACCCTCACATTATTCATAGTTGGAGACAAGCTTTATCAGTTTATGTTAGACAGGATTGGTTTAGCCTATCATACAAAGTGAAGGGAAGAAAGGATTATATAAGCCCTATTTGCACACTTGTCCATATCTTTAACTGTTAAAGTTGAACAGTCTTGAGAAATATTATTTTACAGTTTAAAATAGTTGGTACTTTTTGCTGGCTGCAACTAAAATAATTCATGGGATGTGTAGACGTAGTGTCTAAATTCACATGAAAACAGGGGAATAGGGAATAGAGTAGCTAAAATTTAAATGGTAATCTCCTTGGTTGCTTCCTTCTGAATAAGACCTTTGTATTGTGTATTAGTAACAGAAAATATGTCATCAATCTGAGTCACCTACCGCCACCATCAGTTTCTTTCTTTTAATCATCGTCACATCACCTTTGCTTGTTGCTTCCTGGAACCTACTCATCCAGCCTCCTACTGTATAGACCACTTCCAGATAAAAAAACTGCTCTCCTCTCACAATATGCCAAATCTATTTCGCCTAATGTCACGTGACCATCATGTGACCCATCTCTTGCTCAAAAGTCTTTATATTTGACCTAACCTCCTCCTTATATCTTAACAAATAAAGACTCACTATTCTTTCCTTCTTTCTTAAGCCTCTTAAAAACCATTTCTTAATGAGCGATACCATGTCAAGCCCCACCGATAACTGGGCTCACTATTATCAGCACAATGCTCCTGCTAGGCCTGTTGGTTTGTTTACTAGCAACCAAGTCTCGGATGCGACAACGGTTACAACCAATACCATCAGTTCAGCTAGTGGTGGTGGCTTGAGCCCGGAAGGTCGCGTGTCGAAACCTGTCCGGAAAAGGTCCAGGGCTTCTAGACGAACCCCTACCACCTTGCTCAATACCGACACCGCTAACTTCAGAGCCATGGTTCAGCAGTTTACTGGTGGTTCATTGGCTCCATTTCCTTCAACTGGTTCTTCTAGCTCTAGCTCTAGCTCTTACCCTATCGGTACTAATTTCAGTCTCGGGATCGGGAGTGGTCAACAATATGCTAACCCTAATGCAGTCATGGTTCCTAGACCAGGGTACAACATTTTACAAGTCCAGCAACAGCAACAGCTGCAGCATCAACAACAGCATCAATTCATGTTTCCAAAAAATGATGATGATCATCATCATGCCTATCTTCGGGGGATCGAAAGATCCACACTACCTCAGATGGATGCCTCCGGTGGTGCGGGTTTCCGTATGGACAGTGTTTCCTCATCTGTGCCTCCAATCAACAGGTCTTCTTCCTCCAGCCAGAATCTAAGCGAGGACAACTACATGTTATAATTAGACATAACGCATAAAGAGTGGTGGAGAGTTCGTTTCTGCATGACTTTGTGAAAGGAAAAGCATTGACCCAATGTAAATACAGTTTCCTCTCCATCTAGCATTTAGTAGGCTACTATTTAACACTCGTGTATCATTTTCAGTTTGTTCATGTTCGATGATCACACGTTATTTCAATATTTGGTTTATTAATATGCTGGTAATAATTCTCCAAATTAAACTTGTATTTTCACTTGGAGGGCTATATTTGAAATGTTCTCATAAAAAATTTAGCACCGGATCATAAATCGAAAAATTGGTTTCAACGTGTTTCAGCTCAATCTAGCATGTTTCACAATATGGATGATGGATCCCACTTGGTCAAGATGTTGGAACTTGAATGAACAAACTCAATTTTAGTTTATACAGTAGTACATTTTATTATCTTGTTTATTTAATTTTTGTTTTTTAAAGCTGGTGTGCTATACACGTTGTGAATTTCAAATATTCTGAATTGATGGGAGTGGGGAGTGGGTTGGGTAGATGGGCTGAATGTGGGCTACGTTTGGGCCCCCCCCAACCATCACTATCTGAAGAAAATTCTTCTTCTAGAATCTCTCTGTTATTTTGAATTGACCGTCTGTTATGGAGTATATTTTACTATTAAACGTTTTTACTATTAATCTAAGAATAAATCATTTTTTTAAGTTAATGTATTTTACGATAAATGTTTCTATAACAAAGCAAATAAATAAATAAGTGAATGCTTGCTACTGTAAGTCTGTGCAAGTAGGGGCTTGTTTGCAATCACTACCATTTCACATATGTGGAGAGGCTCATCCTTCTAAATGAACATGGGTAGAGGCTTTTTTATAAACACAAATGCAGCAACTCAGGTACATCAATCCAACACCTGAAAATTTTCAGTTTAACTTGTTTGCAAAATAAATCCTGCGTTTTCGACATCTACATTTTAAACTCTGAAATTCGAGTTATGGTATATTAACTGCATCTGAAACGAAGTAGATTTTGATCGAGCACAAGTCTGATTCTGCTAAATGCAAACTTTGGTGATCCTATTCAACTTTATAGATAACCTTCTGTCCTAAACGCTTATAACCTGATCCGCGTCGATTTCGCCTTGCTTCTTGGCATGCCTCAAATAGAAGGCTTTTATCCTCTCAAGACCATCTTCAAGAGCTGCCGGATCAACAGCAAAAGTAATGCGGAGCCAATTCTTGAGCCCTACTGCGGCCCCTGCAAGAGACAACAAACTATGAGCATCCCTAATTTAGTAACAACCATCAACACCTGCCCAGCAATGTCATGTTTTGACATCAAGTGTGCTTACATGATCCAACCAAAACTTCTTTAACATCTTTTCATGAATGTCCAAAACTTTGATAAAATTTGAAATAGCAAGTGTCTTTATTGTTGGGGATCTTCATTTTACAAACTGTATCCTTCCGTTCCAAATACGGCACAAGAGGTTTACTGTATTATATAGTCATACCTGGAAGCACGATTACAGACTCTTCTTTGGCTAACTTGATGCAAAAATCCATATCATCGTGTATGTCCTCCAAAAGTGACAGGTTGAGTTTCACCTGCAACAAACGTTCTCAAAATTTTGACCATCTTTTGATTTAGAACAATTACTTAGTATCAATCGTGATAACAGCTACATCTCCTTACCATGCAAGACATAGCTCCTTCTGGTTTCTGAGGGCAAGTTAGGCAAGGAATTTCCTCGAGTTTAGTGTGGAAGACATCCACAGCCTCTTTAAGTATGTCAATAGTATTAGAAAAGAAGCCATTTGTTGTTTTCTCAAGGATTTGTGGTAACGCTCCCTGAAAAATAGACCATGTTATGAACTTATTTCTTCATATTTCTTGTTCAACTTGTCAACAATACAAATAGGCTTCATAGAACTTTGACATTGATGGATTTAGGAGAACAATTAATCATATAAATATTACCGTAAAAAACTTGATTAAATCTAAATTATGCTAATCAGCTTCAATTCACAATTTTCTTTACAATCTTGACTTATACTTGATAATTTTAATAATAAGAAACAATTTTTTATGCATCCCAAATGAAACCAGACTACTTAGAATCACATGAAATTTAGGTTTAGTTGTTCTGAACTTAAAGAACAAAGACTCCAATTATTATTAGAAATCTGATATTTATACTAATGAAACAAATACTTAACAGGAAATGAGAACATAACATTGGAGCTAATCCAGAAGAACCATATACCTGAATGAAAGTTGGAGGTTCAGCGCTGATGCTAATATAGCTTTTGATAGATTCAACAAGCTAATCCAAAACGAAAATGAATGAATAAATTAGTGTCAGCATCATTGGGAACAATTCTTAAATGCAGTCAAACTGTCAAAATAGGACCCTGAAGCTTTATTTGAAGTATATATAATGGCATGGAAATTGATGTAAATTGCCTCCAGCAAGAGGTTTTTTGTGTACAGTATAAATCTGGGTGCATAAATAGAGGTATATTTGCTATATGAGAATCTATTGTGATTTTTTTCCATGTAGAAACTAATGTATGTTTGCTACTTAAAGCTGGTTTTGTGCAGAGTAGCATGACATATTGACAGACAGTAGGTAAATGTGGAAAAAGGATCACAATATTTTTTTACCAGAAGAAAAAGGTTGAGGTTTTCCGCATATAACTATTGTACAGAAATTGTGTTGTGTGTATTCAAGTGTTTAGCAAAGGTAGAGACTAAAAGGTACCCCGTATTTCTGCAAAATGGCATTTGGATCGTTTATCGCGATCCATCCGAGTCGCCACCCAGGAACAATCCATCTTTTTGATAGCGACCCTAGAGTAAGAACAGGTGTGACAGGTCCAAACACTCCTCCTGGCACAAATGGTTTACTCCCAAAACATAGGTGATTATAAACTTCATCTGCAATTACAAGAATCCCGAGCCTTTTTGCAGTCTCTGCAACCTTTTATATAAATGGATGATATCAAGACTAGGAAGAGATAAATCAGATTAAGAAACCAATCATCTCTACCAAACTTGTAAGTTATAAAATGGACATATTTAACCAATTTTTAGACATCAGTCCAACTCACCTGCTTTAGGTGTTCATGTGTGAAAACATTTCCACAGGGATTTCCAGGGTTGATGATAACTATAGCAACTGTATTACCATCTGCGAGTGCTTCCACACTGTCAAGGTCAACCTCCCAACCATTTTCAGGCAGAAGATTGAAGTGCCTAACCTCGATATTACTGAAGGCAGCACGAGCTTCATATACTGGATAACCTGGTCTTGGAATTAATATATTGGCACCAGGGCGAGCAAGAACTGATAAAATAACTTCAATTGCGTGATTAGCACCAACAGTGAGAAAAATATCCTCAGCAGATAATTTATAAGGGAGATTGATAGAAAGATGATCTGCAACAGACCTGTGTAATTTAAAAAATATGTTAACATTGCTTAGCTGAATATGTTTGAAATGATCTTAATAGAGTTTGCGTTGCTCCGTGTTCAACATAAAAGCTGTCCAAACCATGTAACAAGTTCCAAGAGCATAGCATATCTTTATATCTTTACAAGTATTTAGATCCAGAAAATGAATTCCAGCCCCCCCCCCCCCCTCCCCCAACACCTTCATTTTGAGTCTCATCATGCCATTTGCATACTACTTGTAATATTGTATGAAGTCCTCTGTGCACATAAATTCGTGATTTAATTGCAAAACATAATTTTGTAAATCAGTCCAAAGGCAATTCTGTCGGCCTATAGTGATTAATGGTGCAAGGAGTTTATGGATGATGAATGTGGGAAGGAAGAAAGTGACCAGCCCATTTTGCCTTCTACTTTTTGGTATATCCGAAGATCTATCCAGCTTAATAATTCAAAATTCAGTATTCTCCCTACTCCCTACATTATGTAATCTTTATGTAAATCAGTAAATGAGTAATTTATGCACAATGTAAATAAATGGGGCCAATTAGGCTCAATACCAAAAGTTTAAATTCTGAAAAAAAAAGGTGAAAAAACACTTCAATCTCCAGCCACTTAATAGTGATCTGATGATAGTGAGCACCAGGAAAAGATTAAAGAAACTGACCCCTTAAGAGCTAGGACTTCTTGTTACCGATGCTTGCACAAATTATATAGTTTTCTAGGTATAAGGGCAGGGAAGTAAGGTCTCCAACTATGAACTCATTATTCAGGAATTGGTAGGACAGGAGTTTTCGCCACTAGACTATCCCTAAATCCTCAATATGACATCCTTTTTACCAATCATGAAGTGTTTTCAGCATTACGAGTTGTATAAGAAACAATCGGGCATGAATCATCAAGAAGTGTTTCTCAACTAAAATTGAATGTCAGATTCGATCCTCAATCATAAAACAAAAAACTTATACTAAACACCATATTCTCTTAAAAATATTGTAAACTTCAAAATTTAAGGAATGAGAACAATTATTAACAAGCATTCAACAAATTATACAGAAACTCCATGAGGCAACATTATTACTCATTTAATCATATTTTCACTTATGGGCCATAAATCGAAAAACCGAAATCATTAATCCACGAAAACAGAGAGCCTTTTATCATGCACTTCAAGAAAACTCTACGAATGTACCACCCCCAATTCCCCATTAATCAGACTCCAATTCATAATGAAACCAATTTCATGACACATTAAAGAAATTGTGTGTGTTTGTGTGTGTGTGTGTGTGTTTTTACCTCCTGGCCATAGAAATGCCAGCAGCAGGGCCATAACAGTTAAATTTAGCAGAGCGAATGGCATCCACAAGAGAATCTTCAGCAACAGGTGTAGTTTTGAAGCAAGGAAATGAAGATGGATCACCATGGCCCAATGGAATAGTGGGCCTTCCATCATTTCTCAAATTCTCCATAACAGATGCAAGAACACCTCTCACTGTAAATTTTGAGGCCGCGTCCAAATCTTTGTTACCTCGAATACACCATTTTGTTATTCCACCTTTCATCTTTCTTCACTTCTTAATCTCCTCCTCGACAAGATTATATTCGATTTAATTTTTTGGGTACAAGAGAAATGAGGGTTTTGTTGGTTTAATCTTTTAAGTGCATGTTGAGATCTACTTATAGCACGTGGGGATCTTTCAGATTCCTAGTACAAATTACAAAAGCTGTTTTTCTTTGTTTGGCCTTATTTACGTATGAATCTTCATAATTTGAAATTTGTTATATTTAAAATAGTTTGTTATATTTGAAATAGTGTAAATGAAGTTTTTCTATAAAATGTGATGTTTTTTGAATTAGGAAGCAATTTGAACAAAGTAAGGAAAATATGAGAGTAGAAATTTTTACATTCTTGTGCTTATACTAAGAGGGGCGTATTCATTTGAGAATCTGGTGGATTTTAATGGATTCTCAAAATCAGCAGGTATTCATTTGGGATTTTAAATAATTTTTTAAAATCTGCAGGTATTCAATTCGGATTTCAAATAATCTTTCTAAATCTGTGGGTATTCAATTGAGATTTTAAAAAATCTTCTAAAATCTGTAGGTATTCAATCCAGATTTTAAACAATCAATCAAAATCTCAAGTTATTCAACTTTCCACTGATTTGCTAAAGTCATGGATTTTGAAACATTTTTGAGTGATTTTATACGTAAAATTATCAACGACAAATTTGTAGTTATTAGAGCATCTCCAATGTTATTAGGTAAATTGGTTAGCTAAAATAATATATAATAATTAGCTATATTATAGATGATGAAAAAGTGATTTTGCTCCAATGTTGTTAGCTATATTTGTTAGCTATATTTCAAAAACAATATTTTACTATTATAATTATTGGAGGGAGATGAGTTGGATATGAAAAAAGTGTAAAATATTAATATAAAATTGGAGGGAGATGATGTGGCCATTTATAGATAATGGTAGTGGATCAACAAATATAGAAGACCAAGTGAGATTATCTAAAAATTTTATTGCTAACAGATTATGGTTGGAGAAGGTAATTATGTATATGGATTACCTATATGAAGTGCCAACTAAGATTTAGCTAACAAGTTTGGTTGGGTTGGAGATGCTCTTAGGCAATATTTTGATGGATTTGTAAATTATAACATTTGTAATAAAAAAAATTAAAAAAAATAAAGTAAAAGATAGGTAAGGATACATTATGCAAGTATTTTAAAATGTTTTTATTTTCAGGAAAATATCATCTTGTAGATTGTGGATTTGCTAATCGTCGCCAATTTGTAGGTCCTTTTCGTAAGGTATGATACCATCTAAAAGATTTTAATGGTCAAGGTTGTCACTCAAGAAATGCAAATGAGCTATTTAATCTCCGTCATTCGTCATTGAGAAATGTGGTCGAGAGAATTTTTGGTATCTTCAAATCTCGATTTACGATATTTAAAGTTGCACCTCCATTTTCACTTCAAATACAAGCAGAGTTGGTACTAGCTTGTGCTGACCTCCACAATTTTCTTCGAAAAGAGTGTCGTTCTGATGAATTTCCAATCGAAATAGAAGATAATAACCTACCGACATGGAGGATGGTGGTAATGATGGATCAAAATTTTCAAATCAACAACAACAAAGGGCCGAAGCTAATACTTGAGGAGATAACATTGCTAATGTCATGTGGAATGATAGGCCTCGTACCGCAACAAATGAAGAAGATGGTGATGATCAATACGATGAGAACGAGGAACACATAAATGAGGAGGACTAGATGAATAAACATATTTTTTTATTTTGTTCTCGAATCTTTAGTTTTTTTTTTTGAAATATTATCACTCAATATTTTAAAACTTTCGGACTATATTAATTTTGGACTATTTATTTATATATAGTTATCATTAATTGATATATAGATATTCTAAAATAAAAAAATGAAAGAAATCAATCTCGTAGAATATGAGGGATTTTGTAATTCTACAAAAATCCATCAAAATCAATCCATCAAAATCTATAGGGAATTAAAATAATTTGTGTAGAGATTTTAAAGAATTCATGGATTTACACATTCCATTAAAATCCATGGATTATTAACAATCCACCAGATTCTCAAATGAATACACACCTCTAACAGTCTAACACTAACAGTGGGTTTCCTTCAATATTTAAATAATTATTATTTTTAATAATTATTCTATTTTATTTTAAATAATTATTATTTTAAATAATTATTTTATTTTATGTTATAATCATATTTTTAAATAATTATCACTTTTAATAATTATTTTAATTTATATAATTTATATAAATTTAATTAATGTCATGCATGACTTAAAATTTATATTATTAAATTTTAAATTAATATATTGTTGACGGAATTCGAATATTGAATATTTAGTAAAGTAAGTTAATCATATAAAATATTTAATCGTTGGATCTAACAATATTTATTTATTACTAAAAATCTAACGGTCATTATTCATTGTATATTAAATTTTATTATATATTTTATTAGTGATTGTAAGATATAATGTGATACTTGGGGTATATATTAATGATTGCAAGATTATGTTTTAAATTAAAAGATAACGTGTTTTAATTAAAAAAGAAATATTAAGAATTGTAATATACCATATTTTAGATGTTTATTATAAAGGGTAATATTTTCAATTAAAAGTATACATTTTTTAATTAAAAAAGATAGTCAACTAATTATCATTAATTACATTATTTTACAGTAGAATCTCGATAAATGAATAACCTCAACAAATGAATAATTTTTTCCGATCCCGACTTGGGCAAATGGGCTTAATGAATAACATCGCTAAATGCATTAACGGATAAAAAAAAAATAAGTCTCTATAGGCCCTATTTAAATATAAATGAATAATCACTATATTTCGAATAATATATATATATATATATATATATATATATAATACCTGAGTCTACCCAGGCATACAATTAGATCCAGTTAACCAATCAGAAAACTATGAATTATTTTAGGACCAATCAGAGCTCATTCCTAAATTTTAGACCAATTATATTATATTAAAAGCTTTCCTTATTTACCATTCTCATCCTATTATACTAACTATGGTTAGTTAACAAATCTAATTTAAATATAGTAACTTATTTAAAATATCCATATATTACATATTTTTTATTGTCAAAAAATAATTATAATAACGTATCCATATACCATATTTTTTATTATCAAAAAATAATTATAATAAATTAATATTTTAAATCAAAATCAATCAGGATTGTACAAATATATAATTTTAAACGATTTTCGCAATATTAAATTTTCCACACTTTTGATTTATAGTTAATTATAATAACACTATTATATTTTACGAATTAATTTTTATAAATATATATAAGAACCAATCAAAATTAACCAGAACAATTGGTAGCTAACTTATTAGTTATAGCCCAAGCCCCAAACAAGAAAATAAATGAGACCGTGTCACAAACCACTAATTAAACTAGGTTTCAAAAGAAAAATTAAAATTAAACCATGAGTTACTGAACCAAAAAAAATCGGTATTGCGTGCTATAATTATAACTAGCATAATAACCCGTGCGAGGCACGGATCATCTTCTAGCAATTGATATAAATTCTGTGTAGTTTTACGATTTAAGGATATTTCTGAATACAATTGTACCTTTTATGTTCATACATATTATAATATTACTGTTTTAATTTATGTATTATTTTATTTATGTATAGATCATATGAGCACTAAAAAGAGGATGTTTTGTAGCATATAAATATATTGTATATGTTATAACACAATTTCCTTTTAAACAATGATAAAAGGACATATCATTAATGTGAATAATACTCATCATACAATACTTTCCTGAAATAATTAGTACGCTCCTTAATATTTATTCCTTTAAATATCTCAAGATATAAGTCACTATATTTCCTTCTCTTCGAGTAAATTTCTTAATTAATTTATTTTCTTCGATAATATTGTCAACACGGCAAGATCTTCACTTACAGTATTCAGATTTTCAATAATCTAAAAGGAGTCACCTTTCAAAATAACATTTGTTAAATTCAAAAATCTAACAAACTGGAGGATTACAACAATTACCATAGCTTCACGATTTTTAGAAAATATTATCTCTTTAATTTCATTGAAAAATTACCAATGAAGTAGCCTCAAAGTTTTTTTCTTTCAGAAAGCAAGCTTTATCACAGTTAATTTTGTATGAAAAAGGTAGAAGTAGTCACCTGATTTGATTCGAAAATAAGTTTAAACTAATACAATTCTTGTCATAAACCTCAAAATATTGCTTTAAAATATCAATAGCTATACCCACAATATCCCTAGATTTTGAGATTTTTTCACGATTTTGATAATCTTTCTATCGTTAAAATAGTAAGAATAACAGTCAGAATCAAATTATTAAAAAATTTAGAATCATTCTATCGTTAAAATAATATGATTGCAGCTATAATAAAAAATATTCAAAAAATTTTATGTCTCACATACAAAATATAAGGAGTGGACATAGTTTATAAATAGTTTCATCAAACCACTCCTTTACCAAATTTTATGCGAATAATTTAGATGATATAACACAATTCGACTAATTCGCAAAATGTGTACAAAGTTTTGTTACATGAATTAAATATCTAACTAATTCAAATAAAGTATAAGAAAGAAAATACTATTATATAAAGATATAAAACATATTTCAATTAACATTATGCGTAATAAACATTTATTTAAGCAAAAGAAAGATTAATGTACATCACACATGATACCGTTATCAAAATTTGATATTAAAAATCTGTAAAATTGGTTGTATAGATAATCATATATGATATTAATTTTTGATAATAAAAAACAAAGTTTTATAAAAAAAATATAAAAATATAAGTCGTCATTAACATATTTACTCAAAAGTTAAATTAATAGTAAGAAATAGGAAAATGGAGAGACCGGATTTATGTAATACTACTCGAGAATCAAGTTTAAGTGTCAATTATACAAGGATGACATATTTGTTCGTATAGTAGTTATATTTTGAAATTCTCGGTACCACAAGAAATTATCTACGCAACGATGAAAGAGATTGAGGTGATGTATAATCAATATGCGAAAAAAAATTACATATTCTAAACTTTTATCTTTTTTGGCATACAATATGAAAAGACTCGAAATGTATAATGTAATTGTTCGATCCTAATATTTTGTCTAGTTGGATATTATGCAAAATCCCATATTCTAATATATCGACCTTTATTAAATTTGCTTTGGATTTTAATCCAATTTTATTTTTAATCCAAAAGTTAAATTGATAGCAAAAATAGGAAAAAAGGTGTGACCAGAGGTTTAACTATATGTTTTTTAGTTCAAACTCAAAAACATATTTAGCTCAATGGTTATAAGGATGAGTTTCTTTGAAGAGGACATGAGTTCAATTCCCCACATGAACATAATTGCTTATATTTTTTGTTTGAATAAGAGAGCAGTGGCAACTTCATGTAATTTTCTAATATTTAAGGGCAAAGTTGTACTTTCACAGGCGATTTATTGGCTCAAAATGCCCCTAAAATAACCTCATGTTCTCCTATTATATATAGAATGGATGGATGGATTCTACTTTCTTTCTTTTTGTTTTGTTTTGATAAGGAGTATAATTCTACTTTATTATTGTCATCCTTTATTCTACTTTATTATTTTAGATTTAATCACCTGTTTATATTTAGAATGTTCGTTATTCCCTTGATTGCGTAGGAGCACTAAAGTATAAGTTTGGGGGAAACCAGGAATTTCATGCTAGTTGTTGATAGTTGTTAATAATGGCTAGGCGTCAAATGGCTAGTAGCCGCTCATATTTTTATGAGTAGTCTAGGGTTGGATGAGAATACTCATTCAAGATCGCGTTGAAAAAAAAAAGTTATGTGAATGTGTAAATGCAAAATTGACTACGGGTGAGCTCTTTAATACTCGAGCAATTAAGTTCTAGGGGACTTTGTGCCTAGTGACCTAAGGCTTTTCCGGTCTGGGATCCACTAACCTAACGCTCGCTACATGGGCATTATTGTATAAGCCTTTAGGGGTCCATCCATTGCACGGTCAAATAAGCATGTGTGTTGTGTTATGTGCTACTGTTTGTTTAGTAATAAAGCATGAATTCCTGTCTAACTCAAATGAGGATGGAGGTGTGTCTAAGTTATGAAGTGTTTAGCGTTCATTCTATTTATAAACATGTGATTGTCTTGGCGAAGAGTGGGTATGATTTTGATCTAGTGTTAGGAGTATATCTGATGAGCATCGCACACACCCATGTTTTTGTTCATGTATTGTTAGTATACGAGGACTTAGTCGAGATCTTTTTGGATTTGGTTACATTCTTTGAGATATTTGCTTGTTGATTGGTTTTGGTTAGTTCGAGGGGATCGTTGCATTTTCATATTAGTTGCATTCATGCATTGCATTAGTTCGTATCGAGTCTGTTTATGCTTGAGGACAAGCATCGGTTTAAGTGTTGGCAGTGTGATAAATGGATTTTATATCCACTTAGAACGCTTCATTTCGGCTTAAATTGGTGACTTGGCCTCAAGTATGTCGTGTTTTTGTTTCGTTTTAGTGAGATTGTGCAGGGTTACTATCTTAAGGTTGGAGTATACAAATTACATATTTTATGGTGGAATTGAGTTCAAGAAGCAAGGATTGGCAAATTGCAAGAGAAACGAAGGCAAACGGAGGAAAAACGAAGCAAATCAGAAAAATCAGCATTCCGGCAGTTGGCAGGCGCGCAGCTGCGTAGGAAGGTACGCAGGTGCGCAGCTGCGCAGGAAGGCGCGCATGCGCGCGTGGCAACTGCGTGGTTGGGCACGCAGCTACGTGGTTGGGTGCGCAGGGGCGCAGGAGCTCGCTGGAACTTTCATGATTTCTACTTTAAATTGGATTTTTGGGACGTTTCTTGGAGGGAAAACTGATGGGGGCCCTATATAAACACACTTTATCATCATAAATCAAGGCCAACACCCTAGATAAAATGCAGAGAGAGCCAAATCTAGAGATTCAGACTTGGAAATGGATTCCCGGAAGGACGTGACAACATTCGGAGATCTAGATCTACTTTTGTATTCTTCTAAATTAGGCGATACTTTGGATTTTGGGATTTGTTTTCTTAACTCCAATACTCTAGTATTATTATTATTATTTAGATCTTGTTTAGTACCATGTTTTCATCAGATCCCATGGCGACGAGCGATTCGATTATGAACTAATCGTTGTCATGGGATTCTAACGGATTTATCTATGTAGTTTAGTAGTTTGATTGCTTAAAAGATTTGTGTGTGATGAATTCTTGATATCCTCGTATGGTTGTGCTTAATTTTTTTAGATGCGTAGCTAACATCTAAATTGTTTATCTTTATTGAAGAGACAGTGGATCTAAAGATTAGAACTTGCCATGCTAGCATAGGTTATGTATGTTTCGACATCATGATTTGTAGCGTAATTTTAACCATCTTATGCTGCCCTATGTGATCTTAATGGATAACTTGTTCTTAAACAGTTATGTTTTCAAATCTTATAGACATATAGGGTCTAAACATAATTGGTGTCTACCCATCTTCTATCTCTTTTATGGATGTATGAGTAGTTTGGTATTCGTATACTGACAGGTAACCTATACTTGTTTCGTGTTGTCTGATCAGATATCATAACCATAACATACTTTGATTAAAGGCATCAACTCTAAGCGAAGTATTTAATGAAGTTAGGATCCCATGTTTATTTTCTCATAAGTAATTCAGTTTTAAGCCGCGTTAGTTAATTAGATCTTAATATTGTTAAATTGCTTCTTAGTTAAATTAGATAATTAAAACTCAAATTTGATACTTGTCTTAGCAGTGAATAGAGATCATACATTGTTGCATAGGTGCATATTCTGTTTTATACCAGTCTCTGTGGGAACGAACTCAACTTTATTATATATTACTTGTGACCGCGTACACTTGCATGATTTTTAGCAAACAGCTACTTAGGAAATTAATTAGTGGGTTGAACCATGAGCCCAATTATTAAAAGCCCATTAGGAGCCCAAGAGGGGAGTGATATTTATTCAATAAAATGGTGATAAGAGGAAGTCATCTCCCTCATTCTAGTAAACAACGAACAAAAAAAAATAAAAGAGAGAACAAGACACCCTCTCTCTTTTCCACCATTAAAACCCACATCTTGAAAAGCTCATACACCCTTAGATTCTAACCTGATCTTACATGCAATAACATATTTGTGAAGCTAGTAACGAGCTCTTCGTGTTCATATAAAAAAATCGTGGTTTCGAGAAGTGTGATTAAAAGTCAAGTATTAGATTTTGGGTTTTCACTTAGAGGGTATGAGTTTATACCTTCAAAATAAAAAAAATCTTTTTACCATGTTTTATTGTTTATAAATGTTACGCTTGGATTTTTCGATGTGAAATTCTTGTTTTATAACTAGGCTTTTTAATTTAGTTGTGTAATATATATAATCATGTGTTTAATTGAATGATTGGAGAGTTGAAATTGATTGTTGGAATTGTGATTGGGGAGGGGAGTTTGTGTCGCATGGATGATCGGAGACCACCACCGCGTCGGCAACGGTGGCCGGCGGTGGTGGGTGTTCGTCAGAGTGCGGGTAGAGGGGGATCGAATGAGAGAGAAGAGAGGGGTTCGAGAGAGAGGGGAGGTGGAGAGAAAGGAGGAGAGGAGGGAGAGAGACGGGGGTGGACAGAGAGAGGCGAGCTGAGAGAGATTGAGTGAGAGAGATGGAGGAGGTTGAGCGGAGATCGAGAAAGAAAGGAGGCATAGAGATTGGAATCGGGAGAGAAGGAGAGAGATAGCGAAAGATATAGAGAGAAAGAGGTAGCGAGAGTTAGAGAGAGAGAGGGGGAGAGAGAGAGAGAGAGAGATAGGAAGAGAGAGAGATAAAGAACGGAGTGCTGGTGGGGGGAGAGGTGGTCACCGCCGGCGCCGCCGTGGCGTCCGGCCGGTGGCTGCCGAGTGGTGGTGGTGATGTAATTTATTTATATTTTAATTAGCCTTTTTAATTAATTGATTATTCTATATTAATGTTATAAAAATAGAATAAAATATGGGGTTGGTAAATAAAGAAATTAAGGGGATTAATAAGTTTGAGTAATTAGATTAAAATGGAGATATTCAAATTTCTTTTGAGTGAATAAAATAGGATTGATTTATAATAAAATTGGAATTTAGTGGAATTACTAAAATAAAGATTATTAAATTGGTTTTAAATTGCATAGAGAAAAGAAACATGGTTTATTTGGTTGAATATTTAAAATGAGAAGGAATTTAGAATTTGAGAGGAGTATGAACATAGAATTATTTTGATAAATTATTTTCGTAAAAATGGGAATAATGACTGCGGATTTAGGTTAAATAAAATGGATCCCTTGATTTTTGAGAATAAATAGAGACTAATAATATTAGCTCTCTAAAATGGAATTAAAATAAAGAGCTTTTAGGTGAATTATAGGGACTTATTGCGAGCTATCTAAAATTTAAGATACGAATTAAATAAAAATTAGGGAGTTAAAATGTAATAAAGATGAGCACTTGCACCTTTATATTTGAGGAATAAGATAGGGATTATTTTATTAGAGACTTAATTAAATTTGAGAATTTTAGATAATTAAAGAGGATTTTATTAATGCCCTTTTTAATTTCGAGATGTGATTTATAAGAGCTAATTTAATTTAGAAGTGCGAAATAATTAATTAATTGTTAGTGAGTAATTAGGAATAATTAGAGATTTTCTAAATAAGGATCCAATTGCGAATAAATAGAGCAAAGACTTCCCATATAATTGTAATTTATTTGAACAATGACGCTATGCACGATTTATTAAAAATTATTAGGAAAAGCGAATAGAGCCTCCATTTTAAATCTAATAATTCGAGAATGATACGTTAGTGAAATTTTAAGGTTTCGAGTATGTTTTAAATTTATATTTCGAGAATTACTTGATTATCAAGAACATGATTACCGAGTTATTTTGACATTTCGTGATTTGAATTCTTACCCGAGTACTAAAATTATTTTGATAAATAATTATATAATTCCTTTCTGAGACTTGAGACAATCGCTCGTGGGTAACGCTTTTATTATCCGGTAGAGTTTAACGTCGAGATAGAGGCAAGTTCATTCCTACCCTAACTCTCGGAAATTTCGTATTTTTGTTAATTCATTCATACTTATTTTCGAGCTATCAATTATGAGATTTATTTGTCGCTCCTTATAATGAAATAATTTCTTTTGAGCATTATTTTCTTGTTAAATATTATTTTACTGTTAAAATTAGTTTACTTGCGAATTATTTTACTATTTGCTCAGTACGACTCATTGTATTTTCATCAATCATGAGTATTATAAATATTCGAGTGGTACTATTTTAATAACCTATTATGATGCTAGCATACATACATATATGTTGTCTTTCGTTGATATCGCATGGTAGTCGTGATCGGGCGAAGTGCGGTGTCATAGGAGGACGGTATTCCCCGTCGGATAGTTGATTGCCCCACCGAGATACCGAGAGGTTGGAAGACCAGTTTATTCATTTCTCATGAGTCATCAGAGTTACACCAAATGAGTCTTTCGAGTATTATGTTATCGAGATGAGTCCTGGGTCAATGTCAGATTATTGATATCAGACTGTTCATAAATTTCGAGTATTTCTTTCGGCAAATTTTATTATATTTATATACCGAGTAAGGAGAGAACTTGCTGAGCACCATAGTTGCTCATTCTTGCTTTACAATATTTATTCAGCTGTCAAGAAAGAGAGTTTCAAGATGTCCAGTCAGGGATCCAAAGGAAAAGGGAAGGCGCAAGGCTATGCTCACAAGGACTTAGAATATCCAGCTGGAACGTTTATCTTTCTACCTTATGATCTTGTCTAAGATATTATTCAGAGATGTAATAAATCGTATTGTAATAATGTGTGAGACCGATCTTGGATCTGCGGAGTGGGACACCGATGCTCCGTTGTAATAAATATTTTGCTTTATTATTGAGCTAACGTGTGTTGCAGGATATCGAGATTCATGTGACGACCCGGGTCCCCGGAACAGGGCAGATTTGGGGGCGTCACAGGTTTGGTTTCAGAGCGTTAGTTATATTTTTAAGAATCGTACAAGCCTAGAATTATAATCCAGAGGAAAAGGGAAGGCTCAAGGCTATGCTGACAAGGACTAGAATATCCAGCTGGAATGTTTATCTTTCTACCTTATGATCTTGTGTAAGATATTATTCAGAGATGTAATAAATCGTATTGTAATAATGTGTGAGACCAATCCTGGATCTTCGGAGTGGGACACTTATGCTCCGTTGTAATAAATATTTTGCTTTATTGTTGAGCTAACGTGTGCTGCAGGATATCGAGACTGATGTGACGACCCGGGTCCCCGGAACAGGGCAAATTTGGGGGCGTCACAGGTTTGGTCTCAGAGCGTTAGTTATATTTTTAAGAATCGTACAAGCCTAGAAATATAACGCGACGTGAGAGTTTGAAGGTATATACAATATTGAGATTTTAGCACTAAGTGCTTTACACCTTATATATCTATATATGTAACTAGTCGGTTAGAACCTGTTGTGACTGGTATTCCTTGTACTTTTGTAGATGTCTACTTCAGGACCAGTTGGTTTCCGCTCAGTCAGAGACAAATCTCCTACACCTTACTCACATGGACCTCTAGATCCTAGCTCAGAGTCAGACAGTGACCCATCTGAGGAGTATATGCTCGTGGATGTGGACTCAGAGGATTCTTAAGTTCAGATATTCATACCTACTCCTCCACCTGTGATAGACCTAGTGCATTCTCCAGACCAGATTATAGAGGTAGCTAACTCACTGATACCAGTTATTGACCTAGAGACTCCTACTCCAGAGATTGAGCAGCCAGATCTGATTCCAGCTCCTACCATGACTCCAGAGACTACACTTCTGTTTACTCTGGAGATGTTCAGATATGAGACACCAGAGCCTATTACCTCAGAGCCGATTGATGAGAGCCATCTTTCACCTATCCGCACTGAGATCTTACCCTGTTTAACTGCTCCAGTTTCCAGAGTTGATACTCCTACCAGGGTATCAGCTTTTTTAAACGTGGTTACTACCCCTGTCCCAGTGTATGCTTCAGCTCCCACAGTCCCTACCATACATGACTACATGTTTCCACCTGTCAGTGTTACTCCTGCATGTGATACAGCTCCATCTGCACCCACTATCCCTGTTCCTGCTCCTGCCCAGACTACTGTGACTGCTACTACTGCTGCTATGCCACCTGTTCCTGCTGAGTGCTGAGTATGCTGGAGTGGCAGGAGAGATGGTCCCTTGGCACATTCACCATACCCTGTTTCAGCACTACCGCTGGTTGTGGTCTCGTTATGAGGAGATCTTTGCTACTAGGGATGGTATTCTCCGACTGTTGTCTGTTCCAGATCCTTTTGTTGTGCACCATGGAGAGAGTTTGCTAGTTAGAGATGTACCTATGGAGATAATGCATCAGATTTCTCTCACCATGTTGACTGGACTACAGACCGACCTTGCTACATTGCCATCATCCAGTACCGGGCAGATTGATCGGACCAGAGTTGCTACCATGATTTCCGATATCATAGAAGAGTTCCATAGGAGGGTTGGTGAGATGGTCACCCAGTGATGACTTGACTTGCTGCTGCTATTGACTTAGTATAGTCTTTTTGGTCTAGGGGATGACATATATGTATGCTTGCGCATTCCCATCTTTTGGTTAGTATGTATATGATAGCTAGTGGTGACCCGCATTTTTAGATGGCGTCGCGTTAGATCTCTCTGTATTAGGGTGCACATATTCTGCTGATCTATGTATTTGACTAGATGTAGTTGACTTATGCCCATCCTGTTGGGTAGTGACCTTTATTATCTCCACATACTAGCATGTCAGTTAGATATTTCCATGATGTACTTATTCCCAGCTATCGGGTTGTATTATATGATGGATCTCAGTATCAGGCATGGACTGTACCAGTATGGTACCATATTATTATTTCATATATTATGATCTGTTAGTAATATTGTTATCTCATTTTATCTGTTATAGATTTTTGTTACCTTAGAATATCATGTGATATTGTTTCCCCATGTTACCCCTGGATCAGTTAACAACTTCTTTTCAGAAACTATGACTTAAGATGAGTTTTAAAAAAAAAAGGGTTTTCGAAAACCGAGATTTAAACGATAATTGAGTTTTAGAAAAAGCTTTTTCTAAGAATCACCAGTAAAACCTGAAATATTTTCTTTTTACGAGTACCCTAAACTTTTTCTTTATAATAAGGAAAAAGAGTAATTGTTTTATAAAGAGACAAGAGAGAGAATCATGATTTTGAGTATGGTTTATTTTGAGAAACCAGAAATTTTGACCAGAGTAAATAATTACGAATGCCTTTCATAACTGTGCCAGCAATAATGTCATATAACTGTTTATCTGTGATATAACAGACCCTGTTGTTTTCACTCTTAATAGAAAAAGATGCCACCTAGAAGAGGAAGACCCCCAAGAAACCCTCGTCCTCAACCTGAAGTGAATCAAGACAATGAGGTTCCACCCCGGAACCCAGTTCCAAACCCAGAACCAATACCTGCCCCAAATCCAAATCAGAATAATGACCTTGTGAATCTACTCCTGAACTTTCTTCGTCAACACACCCAAAACCCTCAGCCTCAACAGAACAGAAATCCAGTAGGAGGAAATCCACCTCCAGCTCAACTGACCCAAGCTACAGTGACTTTCAAATCGTTCAAATCCTTGAATCCACATGAGTTTAAAGGTACCACTAACCCAGTGGAGGCTAGGATTTGGTTACGAGAAATAGAGAAGACTTTTGAGATTGTGGGAGTGGAAGAAGATAAGAAGACATTGTTTACAGCGTATATGTTAAAAGGTGAAGCTAACTACTAGTGGGAAGCAAAGAGAACTTTGGAGGGTAATGCGGTTATTCCATAGACCAAATTTACAACGTTGTTTTTAGAAAGGTATTTTCCTAAGTATCTGGAGAATCAGATGGAAATTAAGTTTTTAGAATTCAAGCAAGGAACGATGACTGTCGCAGACTACGAACCTAAGTTTACAGAACTCTCAAGATTCGTACCTTATCATGTGGACACCGAGGAAAAGAGATCTAAGTATTTTCAACAAGGACTGAAGCCTTGGATACAGAATCGAGTCGCTGTGTTTGAGATCACCAATTATGCAACCTTAGTTCAGAAAGCGGCAATAGTGGAAAGTGGAAGTGAATTATACCCGAAGGTTAGAGATGGTAAGAAGAGGAAGTTTCAGAGTAGTGGAAACAGTTTTGTGAAGAGGCCTGATAACCGAGGTGACAAGAAACCTTTTGTGAAGAGGGAGGACTGAAGCACTGATACCAGAAGGATTGGGAATCATGACACCAGAGGCAACAATCAGAGGTTCAAACCTCCGCAGACAGTTAACATGATGCAAGGAAGACCACCTCTGCTAGAATGCAAGACTTGTGGGAAGAAACACCCCGGACCCTGTCATCAAGCTAGCATGAATTGTTACAACTGTGGACAGAAGGGTCATTATGCAAGGATACATCTATCAATGCTCCAGCTGCTTTCATGGATTTAATGAATCATGTGTTCAAGAGATACTTGGATAAGTTCGTGATTGTATTTATTGATGACATCCTCATATACTCGAAGTCTCCTAAGGAACATGCTGAACACCTCCGTTTGGTTCTAGAAGTCCTGAGAAAGGAAAAGTTGTATGCAAAATTTTCAAAATGCGAATTTTGGCTTAAAGAAGTTCAATTTTTAGGGCATATTGTGGGCGGTGAAGGAATTTCTGTAGACCCCGCTAAGATAGAAGCCGTAGCAAATTGGGAGAGGCCCAAGACTCCAACAAAGGTCAGAAGTTTCCTTGGATTGGCTGGATATTATCGTAGGTTTGTGCAGGGCCGTTCCATAATAAACGGAGGCCTAGGGCGAAATAAAAAAAATGGGCCCTTATTTTTTTCCTTCCCGAAAACAAACATACTAATAAAAATTATGATTCAAGTAAATTTTAAATATAAACCATACCATTTAAACATCAAAGTACTAACAATAGTTTCAATACCAACATGCCATACACAAGTGATGAATCATGAAAAACAACTTCGTCGAGCACTTCTTGATGCAAAATCATTGATTATGGCATCACCATCAATATTCTCCAACATATCTCTCTCCATGCATATAATTGCGAGACCATTTAATCTTTCTTGTGACATCGATGAACGCAAATAGTTTTTCAACAATTTCAACTTGGAAAAACTTCTTTCGGCTGATGCTACACTCACGGGTATAGATAATAAGATTCGATAAGCAATAGAAACATTCGGAAGACAATCAAGAGATTTGACAAATTCAAGAATCTCAAGAGCGGATGTCAGATTATCCGGAATGTAAACTTGCAATACCTCTACTTCTTGTACCAAGACATCTAGCTCAAAATCTGACAACCCGTTATGAGAAAAAGTAGTTACGAGATTACTACAACATTGTTTGACTTGATCATGCTCCAAAGACCTTAAAGTTGGTGGATCAAATAAAAACCCAAAAATACCTTTAAATGTTTGTAATTGTTCAAAGCGGCTCCTTAGTGAATTAATTGCAATATCCACCAATCGCACAAAAAAATCAATTCTAAAAGACTCTTCAACTGATCTTACTTCTTCATTGGCATCATTTTCATCAAATTGTTTTTTTCTAATGACACGACGCTTTATAGGAAAAGTAGGCTCAATATCCATATCAAATGCAATTTCTTTGGCAACATTCATGCTAGAGACAAACCCTTATTCTCTATACTTTTCAAAGAATGTCATCACACTTTCTATTTGTTTCATGGTAGCACCAATGCACATTGATTTAGATTGTAACTTTTTACTCACCATGTTAATGGAAAATAAAATGTCATACCATATAACCATACCAAGTAGGAACTCAAAGCTCTCAAGTAGCCCAATCAAACTTTCAGCTTCACTAACTGACTTTGGATCATTAGAAGATTCTTTTAATTCCAACAAAGACAACCTAATTTGAGGAGCTTGAAATCTAATTGCCTTCACACTTTTTATACGACTTTCCTAACGAGTATTACACAAAGATTTCACAGTTAAACCCGGAACATTGTCAAGCAAAACCTTCCATCTTTTAGGAGAACTTGAAAATAATGCATATATCCGTTGCACAACTCCAAAAAATGAAATAGCTTTAACACAAGAATTAGCCGCATCACAAAGAGTAAGATTAAGACTATGACAAGCACATGGCATATATAAAGCTCTTGGGTTTACATCAAGTAACCGTTTTTGAACCCCTTGGTGTTTTCCTTTCATATTAGAGCCATTGTCATAACCTTGACCTCTAATATCATCAACATTAAGATCAAAAGACTTTAGCGCATTTAGCAACTCATCAAATAGCCCTAATCCGGATGTGTCATCTACCTTTAAGAACTCAAGAAAGAACTCTTCTATTTTTATTTTGTTACTTGACATGTTCACACATCTCACAATTAGAGTCATTTGTTCTTGATGACTTATATCCGGGGTGCAATCAAGAATAACCGAGAAATATTTAGCCTCTTTAACAACACTTATGATAGAATTCCTCACACTATGAGCCAAGAGAGAAATCAACTCATTTTGTATTTTGGATCCAAGATAATGATGATGTATCTCATGATTTTGGATTCTTCTAACATGATCTTGCATTACCAAATCAAATTCCGCAATCATCTCAATTAATCCCAAAAAATTACCATTACTTTCTTGGTAAAGTTTCTCATTAGACCCTCTAAAAGCCAAATTATTTTTAGCAAGACATTTCACAACCGAAACTATTCTTATCAACACTTGTTTCCAATGCTCTTTCTCCTTTGATATTTCTTTTTGGAGATCTTTATCAATAGTTTGATTTTTGTTCAATCTCACTCTTAGTTCATTCCAATTATTCATGTTTGTGATATGTTCTACACTATTTTCATATTGTTTGAGCCTTTCACCAAGATGTTTCCAATCTTTCAATCCATCATTGGCTAATGTACTTTTCATGGGATGAGATTTGAATAACTTACAACAAAAGCAATAGACCTTATCCACGGGTCTACAATAAATCAACCATTTTCTATCAACAACCTCCCCATTACTCAATCTTCTAGAATAAAAAGCATATGAAAAATGTCTTGAAGTATCATCCAATGGAAATGTAAGATTCAATTCCCTTTGAGGCCCCTTTTCAACTACAATGTCCCTTTCTTTGTTGCTTAAATTTTCCCAATTTCTAGGATCATAAATATCCTTAAAAGGAGGACTTGGCTCATCTTCAACCCTCACATTTTCAATATTAGACAAATTGGGCACATGGTCATCCTCATTTAAAATCTCATTTTCTACATTTAAATCCTCTAAATTTTCATTACCTACTTTCAAATCCTCCAAATTTTCATTCGCTTTTTGTTTCGAAGTATCTACCTTTTTTATAACAAAATTCTCAATAGCTCCTCTTTGTGACTCTACTAACTCATTTGCTCGTTTTCTTTTTTTCCTCTTTTCATTTCCGGATAGATGTTTTTTAGGTAACATTGTACTCCACAATAATAAAACAACTATTTGAGGCAAAGGAAGAATAACACCTTGAATGATATTGTTCAAAATCCAAACTCCAAAACACCCAAAATTCTGAAATCCCAAGTATGATGATTGCTTGGCCCCTGATTGCTTAAGTCTTGATAATTACCCCTGTTAAATGAAAATAGAAAGCAAATTAAGACAAGAAAAGCCTAAAATTGAACAAGATTACATATTACATATATGATATATATATATATATATATATAATAGTATTATAATAATAGGGAATTAGGGATGAGGGCGTTTACCTCTAAACTTAAAGAAGAAGACACAAGTGGTGGTCAATGTCTCTCTCGCGTGTATTCTAAAACAAGTAAAACTGGAAGGAAGCAAGTAAAACTTATGTATACTAAAACTAATATAAAACTGATGTATATACTAAAACTAATATAAAGGCCTTAGATGTATACTAACACTACTACAGGGTTTTTAAAATTTTTGGGCCCCCAAACTTTTTTGGCCCAGGGCAGGTGACCTGGATGCCCTCCCCTCTAGCACGACCCTGGGTTTGTGAAGGACTTCTCAAAGATAGCTACGCCACTGAATCGACTTACCAGAAAGAGTGAAAGTTTGAGTGGACCTCCAAATGTGAAGATAACTTTTAGGAATTGAAGAAGAGACTGACTATTGCCCCAGTTTTGACATTACCTAATGAGAAAGGCGATTTCGTGATCTTCAGCGATGCTTCTCACAAAGGTTTAGGATGCGTACTGATGCAACATGGGAAAGTAATAGCTTATGCCTCTCGATAATTGAACGAATACGAGTCCTGGTACCCTACTCACGATTTGGAACTTGCGGCTATTATTTTTGCACTCAAGATTTGGAGACATTACCTTTATGGAGAGAAATGCGAGATTTACACAGATCAAAAGAGCTTAAAGTATATATTCACGCAGAAGGAATTGAACATGAGACGGAGAAGATGGTTGGAATTGATCAAAGACTACGACTGCTCGATAAACTATCACCCAGGAAAGGCTAATGTGGTAGCTGATGCTTTAAGTAGAAAGGAATGACTCAACCTGTTGACGACCTCGGGAGAATTAATCAAGGAATTCGAGAAAATAGAGTTAGTGGTCAAGGACCCAGTCCAAAATAATGAAAGAGTTTATAACATTCATTTTCAACCAGAGTTACTCGAGAAGATTCGCCGCTATCAGAAACAAGTAATGGAAAAAGAAGATCTGAGTTGACAGGAGAAGAGTTTTTGAGTTCAAAAGATGATAAGGGAATTAAACGATTTGCTTCGAGAATCTGGGTTCCTAACGTTATAGAATTGAAAGAAGAAATCATGAGCGAAGCGCATAACTCGAGATATTCCATTCACCCAGGGAGCACAAAAATGTATCAAGACATCAAGCAGAATTATTGGTGGCCCAACACGAAGAGAGAGATTGCAGAATGGGTAAGCAAGTGTTTGACCTGTCAGAGAGTGAAAGCCGAACATCAACGACCCAGTGGATTACTTCAATCATTAGAGATTCCAGAATGGAAATGGGAACACATCACAATGGACTTTATAGTAGGTTTACCTCAAACCAGAGCAAATTATGATGCTATTTGGGTTATAGTTGACAGACTTACGAAGTCCACGCATTTTCTTCCGATTAGTGAAAGGTATTCAGTAGAAAGACTAGTGGGTTTGTATTTGAAGGAAGTGGTAGTTCGTCATGGAGTGCCTGTGTCAATAGTGTCAGATAGAGATACCCAGCTAAATTTAATTACAGCCTATCATCTGCAGACAGACGGACAGAGTGAAAGGATGATTCAGACAATAGAAGATATGTTACGAGCTTGCGCCTTAGATTTCAAGGGAAGTTGGGATGATCATCTGCCGTTAGTTGAGTTTGCATACAATAATAGTTATCACTCCAGTACTGGCATGGCCCCGTATGAAGCTTTATATGGAAGAAAGTGCAGATCTCCACTATGTTGGGATGAAGTTGGTGAACGAAGAATACTAGGGCCAGAAATAGTTCATCAGACTAAGCAATCCATAGAAAAGATTCGAAAGAGATTAGTTGCTGCTCAAGACCGTCAGCGAAAATATGTAAATCTGAAGAGAAAAGATAAGTCTTTTGAGATAGGAGATAAAGTGTTGTTGAAAGTTTCCCCGTGGAAAGGGGTGATGAGATTCGGGAAGAAAGGAAAACTGAGTCCTAGGTATATTGGACATTTTGAGATTCTTAAGAAGCTTGGAGCCGTGTCATACCAATTAGCCTTACCGCCAGATCTCCAGCACATTCACGATGTATTCCACGTATCAATATTGAGAGCTTATTATCCTGACCATCGACACATTTTGGAATATGAACCCATGGATGTCAAAGCTGACCTGACCTACGTGGAGCAACCAGTGGAGGTTGTGGACTATAAAGTGCATGAGTTGCGAAATAAGAAAATAAATTTAGTAAAAGTGATTTGGAGGAATCGAAAAATCGAGTAAGCCACTTGGGAACTTGAGAATGAAATGCGTAGTAAATACCCTGAGTTGTTTAGCTAAGAATGTGGATCTCGAGGACGGAATCCTTTGAAGGGGGGAGACTGTAATAACCGCGAATTTTCTTAATAATTTTATGTCGAGCCTCTCCGAATAAATTTTCGGTCGATCTTGTTAATTTTTTGAATGCGTATAAATAATTATTTAGTGTGATGCTGCATAATTTTTATAATTTAGATGTATTATTTTATTATTAATATTATTAATATTATTGCTATCAATTCTTTTTATTATTATTTATTTATGTCGCAACTAGAATTATGATTAGAATTTTAGAAATTGTTGCAATTATATATTCTACAAATGTTATTAGGAATAAAGTTTGCTACTTATGAAATAAATTAGTGGGTTGAATCATGAGCCCAATTATTAAAAGCCCATTAGGAGCCCAAGAGGGGAGTGATATTTATTCAATAAAATGGTGATAAGAGGAAGTCATCTCCCTCATTCTAGTAAACACCGAACAAAAAAAAAGAGAGAACAAGACACCCTCTCTCTTTTCCACCATTAAAACCCACATCTTGAAAAACTCATACACCCTTGTTTTCACCTATAAAAAAATCATGGTTTCGAGAAGTGTGATTAAAAGTCAAGTATTAGACTTTGGGTTTTCACTTAGAGGGTATGAGTTTATAACTTCAAAACAAAAAATCTCTTTATCATGTTTTATTGTTTATAAATGTTATGCTTGGATTTTTGGATGTGAAATTCTTGTTTTATAATTATGCTTTTTAATTTAGTTGTGTATTATATATAATCATGTGTTTAATTGAATGTTTGGAGAGTTGAAATTGATTGTTGGAATTGTGATTGGGGAGGGGAGTTTGTGTCGCATGGATGATCAGAGACCACCACCGCGTCGGCGACGATGGCCGGCGGTGGTGGGTGTTCATCGGAGTGCGGGTAGAGGGGGATCGAACGAGAGAGAAGAGAGAGGCTCGAGAGAGATGGGATGTGGAGAGAAAGGATGAGATGAGGGAGAGAGACGGGGGTGGACAGAGAGAGGCGAGCTGAGAGAGATTGAGTGAGAGAGATGGAGGAGGTCGAGCAGAGATCGAGAAAGAGAGGAGGCAGAGACATTGGGATCGGGAGAGAAGGAGAGATATAGCGAGAGGTATAGAGAGAAAGAGGTAGCGAGAGTTAGAGAGAGAGAGAGAGAGAGAGATATAGGGAGAGAGAGATAGAGAACAGAGTGCTGGTGGGGGGAGAGGTGGTCACCGTCGGCGCCGCCGTGGCGTCCGGCCGGTGGCTGCCGAGTGGTGGTGGTGATGTAATTTATTTATATTTTAAATTGCCTTTTTAATTAATTGATTATTCTATATTAATGTTATAAAAATAGAATAAAATATGGGGTTATAAAATAAAGAAATTAGGGGGATTAATAAGTTTGAGTAATTAGATTAAAATGGGGATATTCAAATTTCTTTTGAGTGAATAAAATAGGATTGATTTATAATAAAATTGGAATTTACTGGAATTACTAAAATAAAGACTATTAAATTGGTTTTAAATTGCATAGAGAAAAGAAACATGGTTTATTTGGTTGAATATTTAAAATGAGAAGGAATTTAGAATTTGAGAGGAGTATGAACATATAATTATTTTGATAAATTATTTTCATAAAAATGGGAATAATGATTACGGATTTAGATTAAATAAAATGGATCCCTTGATTTTTGAGAATAAATAGAGACTAATAATATTAGCTCTATAAAATGGAATTAAAATAAAGAGCTTTTTGGTGAATTATAGGGACTTATTGCGAGCTATCTAAAATTTAAGATACGAATTAAATAAAAATTATGGAGTTAAAATGTAATAAAGATGAGCACTTGCACCATTATATTTGAGGAATAAGATAGGGATTATTTTATTAGAGACTTAATTAAATTTGAGAATTTATATAATTAAAGAGGATTTTATAAATGCCCTTTTTAATTTCGAGATGTGATTTATAAGAGCTAATTTAATTTAGAAGTGCGAAATAATTAATTAATTGTTAGTGAGTAATTAGGAATAATTAGAGATTTTCTGAATAAGGATCCAATTGCGAATAAATAGAGCAAAGACTTCCCATATAATTGTAATTTATTTGAACAATGACGCTATGCACGATTTATTAAAAATTTATAGGAAAAGCGAATAGAGCCTCCATTTTAAATCTAATAATTCGAGAATGATACGTTAGTGAAATTTTAAGGTTTCGAGTATGTTTTAAATTTATATTTCGAGAATTACTTGATTATCAGGAAAATGATTACCGAGTTATTTTGACATTTCGTGATTTGAATTCTTACCCGAGTACTAAACTTATTTTGATAAATAATTATAGAATTCCTTTCTGAGACTTGAGACAATCGCTCGTGGGTAACGCTTTTATTATCCGGTAGAGTTTAACGTCGAGACAAAGGCAAGTTCATTCCTACCCTACCTCTCGAAAATTTCGTATTTTTGTTAATTCATTCATACTTATTTTCGAGCTATCAATTATGAGATTTATTTGTTGCTCCTTATGATGCAATAATTTCTTTTGAGCATTATTTTCTCGTTAAATATTAGTTTACTTGTGAATTGTATCCCCTATAAGCGTAGAAGCAATTTCGTTGCTATCGGGTCGATCTCATTAACTCGAGACGACTATTTATTTTGATTTAGTGGAACTAGTCTCATTAGTCCGAGATAGTAAAATTCATTCTTTTCAGTTGAGTTTATTGTACAATTTCGACAATATTTATTGAATATCTTTTAGTTGATTCATCTTTCGAACCAACAAATAATAGTTATAAAATTTAGGATCGTTAGGGTTTTACTCGTTGATCAAGTGAAAAACATTCTATTTAAACGTTCATCAATCATGAGTATTATAAATTGTTAACTCCAATAACTTGTAGAAGGGGGGGGGGGGGTTGAATACAAGTTATATAATCGTATCTGATTTTTGCTTTATTAGATGAACAAGAACAAACGAATGAATCAAACTTTGTTTGTATTAAAATAAATCAGATACAAACTCTACCAAAGGTGTACAATACCTTTAGCAGCTGCTGACAATACAAATCTCTCTCTCTGTTTGTTTCTAACTCTCGAATACAAACCTTATACAGAGCTTCACACGATATGCACTCTATAATTCTCAATTCCGTTCTTCGCTCTTTTTACAATAATATAGAGAGAGTATTTATAATGTTACATATCAACTAATAACAGAATTATAATCTATCTATGACAATGTTCTGCCGTCCAGTTGATAGTTTCCATTAATAGAGAATTCGTTTCCTTCACGATATCTTCTTGCTTGTTTTTCAAAACAATGATCCTGTTTTATAGCACTTGCCAGTTTCTGTAGCATCCATAATGACATCATCAGTAACACGACTGATATTAGGATTTCTCATTGCATCAGGATCTGATCATCCATCAGTATTTGATCAGGATCTGACTTGCTGTATCAGGATCTGCTCTTAGTTCCTGAAATGTAGTCTCTGACGCACTGTTCCTGACTAACCTCCAGAGATTACTGTCTAACATATATATCCTATACAAAGTGCTAAATCCTTTATAAGATCAGGATATACAAGAAGTATTAGCAAAATTCTATTCTTAACATCACAACTCATGAATTATTCCTAACAATCTCCCCCTATTTATGCTTTAGAATCTGAAGCATAAATCTAAGTTTTAGATGTCAAAACATATAACAATACAACCAGAATAGAATTTATGAATTTAAAATCATGAAGTTAAGTGCCTCCTTATTCAGATGTAGACATGTATCTAGTACCTAGAAGAAAGAATTCAACTATTTGATGCTTCTTTTCATTTACCACTTAATTCCATGATAAAATTTACCAACTCTGTCACCCTTGGTTCTGCTCCCAGTCTGTTTATCTCCCCCAGTCTGTTGTTGTTGTTTCTGAATTGTCTTTATCTCCCCCTTTTTGACATCAGCAACATTAATACCAAGAGATTCAGTAACAGAACAAATGAGATTCATCAAAACTGCTTGATTGTCCAGAATAGTGACTTGGTTATTTTCAAGAATTTGAAGTCTCTATTGAATATCACTTTGAGATTTCTGAATGTTTCGAAGAATTTCAGAATTGACTTCAATGTTGGAAGTGCTTGTTGTATCTTCAGATTCAGATGCAGAAAGAATTTTATCTTCAAGTCTTGTAGAAGAAGTTGCCTGTTTAGAATGATATTCAAGTAATAATACTTGAGTAGAAGTACAAACATCTTCATCCTTCTGATCTGGAGCTGAAGTATGATCATCCTGTCCTTCACCAGTATTCAGTGTACTAACATCTACAAATCCTGACTCCTCCTTAGATTGATCAGACACTGTTGATGTCTCAAATCTAGCTGATATTGGAAGTACAAACAAAGGAATACTAGGATCATTAGGAATATCTTCTGGTACTGGTTGAGTAGAAGTTTGTCTTAGCCTTTCACCTCTTCTGTTGATGATTCTTGCAAGCCTTTCTTTCTGTTTCTGATCTTTAACTTCTGGCTTTGCATTGTGATGTGCTAAGTCATGCTTCTAATACATCTTGATAAAATAATAAGTACCAGCATCCATACCAAGATTTTCAGACCAAGATTCAGGAAAAACCTGATCCTAGAAATCAAACGATGGTGGTTTCCTAATTTTCTCTCCCTCACTATGGAGTTGATCATCCATACCCTCATTCTCACTTTGACTATCTAAAGTCAACACTCTTTCTACCTCTCCTTTTGCCTGGTCAGGAGCCAGCCTCTCTGTGTATGGATCTCTGTCCATCTTTTCAAGTGTAGCACTCAAATTTGGATAAGTGCTCTCATGACCTACAGAAAAATAGGGGTTAGAAGAAGTTTTTATACCTGAACTCACATGGAGAGAGGGTTCCTCATATGGCATGGGGCTTGAGGTTTTCTCCAAGGAGTGAGCTGCTATAGTCTCTGAACCCTTACAAACATCTACTTTCTTTCCAGAAACTATAGGCTCCAGTATACCACTTTCAGGTTTTACACTAGACTCTGATGTCTTCAGTAATACTTCATTAGACACCATAGCTAGTATGTCACCATCTTTAAGTGTTGGTTGCTGAGACACACCCTCAAGGTGGATAGACTCTGAAAGAACAATATTGGTTTGATCTTCAGAAAAATCAATCAAAGTCATTCCTTCCATATCATATGGTTTCTCACTTGCAATTTCAGTCATCACAAAAGACCTTTCAGCATCATCAATCACAGTTCCTGAGTCATCCAACCTCTGACTAGATGGATCTTGTGTTGCAATGACTGTGATCTGATCTATCCTACTATTCATCACTGGTACAATAGTATCTTCTATTGACTGCTTCCCTCTATCAACTACCTCCTCTTGTTCACCTTGAGCTGAAGCATCTTCAACAATGACATCCTTGTCAAATAGATATGCATGAAGTGATTGAAGTGCAACATGCTTAGGAAGTCCAAATTTCTTGTGCAATTCCTTTCTGACTGATACATAGAAGTATGTCTTCATTAAATCAAGCCTTTGATGTAACAGTCCATATTCTTCAGGAAATGAAAGTTTGGGAACTCTTTCAATCAGAAAATCTAGAACAGGCCTGGAAAGCTTTACTTTCAGAGAAATAATTTCCATAGCCAGTCTGTATGTCAATTTAGTTTCCCATGAAGAATCAAGATCCAGATCTCTCTTGTCAGATACTGACGTGGATATCGCATTATTTGTAGAGACCTGCATAATGTTAGTTGGACTAGACACTGTGTGTGTAGGTGACAAATGAATCTTTCTCCTTGTTCCCCTAGTATAGTGAGCAACAGATTTGTCTTGAGAAGACTCAAGAGGTGTAGACACAGAAGTGATCTTGGGATGAGATCTTTTTTCAATAGACACAGTCTTTTGAGAGACAGTATCCAGTAACTGTTTTCCCTTTTTAAGAACTACAGTCTTTTGGGAGACTGCAGCCTGGCTGTGACTAGGTGTTCCATCTCTTTGTCCTAGCTTAGAAAGTTGAATTGCAGCTTTCAATTCTGCTCTCTTAGCAAGAGATATATTATCATCATCTTCACTAGAACTGCTACTTGAAATGACAAATCTTCTCTTCCTTACAACTGATGTCTTTTGAGAAACACCAGAGGTTGGCTTCTTTGAAACAATAGGCTGTGGATCAAAGTTTGGTTCTAGAATGGTTTCAGAGACTGTAATGTTTTTGGCTACTTGGGTAGACACAGGGGGGTTCTCCTCCAATTGAGATTCCTGAGTCATTTCACCACCAAAGAAAGAAGAATTATAGATAGTAGGAAGATGAGTTCTTAGAAGTACCTGAACATGATTTGGATAGTGTAATGCAGGTATTTCATTTAGATACTTTTCATTGTCCTTCTTTGTAATGTCAGAGAAAATTCTCTTTTGCTGTACATAAGAAGAAACAAAATATTCTATACCAAATCTAACTTCAACATCAGGAATGAAATGGTTAATAAACAGTTGCATGAATCTGTGATAATAAACCATATTCCTGTCATGATCTCTTGACCCAAGTTTAATACACATCTGATTTAAGATAATGTGACCAAAATTAATTACTCTGTTATAAAGCAAGGCATATGCAATATGTGATGTAACAGCAGTAATTTGTTGAAAGGAACTACATTTACCAGTAAAACATTTAGCAATTTGATCAAAGAAGAAAGACCATTCTTTCCTAAGAAAAGATCTATTTAACTGGCTCATGTTATCTAGAGGTCCATTATAACCTAATTTAGATAACATAGTTCTAACATTATCATCAGATTGTACATTCTCAAAATTCGTACTAACAGGTAAGCGAAGTACTGAATTAACAACAGATTCAGTAAGATCAAATGAGTCTTGTCCTAAGTGTAGAACAATCTTACCTGATTGACTCTGAGTAGAATCAATTACCTCAGCATTCTCCCAAGCTTGTGAAACAGCTACTTGATTAATTTGTGGAGATGCTGTCAAGGCATAGCTTAATGGTCCTTTGGTCATAAAGTCCATTATCGGGTGAAAATCAGTTGACACCCCTTCCTTGTTGGTGATAGCTGCAACATGATTGTTCATCATAAAATCAAAGTCACCAAACTTGAAAGCTACTGATTTGGGTAGTCTTCTTTGAGTTGCCATTTTGATCTGAAAAGAACTTAAGAAATCTTTGAAATTGATTAATGATTTTGAGAACTCGAAAGTGTTTTTGCTTTAGAGAATGAAATTAGAGAAAGCAATTACATGATTAGAGTGTCAAAATAATTATATTTCAAAAATCCTTCAGACCCATTATCCCATGTTGACACGTAGGTTGACAGGTGTCAGTCCCTGAAAAATGCAATTACCTACGACTTTTGGAAAATAAAATCCAAAAATAATTTCAAGTAAATAAATCAAGGTAAAATCAAGATTAAAAATCAATACTGATCAGCTTCCTTTTCCTGACGTGATCTTCTCATCAGGATAATCACACAATTCAATGTGATTTCTGAATAAAAAGAAATAATAATCCTGATGTGAACACACTTGTATTCCTGATCAATATCATCCTTATTCCAGAGACTAAATGAAGTTTCCACATGGCATTTTCTTTTACCTGTAAAATAAAATCTGAACAAAATCAATTGGTTAAATTCGTTCAATATTTCTTGAAAATACAAGAAATACAGTCACACATAATTATGACTGACTGCATTGATATCTCCCAAATGACTGTTCAGCTTCCCACGTCTTTCTATAAAAGAAACCGACGTCTTATGCCATTCTCCAAAACCTTTTCATTCTTTTCTCTTTCCATCATGACTTCCAACCCAAATCTTCATATGAACCCTAGATTTTGGTTCATTACCACTGAGAAGTTCTTTACTCTTGATGATCAGGAGCAAGTAAACTATCTCTTAGAAGAGATGACTTTTCTCATTGAGTCAGATATGGTTGGTCTTAACCCAGATAATTTCCACGAATCTCCTCTAAAACATCTACCAGTTGGATACAATCCTCCTCTAATCTCTTCATACCTTGAGGATGAAGAATTTGGTGAAGAGTCTGAGGTTGATCTTGATGGAGATGCTATTCATCTTCTTCAATAAGCATGAAGATGAGTCAGCTGCTCTCATTCAAGTCATCCAGACAAGGAATCCAATCTTGAGATGCTCCTTGTCCTGAAGTCGATCGTTGTGAATTGAAGCAGTAACAACTTTAGACAAGAATAGAATTATAAGTAGTAGTTAGACAAAAAGAAGAATTGTATTTCATTTTCATGTATGTAATGCTTTTGATTAATGAAAATACAAGTTTTCTTAATATCTACTTGTCTATCGTTGTTTATTGACTTACCTGAATAATGATATAAATCATCAGTATGCATGTAATAAAACTTGCTAACATAGACTTAACAAAACAGAATTGAACCACTAAATAACATGAACTTCAGAATTTGAAACAGTAAGACACACAAATTTCACAATCCTGATACTGACGATACAATCCTGATGTCAATAATGATGACGTCAGCATACTGATAGCAATCCTGATGTTTATTAACAAGTCTATCATACTGTAATTTATCAAAGTAAAGTGTTACAGCTTAAGCATTTAACATTCAAGTATAGATCCTGACAAAAATATCAAGTCTATAAGCTGAAACAACATACCTTGCTACTTTTGCAGATGTTAAAAATCTAAAAATTTAACATTCCTAACTCACTGACCAATCTAATGAATGTAGCCTCATCAAGTGGTTTAGTTAGAACATCTGCAAGCTGTTTGTCTGTAGGAACAAAATGAAGTTCCACAATACCATTTTCAATATGTTCTCTAATAAAATGATACCTGACATCAATGTGCTTAGTCCTTGAGTGTTGAACTGGATTTTCTGCAATTTTGATAGCACTAGTATTATCACAAAACATAGGAATATTACTAAGTGTCATACCATAATCCATCAACTCATTTCTTATCCAAAGGAGTTGAGCACAACAACTGCCTGCTGCAATGTATTCAGCTTCTGCAGTTGAGGTTGAAACTGATTGCTGCTTCTTGCTTGCCCAAGAAATCAATCTGTTTCACAAGAATTGACATGTACCTGTAGTGCTTTTCCTGTCTATTTTACACCCTGCATAATCAGAGTCTGAATAGCCAATTAGGGAGAAATCAGATTCTCTTGGATACCACAAAACAAGATTTGGAGTTCCCTCGAGATATCTAAAAATTCTCTTCACAGCAATTAAATGAGATTCCTTAGGATCACTTTGGAATCTAGCACATAAACAGGTAGAGAACATTATATCTGGTCTACTTGCAGTTAAATATAACAGTGAACCTATCATGCCTCTATAGCTAGTGTTATCAACACTCTTTCCCTTAGGATCAGAGTCTAGCTTAGTGGCTGTTGCCAAGGGTGTCTTTGCAATTGCACAATTTTGAAAGTCAAACCTTTTTAAAAGATCTTTGATATACTTTGACTGATTAATGAAAATACCAGTCTCAGTCTGTTTGACCTGCAAGCCTAAAAAGTAATTTAGTTCACCCATCATGCTCATCTGATACATAGACTGCATAAGCTTGCTAAACTTAGCACATAACTTTTCATTAGTAGAACCAAATATAATATCATCAACATAAACTTGAACTAAAAGCAAATCACCTTTTATCTTTCTAAAGAATAGAGTTTTGTCAATTGTACCTCTTTTATAGCCATTTTCAAGAAGAAATTTAGAAAAAGTCTCATACCATGCTCTTGGTGCCTGCTTTAGTCCATAGAGTGCCTTGTCAAGTTTGTAGACATGATTTGGAAACTTTGGATCAACAAAACCAGGTGGTTGTTTCACATACACTTCCTCATCAAGCTTGCCATTTAGAAAAGCACTCTTTACATCCATCTGGTATACCTTGAATTTTGAATGAGCTGCAAATGCAAGAAACATTCTGATTGCCTCCAATCTTGCTACAGGTGCAAAGGTTTCATCATAGTCAATTCCTTCTTCCTAAGAATAACCCTTGGCCACCAATCTTGATTTGTTTCTTACGATCATACCAGATTTATCTAGCTTGTTTCTGAAAACCCATTTAGCACCAACAATAGATCCATCTTTAGGTCTTGGTACCAGTTTCCAAACTTTGTTCCTCTCAAACTCATTCAATTCTTCCTACATTGCTATTACCCAATCAGGATCCTGTAAGGCTTCTTCAACCTTCTTAGGTTCATTCTTTGAGAGAAAACAACTGTACAAGCATCACCACTATTTGGATCACCAATTATCAAATCCTCAGTATGATCCCTTGTCCATTTTCTAACAGGTGGTAGATTGCTCCTGCTAGACTCTCCCCCTAAGTTAGTGGTATTTCTTGTAGAAGAATGTTCATTTCCTTCAAAAGCTCCCCCTTGATCAGTAGAATCAGTGGATTCAATACTGCTGCTAGTTTCTGATCTTCCTTCATTAGACTCTGAAGGATCAGTTCCTGATGAAGTAGACTCTGAATGACTAGTCTGATCCATACCAGTACTGTGTTCTCCTTGATTGAATTGCTCCCCCTCAACAGTAGCATTCCTTTGAGAAGCAATAGAGATTTCCTCTGGAGATTCTTCATCATCACTGGAGAGAATCTCAGAATACTTAAGATTTTCAAATTCTAGATTGTCATGGCTTTCATCAGTTTGCAAAATTCCAAACTTCTTATCATCAAATGCAACTTGAATTGATTCCATAACAATGTGAGTTCTGAGATTGTATACTTTGAAGGCCTTTGATGCTGAATATCCTAGAAAGATTGCTTCATCCGATTTGGCTTCAAATTTTCCAAGTTGTTCTGGATGAACTTTCAGGACATAGCATTTGCATCCAAAGATGTGAAAGTATTTCACACTTGGTTTCTTTCCTTTGATCATCTCATAGGGAGTCTTACCATGAGCATTTACCAAGGTACATTTTTGAGTGAAACATGTAGTGTTTATAGCTTCTGCCCAGAAATAGGTTGGAAGCTTTGCATCTGCAAGCATGGTTCTTGCTGCCTCTATGAGAGTTCTGTTCTTTCTTTCTACTACACCATTCTGCTGAGGTGTTCCAGGTGCAGAAAACTGTTGAGTAATTCCTTTGTCTGCACAATACTCCTCCATTGTAGAATTCTTAAATTCTGTACCATTGTCACTTCTGAGCACTTTGACCTTGTACTCAGAGCTATTTTGAATATTCTTGACAAGTTCAATGATTTACTGAGGAGCTTCATCCTTGTTGTGTAAAAAGAATACCCATGTGAACCTTGTGTAATCATCCACTATAACTAGAGCATATCTTTTCTTGCTGATAGACATAATGTTTACTGGACCAAATAAATCAAGATGCAGCATGCGAAATGGTTCAGTAATTGAATTTTCTGTCTTGCTCTTGAAAGTGGTTCTTCTTTGTTTTCCAAGCTGACAAGCATCACAAAGTCCATCTTGCACATAATTTGCCTGAGGTAGGCCTCTCACCAGATGGTGCTTAACAAGTTGATTAAGGTTATTGAAGTTGAGATGTGAGAGCTTCTTGTGCCAGTTCCAGCTTTCATCATTTGATGCCTTGCTGTAAAGACATCTGACAGTTCCTTTAGATGTGTCACTCAAGCTGGCTTCATATATGTTACCATGTCTCTGACCAGTCAAAACAATGTCTCCATTCTTCATATTCAAGATTTTGCATCCTTTACTGTCAAAGATTGATTGGTAACCCTTATCACCCAGTTGACTTATGCTTAAAAGTGTGTGTTTCAAGCCTTCAACCAGTGCTACGTTTTCTATGATGACATTCCCCAAAATAATTGAGCCATATCCCAAAGTTTCTCCTTTGTTGCCATCTCCAAAGGTTATTACTGGGCCAGCTTTCCTCTCAAAATTTGTAAGCAGGGACTTCTTTCCAGTCATATGTCCAGAGCATCCACTGTCCAAGATAACTGAATGTTTCTTTCCAGTGCCCTGCAAACAAAAAGTAGCTAGTTAGAATTTTTTAGGACCCAACTTTGATTGGATCCTTTCTTACTAACTTTTGAACCAACAGGCTTTGAAGATTTTGCTTTTAATTTACCTGTTGCAGAGTCAACCTTAGACTTTGATTTCACAAACTATTTGTGACTTGGAGTTTCAGATTTCAGAGAATAATAGTCATAATACAGTTCATGATATTCCTTACACATATAAATGGAATGAAGTAAACTACCACAATGATAACAGGGTTCTTGTGGCTGGTATTGAATTCTCTGAGTATTGGGGAATCTGGACTCAGTTTTCCAAGAAGGTTTTTGATTGCAGTCTAGGGCCAAATGATTATGATTTCCACATTTATAGCATTTCTTCCTAGGTGCATCAGGTACATTCTTGTAATTATTCTCTTTGTTAATACCTTCTTTTCCATTCCTATTTCTTCTGATCTTGCTAGACTCTGAAATACTTTCTAGTCTCTGTTTCAACTGAGACTTAGACAGAAAACCTATGTTGACATTCTTAGGTTTTTCTAACACTCTCTCATCTGAATTGTTATTGTTAATTCTTTTGTGCACAACTGGGGTACCTTTAGAATCAACAAATTTAACATGTTTAGGTTCAGAAACTATCTTCTTACCTTCAGACTTAGATGTGCTAGCTTCAATTTTACTATTATCATTGACAATAGCTACAGTATCTTCTTGCCTAGCCTTATCAAAACCTAAACCATTAACTTTACCAAGAATTTGATTTTCAATGATTTCTTGAGTCTTTTTACCAGAATTGTTAATGGATTTGATCACATTTCTCTCTTCCTCTAGTTCTTTTCTGACATAGTCATAAGCCTCAAGGATAACACCATAATCATGCTTAGCTTTATCAGAACTTAACCTATATTCTTCCATTTGAATTAACTCAGATTCAAGAAAATTATTTCTACTAACTAATTCATCATTCTTAGCCTTGAGTTCATCTTTTTCACTAGCAAGAATTTTGAAATTAGTCATAAGATTCTTAAACTCAACATGAATAGATGTAATATCATCAGAATCTAAGCTATCAAATGAATCAAGAGAGTGAAGTGATACCTTAACAGAAGATGAAGAAGTTTTCTTTGGAGATCCAGGCTTGTCTGAAGCACTTGCCATCAATGTAATGTTGTCATAATCCAATTCATCTTCAGAATCACTAGAGTCTGCCCAATCCTTCTGTGTGACCATGAATGCATTACCCTTCCCTAAATTCCTAGGCTTCTTGCACTCACTTGCAAAGTGTCCAAGCTCACTACAGTTAAAGCACTTAATCTTGGCTTTATCAAGCTTGATAATTGTACTCTTGCCTTTGTCATTCTTCTTCTCCTCTTTCTTCTGAAAAGAGCCTTTGCTAAAGGGTTAATTGGCATTTTGGTCACTCAACTGACAGGAAACTTGCAATCGGGTCATCAAACTTAAAAAGTTTTCAATCACATCATTGTACTCTTATAAATTTTCATTCAGGTCACTAGCCGTTACACTCCGTTAAAAATTTGACGGAAAGTTGACTAAGTTTTGTGAGTTAGCTTGAATAAATCCATTGTGGCATGTACAGTCAGCTGAAGTAGCGTTTTGATCACCGAACTTACTAGAAACTCAGCTGACTGCACATTAGTTGAGTGACGAAAAATGCCGCTTCAGCTGACTGTACATGCCACGGTGGATTTATTCAAGCCAACTCACCAAACTTAGTCAGTTTTCCGTCTAATTTTTAACATATTGTAATGGCCAGTGACCTGAATGAAAATTTTTAAGAGTACAATGATGTGACTGAAAACTTTTTGAGTTTGATGACCCAATTGCAAGTTTCCAGTCAGTTGAGTGACCAAAACGCCATTTAACCCCTTTGCTAAATCTTCACCTGTTGAATCTTCCTTTCTTGAAAGCTTTAGCAAACATAGCAAAGAGTTCTTGCATCTCTGATTCAGAATAATTATCTTCAGAGTCTACATCTGTAGTCCCTGAATCAGAACTTTCTTTGCTCTTCTTCTTCCTCAAGTCTCTTTCAGTAGATTCAGACTTTTCTTCTGGAAGCTTCTTTGATTCAGATTGAGCAGTGAGTGCAACAATTTTCATCTTTCCTTCACTCCTGCTCTTTTTCTTCTGCCTGTCAAGTTCATAAGCTCTCAATTTTCCATAAACTGCTTCTAATAATATTTCATCCAGATCATTAGCTTCCTCAATTGCAGATATCTTCTCATTGTAGAAATCAGGAAGAGCTTTCATGAACTTAGTATTCATATCCTCCAAGTCATAATATTTACCATGCATGGCCATCTCATTGATGAGTTTAGTAAACCTATCAAAGGTGTCAGTAAGTGACTCACCAGACTTGGATTCAAAGTACTCATACTGTTGTATGAGAAGTGTCCTCATATTCTTCCTGACAGGTTTTGTTCCTTCACAGTGAAACTTTAGATTGTCCCATATCTCCTTAGCAGTTTTACAAGAGAGAACATAGTTAGTGAGAACAGAATCAAGACTGTTGAACAGTATGTTTCTCACTTTAGCATCCTTAAGAACGTTCTCCTTTTCCTTATCCGTCCATTCAGATTTAGGCTTCTCTGCTGCATGTTCTGGAACAACTTTTCCTTCGACAGTTGCTTGAGGAACAACCCTTGTTGGAACAAAAGGCCCATCTCTAATTCTGTCAAGATAATCAGGATCTGTTGCTTCCAAGTGATGCAACATCTTCACTTCCCATAGAGTATATTCGTTTCTCTTGAGCATAGGGATCTTAGTATTACCATCCTTGTAACCAGACATGATTACAGATCTTTATGATTATTCGAAATCAACCTGCTCTGATACCAATTGTTAACTCGAATAACTTGTAGAAGGGGGGTTGAATACAAGTTATATAATCATGTCTGATTTTTGCTTTATTAGATGAACAAGAACAAACGAATGAATCAAACTTTGTTTGTATTAAAATAAATCAAATACAAACTCTACCAAAGGTGTACAATACCTTTAGCAGCTGCTAACAATACAAATCTCTCTCTCTCTCTCTCTCTCTATTTGTTTCGAACTCCCGAATACAAACCTTATACAGAGCTACACACGATATGCACTCTATAATTCTCAATTCCGCTCTTCGCTCTTTTTACAATAATATAGAGAGAGTATTTATAATGCTACCTATAAACTAATAACAGAATTATAATCTATCTATGACAATGTTCTGCCGTCCAGTTGATAGTTTCCATCAATAGAGAATTCGTTTCCTTCACGATATCTTCTTGCTTGTTTTTCAAAACAACGATCCTGTTTTATAGCACTTGCCAGTTTCTGTAGCATCCATAATGACATCATCAGTAACACGACTGATATTAGGATTTCTCATTGCATCGGGATCTGATCATCCATCAGTATTTGATCAGGATCTGACTTGATGTATCAGGATCTGCTCTTAGTTCCTGAAATGTAGTCTCTGACGCACTGTTCCTGACTAACCTCCACAGATTACTGTCTAACACATATATCCTATACAAAGTGCTAAATCCTTTATAAGATCAGGATATACAAGAAGTATTAGCAAAATTCTATTCTTAACATCACAACTCATGAATTATTCCTAACATAAATATTCGAGTGGTACCATTTTCTCAGTACGACTCATTGTATTTTCATTTTAAGACTATTCTCATTATTTCGAGATAGTTGCCTTTCTTGTCAGAGGTTGGCACTTTGATCGTGTCAACCAACAAAAATATCATTATTGAGAGTTTACACCAGTCTATTGTTCGAATTGGTGGCACAATTAAGTCAAACTGGCAGTCCGACAGATTAACATGTATTTTCATGTGAAGTTTACCTCAAATTTATCTATTCATTAAATATTCGGGAATTCTTTATTCTACTGATCAATTTTGGGAAAGAGGCCCATATTAGAGAAAGAAAGACTTGTGTACCATTATACAGACACGAGAATATTTTAGGCACTATGATGCCAGGGTTAATTTAATAACCTATTATGATTCTAGCATATATACATATATATTATATTTCGTTGATATCGCATGGTAGCCGTGATCGGGCGAAGTGCGGTGTCATAGGAGGATGATATTCCCGGTCGGATAGTTGATCGCCCCATCGAGATACCGAGAGGTTGGAAGACCAGTTTATTCATTTCTCATGAGTCATCAGAGTTACACCAAATGAGTCTTTCGAGTATTCTGTTATCGAGATGAGTCCTGAGTCAATGTCAGATTGTTGATATCAGACTGTTCATAAACTTCGAGTATTTCTTTCGGTAAATTTTATTATATTTATATACCGAGTAAGGAGAGAACTTCTTGAGCACCATAGTTGCTCATTCTTGCTTTACAATATTTATTCAGTTGTCAAGAAGGAGAGTTGCGAGACGTCCAACGAGGGATCCAGAGGAAAAGGGAAGGCTCAAGGCTATGGTGACAAGGACTAGAATATCCAGCTGGAACGTTTATCTTTCTACCTTATGATCTTGTGTAAGATATTATTCAGAGATGTAATAAATCGTATTGTAATAATGTGTGAGACAGATCTTGGATCTGCGGAGTGGGACACTTATGCTCCGTTGTAATAAATATTTGCTTTATTATTGAGTTAAAGTGTGCTGCAGGACATCGAGACTAATGTGACGACCCGGGTCCCTGGAACAGGGCAGATTTGGGGGCGTCACATTTATAATACCTGGATCTAACCAGATACACAATTAGATGCATTTAACCAATCAGTTAAAATTATACTATTATACATTACGAACTAGTTTTCAATCTTTTAATTTAGAATCAATTAAAATTATATTATTATATAATACGAACTAATTTTCATAAATATCAACTACAATCATACTGTAATATATATTTATATATTATGGATTAATTTTCATAAATACTTATTAACTAATTAATCATAATTTCTAATTTAAAATCAATCATAATTATATTATTATATATAGGCATATATGTTCTTTGCGCCCCTTTTTATGTATAGAGTCATTTTCCAAAATTGCGTATTTGTTAATTTATTTTAATACAAATATATTATTTTAATACATGAATTTATTTTTCAATATTCTATAATTTAATATTTTAATATGTCAAACATTCGATCTACAATTATAACATGCAATCAACTTTGAATAAATATACTATTATTGAATAAAAATTTTAAAAATTAAAATATATTTATCACACTATTATAAATACACATTCAAATTTAAGGTTCTATAAATTTTTAAATTAATCAATTAAATTTAAAAAGCTAGATTTAAGCACTTAAAATATTAAAATGAATTTTAAACCAATCACCTTTGATATTTTACTTATAAGTATTTTTTTATTATGCAATAATTAACAGGACAAACAAATTGATCTGCAATATGTTTGAATTATTCAAAATACTAAATATATTCTCAAATAGTATTGGACATTATTTGGTGTATAAATTATAAAGTAAAAAATAAAATTCATTACAATGACAATGAAAATATTATTAGTGAATATTTTCATTTCAAATTGGTCAACTCAGCGCAAAAATTCTTATAAATCACTATTTTTTTTATAGATAAGTAATTTACCAATAAAATGACATACGTCATCTTAAAAAATATACAAAATTTCAAATTTTTTTATAAATCACTATTTATGAACCTACTCTCATAAAAAGAAAGGACGAAACCCAATATATGAGTAGACAAAATCCACTAAAGGGGTACTAGACTTTCAAGAAAGAAATATATTTATTGAAAAATAAATTAAAATAAAGAAAAAGAAATGGGAGTTATCATTCACTAGGAGAAAGTACAAATCCAATATATCAATAAATAAAACCCACCAATGGGGAACTAGACTCTCAATAAAGAAACATATTAATTAAAAAACAAAGCAAAATCAAGAAAATAATAAAAGGGGGCTTATCATCAACCAAAACGCTGATGTCAGCCCCTAAACTTTAGTTTAGTATTTTTTGAGAGAGGATGAGAGAGAGAAATGACAACAGTCTTCGTTATAAAAATAACTATTATTGATAATAAGATAGTTCGATACATATAAAATTATATATTTTTAATAAAAGGTGCCCTTTTTAATTTTGTATTCTTGAATTAAAGTAATAGTATTCATTTTCCATATCCTAATCTAAGAGCAGACATATCGAATTTTCTCGGTTGGTTGATGATATTTATTTTTTAATTTCAACAAAACCTTAAATATAGGTTAAAAAAACTTAATAACTTGGTAGATAGATTCTAAACAAACAGAAATATTTATTAACAATAAAAAAAAAGAATGCTACATTTTATGTACTATAATCTTAATTTTGGTTTGTAGCATCTCAATGTTGTGTTCAGTTATATAATAGCATACTTAGATAACTTGGGCCGAGAGTAACATTACATGCATGTAACTGTCATATTTTTTCATTTTACGTGTTATTTTCATTTCGTGCACAAAAAAAAATTCGTGTAGTTTAGTATCGTTTTATGTTCGAATTTTGGATACACAAAAAAATTTAATGTCATTTTCATAGAAGGCCCCGTAGATACACGACATGAATATACACAACACAAACGATTTATCAGGTCTATGTAAACGCTTTCTTCTAATATATGTCGGAAAAATATACTCACTATTAAAGAAAAATGAATTTCGTGTTTTTAAACCCGATAATTAAATTACAAGGACAAATGTATAATAATATAATTATGTTCTTATATATTACACATTTGATTTTAGTTTCATGTACAATTTTCTATTTTAACATGTTAGTCAAATAAAACAAAGATAGGTGATACTCATTGTCATATATCTTATTTTAGGCGTAGGGATGACAACGGGTTGGTTTCGGCCCGAATTTTATAAAATTCAAACCCATATCAAAATTTTTTCGGATTTTAAAAATAAATTCAAATCCAAAACCAAATCCGTCGGGTTTCGGATTAGATCTGGTTTATTTGGGTATCCAAAATTAGTAATAATGTAGTCAAATTTTAAATAATTGAAGTAAGTAGTTAAGTGTAACATATTGTACGAACTGATATACTAAGTAAAATTTAAATTATGTTCAAAAAATATTTCTTCTTATACAACACAAATAAAATATTTATGTAAAGTAAAGAACATTACATCTTAAATATTTCAAGAAAACTTGAGATTGAGAAATAGAATAATAAGTGTTTTATAAAATTGATAATATTAATGTAATTGGGGCGAAGAAGTAGTTTTATACTTAAATTAATTATATTCGAATGAAATTATCTTTTTTTTAAATAATGATTAAAATAATATGTTCATATTAACTAATTAACAAATTTTACCATTCGGTGCGTAGCACGGGTAGAACGCTAGTGTATATATATATATATATATATATATATATATATATATATATATATAGGTCATTACTCCATAAAAAACACTCTTATATAAAGAACAATAAAAAACACTATGGAATCATTTATTCCAATAGATCCAATGGCCCCGGCACCCAATACAAAAAATTCTTATTTTTTTATCCTCTTTCCATTTAACCAAAAAAAAAAAATAATTCATTGTTCACTGACGTCATCATGAATAGTGATTTTTTTGCATTTGAATTAAGAAAAAGTAATTTGTTTTCATTATTTATATTTATATTTTGTTATTTAATATTTTTAATGTATATTTTAAATTATAATTAGTTGAATTTCCTATTTATACTAAAAATTATTAGTTTACTTTTAATTATTTTATTAAATATAGTAAAAATAAAAAATAATATATAAAATATTTTACTCTTTAGTGTAGTTAACATTACGAATTTGATAACCGAAAGTGTTATCAAATTTATATGACTTAATATCATCAAATCATGCATGATACAATACAAAAATATTATTAAATTTTCATATTGAGGACAAAATTTGAGTTTCTAAATTTATATAATCAAATAATGACTTTATGATCTAACAAAAAAAATAATGACTATATGTATGTAGAGTACATGTTAAAAAAAAATACTTTTCCATTTATAATTGTGAAATAATAACAAACGAAAATTAAATCTTTAGATTATGTTGAAACTAAAATTTAATATGTGGTAATTAACATTTTCATCCATAAGAAACATCTCAACTCGTTCATGTTATATAACTTTTTTTTCTAATGACAAATTATTTATGCTCTAATCTTTCATATTTTTTATGACCTTCAAATATTTTATAAAATTAGTTTTAAAATCCATATATATTAATTAAATATATTAATATGAAAAAAATGCTACGAATGAATAAAATAATGATTTGATGAATATTTATTTTATATCGAAAGTATTGCATATGTATATATGTATAAGTGTGAAATGTAAATATCCAAAAAATTGATTTACTTTGTACAATTCAAAGACAATTAGAATATGGTAAATATAAAAAATATTTCTGAAGTCATAGGTATAGAAAGTGTGAGTGAAACTGAAATAAAACAAAGTGTAATCGAGATATAATAGAATGAATAAAATAATAGGAGGGAAAATGGGTAAAATAATTAAAATAGAAAGTTAAGTATATAAAAAAGTAATAAATAACTAAATTATATTGGAGAGTGGGTGCGAAAGAGAGAAAAGGGAAGAAAATAAAATAACATTAGGAGGAAAATTAAATAATATTAATTATAATATGATTTTGAATAAAGTGAGAGGAGAGGAGATGAAAAAATTATTATAATATATAGAATTATAATAATTATAAAAAAATGGCATGAGAGATAATTGGAATTTATAATATATATATATATATATATATATATATAATAAATAAAATAACAATAATGAATAGAAGTGGGATGAGAGATAGGAGGGAATTATAAGTGAGAAATTTGAAATTTGAAATGAGAGGAGAGAAAGGAGAGAAATTTAACAAAAGTAATGATAAAAATAGAAGTTAGATGAGAGCAAGAGGGAATTTCAAGTGAGAAATTTGAAATGAGGGAAGAGAGAAGGAAAATTTTAGAAGTTAAGATCGGAGGAGAGAAATGAGGGAATTTTGGGAGGGAAATTTGGGGTAGAAGATTTTATTAGATCGTGTTTTAAGTACAACATATATGCATCTATATCTCTTGTTTTAAATAATACTTTCCTCTGTTTCCTTACACTTTTCTTTTTGAAATGTCTTACCAATTTTTTGTATTACTAAAAATAATAACTTTTAACAATAAAATACATTGTTTCAGAATTTCATAATCCTATAAATAGAAGAGCAATTATACGGAATCATATTGGAGCTTTTGTTCAGCTTTCTAGGTAAACTTTGATCACTGCATAACTTTTAGGGCATAAATATTTGATTTTAATTAAAGGAGTACTAGAATTAGTAAGAAATCTTCAAATAAGGCATTTGGAAGTCCATCTTAGTAGTTTTACTCGCATCTATACTATTATCTATACTATTATATTAAAGCCGAAACATTGAAAGTTTTGGTTTTCGGTTTGGTTATCCCATTTATTTTGGTTTTCACATATAATTAAATTATAAAAATAACTTAAAAAGGTAATTACTAATGTTAACGTAATTATATTCAGATTAAAATTCCTTTATCCATATTGAGCTTCTACTTGGACTCTTTTTTCAGCTCCAACAACTCAATTACCCATTTTTTCTAAAGATTTTACTTCTAATTGAAACACTTTACCATTTAATTTAAAACTAATATTACAATAATTAATACATATCCAAAATATCACACCATATCTTTCCGTAATTATTTTAGTAGTAATTTTTGTAATTAAAACAAGTTACTTTTTAATTTAAAATTAATCTTGCGATAACTAATATACACCCAAAAATATCTCACCATATATTCAAATCATTATTTTTAGTAATAAATAAGAATCGTTAGATCTAATAATAAGATATATTATATGATTAATTTACTAAAAATTCAAAGTTAGAACCCGTCAACGATATTTTTAATTTAGAATTTTACAAAATAAATTTCAAACCATGCATATCATTATATAAATTTATATTAAATTAAAATTAAAAAATTATTAAAAATAAGGATTATATAAAAACATAATTATAATGTTAAATAAATTTTATAACCTATCAAAAGAAACCCGTGCTTCACATTCGCACGGGTTATAAAAACATTGAAAGTTTTGGTTTTCGGTTTGGTTATCCTAATTTTTGGGTTTCGGTTTGGTTATCCTAATTATTAAAATAAATAATTAAATTACAAAAACAACTCAAAAAGCTAATTACTAATGTTAACGTAATTATATTCTGATTAAAATTCCTTCATCCACTTCTACTTGGACTCTTTTTTCTGCTCCAACAACTCAATTATTCATTTTTTGTAAAGATTTTACTTCTAATTAAAACACTTTACCATTTAATTTAAAATTAATATTACAATAATTAATATATATCCAAAATATCACACCATATCTTTCCGTAATTATTTTTAGTAGTAATTTTTGTAATTAAAACATGAAGTACTTTTTAATTTAAAATTAATCTTGAGATCACTAATATACACCCAAAAATATCTCACCATATATACAAATCATTATTTTTATTAATAAATAACAATCGTTAGATCTAATAATAAGATATATTATATGATTAAATTAATTTACTAAAAATTCAAAATTCGAACCCGTCAACGACATTTTTAATTTAAAATTTTACAAAATAAATTTTAAACCATGCATTTCATTATATAAATTTATATTAAATTAAAATTAAAAAATTATTAAAAATAAGGATTATATAAAAACATAATTATAATGTTAAATAAATTTTATAACATATCAAAAGAAACCCGTGCTTCGCACGGGTTATAAGCTAATACTATTATATTAAAGCCGAAACATTGAAAGTTTTGGTTTTCGGTTTGGTTATCCTATTTATTTTGGTTAATTTAATTTTTAATTAATTTTAAATATAAAATAAATCAATTTTAATCTGTTATTGGCTATAGTCCTAAAGACACAATAGTATTTTATATTTACTCAATTATTAATACAGCTAAACTCTATCTATATCTATCTATCTATACTATTATATTAAAGCCGAAACATTGAAAGTTTTGGTTTTCGGTTTGGTTATCCTAATTATTAAAATATATAATTAAATTACAAAAACAACTCAAAAAGCTAATTATTAATGTTAACGTAATTATATTCCGATTAAAATTCCTTCCTCCACGTTGAACTTAATGAACTTCAACTTATTGAACTTCTACTTGGACTCTTTTTTCTGCTCCAACAACTCAATTACCCATTTTTCTAAAGATTTTACTTTTAATTAAAACACTTTACCATTTAATTTCAAACTAATATTACAATAATTAATATATATCCAAAATATCACACCATATCTTTCTATAATTATTTTTAGTAGTAATTTTTGTAATTAAAACAATTTACTTTTTAATTTAAAATTAATCTTGCGATCACTAATATACACCCCAAAATATCTCACCATATATTCAAATCATTATTTTTAGTAATAAATAAGAATCGTTAGATCTAATAATAAGATATATTATATGATTAAATTAATTTATTATAAATTCAAAGTTCGAACCCGTCAACGACATTTTTAATTTAAAATTTTACAAAATAAATTTTAAACCATGCATATCATTATATAAATTTATATTAAATTAAAATTAAAAAATTATTAAAAATAATGATTATATAAAAACATAATTATAATGTTAAATAAATTTTATAACCTATCAAAAGAAACCCGTGCTTCGCACGGGTTATAAGCTAGTATTATATTAAAGCCGAAAGATTGAAAGTTTGGTCGGTTTGGTTTTCGGTTTGGTTACCATTTTCACATTTTGGTTGAAGATATTACCTATTATAAAAACATCAATCGTACCATATCTTAAAATCATTAATGTTATCAATCATACCATATCTTCAAATCATTAATATTTTATTTTTTAAAAAAAAACTAATCTTACAATCATTATTATATAACCAAAAATTTCACACCATATTTTCAATTATTAATAAATATATTAAAAATCCCTATACGTTGTTTATAAAAAGAAAATATTAGTATAATATGTAAATATGAGTATATTAAATTATATTAAATTAAAATTTAAAAAATTATTAAATTGACAATTATATAAAAACATAATTGTACTATTAACTAAAATTTAATAAATACCTAAAATATCTTATTTTTTCATCAATTTAAAAGACGTTTACTTTTAATTGAACATATTATCCTTTATACACACCTAAAATATCGTATCTTCCAATAATTAATATTTCTTTCCAAATTAAAATAGGTTACCTTTTAATTTAACACATAATTTTGCAATCATAGTCTTCCAATCATTAATATTTCTTTTCTAATTAAATACACTACCTTTTAATTTAAAACAAAAATTTACAATCATTAATATATACCCAAAAATATAAAATCATATTACCGTTAGATTTTTAGTCATTAATAAGAACCGTTAGATGTAATTATAAGGTATATTTAATGATTAAATTAGTTTACTAGATATTCAAGGTTCGAATCCCGACATATTTAATTTAAAAATTTATTATAAAATTTTAAATCATGCAAATCATTATTTAAATTTATTTCAAATTTTATTAAATTAATATTAAAATAATTTTTAAAATTAATGATTATATAAAAACATAATTATAAAATAAAATAAAATTTACCACAATAATGCCCTCATGATCTTAACTATTTTTGCGGTTGAGTATTTGTATGGAGAAGGAAACCATGCTGTAGATTTTATATTGATTGTCAAAAAATACGTATTTACTGATTAAATGAAAATTTTCAAATTTACTCTCAAGTATTTATATATTGGGAAAAATTTAACATATTTAACATTTAATTTACTTTATTAAAGAAATGTGATCAATAATTTTGGAAAATGCAAACAAGGAATTGTGATGAATATAAATGAAACGGAAAGAGTAATAAAAATCACAAGATATAAATTTTGGTTATTAGAAATTTGTAATGAAACATTTACTGGATCGTAGTTTTGATGAAAAGATGTTGATTTCTAAACGTGGTCATTAAAATTTAATTACTTTTATAAATAACGTGTCATTGTTTATCTAACGAATTATTTTGATTTTCAAAAAAATTACTATAAATGTAAGAAAATAATAAACTATAGGTATTCCTATAACAACATGGATATGTATGGCACAAGGTGAAAAATAGCCGTCTAAAATCGAAAAATAAGTAGTCGAATTGTAGGAGGGGCGGCAGCAGCAAAGTTAATGAATGTGACGTAGGAATAAACGCCACTCCACCCAACAGCCGCTTCTCCACGTACCCCCCATACCCCACCCCCCTCCTCCCCTTGACTATCTTTACTTTGGGCGGCGCCTCCTTCACCGCAACCTCCATACCATACCCCCTCTATATATACACACCCACTCTCCATCATTTATTAACCTCCTTCACAATGTGTACACACAGACTCAGTACAATCTAAACAACTGTGCATGTCATAATGGTAAGGCCCAAGGAGAGTGCAAGTGAAGCCGTGAGTTGTCAAGTCGTAGAGGAAGTGCATTACAGAGGCGTTAGAAAGCGGCCGTGGGGACGTTATGCTGCTGAGATTCGAGATCCTGTTAAGAAGAGCCGTGTTTGGTTAGGTAGCTTTGATACTGCTGAGGACGCGGCGCGTGCTTATGATGCTGCGGCTGTTAGGTTTCGTGGGAAAAGGGCTAAGACTAACTTTCCTTTGTCGGTAAGCCCTAGTCATAGCAGCACTGTGCAGTCATCTAATAAAGGTGATGGAGTTGTGCACGCGCCTCCTGAAGTTGTAGGCACGCGCCACGTCGGTGGGCTCCATCCCTTCTATCTTCAACAGCATGTAGCAACAATGGGTTTGAATCCTACGAACCCCATGATGTTGTACCAAGTTGTTCTTCCTTCGGGAATGGTAGGCCAGGTGGTGCATCCGGGAATGGTGCATGGCGGCGCGTTGAGTGATTCGGGCTCGTCGAGCGTGGTGGATGGGTTTTCTCAGCATGAACAAGCGTGTAGAATTAACATGAGTAGTGGTAATATTAACAAAGTGCTGAATCTTGATCTTAGTTTAGCTCCTCCTGTCTCAGATTATTAGGACTAGATGAGAAAGTTGATTAACTTTTTTTAATTAGTTAAGTGAATGTGTAAATAAATGAACAACTTTTCAGCTTTGTTGCAACTGTTGAACAATCCGATAAATTCGATTTATTGCTCTTGTTCTTAATTACAGTAATTGTAACACATTTTGTTGCATTGTTGCATGAATCTGTGTCGGAAATTAATTAGTTTAAGAGCAATTCTAACCGTCTCTCAGTAAATTTTTTATAAATATTATATATAATAATTTTCTTAGCAATTTAGAATAAATTTATAAGTGCTTATTCTAGTAACACTCCTTACATGTATTACTTATTATTGTAATAATATTAAAAAGAGAGAAAAATTATAAAAAAGAAAGGAAAAAAAAATTAAATATTTTATTAGTAAAAATAAAATAAATAGTAATTAGCAGTTTCTTAAAAATAAAAATGAACTAATTTTTAAAAAATTACGTAGAACAATTTTGAGATGCAAAATCAAATTAAATTTTTTGAATTTTAATTTACGAGTTCAAACACACACTTGTATGTGGATTTCAAACCCGGGAGATATATTGCTGAGCCCTACCACCTAGTACTTCCACGTAAATCGGAAGCTTTCGCTCGGAGGTAGATTCGAACCCCTAACCTTGGCTGAACCAGGGAAAGGGGGTGTCCACTCAGCCAAAGCTTTGTAGATGTCTTTGAACTTAACTTCCTTGCTGGTCCCGTGAATTCACTTTATCGATCCAGGTATAGAAACAACAACTTAAAATAAGGACATTGGAAGTACCTAGAGGCTAGAACTTGATAAACCTTGACTTTCTTTGCGTTGGAGGCTGCTTAGTTTTGTTGTGTTATCTGTTCTTCTTGTCAATTGTCATGTTGATAAGATCAATTTTTTGTAATCTTCCCTACAGGCCTTCTGCAATACGCTTTCTTTAATTATTTTATTATTAACAAAATAATTGGATTTATTATTTTTAGGAAGCCGACCTTTTTTTAAATCAGTGATCAGTTTAAACTAGGGGTGAGCAAAAAACCGAAATGAAACCGAAACCGAATCGAAACCGATCAAAACCGAACCGAAAAAACCGAAACCGAAGCCGAACCGACGGTTGCGGTTTTTGATTTTTAAAAACCGAAATTTTCGGTTTCGGTTCCGGTTTTAGGTTAAAACCGAACCGACTAAAACCGAACCGAACCGATTATTAAAATAAATATATAATTTATATAAATTTATAAAACTTTCTGGTGACTGCTCTGGCTGGTAACTTCTCATTTTCGTAAACTATATATATATAGGTTTCTACTATCATGTAAATTATATTAAAACTAAGATTATATTGCAACCAATTTACATATTACATGAGAAAGTTCTAATTTGCTTTTGTATTAGCAACTCAAAGTACATTTTGTCATTTACTCATATACTGGTTTTTGCAAGGCATTAAATTTGTGCAAGTTAAGACTTAATTAGGTATGATTTATTCATTGCACATTATCACACATGCATGTATAAATTTTGTTAAAATATATTGTGAGCCCTGTATAACTTATTAGCTTACTAATGTCATATGATACTGTCATATAACATTACCACTAACATATACAGAGAGTGTATTCATTCAAAAACTCAGTTACTTTGTTTAAAAATCGAGAGCGTTGTAATTTATAAATTTAAAATCTTGTAATATATTTATGATTTTTTCGTTCGGTTTTATAACCGAAACCGAACCGTTAAAAACCGAACCGAGCTTTTTAAAACCGAAACCGAAACCGACGGTTCGGTTGCGGTTGCGGTTTTCAATTTTAAAAACCGAAGACTTGGAAATATATTAGCATAACCATGCACAACTTTTACGTAATTCTTCTTCTTCCTCTGTTTCTATTTAAATGTCTTTTCTGACTATAATTCAATCAAAGTAATTAAACTTTGATTGTAATATTTGTAAATTTTTTAACTATTAATCCGTAAATTTATATAAATATGAAATTATAATGGCATACATTATCATGTTCAAAATTTTAAAATATCAAAATACTAATACATGTTTGCAAGTCTCAACTATTTTTAAGACTCAAAAAAATAAATATTTGAAGTGGGTTTGTTGCCGTCCTTTAAGATAATGAAATAAAATTTACAAAAGGAAAAAGCCGCCTTTGCCGATTTGGTAGGTCGTCATATTTTCCTAACCGACGGAGTTGTCTTTGGTGCAAATAGATTATCTAACTTGTGGACCTGTGAAATTTGCGGCGGCACCGCCGTCTGGATGCATGTGAATGTATGACATTTGCCACCATGTTTATCATTGTCCGTTAGCTCTTTTCTTTTTCGTTGTTGCTAATGCTAGCCATCGACAGCTTACCCATTTTGTTAAAACAAATTAAAATATCTTTCTTATATTTGTACTTCGTGCTAATTATTATCCAAAAATCACTAACTTTAATTTATCAATGAAAATAAGGAATGAAGTGAGCATGATGAGACGATAGCTTAAATGGTTAGAACTTATCTTTTGTCATATTAACATGCTTCCATCCTCACTCATCCTAAGATTTATCAAAACTAATTAAGGATTCAATATATATGCTGGTTTTCCGCCTACCAAACCTTGTGGAAGTTGTTGTTCAGTAACACAGGATCAATCTCTTTCTCTCTCTCAAGGAAGAGTCTCGAATTCGAGTTCTCATGATCTCTCTCTCTCTATTGAGATTTTCATGATATTTTTTAAATAAAGTGATTACCTAACAGGATTTGATATACGTCCAGTTCTCTGATTCTTTAAGAGAATTATCACTAAAACTTGCAGATAAGTGATTCTGGATCTCTTCCACTAGTTCTAGTTTCAATGCAAAAAAATTTCATTAATCATAATATTTCAAATGTAATTAATATTTACATTCCAAGTTCAAATTCAGTTATTCCAAATAATTAAGTAAAAAAATAGAGTAGATACATCCAAACATGTTAGAAGGAGGAATCCTCTTTATAGACACAAAAGTATGGGGGATGTTTGGCAGCTAACTATAAAATTGAGTGGATAGTCGAATTTTATTGATATTGATGCCAAGGGATAAATGATGATACTGTTGTATTTGATTTTTTTTATTAAATAAAATATTGTTTAAATATATAAATATTTCCAAGGGAGTATTGAATTTGTGTTTTGGTAACTGACATGTTAAATGTCATAAGGATGTTAATTATTATTAATATGTAATTAATTGGATATAAGACAATTACAATTTGGGGTGCAATAGTATAAGAACGGCGTATATATAATGGATTTTTTCCATATAGAGGTACTAAATTAGAATTCCAAATATATTTTCATAATCTTTTCTCCAAATTAACTATATATCCCATAAATATTTATAGGTGAAACCCTGCAAATACTAATTCTAGTAACTTTGCTTTTAACTGGAGAAGATGAAAACAGTTAAATTAAAACTTTTTGTAGAGACTTGCCTTATTTATCTGAAATAAATAACTTATTTTGGAAAAAAGTACATAAATATGTATTTTTTCTTGAATAAATAATTTATTTTTACAAAAAATGCTAAATTTCCTACAAACATTTATTTCTACAAAAGGTATGTAAATACATATTTTTTTCAGAAATAAGAATTTATTTCGGACTTATAAGTGCAGCCAAACTGAACCATAGACTCTCTGTTTTTTCTTTCTTTTTTAATAGTTCAAGTACACAACTGAAGCATAGACACATAGAATAGTAGACAGTAAGTAGTTCTTAAAAAATTATTTAATTAATTTGTGTGCAAGATAAGAGATGCAGAGATCAAAAAAGGCATGACACATTAAATGTTTATTCTAATCAACCGCACAGTGCCAATGTGTAGGAGAATCTGGTCAGGGTTCAGGCCCCTTCAGGGTTCCAGTGTTGGCAGTACGATTATGGGTAGTTGTTTTGAAGGCATCACAGCAGAATATATTTTCAGGACTGCACCAAGGCGGTGGAACTACTCATCTGGCCATCTAGCACCAACCACCTTCAGTCTTCACCATCACTAACCTTACTATTGCAGCATGCATCCTCCTGCATTTTCCACCTCCTTCCATTTATAATGACTATAAATCATTTATAGTCATTACACATTTAATAAATGTGTATAACCGAACTAGTTACTTGTTAAGTTTTGGGCTCATCTGAACCCTTGAGATATTGGAGAAAGTATTACACATTGATTTGCGGCAATTTAATTTTTTGAGAAAATGTTGGATCCTACTCAGATTTCCCTAATTAAATATTTTACCCCTCAGTCCCATCGTTATTTACTAACTTCTTAGAGATACACAAATTGGGCTACCATCTGTCTATCCCATTTGTACGACACACCCATTTCACAAAGGCGTATGTCAAAGAAATTATTTGGGAGTTGGATATAATAACAAATGGATATTATATATGAATATTCAATTTTCAAATGTGTATTACATAAAAATAAATATAAAAAATTTATTAAAACTAACATTTTATCCGTGTTAAGCACCGAAAGCATAATTCTAAAAAATATTAAATAATTATAAAATATATATAAATATAAGTATCAAAAAATAAATTATTTTGTCATAATTTTTTTTTCAAATAGTTTTACGACTTTTTATGCTCTTTTTACAGAAAATTCAGTTCAATATAGCCTTGTATTGAAGATCGGACATATAAAACAAAAAACATTATTATTAATATAAATATAATTATGTACACACTTTTTCTTCTATAACACGAACAAAATAGGAAGTGTCAACTCTTTGAAGGTTGTGGATAAACAATTTATAATGCTAATTGGATAATTCGGAGGCTGCCAAATGATCATGCCATATACTGCACATTGGTTTCACGAATGTCCAAAATTGGATAGGACCGGATCGGCACGGATCGACCGAAGACTAGATTCTCCCAATTTTTTGGACCAAAGACCAGACCTATTATATTCGGTTTTAAGACCGGTCCGATTAGTTAATTTTTGTATGAAAAAATTAATTTTTATAATATAATATTTGTTTTTTAAGTTAAAATACATAAAAAATATAAATTATTTCGCAGTTTAAAATTGAAGTCCATATCTTATTTTTATGAAGTAATCACAATTTCTAAACATGTGAATGCCAATTATTTATCGTAAGAAGTATGTCATTTAATTATTTAGATTGTATTGTTGATCTCTACTATTTCATCAATTTATTATCTACTAATTTAGTTTGTTAAATTATGATATATTTAAATATTTAATATATATATTATATAATTTAAGAAATAAAGTAATATAAAAATAAATATATACACAAACCACGGTCCGATTTGGGTTTTTCCAGGGTTTGGACAAGACATGACCGTTGGATTTTTTTTATTTGAAGGACCGAAAACCCGGTTTAGAAGTGAATTCTAGTAATAACCCAAATTTCTGTACTTGAAAAAAAAAATTCATTTGAGGGATGAATAGTGATTTTGGGGACTAAGAAAATTTTTCATGTCACCCTATGTACGGGTTAGGAAATGGATATTTCGAAGTTATATTAGTGATCTACGATGTAAATAAGTGTATGTAAACGCGATTGGAATTCAGAAAATCCAAAATTTATTTTTATGGAATATTTAACCAGACAGTGAGGAGCATATCAATGCGACCAAGACAAGTGATTTATTTAAATTGAGGATTTAAGGATTTTATTATTTTATTTAAGGTGATTTAAGGATTTAGAACGAAAACCCTGAGTTAGTATAACGAACGTTCTAGGAATCGCTAGAACTTTATAACGAGATTAAGCAATTAAACGAACGAATTATGGATTGAGTTCATAACGAGATTGGATACCATACATGATCATCAAGTGCATCATATCAAGTGGATTAAAAGATTTAACTGAAGGATTAAAACAAAACAATTTAGGATTTAAGTGATTTAAATCACTTTAAATCAACCAAAAAATCAAACAAATATCAACCAAGCTTCTTACATACTCTTTGCGCAAGAACCAAGGGAGATAAAGTAGCTTTACTACATCTGATCTAAAGTAGAAAAAATCCCACATATTCATTTAACACTTAGCCAAACAAGAGAGAAAAGAGAAAGAAGCAAAAACACAAAACTGTCCAAGTTTCTGCCAGCAGGAAGAACGGGATCAAAACCCTAGCTAGGAAGCTTTGTTTTTGGTGATCTATAGCTCAAAAGAAAGCCCTTGAAGAGTAGAAGGTGTGATAAAAAGTTGAGAACCAAACTCCTATTTTTCGATTTTATATGAATTTTACAAGATGATGATGAATAGTGGGGAATAGTAACTTAACATTGTTTTCTTGTTTTGATCTTAAGGTTTAAGCTTTATAAAGGCTATCTAAGGCTTGTTAAGTATTTATAGACACTTGTTAGTGTTGCTAGAGCTCCCAAGAAGGTAAAAACCCTAATCCACCTTTGAGTTTTTATGAGTTTTGGTGAAGTTTTGATATTAGTTTAAAGGTGTGTTCATGTTAGTGATGTACTTTGTGATTATTTGACTTTGTTTTAATATGAAAAATGGTGGGTGTTGGATTGTAGCCATACCACTGACTTTAGAGAAGTAAAAAGGTTGTTTGTTGAGGTTGTGGATGTATGGTATGCCTGATGTGGCTTGGTTATGTTGTGACAAAATGGAAATGTCCGAGTTATAGCCGTCGTAATGATGAAATTTCGTTAGCCCTTAAAAACAATGAAACCCCAAAACCATTAAATTGTTTCTGAACTTACCACTGCCTATGGTTGTGTAGATATTGTTGTCTAGTTTATGTGGCCGCAAGAATCGCATTAAAAGAGTTTAGGGTTTAGGAGTTATGACCATTTTAGTGAAAGTTGTTCGAGGGATGGAACTGCAGAAATGTACCTACTTTGAGGATATAAATGAGACTCTTAAAAATGGAATTAGAGTATGAAATTTTGAGGATAAATACTAAGGTCAGTTAGTTAAGTATGTACGAAGGTTTTGAGTTAAAAAGATTATTTTTCATTTTATAAAAATGCGTTAGCCGAGGTTGCGCGAGTGAAAAGCCCTTAGAGGAACGACACTATTCACCAAAACCACCCACTGCCCTGTTTTGTAAAATTCCGAAAAATTAGTCCTCTGACCATAGCCAAATCTTGAGTTGGTTATCTTCTAGACATTCTCAAGCTCGTGCACGCGAAAACGGTGCGTCATTTGAGTTAACGGTTATCGAGTTATGAAAGTTTTAGTAATAGTGGTGCAAATAGTAAGAATCCGCAGTTGACCCAACTTCAAAAATACATTTCACCTATCTAGACCCGTGTTTTCGAATCAAGATTTTTATGATAAATATTACAAATACCAAAGATTATTTTAGAAGTGGTTTCGTAATTAAATATGTCTCTAGTGATTTATTAAAAGTGTTGGAGTGCGAGTCGCGGAATAGTAATTCTCAAGAAAGTCAACTCTAGCAGTGCTACTTTGACCATCCGTTTTGGCTAAGTTAAAAGAGGAATTTCGAGTCGACTAAAACATGAAGCTCGTTAAGGATTATCAAGGCAACATATTGGTGTAAGGAACGAGGTCATAAATGTTTAAGTATAACTTGATTTGAGGAACGATTCCTGACTAAACTTATGCCTAAGGTGTTTGTCGGTTAAAATGGACTTAGTATGAGTCTAGAGGGACCCCTTAGTGTCTCATTTGTGGTTGGCTTAAGTGTCTGAGCATTGAGTTATAAGTGGATTGTATAGGGGATTACTCGTGTATTTTCTTGACTTTGTTTAGATTGTCGGATTCCGCCACGAGCCCCTACTATCCCCGGAGCACCAGGCAAGTATACTTAACCCTACTCTATTGTTCATAGAATATATGTTTCAATGTATGGTATATGTTAGTTCAAAATGTTTTCTTTACAAGTTGCAAGTATTTTATCTCATTACTTAAATACCGGATATTGATGCAATTGAATGCATATATATATATATATATATATATATATATATATATATATATATATATATATATTATTGTTGTGAATGTTATCCGGATAGTATATAAGTGTAGTAATATGTCTAAGAGTTATTGGTCCATATGATTGGGACAAGTATCGAGGTACATTGTTCGTATTCGAATGGAGATAAATGTTTTGGAAAACTATCTTGTTAATTATTGGAGGTGATGAGAGATTTGATCTGGATATTTTATTCGAAACCATGATCAAAGCAGTCATTCATATTTCTCCTCTTATATTTCGAGAGGAGAGTGATTTATTGGAAGTAGTAATCGTTCGTTGTTCCGAACGATGATAATTATTATAAATTGAAGTGCACGTGGAATTATACGTGACATCTAAGATAAGGAGTATATTGAGGTGCACGTGGAATTATACGTGACATCTAAGATAAAGAGTATATTGAGGTGCACGTGGAATTATACGTGTCATCTAAGATGAGGAGTATTGAAGGTGGCCAGGGGTACTCTGGTACCCCAGGTTCTAGATTGGAGATAATGTAAGAGACTGGTACGGCGGCCAGCCCAACAAAGGTGTATAAAAGCCCAGATGCGGCTTAGGGTATGATAGGCGGATTATCCTTCTACCGATAGTAAATTGCAAGATGTATGGACTGATCATCCATTACAGCCCAACGGATAAGAATCTCCTGAATATAGTCCATCAGCAGTGTAATTAATACCACAGGCGGGAATTAATTGCAGTATGAATATTATATCCTTACTCAGTTTTTACGGATAAATTTCAGTATGATGATGAAATTATGTGGAGTCTTTTCTCGAAGAAGTTTGTAGTATATATATATGAGTAATATCCAAAGTGGGAGAGTTTAAGGGTTCAATTGTTTATTGTTAATCAAAAGAGGAATATATTTTTGAAATGATTTTGATAGTACATTGTTGAAGTACAATTCATATCTTTGAGTATAAATATATATGATTCTGGTGTCTAAAACTTGCTGGGCAATTTTTTGGCTCATTCTTGCTATTGTATACTAATGATACAGGACAAAACAAAAGAGGTGAGGCTTCGACATCTTATTTTGCTAAGGGGAAAGGTCCTGGATATGATCCAAAGTGTTAGATAAAATGCTGGAAGGCTGGGAATAAGTTGGACGGACTTTTGTTATGTGTTTAGTAGACTCACTGTTTAGAGTCGTAAGGTTCTATGACGTTGCTTTAAAATAAAGGTTTGAGTATTGTAATAACTTTAAGTAGAAGTTGTAATAAGATTCTGGAGGATACTCTGTTGTGTAATAACTTTTGAGGATTTATGTTATGTTCTAAGACTATAACCTGTGAAGTAGATTATGGAGTTTATTATGATTACTGTTGTAGATTATATTGTGAGCAGGTGATTGAATATTACGCAAAGGTATGGTTAAGGTTGTGACGACCAGGATTCCTGGTAAGGCATTAGGGGGTGTTACAGAGATGGTATCAGAGCAGTAGGTTATAAACCTTAGAACGAGAGTAGGAGAAGTTATGACGAGATAAGGAAGTGACGAAAGAACTTAGGTAGAATTTGTGGTTGGAATACTGGGGTAGTACCAAAGATGAGTTAAGTAAGACCCTTAGTGATTGAGAAAGGTAGTTATGGAACTCTTTAGAGATGATATGAGTCGATAATGATATAGACTGTTTATGTGATACCATTAAGACAAGAGGAGGAGAACTAGAAACGCGGAAACCGGTATGGAAGTTATACAGTAGAGCCTCAAGGGGTAGTTAGGGTAGAGGCATGATGGCCAATACCAGTAGTAGAATCATTTAGGATAAGAAAATATGTATCCATGATTTATTTATTTGGGTTTAATTGTTTTTATATAAATGAGTATATAGAGATATGTATATACATATACATATATATACCTGCAGTTATATATATATATATATAACTGCAGGTATATATATGTATATGTACATATATGTACTCTTTTGTTTTCATAATAAATATTTCATGGGTATACAGTTTTATTAGACAAAACCACATTGGAATAAGTTGAATCGAGTGAGGCTATGACTTTTGGAGAAGTGTAGAAGAGATAAATAAAGTGGATTTTATAGATGGAAACAGAACAAGAAGAGTATAATGGTATTATGTATGGATTTGGAGGAGGAAAGAGCTAGAAGATTCCAAGGGATTGAAGCAATAAATTGAATATAATGATGCAGTGTTCTAGAAAAGGTTCTATGTGATATGGGTATAAGAAGCGGCCATGGTAAAGGCTTAGAGTGAATTGATTCAAGAGGATAGAGATGAGAAGGAAGAGGTATATTTAATGATTAGTAAGAGAAAAGAATATGAGGAATTTTAAGGCATAATTGAGATTGACTATTGAGGGTAAGGTATATTTTGATGATAGAGTCAGGATAAGGTAAACGAAGGAAGTGAGTATAATAATGAAGGATTTCGAGGTGCAATAATTCCTAGTCGGGGAAGGTCAATGTGGTGGCTAATACCCTAAGTAGGAAATAGGGCTTAAAATAGACATGTGGAAAGAAGCATACGAGTGGATGTGCAACGAAAGGTAGGTGTTATAACCGTGGTATAGAGATTGTATAGCGCCAGCAGTGAGACCAACGGCATCACGACAAATTGGTGGAGCAAATATCCACATATTCATTTAACACTTAGCCAAACAAGAGAGAAAAGAGAAAGAAGCAAAAAGATTGTGACGACCCGGATTTCTGGTAAGGGATTAGGGGGTGTTACAATTCTGATTGTCTTTAAAATAATTTTTATTTTCTGACTGGTAATTTATTCACCAACCATTAACAATATTCTTATATCGTATATTTAATAATTTAAATAATTAAATTATATGTAGTGTTGGCTTATATGCATTTATTAATTAATTTTGTTAACAAATTATGAATAAATATATTTTTGAGCTTTTAAAAAAAATTAAGTATTTGAAGGTATGGATTTTATCCAAGCTATTTAAAATCTAATTTTTTTCTAGTTAAGTTAGATTATAATTATTTAAAATCAGTTATAATTGTGCAATATATATTGTGAAAATCAATTTATAATGTATGATAATATGATTGTGATTGACTTTATATTAAAAGAGTGGTTAATTAATGAATGATTAGTTATGAAATTTAATTTAAAAATATATAATAGTATATTATGATTGATTTCAAAATTAAAATATTGATTTTTTAGTAATTTTTTTAATTTAAAAAATATGTATTTATGGATATGTTAAATAAAATCATTATTGTATTTAAATTAGAAGTGTTAACTAACTATGCTTAATGAGCTATGGTGAGAATGTAAATAAGGAAAAATCTTAATATAACATGATTGGTCTAAAATTTAGGAGTTAGCTCAGATTGTTTCTAAAATAATTCATAATTTTAAATTTTTTTATTGGTTAACTCCACATGGGTATACTCAGGTATTATAATAAAGGATATCTTAATACCCCAATTACTCAACTGTGATTTGGGGTATTCCAATGGACATAATTTACCAACACTTGTAAATAAGGATATTTTGGTTAATCCCGATTAAATAATGGGTATTATTCCCTTGATCATGCTCACTCTTCATTTATTTATTTATTTTTATTTTTTTGCTAAATACTCTCTTCATTTATTGTTATACAATTTCTTACAAAAATAATTGGGAAAAATATTCACATTTATACATTAAAAATTGAAAATGGACAAACATTTGCATGGGAAAAAAAAATTACTCTGAATATATCAATACTATACTTTATAAGCAAACCAACCTCTATTTGGATGGTTGATAGTTTGGTCACTTTATTTGGTATACTCAATAGCAATCGTTGGATTTTGAGATAGATTGATAAGAACCGTTGGATGTAATAATAAAGAATACACTTTTTAAACATTTATATTATATTATAAACTACTCCAATGAATTCAAGGTTCAATTCCCGTCAACAACATATTTAATTTAACAGTTATTTATCTATTTTCAATATAAAAGAAAAAACTATTAACTAGAATACAATAAAAAACGTATAATCATATTTCATTATCTTCTATAATTTATATTATTACTAACTAATTAGAAAATATTAAAATTATGAATAATCAAATAAAAATATTTAAAAACTTTCGTGCATCGCACGGGTTATAAGTTAATATATATATATATATATATATATATATATATATATATATATATGTATGTATGTATGATGGGACGGACTTAATTTCTGAAGTATAAAGAGTTGCATAATTGGTATTTGGTTGCTAATATATTTCTAGATCTGATTGAATAATTAAATTGATACAATGATATAAATATATATTCTTAATTAAAAGCAGAAACCCCCTCTTAATGGTACCGTACTTCGTACACGACATCTTATTTAATTTAAAATGACAATACCAAAAATTTAACAAATTTGATTGATTTCTTAAAAAGATATTGTATGCAATTATATAAATAATCAATTCTTAGAAAGATATTCTATATCATTATATAAGTATTTAATAAAATAATGATATGTTAAAATTTATATAAAAAAGTAGCATACAATTTTATTTTAACAATGTTGAAAATTTATTTAATCCATCAAAATCTGCAATAAAAGTAATAAATATTTTTACAAATATTGTTCCCTAATGGAAAACAATAATAAATTGTCTTCATTATTCAAATGCGGAAATGATAATCTCTTCACCCCCAATAACTCCAAAACATTAAACATCATATAATACCAAGAACATATTATATTAACTATGAGACCTCATAGTTAATATAATATGTAAATGTTGGAGAACATTGAGACCACATTTCAAGCAATTTTTTAATTTTTTTTGCTAATTTTTTTTTATGAATGGATAGAGGGTAGAATTATAAGATTTTTTTTGTGAAGATGCCCCTAGCGGGACCCTTTAAAATAGCTTGAAATATAGTGAATATGTGCATTTTAATTTTTTTTTTTTTTAATTTTTTTTATGAATGGATAGAGGGTAGAATTATAAGACTTTTTTTGTGAAGATACCCCTAGCGGGGCCCTTTAAAATAGCTTGAAATGTAGTGAATATGTGTGTTCTCACTGTTCTCATTCTCACCAGAGCGTGACCATTAAACTGTATTAGTAAATTCATGTATGAAAATACAGTGTATATATATTATTAATATAGATTCTTTTATTAAAAATAAGTAAATTATACAATTAAATAAACAAGTCAAAATATCAGATAAATATTCTAGTAGATTTATAGTTTATATTCAAGGTCTTTCACCATGGCTCTCGCTTTCTGAAATTGTTGAATTTTTATTTTATTGACTTTATTATATTAAAAGTATGTTCTTATTGAAACGAATATAATAATTTGAATTTGAATATATTTTTAAACTACTTATTTTGATGGGTTGTTAATTTTTTTGTGATCAACTTAGAAGGGTGACCAAAAATAAAATTAATGGGAATACATAAACCCATTACCCACGTTATGATAAACAGTACCTATAAAATGGAAGTTGCTTCTGTGGTTCAGACTTGTTAATTACTTCAATACTTTATTAGCTTGATCATCATGTAGACCATCTTTCTTTTTATCACTTATGTTGCTGCTATGTAGTCTATCTGTAACTAACATCTTTCTTTTTATCACTTATGTTGTGGCTATGTAGTCTATCTGTAACTAAACATCTCTCTCTACTTGTAATCTATATTTATAAATGCAAACTTCTTCTTCTTGTATTGTATTTTGTTTTCAATATTTAAAATTATGTAGCTGGAGGAGAAGAGAAAGGCTGGAGGTGCAATCGTAATACTACAGCATTACTGAAAATAAGTACAATATCATAATAGAATTTTTTGTTTCAATCTAAATTGGGTCGCTCCAAATGCCGTGTAATGACAAGAAGGGGCATTAAAGAAATAACGTGTTGACAGTCGGGGGTTTGTCCCGCTGTTATATTGAGTTGTTTGATCCAGTAATATAATTTTATGCATTTTATCAAAAAAAAAAATGAAAGATAATACTGTTTACCAAAAACACAGGTCTCCGCAAGAAGCTCACTTATTTACTTTTATCTTCAAATAATGTATTATTACAAATTATAACAATCACATTTTCCACTACCTATTCTCTCTAAAAAAGCCAACTAAACTGAAAAAGAGAAAAGTTAATGCTTTTATATTTTAATGTGGAGCTCAAGTGAAAGTGCTAAATATGAGATCATATATGAAGTGAAATTGAACGTGAGTAAAGAAGATATTTAGAGCATAAATAAGAGCAATGTTGCCTGACCCAGAGGGCGAGGCTTGTGCCGTGGGTCTGAGCTTTTAAGTATGCTATTCCATAGTCCCTTCGGAGACATCCGAAAAAAAGTATGTTATTCCATAAGACCTTCTGGTACGTAGCATGTCTACCCCATGAACCTTAAGTTGAACAAATCCATAAAGAACATAAACTTGTTTGAAAACAAAATAATGTCTATAATGCTAGATGTATCAAATTGAGTCCCAAGATTATTTACAAATAACATGGTGCAAGTAACGTGACATCATGATTGGTTGTAACTGATTGTCCACATAATTTTATTTAAATTTAAATATAAAGTGGTTCATTACATTTAATTAAAATACATAACCAATTAAAATGTCACATGACATGTGGGATTCCGCCATTTAAATAAATTATTTGATCGATTTCTAGTATGCCCTTCATCCTTGCTACCTCTTGTATCGGTACTGTGCAAATGTTATTAACTGGTAATCTTTCCAACTACCTTTGTTATTATGACATGTAAATTCGAAAATTGAAAGGCCAAGCAAATATTTTAAAGGTACCTTTCTGGTGTCCTGTATATTATTATAACATCGGGTAATTCATTAAAACTTTAATTCTTAAATGCCAAATCAAAATCAAAACCAAACAAATATTATCCTGTCTAATTTTTAATATTGTGAAATCAATAAAAACTTAACTTTTAAGGCCAAATTAAAAACCGGAACCAAACATATATGACCCGTCCCTACTTCAGGGGGTTGAGATGTTAATTTGGTGAAAAACCCAGCTTTCAAATCTGAAAAGTGCAAACATGCGTCAAAATCCAGCAGTGTGAAGATTTGAGCGACTTGGACTTGAAGGTGAAAAATGACAGAGATAGATTTGGGTAATGACAAAAAGGAGCATCAAAGAAATAAAGAAAGATAAAAAAATAAAGGATAATAGTAGAGATTTAGATTTGGGTCGATCCAATTGGGTTACTCCAAATGTTGTGTAATGACAAAAAATAGTATATGTTTATATTTGGGTCGATCCAATCTAAATTGGGTCGCTCCAAATGCTATGTAATGGTAAAAAGGGGCATGAAAGAAATAAAGAATATTAAAAAACTTTTAAGGCCAAATTAAAAACCGGAACCAAACATATATGACCCGTCCCTACTTCAAGGGGTTGAGATGTTAATTTGGTGTAAAACCCAGCTATCAAATCTGAAAAGTGCAAACATGTGTCAAAATCCAGCAGTGTGAAGATTTGAGCGGCTTGGACTTGAAGGTGAAAAATGACAGAGATAGGTTTGGGTAATGACAAAATGGAGCATCAAAGAAATAAAGAAAGATAAAAAAAATAAAGGATAATAGTAGAGATTTAGATTTGGGTCGATCCAATCTAAATTGGGTCGCTCCAAATGTTGTGTAATGGTAAAAAGGGGCATCAAAGAAATAAATAAGATTAAGAAAATGAAGGATAATAGTATCGTTGATGGAATTCGAACCTTGAAATTTTAGTAAATAAATTTAATCATGTAATATATTTAATCATTAGATCTAACAGTTCTAATTTTTAACTAAAAATCTAACGGATATTATTCGTTGTATTATTATATTTTTTTTAGTGGTTAGAAGATATGATGTCATATTTTTGGGTATGTATTTAGTAAATAAATTTAATCATGTAATATATCTAATCATTAGATCTAACGGTTCTAATTTTTAACTAAAAATTTAACGGATATTATTCGTTGTATACGAATTTTTATTATATTTTGTTAGTGGTTAGAAGATATGATGTCATATTTTTAGGTATGTAATAATTATTGCAATATTATGTTTTAAATTGAAAGTCAAAGTGTTTTAATTAGAGAGAAAAAAATTACTGATTGCAATATATGATATTTCAGGTATTTATAAAAATTCGAACCTTGAAATTTTAGTAAATAAATTTAATCATGTAATATATTAATCATTAGATCTAATTGTTCTAATTTTTAACTAAAAATCTAACGGATATTATTCGTTGTATACAAATTTTTATTATATTTTGTTAGTGGTTATAATATATGATGTCATATTTTTGGGTATGTATTTTGTAAATAAATTTAATCATGTAATATATTTAATCATTAGATATAACAGTTCTAATTTTTAAATAAAAATCTAACGGATATTATTCGTTGTATACGAATTTTTATTATATTTTGTTAGTGGTTAGAAGATATGATGTCATATTTTTGTGTATGTATTAATTATTGCAATATTATGTTTTAAATTAAAAGTCAATGTGTTTTAATTAGAGAGAAAAAAAATTATTGATTGGAAGATATGATATTTTAGGTATTTATAAAAATTCGAACCTTGAAATTTTAGTAAATAAATTTAATCATGTAATATATTTAATCATTAGATCTAACAGTTATAATTTTTAACTAAAAATCTAACGGATATTATTCGTTGTATACGAATTTTTATTATATTTTGTTAGTGGTTAGAAGATAAGATGTCATATTTTTGGGTATGTATTAATTATTGCAATATTATGTTTTAAATTAAAAGTCATTGTGTTTTAATTAGAGAGAAGAAAATTATTTATTGGAAGATATGATATTTTATGTATTTATAAAAGGTAATATCATCAATTATAACTAAACATCTTTTAATTGAAAAAGGCAATCGGCTAATTATCAATAATTAAATTATTAATAGAAAAATGAATAGGATAATAGTAGAGGTTTAGATTTGGGTCGCTCCAACTGCTGATTAGAGAGAAAAAAAATTATTGATTGGAAGATATGATATTTTAGGTATTTATAATAGGTAATATCATATCAATTATAAGTAAATATCTTTTAATTGAAAAAGGCACTCGGCTGATTATCATTAATTATATTATTAATAAAAAAATGAAGGATAATAGTAGAGCTTTAGATTTGGGTCGATCTAATTGGGTCGCTCCAAATGTTGTGTAATGATAAAAAATAGTATAAATTTAGATTTGGGTCGATCCAATCTAAATTGGGTCGCTCCAAATGCTGTGTAATGACAAAAAGGGACATAAAAGAAATAAAGAAGATTAAAAAAATGAAGGATAAAAGCAGTAATTTTCACGTCTAATGACAAAAAAGGGCATCAAATAAATAAAGAAGAATAAAAAAATGAAGGATAAAAGCAGTAATTTTCGAAATGCAATACTAGCAGACATTAGGAATATATTGATATTGATGCCATGTATATGGCCGTATGCCACTAAATATTAATTAATTTAATTATTTACAATATTATTATTATTATTATTATTATTATTATTATTTATTCATTTAATTTAATAGTGAAGTTATATATTACTATGAGTTTATTAATTAAAAATCGAAATAAAAGTCGAGAATATAATATTATACACAAGTTAGGGTTCCATTAATTAATATTAAAAAATATTTATAATATATTAATAAAAATACAATTAATAATAACTACTCTTATATAATCAGAATGAAGTTATATAAATTAATTAATTAAAATAATAATATTAAATAATAATTTAGTATAGTAGTGAAGTTATATACTAGAAATCTATTAACTAACAATCAAAATAAAAGTCGAGAATATATTATTATATACAACTTGGGACTCCATTAATTAATATTTAAAAAGTAACTGAATAGATTAATAATAAATACAATTAATAATATAGATACTCTTATATTACACGACCTCTGTATTTCTAATTAAGGTGGTTAACATATATTATAATCAATTAAAAATATTGGGTCATGTTCTTTGGAGAACCCTTAAACGAAGAAACTAAGAACTATTACATATATTTCATAATAATATATATTTTATTATATATAGATTAGGGACAAAGTTATCCAAAAACATAAGATATACAATTTAGAGACAATTCATATAATCATATTTGATTCATAATTATTTAATCATACACCAACATCAATCAAAAAATCTTCCATTAACATCATAAAATTTTTCTAATATTTCCATAAATTAATATTATGGTATAAATACAATATGAGATTAAATGTTTCAACAACAAAATATTCAAATACAATTAAATTTAATTGCACAACTTTAGAATTCATTTGCTTGACTTCAAAATTCGGACCATGACTTTTAAGTTCAGTTCTTGAACATTAAAACTATGGCATCAACATAATGCTCTTAAAAAAGTAAGTTCAACTCTGGAATTTTGTAAAAAAAAAAAGCAAGTTTTGTTGTAAAACTTTTTTGTTCGTGTGCATAATTTTTAAATTCAGTAGCAAAATATTGTCTTTTTACTACGAAACAAAATAGGTTTTGCAGTAGAATACTAGAATCCTATTATTTCGGGAATTATTTTTGTAAAATAATTTTAATCAAATATATTAAAAATTTTTAAGAAAGAAGATTGAAAAAAATTGAAAATATCAACCAAAAGTTATGTGAGATATAAATTATTAATAAAAGTAAACATTTCTAATAATTGAGTCATTGATTAAATTTTCTTATTTCAATTAATTGAACTACTAGTGTAGTTTTTATCTCCAACAATACTCTTACGAAAATTATTTAAAAATGAATTGAATTGGATAGTTGATTTAGAAGTAATCCATCGACTAATAATGGTTCTTCAGTTTTCTTTTAGTGTTTGGTTATCTCTTGATCCAGATTCTATAAATGTTATTCGTAATGAAATTATGGTCAACTGAAACATGTGTTTTTTTTTAAATATTAGTATCAAAGTAAATGTCATTAAATTATTTAATCAAAATATTATGATAAATAATTTTATTTAAAAAAATATAAAATAAAAAAATAAAGATAATTAATTACATCCATGCATCACACCGGTAACGGGCTAGTAAATTTAATTTTTTTTATCATGCAATAATATGACACACGAAATGCCTTTTGCCCCGGCGTCTCCTTTGTTGTATAAATTTTACCTCTCATATCTGTCGTCTCCTATCTATCTATACTATATTATTATAAATGAGATAAAGTATATTTGATTATCGGTTTGATATTATTTTTTTGGTCATACAACACACACCAAAACACAACTTTTAATCATAGTCGAATTAGGCCTTCAAGACCCAATTATATCTTTTTATTTTTCAAGTCCAATTCTTTTAATTTTTTAATTGGTTTATCTAACAAAATTATTGAATCTTAAACCCCATCTTCTTTTTTATTTAAAAATTTTAAACTCACATATAATTCATGCAATGCATAGGCAAGTTTTCTAGCCATACTCACAGATTTTATTAGCATTCTGATAAAACTTGCATTTGTAATAAAAGTTTGTCAGTTTTGTTTTCGGTATTCGATTTTCAGTTTTGTTATCCTAATTACTAAAATAAATAATAATATAATATAATTAATGGTAATTAACTGATTGTCTTTTTCACGTTTACTTTTATTGCAATCATTAATATATATTCAAAATATCACACCATATCTTTCAATCATTAATAAAATATATTAAAAATCAATATACATTATTTATAATAAAGAAATTATTAATCCTTAAATACGAATATATAAAATTATATTAAATTAAAATTAAAAAATTATTGAAAATAATGTTTATATAAAAATATAATATAAATTTCAACAAAGTTATTTTAAATTTAAAAAGTTATATTATCTTTTTTAATATAGAAAAAAAAACACTACTTTTTTTGTCACTCTTTTTTTGGTCATACAACACACACAAAAACACGATTGTTAGTCATAGTCGAATTAGGCGTTCTAAATCAGAGTCCGACTAGATGTCCAAGACCTTCAAGACCCAATTATAACTTTTTATTTTCCAAGCCCAATTCTTTTAATATTTTTTAAGTGGTTTATTTAATAAAATTATTGAATCTTAAATCCCATCTTCTTTTTTATTTAAACATTTTAAACTCGCGTATAATTTATGCAGTGCAAAGTACGCCAAGTTTTCTTGCCATATTCACAAATTTTATTAGCATTTTGATAAAACTTGGATTTGTAATGAAAGTTTGTCGGTTTGGTTTTCGGTTTGGTTATCCTTATTAAAATAAATAATAACATAATATTGTTAATGATAATTAACTGATTGGCATTTTCACGTTTTTACTTTTAGTTGCAATCATTAATATAAATTCAAAAATATCACATCATATCTTTCAATCATTAATAAAATATATTAAAAATCAGTATACATGATCGAGCTTGTGTAGGTAGATGTTGCCTGGTAGGGCCGTTTGAGAAATGACGTAAGTAATAGATCGAAAAGTACGAAAATCTTTACAGTTTCCATTTTCGTCTGTGCATCTTTTCATTGTTTATAATAAGAACATAAGTATAATCCTTAAATATGAATATATCAAATTATATTAAATTAAAATTAAAAAAATATTGAAAATAATGTTTATATAAAAATATAATATAAATTTCAATAAAATTATATTAAATTTAAAAAGTTATATCATCTATTTTTAATATAGAAGAAAAACACTATCATTTAGAATACTATCAAATATGTATTATTATATTTTAGTATTTTCTATAATTTATTTTTCTACTAATTAATAAAAATATATATTAAAATTATGAATAATAATATAAAAATATTAAAAAATAAAATAAAAATATTAAAAATCAGCATAGCACGGTTATAGGCTAGTTCTATAAACACACACAGCTTGATCACGGTTATTGGCTAGTTCTATAAACACACATGCAGCTTGATCTCGTAAAGAAAAATGGGGACGACTCTTTCATCAACATCTAGTACGTACTGCTTCTTTTTTTTTTCATCTTTTCCTCTGTATACTGTGCTATTAGTAGTAGTTGTAGTAGAATAGTAGTTGTGTTCTAAAAAGCGGCGGGATTAATCGCCGCTTAATCGGTATTCGGTGCCTTTCCGAATCGGATTAAACGGGATTAGTCGGGATTAATCGGAATTAATCGGTATTAATCACCGATTAATCGCTGTTCGATGCCTCTATCGATTAAGTTTGATTTCCGCTTTTTACAAGTAGTACATTTTTAAGAAGTTTATTTGTTGTTTCTGTAAAATTTACTAATTAAGTCTTTGCTTTTGTTTTTATCATGTGCTAGATGTTCAAATATTTGGCATACCTCTTCTCAACACTAGGGCTTATCACTCTGTTACTATCATGAATCCATTACTCCGTCGCGTCTACCTGTTAAGCCTCTCCTTGGTCGTTCGAGATGTACTGTATCTAAACCATTCTGCACTCATGGTACTTATAATACCAGTAGCTTTGTCCCAAAAGATGAAATTTTCTCGGAAGGTGAAAAATTAATTTGTTCTTGGAAATTTTCCAAGGCCTCAAAATTTTAACTCGGTGAATGTCGATTCCATGTGTGATTTCACTGCGATAAATGTAGTTGGTGAACCATTTAAGGCCTATTTATCTGGCAATTCTTTTGTTGGTTGTTGTAATGGTTTAGTCTGCTTGTATATAAGCCTGATGGTATGGACCAGGATGATATTTTTCTATGGAACCCAACAACTGTAGAGATTAAAAGATTACCAGAAGCAATTAATCTCATGATTCCTAACAATCTTATAGGATCTTCCGTGGTCGGGTTTGGATATGATCATGTCACTGATGACTACAAGGTTATGAGAACCTCTGATAGTCAACTTGCTGGCATAATGCATGGTGTCGTCTATTTACAACCTTAAAAACAATTCATGCACACGGGCTGAAACCATTTCTAATCGCATTGCCTTTTATCAAAATTTTGCTTTTTTTGCGAATGGGTCTCTGCATTGGCTTGCACGTAATACCGACAATATTATTGCTTTTGATCTTGGGGTTCATAAATACAGGGAGCTTTCATATCCTGCGGGTGCTTGTACGAAGAACACGGCTCTGTTTGTATTAAATGGATGTCTAGGTTTGTTGGATGTCTACCCCAGTACCCCGGATCTCGTACTGATATGTGGAATGTGGATGGTGCATGGACATGCTATGACTCAAACCTTTAGCCGAATATTTAATGGTAAAAGCAGGAATAAAGAGTTCTTAATTTAACGTACAACTGGAAAATAAGATATGGATCACTCGAAATATTACGACTGGTTGCAATACACCAAATGAAACTACCCAACACTTCGAGATGTTGGCTCTCCCAATCGCCAAAGTGGCCACTCAATAACAAATCACAGCATAACCCTAATTCCCTTGCCTCTCGCCCTTTTTGTTCACTAATTGTCAATTACTCTTTTTCCCTCCTTCATTTACTGTTGAGACTCTTCTACCCCAGGGCTGTCTCCTTGCATACGTTATTAGATTGGGCCCAGGCCCATTAGTGTCTTGGGCTGTAGCATTACCCCGGGCCCAAAGAACCACCTTGTCCTCAAGGTGGAAGCTGGGAAATCTGCAGTTAAGAGCTTCAAATTCTTCCCACATTGCTTCCCAGCTAGGAGAGTCCTTCCACTTAATCAAAACTTCTGTACTAGGGTGTGCCTCCGGACCAGCGTTTCTAACTTCCAGCAGCACTTCTGGTTCAGCTTCGAAAACCAACTCCTGAGATATATGTGGTGGAATGATTGCTACGGCTGGAGTGGTGCCAACAGCTCTCTTTAGTTGCGAAATGTGAAACACATTGTGGATTTTAGCAGTTGGGGGCAAATCCAGGCGGTAGGCAACCTTACCCACACGGTTGAGAATTTCGAATGGCCCATAGAACCGTGGAGCCAGCTTCTCATTGCTTCGTTTCGCCAGTGATACTTGGCGGTAAGGCTGCAATTTCAAAAACACTTTCTCTCCCACACTGAACTCCAAATCTCTACGCTGGTGATTTTCATTTTGCCTTATACGTTGTTGTGAAAGAAGCAGGTTTGTCTTGAGGTCGTCTAGCACTGCATCTCGTTCAAGGAGCTGTTCTTCCAAAGATGCCACAGCTGTACCATGTTGAGTGAACCTAACCATGTGAGGAGGCTCCCTGCCATACACTATCTCGAACGAAGAATGTTTAGTGGAGGCCTGTGTGGACGTATTATACCAATATTCTGCCCATGGCAACCATTTTGCCCAGCTGCGTGGTTTCCCATTTATGAAGCATTTTAAATACCCTTCCAAAGTTTTGTTAACCACCTCGGTCTGGCCATCCAATTGAGGGTGGTATGCCGTACTTCGATGTAACCAAGTCTCTTGCACTCGAAACATCTCTTTCCAAAACAGACTCATGAAGAAAGGTCCCGATCCGAGACTATAGTAGAAGGAAACCCGTGTAACCTGACCACACCTTTGATGAATTCCTGTGCAACAATTGGGGCTGTGAACGGGTGTGTTAAACCAATGAAGTGAGCATACTTCGACAATCGATCCACCACCATTAACACTGTGTCTATTCCCATTGATTTTGGCAAACCTTCGACGAAATCTAAGGAAATGTCCTCCCAGATTCTATCGGGAATGGGAAGGGGTTGTATAAATCCAGCAGGCTTGAGGGCAGAATGTTTCTACTGTTGACATACTGGGCATGCACGAACGTAGCTGGTTATACTTTTCTTCATTCCAACCTAATACCATTCCTTAGCTACCATTTGATAGGTTTTATACTCTCCCGAGTGCCCACCAAGAGGTGAATCGTGGTACTCTTGTAACAAAGTATGGACTAAATCAGATTTCTAGGGTATTACTATGCGTCCTTTATAGCGCCCAATGCCCTGTACCAATTGATAACCTTTTGGGCATGGACGTTCGTGTAATAAATCATCCTTTAGCTGTTGTAGGAATGGGTCACTTTGTATCTTCTGCACTATCTCTTCCCATCTGATCCCCCCAACTAAAATCATGGTTGCTAACTCCGTGTTCGCCCCTTCTACTCGTGAGAGGGCATCGGCTGCTTTGTTTGTGATTCCCGGTTTGTATTCAATTTGGAATTGATACCCCAACAACTTACTAACCCACCTTTGGTAGTCGGCGCCCACCTCACGCTGTTCCAACAGAAATTTAAGGCTCCTCTGATCTGTTCGAATGATAAATGGGTGACCCAATAGATAGGGTCGCCATTTTTGGACCGCGAGCACTATCGCCATGAGCTCCTTCTCATACACGGACTTCAACCTTGCACGTTGCCCAAACATTTTGCTGAAATAGGCTATAGGGTGCCCATCCTGTAGTAAAACTGCTCCCAGTCCGATCCCAGATGCATCGGTTTCCAGGACAAAGGGACTCGAAAAATTCGGCATGGCAAGGATGGGGGCTGTGACCAGGGCTTGTTTTAATGCTTCAAAGGCTAGTGAAGCTGATTCCGTCCACCCGTAGCACTCTTTCTTCAGTTGTTCCGTTAAAGGGGATGCAATCTTGGCATAATTTTTGATAAACTTACGGTAATATCCCGACAGCCCCAAGAAACCCCGTAGCTCGCGAATATTCCTGGGTAATGGCAGGCCAACAAGGCTTGATCCTCTTCTGGATCCGCAGCTACTCCAGAGCTAAAAATTATATGCCCAAGATATGCTACCTCATGTTTTCCAAATTCGCATTTTTTCCAATTTGCATATAACTGCTGCTGTTTCAGAATTTCCAGCACTGTTCTCACATGTCGGACATGGTCTTCTGCAGTTTAACTATACACTAAAATGTCATCAAAAAATACCAGCACGAATTTTTGAAGGAAAGGTCGAAATACCTCGTTCATTATGGACTGAAATGTCGTAGGGGCGTTTGTTAACCCGAATGGCATAACCAAGAACTCGTAGTGCCCTTCGTGCGTTCGGAATGCCGTTTTTGGCACGTCTTCCATTCTAACCAGCACTTGATGATACACAGACTTTAAATCTAACTTGGAGAAAACCGTGGCCCCGTGGAGCTCGTCCAAGAGTTCATCAATCATGGGGATCGGAAATTTGTTCAACACTGTTAATTTGTTAAGCGCGCGGTAATCCACGCAAAACCTCCAAGACCCGTCTTTCTTTTTCACAAGGAGTACCGGACTGGAATAAGGACTTTTGGACAGCTGAATTATTCCCGCAGTAAGCATGTCGTGAATCAACCGTTCAATTTTTTCCTTTTGGGCCTGAGGGTATCGATAGGGCCTTACATTGACCGGGTCTGACCCCTCCTTTAAAATGATGCCATGGTCTTGGTACCTTTTTGGGAGCAGTCCTGTTGGCAACTCGAAAACTTCCTTGTATTCCCTTAGTAACTGAGATAAAAATGAAGGACCGTCCTCTTCCCCCTTGCTTGGTGTTGAATCGTTGTCAGCCCCCATGTAATTAAGTTCAACTAAATAGCCCTGCCTTTCCTTGCGTAATGTTTTAAGCATCGCCTTTAACGTGATGCCAGAACGTCCTAGAGACGCATCTCCTTTCAAAACCACTGTTTCATTTCCTAACTTGAACTTAAGGGCCTGCGTTTTCCAGTTTTCCGACATGGTGCCCAATTTCTCTAACCACTGCAACCCTAGTATAATATCCGAGTTCCCCAGATCAATAGGCAGGAAATTTTCCACAACTGTCAAGCCTTGTAACTGCAATACCACCGACTTACACTCACCTTGGCCTTGCATCGTATCCCCCGTTCCCAATGACACTCCGAAACTCTTATTGGTAGCACACTCCACCCCAAGCTCCTTCATCGCCTTCATCGATATAAAGTTGTGAGTGGCTCCAGGGTCAATCATCACGACCACTGAAGACTCGTTTATTTCCCCCCTCAATTTAAAAGTTTTCGGACTTGTGATCCCAACTACTGAGTTTAAGGAGATCTCTGGATGGATTTATTCTTCAGGACCTTTTTCTTCCTCACTTTGTGACCCCACTGACCTGAATTCCTCCTCATTCAGGCTGTCCTCCTGTGTTAAGAGCACGCTCAGCTCTTTTCGCTGGCACTTATGTCCCGCGCTCCATGTACCATCGCAACGAAAACATAGCCCTTTGGCTCGCTTTTCCTGCAGCTCCTTGTCAATTAAGCGCCTTAATTCCCCTACATGATTGTGCACCGGGCTACTACCCGTGGAAACCCCCGACTGTGCATAGCTAGCATAAGACCTTGGGGACGACCCAGCACTGTTTAGAAACGATTTAGGGGACAACGACCCAGGGCTTGACCAATTTCCCGGCTTCACCAATGGGCTTAGACCTAACTTGTTATCCCCCTTTTGCCTGCACCTCAACTTATCCTCCACCATATGCACTAATTCCATAGCGTGGTCTACCGTTACTGGTCCCAACAAATGTACTTCAGCCTGGATATCTTCCCTCAACCCATTTAAAAATTGACCCAAGGACAATTCCTCTGAAACATTTTCCAACGGAGCGAGAAGCTCAATAAACTTCAGTCAGTAGTCTGTAACATCCCCCCTTGACGATGGGCTAACCATTGTTCTTGTAAAGTACCGGCTGACTGTGAACGAAACTACCTTCGTAACAAGGTTTTTACATGGTCCCACCTCTCAACTGGTCGCCTCCAATGTTCCCATTGAAACTAAAGAAGAGCCTAGCCTTCTAATGCAACTACTGTAGCTTCTACCTTCTCGGCCTCGGTCAACCCATAAAAACTAAAGAACCTTTCTGCTCTCAAGATCCACCCATCCGGGTTTGTACCATCAAAGAGGGGCATGTCCAATTTTTTATGCCTCCAAGCATTTTGCCCATTAACACCATTTTCCACGGTACTTATTACCCCTCCAAGACCTAACCCGATTCCAGAACCCGACCCACCATTTTGACTCGATCCGGCTCCACCAGCTGGACCCGACCCGAAACCGCATGAACCTAACCCTGTGTTCGAACCCGACCCGACCAACACTCCACCTCCAAACCCTACTTCGCCCCCTTCCTTCCCTCCACTAGAGCTGCCTTCTCCCACTACGATCCCCCCATCGTTACAAGAGACGTGGACCTCTGACTGCTTGAACTTCTGAGATCTAAGGGCCATAAGGGTCGATTTGACCTCCGATTGGAATTGGAGTTGGTCATCTCTCATCATCGTTATTAAAGACTCCTGGCTGTCATGAGATCTGTTAATTCTACCTTCAAGGCGCGCCACCGCCGCCGCCAATTTCTCCTCCTGTTGCTTGCTTACTTCGTCAAACATCGAGACTATTTTAGAAATGAGGGTTTGTTGCAGACCCCCTACTGCCCCTTTTATCGTTGCCGCCACTTCAACGGTGACCGTCTCATGGATCGACTCCTGCACTGCCTCTATCCTTTCTTCCAACCTGTCCAACCTTTCTTTATCTGTTATCGGAGCCAAGGATCGCTCCTCTGATACCACTTTGCTATGACTCAAACCTTTAGCCGAATATTTAATGGTAAAAACAGGAATAAAGAGTTCTTAATTTAACGTACAACTGGAAAATAAGATATGGATCACTCGAAATATTACAACGACTGGTTGCAATACACCAAATGAAACTACCCAACACTTCGAGATGTTGGCTCTCCAAATCGCCAAAATGGCCACTCAATAACAAATCACAACATAACCCTAATCCCCTTGCCTCTCGCCCTTTTTGTTCACCCTCTTGTCAATTACTCTTTTGCCCTCATTCTTTTGCTGTTGAGACTCTTCTACCCTGGGCTGTCTCCTTGCATACGTTATTTGATTGGGCCATGGGCTGTAGCAGAACAATAACGGGGTGGAGAGTTCTTGGTCCAAGTTATTATCAGTAGAGCAACCAGGAATACTAGGATCTTATGAATTTGTGTATCCTGTTGTTTTTTTAAATGCTCAGAATGAAATTCTTTTAGAGGTGGACGATAATAGACTTGTGTGGTTTGACTGTGAAACCAATAAAGTTAGGAATATCGAACTTCACGGGTTTCTCGAGTTATTTGATATGCGTGTTTGCAAGGAAAGTCTTTTCTAGATCAGTGATTCTGAATTGGACGGGAAGCACTCAGAAGAAGAAGAAAAGAAACAAAAGAAAAAAATGTTGTAGGAATTCTAATCTTCTATATGTTTTTAGTTTCAATAACTTCAACTTTAGCAAGTGAAGCAGAAAAAAATATGTGATACGAGAGTAGTTGCTAGGCTAAAAGGTGAGCATTAATTTATATATAACTACCATCAGTAATATGTTTTTATGTTTGCAGAAAAGATTATTTTGATAAGTGCGGATTCAAGGTTGACGACTCTAGTATCGAGAGTGCAATGGATGAAACAAGGAAGAAGAGAAAATTGTTTGGGTTATATGTTTGATAATGTTGCATGTTTTAAATTTCAAGCTGGCTTAGGCCTTTCTTTTGTTCATGCTAGATTTAAGTAATTAAGTTTATGGTTAATATTATGACTTTTGATCTAGATGGGCGTTGTGTTGACTAGAAGAATTCGAGAAAATGCTTCTCTTTCAACTTAACTATCACAATGTGCAATATCTTAAGACTACTTCAGCAAGAAAAAAAATAATACTTTTAATCAATTGATGGTAGTTGTGTCCTGATGTCAATGCTTTCTAGATTGTATTAGCCAGCGACCAATTGTTTAGATGCAATCCTGTGGTCGTACGCAAGATTTCTATCTTATGTATGGTTCTGGTTGTCGTTCGGAGGTTTTGTGGGTCATGAGATACCTGTTTTAATATTCTTACAATCCCCATTTTAGTATTGAGGACCTGAGATTCAAAGTTACAAACAACCTGACCCTGTTAATGGGGAATCTAGGGGTGGATATACAGCTGCTCCTTGTGTACACTGTTTAGTTCTAACCTTTTGCAGCCAAATATGTGGTGGCTTCTTTAGGCCAGCTCATTTTCATAAGTTCCTTGGAGCAATTAAGCATAAAAATTGGCTAATCTGTCATACAAACAATACTTACAACCTTCGTCAGTTGACAATCTAACTGATCCCTATACCCTCACTATACGTGTTATTTAACATTACATATCTGGGTGAAGGATGTATCTGTTATTTTGCTTATCAAAGTGGTTGCATTGTGTTATTGTGGTTGCTTATGTGTTACAATAGTTAACTACGTTCATTATATTCATCGCTTGTTTAAATTTAATCATTACATCAATGTGTCAGTGTGTCAGTTATCTTTATGAACTACGGACTATTAAAATTTAGTCATCACATTCACATGTCACCTGTTATCTTTACGGATTAATAAAACTTAGTCATCACATTCACTTGGTTGTTTGCTGTGTTCTGAAGTGAAGGGTGGATCTGTTATTTTGCTTATCACAATGGTTGCATTGTGGTTGCTTATGTGTTACGGTAGTTAACTACGTTCATTATATTCACCAATTGTTAAAATTTAATCATCATATCAATGTGTCAGTTGTGTCAGTTATCTTTACGGACTATGGACTATTAAAATTTAGTCATCACATTCACATGTCACCTGTTATCTTTAAGGATTAATAAAATTTAGTCATCACATTCACTTGTGTTTGCTGTGTGTTACGGATTATTAAAACGTGAACACATGTCAGAGAAAGAAACCCGCCCTTAAGATCAGACGAACAAAGTCCCTCCTTATTTTTCATTTAAATTGTTATTTTTTCAATATTATTTTATTTACATAAATATTAATCAATTTACTTTATATTTTCTAATTATTAGAATTTGTGATCAGGAATAATTGCAATGTGTGTAATATTAACTTTTAACTTCTGAATTTATGATTTTATTTCACTTTCATATTTATGTACTATAATCACATTATTAACATATTTTAAACTAAATAACTTTAAAATAATTATAATATATCCCGGCATCAGGCACTACTCTAGCAAAAAGATTAGGGCATTGGAGCAAGTCCAGTACAAAGGACCGAGTGCAAAGGACCAACTCCCCTGACACCCTCTTACATTTCCTTGACACCTAATTAAAAGTCGGGCTTTACAAAAAAAGTGGACAACTTGCTCCAACCCAAAAGTTCAAGTCCTAATTTTTTGTGGACCATACTTAATTAATTTTATATGATTTTTAATTTGTAATATAATTAAGAAATAATATTTGTTTCTACTTTTAATGAAATGATTAAAAAAGACTTCAAAAAAATGAAAGGATTAAAAAGTTAAAAAATGAGAAATTTAAAATAGAAATATTAATAAAATTGAAAATAAAAATTACTTAATATTAAAATGCATTACATAATTAAAAATCAAAATTTACAAGAAATTTTATTTCTTTATACTCTTCAACAGCACTTGAGTTTACTTTTCCCTTCCCCTTCCTTCTAGCTGCTTGTGTACCTTTAGGATGAATTGGAGATTCAACAACATTCTCATCAGTTGGTGTTTCATTCATCGATGATGAGTAGTTCCGAGAATCACTTAATTTACTTCTCTTTGTACTTCCACTATTTGTTCCAATGCTTGTGTTTAATTTTTAGGCTATCTCCACCTAGGCATTCTCTTTAGATCATTCCAATGATTTTCAAAATTAGACTTATTTTAGTATCTAGTTTTATGAAAGTCATGAGCTGCCGCAATTATGTTGTCAAAATTTGTACCATTCCCCAATTTTTGGACAACTTCCTCATAACATGCTCCATGTCGTTGATTCCCCTCATTTATTCGCTGCAATCTTTTTTGATAGCTACAAACCTTTTTGATAAGCTCAGGATTACTTTCTTCACAATAGTTAAGAATTCGATCCCAAAATGCATCATTTTTCTGATCTGCACCATGGTTGTTAAGTCGACAAGTCTAGCCCGAGTACCGTGGAATTTATTAGTCGACAAGTCGCCCGACTAGTCGTAAAAAGTCGAAAATACCCTATTTAGAGTAATTATAATACATAATATAGGTTGACATACTTCAATTTCATAATTCAAATAAAAACTAATAGATAATAAGTTCAAGTACCCAAGTCAAACATTTCTAAGCAAATAAAAACATATATAATTAAAGAGTGAAATCAACTAAAAAAACACAATCATGCATAATAGTATCCATCTCGTTATCATTTACATCCCCTTCTCCATCTCCTCCTTGAGTATTCTCCTCGGGTGTTATATCATAGTCATCTTCCACTTCCTCATCATCGAAATCTTCATCTTCCCCTTCCTCATCAATAGGATCTTGTGTCGAACTAGTGTTGCGTCGAGTATAGGTAATAGTGGAAGTGGAACCACCTCTAGTTCTCCTCGGAAGATTGCGTCCCTCAAGTGATTCGGATGCACCCGAAGCTATATCCACCGATTCCCAAAACCTTTCCTCAATGCTAGTCCACTCATTAGTTCATTCCAAGTCCTCGAGTACAAGTGGATCAAATTTCTTTCCTAGCTCACGTCTCTTTTTGAATCTTGAATCTATCTTTCAGTTGTATTGGATGTACACCAAGTCATTCAAATGTTGATGTTCCAACCTATTCCTCTTCTTCGTATGTATCTAAATTATTGAAATTTAATTAGGCCAACAATAGTTGCAAATTGACAATAAATACTTTTTTTGACAATAAATACTTTAAAAAGAGTAGGCATTTAGTCAATTACGAACTCAAATGTACTCAAATTGCATTCACAATCGGAAGATGAGCCACACAAACCAACAATACGCTTCGCAAATGATTGAAGCTCATATGCAGTGAAGAAGAAGCAGTGAGAAGCAGTAGTGATAGAAGCAACAATTGGTTTTTATGTAATTTGATTGTAATTTGTAAAAATATAAAGAATGGTATGTACTCTGTAATCTGATTATCAAATCAAAAATCAAAGTTTGCTTAATTTAAAGAAGCAGCAGTAGTTTGATTCTTAAAATTTAAAGAATTGAAGAAGAATATTTCTTAAAAAAAATGAAAAAAAGCAGAAAATATATAATTAACTATGAGAAATAAAAAAATTGAAAAAAATAATAAAAATTCAAAGTAATTCGTTTTTACAAAAAAATAATTACTAAATAACAAAAAAAACTCTAATTTTGAAAATAATTAATGAAAATACAAAATAAAACTTAATTTTTGAAAAAAAAAGCGTATATAGACTACAATGTATAATACACACACACACACACACACACAGATATATATATATACAGCGAAGAAGAAGAAGAAAAAACGAAAGAAGAAGAAGAAGAGAAAAAGAAAGGAAGAAGAAGAACAGAAGAAATGAAGGAGAAAGAAGAGCAGAAGAGATGAAGGAGAAAGAAGAGCTTATCGGAAGTGAAGAGCTTCGTCGGAGTTTGCAGAAGAGGATGAATGTGTCGTCATCAGAATCGAAGGTTGTGATAATCGCCGCTGCTTCCCCCAACCTCAAGTATGTTATTGGATCTGATTTCTGAAACCCCGTAAGTTTTAAAAACCTAATTTTAACATTAGTCGGGTATGGGCCGGGTTTCGGGTCGGATCCGGGTCGGATATCCATGGACGACTAAAACATTAGTCGGGGCTCGACTTTTTATCCTTTGTGGACTAATCGACTAGTCGCCCACTAGTCGTCGACGTGACAACCCTGATCTGCACCGATCACGAGGTCAATCGACACATTAAACCATGCGCTAATTAAGAGTTTATCTTAACTCCAATTCCATTGAGTTACACCTCCTCGTGTGTTGTCGAACTCACTTACATCACCATTCAGATAAGTTATATTCGTAGCATCAAAAGCAAAAGTTTGTGAGTGTGGAGAATTTTGATTAGTAGTATGGGTCTGTTGATTTCAGAAATATGGATGTGGAAAATTTGAACCATATGGAAATTGTGAATTTTGAACGTAGAGGTAAAAAGGATTAGGAAACGGAATTTGAGAATTTGGCGTTTAAGGAGAATAACACGAATTTTGTGCGTTGGAAAATTAAGAATTATCGATATTTGTATTTTGGACAAACGGAAAATAAGTATTCGAAAATGGATATGAAAATTGGGTGTTCGAGGATTGAGAATTCGAGTTTGTATTTCGAGGATTTGAAGATGAATGTTGGTGGGGATTCATTTTTTTTCTCTTTTGATAATTCTTTGAAGAAGATGAGAAGTGTGGAAAAATAGAAGTGAAATTTTCATATTTATAGTGCCAAAAATTGAACGTTAGATTTTCTGCATTTCGTAACTTTTATTTACTTTTTCAAAATTTATAGTAAAGTTAATATTAACGTTATATTTACAGGTGCAGTACAGTTGAATTCGGAAGGGAGATGAAATAAAATATATATATATATATATATATATATATATATATATATATATATATATATATATAAAGCAAAAAGTAACACACACAGGCAGCACTTGGCCAAGTCCGGGACCGTGGGCATGACAAAATTTCCTACTCTGCTCCAATGCATGCAAAGTACCCAGGTCTCACCTTCTCTCTTCCATGTCATCAGTTGGGCTCTTAGGACAAAACAACATACATCAATGAACACCATAAGAGCATCCACAATGCTAAATACCATATCCCACTTTTTTGGACCCCATCTGAATGCCAAATGAGCAAAATGTGGTATTGTCAAAAAATTGGACAACTTGATACAATGCTAGAGCCCATTTCCTTTGGACAACTTAATATAAAATGTATATCGAAGGCATAACGTACATACATAATATATTAAAATAGTATAATTATAAAGAGCAGGTGAGCAACAAAGATTAAAATATTAAAAAGCAAGAAACCGGCCTTGGCCACCAAGTTGGGCACTGCCCACTTTATATCTACTCATCCAATGCAAAAAATATGAAATGGCCACTGCCCAAGTCATTTTATGTGTCCCAATGCAGCAAATGGGCTTGCATTGGAGATACTCTAATAACCAGAATAAATTAAAATTGATACAATGCAAACATATTCAAGTAGCTGAGATTTTTGAGTCAATTGCATTTTGATTGCCAAAGTTTATAGCGAGTTTCAAAGTGATGGATGCAGTTTGAAATCTACAAATTGACCAAAATTCATAATGAACTTTAAAAGAGTGGCTATATTTTGTTAAAAGAGTGGCTATATTTTGAGATTTACTAATTGGTGACTATAGTTTATCCTGAATTTCAAAAATATGGTTGTATTTTAATTATTTAATAAATTTTAAAATAAAAATCCGATGATACAAATGACAAATAATAATTTAATTGTGGCCAAAATTATTTTAATTTTTAAAAAACTAGATGAAAAAAGATCAATAGCCACTAAAATGAAAATCTCAAAATTCGGCCAATTTTTTACAATTCGGCATAAACTACGGCCACTATTTTACAATTTACTCAAAAAAAAAAAAAAAGCACTGGCACGCTACGAAATCTACAGCCTAATTACACCCCATAACGCCTGTTCCGTGTCTGATATGACTTCATGGCAATTATGAAATCGTCTTGTCTAAAATCAGGAAAAGGAGTCTCCGTGAAGTACAGTTCAGCATAAGCTAATTGATAAGACAAGAAGTTGCTCAACCTAAGTTCCCCACCAAATCTTATCATGAAATCAGGGAACGGAAACTCCGTGCAAATATTAGTCCCTAATTCCTGTTCAAATGATGTGTCATTGATTTCTTCTTCTTGGATCATGTTGTCCGCCGTAGTTAATTGCAAGAATCAAATGGAGCCTGGAATTGGCCTTTGTTTTCTCCTCAGCTTCAGTGATAGCTTCTACTAGTGACTTGGGTAGTAACGTTGTATCGCCAATCACTGATATCCGAATGTCATGCCTAAATTTACATATATCACGATTACATGTAAATGTAAATTAAGTAGTTTTTTCGATGAAAAATAATCATGTAATTCATGAGATAACAATGGTACTTACCTCATTGATTCTTCCAAATTTGATCTTATTCCCTCCTCAAACAAGCTCATAAATGTGTCAATCTCCTCCTGCAAAAAGAAAATATATATTCAGTCAAAACAATATATTCACTAATGAACATTAAGAATCAGTAGTACTGATGCACTAGAACAATTAAAGACGCATGCACTAACTTGTGAGCGCTTCATATTTTCAGGAGAGAGAAGGTAAGCAGTTAAAACTTTGATTCCACATTTGCAACAAAGGCGAGATATTTCTTTATACACAGGTGCAAGCGTCATGTGTCCGGACTTGAGTGGCAAACCTTTCTGCCGCGCCCACCGCCTATGGCCATCCGGAATCACGGCTATGTGGTTAGGCATCCATTCAACTTGCAGACCAGCTACTCTGCATAAATTCTTCATCTAAATGCTGCTCATGATCATAAGTTATGTTGTCGTCTACTAATTGTGTTGCTTTCACGTTTATGTTTCCAATGGTGGTGCCTTTGACAAAAGCATAAGCAGGAGATAGAGGAACAAGTGGCGAGTTTCTACCAAGGCCTACAGAAGGGAGACTTGGTCGGAATTTTAAGGAAGTAATCGGTGCTGGAATACAGAACGGAAGGTACGTACTCTGCATGTTTACTTAAGTTTATCTGTTTCAAATATGACAGTAGACAGACTCTCTGAGCAAGAGGTAATTAATCGAGTTACAGATGAGCAGAATTTGAACTTAATTAAAACTGTTACACCAGAGGAAGTTAAGGATACGGTGTTCTCTATGTACCCTGAGAAATCTCCTGGATACGATGGGTTAAACCCAGGCTTTTATCAAGCATACTGGAGCATAGTAGGTCAAGATGTGATTAAGTTTTGTCGGGAGTTCGTTGCCGCAGGTGAATTACCAGATGGAATAAATAGAACATTGGTGTGATACCGAAGGTAAAACAACCACAGCATATGAAGGATTTAAGGCCGATTTCGTTGTGTAATGTACTGTTCCGTATACTATCTAAGGTCATGGCTAATCGGCTTAAGCAATGTTTACCAAGTTTGATCTCAGAAAATCAAAGTGCTTTCATTGAAGGTAGACTATTGACAGATAATGCTCTCATTGCATTTGAAGTTAATCACTACATTCGCAGGAAAACTAAAGGAGCACGTGGTGTTGTTGGATTAAAGTTAGATGTATCTAAGGCATATGATCGACTTGAATGGCTTTTTTTGGAGAGTATGATGGGCAAGTTTGGTTTTAACAATGTATGGATGGAAAGAATCATGAAGTGTGTCAGGACGGTCTCGTACAGTTTTATTCGGGATGGTAGTGAGTTTGGATGTGTTCAACCTAAACGTGGGATAAGGCAAGGGGATCCCATTTCCCCCTACCTATATATCTTGTGTGCAGAAGGGCTCACTTCTATTATAAAACGACATGAAACAACAGGCTTAGTACATGGTTGCAAAATTGCTCGAGGTGCACCACCTATTTCACACTTACTTTTTGCCGATGACTGTTATGTATTCTTCAAAGCCACAATTCAAGAAGCTAGAAGTATGAAGAGTATACTAGAAAGATATGAGAGCCTATATGGTCAATCAATCAATTTCACGAAATCGACTGTGACTTTCAGCCCAAACACGGGCAACAGTTGCAGACAGCAAATCTGCAATATTCTTCAGGTTCAGGAAGTGGAATTACCTGGGAATTATCTAGGCCTGCCAATGCATGTAGGACGGAAGAAAAATAATGCATTCAAGTTTTTAACGGAGAGAGTTAGTCAAAAACTTCATAATTGGAGTAATAAAAAGATTTCGAAGGGAGGTAAGCTAGTCCTCCTTAAAACTGCAGCTCAATCAATTCCGAACTTCTGGATGAATGTTTTTCTCATTCCGAATGAAGTCTGCAATAGTATTCAGCGGTTGATGAATGCATTTTGGTGGGATTCTGGTGGAAATGGCAAAGGGATCCGTTGGATGGCATGGGAGAGATTATGTGAAGGGAAATACAACGGTGGTTTGGGCTTTAGAGACATCAAAAAGTTTAACATGGCAATGTTGGCAAAACAGGGGTGGAGATTGATTAATGGAGACAATTCTTTAGTTACCAGATTAATGAAGGCCAAGTATTACCCCGATACTGATTTCATTGATGCGAATTTGGGGCCGAATCTGAGTTACACGTGGAGAAGTATTATCCAGGCTCAACAGGTTCTAAAACAAGGATGCAGGAAAAAAATTGGGGACGGGGAAAGTACAAATATTTGGAAAATACCATGGCTACCGTGTTTGCAGAATGGATATCTCACAACTGCCATGATCATGGAGCTTGAAAATGCAAAGGTGGGAAACTTGATGACATATAACAAGGATGGATGGGATGAGGACACACTAGTACAAAAATGGCCTTTTACGTCGGTTAAATGGCGACGTATGGGCAGGCGACGTATAAAGTCATGACCCTTTTACGTCGGTTAAAAAACGCGACGTATATTGTAACCTTTTACGTCGGTTCTTCTAAACAACCGACGTATAAGGTCCAAAAAATTAAAAAAAATAAATAAAAATAATTCATTAGTAACCGACGTATATTGTTAACCTTTTACGTCGGTTCTTCTAAACAACCGACGTATAAGGTCCAAAAATTTAAAAAAAAATAAAAATAATTCATTAGTAACCGACGTATATTGTTAACCTTTTACGTCGGTTCTTCTAAACAACCGACGTATAAGGTCTAAAAAATTAAAAAAAAATCTCGATGCCTTTTCAAACCCACCTCCTCCCCCTTTCATTCATCTCCACCGAAAGGCTCATTATACCAAACCCAATAATTAAAAGTAAAGAATACAATAAAAGAATAGGGAATTAAACTACATTTGAGCTTCAGTGGGCACACAATAGAGCCAATCCACAAAAATTAAAATGTATATGCAGGAATAAACTTCTGAACCTTCTTTGTGGCCCTTAAGTATGACACTAAGTATGACATGAACACTTCTTTGTGGGAACTGATATATATTAATCACAGCCTCACCACTATTGCTGATACATATATGCTGTTTATAGCTTGAAAAGAATTTAATTTCATCAACAAGCCTTGGCATTGCTTCTTGAAGTTCAGTCATAGCCCTAGTAACTGTCCATCAGGTCCAGAAAGAAGCTCTTGGAATAGTTTGGAGTGCATTTGCAAATATACTCTTCCACAAGGAGGATCAATTCGATGGCCTGGCATTGTCAGTCTTGGTAGAACAGGTATTGGACATTGCCCCTGCAAAAAGTTAAACAAGGTGTGATCACCTGCTAAGCAATATTGCAGGTAACATTCTGAAACATCTGCTAAGCAATTCCAAAGCTCCAGCATATTTACATATTTTACTTTCCGAAATTTTGGTAAATCATAGAACTATTTTTAAGTGCAGATATTGATGAATTCTGACAAGTGTAAGTTTGTAGGCTAAAACGATATTTTCTAACCAATTAACATTTTTAAGTTTACATCTACATTCGTCCACCCTCCGCCTTCCTTTTTTGCTTGCTAGGTATTTGCTATTTTGCTTCCACCACTCAAACTTCATAACTTGTGTGAATACAGAACAAAAAAAGTACTGACCTTTCTCTCTGTCCATTACAGGAGATCCACTACCACTCATGTCAGCTATGGTCGCAAGGGGGGCAAAGTGCTGCCTTCATCATCAAAGACCACTCTAGTTCCAGCTGGTCGGTGGATATTAATTTTTAGCTTCTTTTTCTTCCCAATCCTAGTAACTGGCCTGCAATAAAACAAGAGGGCCAACTTACATTTTGCAGTATAAAAAATATACAGTGACAAGATGCATAGAGATTGAAATATCTAGGTAGAAAAGAACACATACAGAATATTTCCAGAGGAAGTTTCTTTTCCACATTCTACATCTGGGCTTTGTCATTTACTGCGATGCTTATACAACCATAGAGCAATAGCTATTAAATTTAAACATCATATAGTAGTGGCATGTCTAAAAGTGTTAATTTGCATATCATAATAGTTCCATTTTTAAATTAATTAATAGATTTATTATTTAGAGACAAGAAGACTGGAATCAGATAACTTTGATGAGACAGAGACCAACAGATTCAGTAGAGTTTATTATTTAGAGACAGGCAGACTGGAATCAGATAAGTTTGATCTTTAAATAGCAATCATCTCTTCTAGTTGGAGAAGACATTGATTTGGCGGGAGAAGGCACAATTCTATTTGGTGAATTTATAAGATCCTGCAAAACATTGCTTTCAGCGGGTATTTCATTGTTTCGAAGGCGTTCGATTTCCTCAGGAGAATGCTGCACGGCGCGTGAAGATTCTGCAACAGCAGGAGAGCTTTCCTCTACTAAAGCCAGATAAGGTTTTGATGAAACAAAGTCATTCTTAAAAGCATTACGCAGATCATCGCTGAACCCTGAACAGTTTCATACAATTACTTTACAATAAGCTTTAAAGACAAACTAGCACAAAGTAACTAATGAAATGCACATGCACTCACCAGTCAGTATGGGGTCAGAGAACATTCCGTCAATTTTGAACCTATAACATTGCTTCTTTGGATTCCAGAAAACACAGGTAACTTCACAGTGAAGAGTTGTTACAGAAAGTTAGTAGGCGAACAACAATGGCCATATGCAGAGTTTTGGAAAAAACTATGGACATTGGATCTTCCAGGGAAAGTCCTGAATTTCTTGTGGCGAGTTTGCAAATCTGTGATTCCAACAGCTGTGGCCTTATCAATGAAACGGGTGCAAGTACAGACCAGGTGTTCGTGGTGTCTGGGATTGGACGAAGACATTGAGCATATTTTATTTCACTGCTCTTTTGCAAAGGAGGTATGGGTGAAAGCAGGGGTTCAGGAGGTAAGCACTGAGCAAGCCCAAGGATCAGTTTGGGAAACTTTTACTTACTTGTTTAGAGCATGTAATAGAAAGAAGCTAGCTCTGATTGCAATGGTTTGCTGGAATCTTTGGAACCGTCGTAATAATTGGGTATGGAACAGGATAGTAGGATCGGTCTTTGGAACTCATGCAGGCGCGGTAAACATGTTACACGACTGGGAAAGCAGCCACGCAGAGAAACACAGGAATAGGCCTGTCATTAGCTCCAGTCCAAGACGGTGGTTACCACCTCCCCAAGGTTGGATAAAAGTGAACATCGATGCAGCCATTTTTGAGGCAACTGGAAGTGTGGGGATCAACAGTGTGATTAGAAACGATGTTGGTGAGTTTATTAGAGCGCGAGTCCAGAAAATCTCAGCAAACATGCAACCGAGAGAGGCAGAAGCAGTGAGTCTCAAAGAGGCATTGTCGTGGACAAAGGAATTGAATTTCGAGAAATGCATATTTGAAACGGATGCTAAATTGCTTGCAGATGCATGTAGGGGAGTGCAAGGACGCTCGTATTTTCACACAATTGTGTTAGATTGTATCGACTTATTTAAGCATTTTGATGAAGTGCTAGTGAGTTTTGTTCATAGGTCTGCGAATGGCGTAGCTCACACGTTAGCAAGGGCTGCACATTCTATGTCAGACTTCCAGGAATGGATTGATGTCGCTCCGGATTTTATTTCTGATGTACTAATTTTTGATTCCATTTAATACAAGCAAGTACGTTTATCTCAAAAAAAAAAAAAAAAAAATTCTTGCTCTGTATTTGTAATTATGAACCAACCATATGGGTCATATTTATAGCCTTTAGTGTAGCTGCATAATTGAGTTTTTGATTATGAATTGAAGCTAAAGCTTGATCAGTATTGACGTCATGTCTGAGTCAAAGAATTTTCAAGTCCAAAAATTAAAAGTTCGTTTCGTATAACAAACGATCAAGGACACATTTGATTCAAAAAAAAAAAGGACACATTTATTTCATTAATGAATCCCATAAATAAAAATCGCAACCAAATCAAATTTAATGTGTTTCAGTGTTAGTGTTTAGATTAGTATTTCTTATTTCATTGAGGTACAAAGCTTATCAAAATTTTACTTATTCCAATATTGACTTTGCTTCTCACATTTAATTTAAATTGTCTTTTTTTTAATTACGAAAAATGTACATAAATTTTTAAAAATTATCAAAATAATGTGATTTTTCATGTTTTAAAAACTTAAACTCTACTACATTTAAGTATAAGTTGGATATAAAACTTATTAAACCAATTTAATAATTTATAAATCTCAATACTTAACACACTTATAAATTTTTTTTATAAGTCATGAAAATTAAAAATGTATCATAAATAAATAATCTGAAAAATATTTTAATTGAGGATGAATATGATTTTTAGACTTTCAAAATATATGTAGGTAATAATTAAGGCACCAATATTTTTATAGATTTCTTTTTTTTATTATTATTTTAGTATATAACCCATACCATACACGACATTTATATATTTTATTAATAATTGAAACATATGGTGTAAGTGATATTTTTTTATGTGTATCAAGGATTGAAAAAAATATATATATAATGGCATTTTTAGATATATTTGTAAAAGGTAATATATTTTAATTAGAAAATAACATATTTTAATTATAATAATAATAATTACATAGTTATTATGTTTTTATTTAATTAATTAAAATGAAGGATCCAAAATCAAAAATTAAAATTTTCTATAATTTAATAAGTAATTAATATAGCATGTGGTATCGTATATACACAATTATATCCATATATATATAATTAGGTTTGAGTTACAATAAAAATTTTATTAAATACAAATCTATAAAAAAAATTTGTTCAACACATACATAATTTCGGTTCAACACCATTAATTTAATCATAATTAAAATTTTATTAAATACACATAATTGGAAATGAAAACATATTTATAATATTTTGTAATTGATTAAAAACATTATTGCAACATTTTTAAGAAAAATTGAAATTCTTTATAACCAGCATTCAGATATATAACTTGCATTCAACATCATATCATTTGTTGAACAACAGTTGTACTTGTGCTAAATCCAAATATATAAAATAGTTTATATTGGTATAACTAAAAAAAACTATATTAAATTAATAAAATCTTGATTTTTTATACCCTAATTTGGTATTGATGAACCCGATAATTGAGAATTATGTAATATTTATTCAAAAAAATTTTAATTACGATTCAACACACCTCATATTAAACAAAACTAAAAAATTCATATTTCTTTACCCTATTTTGGTATTGGTTAACTCCATATGGATTTTGAATAATGAAATTATGTGTAATGAATGTAATGTAAAATATTATTTAATAAATTATATTGAACCGAAATTATAAATGTGTTGAAAAAAGTTTGTAAATTTATTTTAAAAAAAAGTTTATATTTAACAGTTTAAAAACATTTTGTATTTGTATTTTAGTTATACAAACTTGCAACTCAAAAAGGATGTTAGCTAAGATTTTCGGATTATCAATAGCATTTTGCATGATAAACCAATAAAATAGTTTTGTAAATTATGAGATCTAATAGCTAAAAGTTATATAATAATTAATTATCATTTTAATTTTTTCTGAAAAAGAAATTATTCGAAAAAAATAAGGGTGATGGTCCAAAATATTCATATGGGAGCCATGCTGGCCCTTTTTATTGACCGAAAACGCTACACCGTCTACCGTGATATGAGGGGTGTTGCGGAACACCGTGTTCCGTATCATGGGGTGTTGCGGAACACCGTATTCCGTATCATGGGGCGTTGCGGAACACCATGTTCCGTATCATGCACGGATACGGAATACCGTGTTCCGTATCATGCTAACACGGAACACGGTGTTCCGTATCATGCATAATACGGAACACGGTGTTTCGTATTATGCTAACACGGAGGACGATTCTCCGTATCCCGTCGGTATTTCGGGCCATTTTTTTCAAAATCAGTATTTTGGGCAAAAAATTGTGAAAAATAGGCATTTTGGTAATTATCTCAAAAAATAATTGCCCCAGCGGATAGTTACATCCATCCGACACCTTATCGTCGTAGCTGGACCCGCGACAACTCGACAAGGCGACGACCTCCAATTGCATGTGAATCATGCAACCTCCGGATACATTATGACTTATGAGTTCAAGAGATTTATGTTAACTAATGAGTTTTTGAAAAATAAAATTTTGAGGAGCATATCTTTTATATATATTATAGGCTAACAAGGCCTTTCAAGATGTTTTTCATGAGAATTGAACCCATGACCTTTATGTAAAGAATGGATTATTTTCACATCTCCAACCACTACACCAGAGAAGCTTGTAAAACCTTTTAATAACTCATTAAATACATACTCCAAGAACTCATTTGTTATGATGTTCAATATTTCTATTAATTCATATATTTTATAGTCAAAATCGAGCCGAATTGTTCATCGGACTAATCGGAGTTTTAGCGAGCAAAGTTCAAGTTTTAAATTACTCGATTCTTGAGGTTCGCGAGACTAATCGGACTTTTAATATTTAAAATTTTTAAATATTATAAATATCTTTCAATGTAAGTATTCAATATTTTATAATATTCATATATTTTATCAGGTTATACCCGTATCGAACATTAGTCGAACCGTTTATATTCAAACTTTTTTCACAATATGTTTTATGAGTCAAGTTTCGAGGTTAAAATTAAAGGACCAATTGAACTTGAGCTCGAGTTCAAGCTCGACGGAACTTTTTAGCCGAGTTTGAGCTCGAGTGTGATAATGTTCGACTTGACTCGATTACACCCCACTCTCATTGCTATTGGACAAAATATTTTGATAGACTAGGAAAAAATAATTTAAGAAAAAACAAAACAAAAATTATTACAGATGAGATTTGAAATTCATATTATATATTAGATAAACATTTAGATAAAACACATAGTTGGGTCAAAAATATTTATTAAAAAATAGATTATAGATATTCTTTTAAAAATAATATATTTAAAATGTCTAACTGTATTATTTAAATATGATACTTAATAGATAATATATAACAATATACATGAATACAAACCAAAATTTTAGCTAATTTTAATATAAATTACAATAATATTAAATCACTATCACATGACCACTTCCACGCCACCACGACCACGACATGTACCACTAGCAAAATTACCATAATTTTATCTGTAACAACATGAACACCACCACTTACACCACCAAAATCACCAATATCAAAGCAAAATTACTAGGAATTCAACTAAAGTTACCAAAACTTAAACGTAAATCACTAAAAAATTTGAACGCAAATTACAAGAATATTCCAGATTTAGAATTGTGAAAATATTCGAAGCTGTTGGTAATGGTGTTGACGGTAGTAAATTGAGTAAAAACGTCATCGATCGACATTACCAACTTAGATCTATTGAGAGAAGGATGAATGAATTAGTGGAGGTATGGTCGGGAATGTGAGTGGAATTCATGACAAACATGTTCATCAGTTACTTTCAAAGTGGTGGTGGATTTGGTGACAACAAAATATCACAGAGTGATGATGGTATACACACACTCCCTCTCTCTCACCCATTCACACACATTACACATATGTGTGTGAATCATGAATGATGATGACAAATGGAATAAGGTGATGATAACTGCAGTGTAAAGCAAGTGATGGTATCTAAGGTCGCCAAAAATGGAAGGGGCATAGGAGTGGATGTTGGTTGAGGTTGATATGTAAATTAGATTTGAATGTGTGGTTATGATTAGTTTTTTATTCTCATATCTATAAAAATCTTATTTAGCACTTATCTATATATAAACACGTGAGTCTACTGACTCGTGATTAGATTTTTAAATTACGTAGTGTTTAATCATTCCAAGTTATATTTTTTAAATTGTTAGATGTGATTGTATTGTTATAATCGTATATGAACTTTAGGTAATAAATTCAAGTTATTACTAATATCCATAAAAAAATACCACACTATGTATAGTGTTTCAAAAAATAGAAATCGTCTATTTAAAACAATTAAAACAACAACATTTTATGAATTTAAATGGTGTCCGTGCTTTGCACGAACTTTCATGCTAGTTTTTTAAATAAATAAGCAAAAATGAGAATTTGCAGGGACACAAAAATAAAATAAAATTAAGGATCTTTTAATAAACAACAAATACAAGGAACACCTAAAACTAATTTGAATGTATTTTATTTTATTGTAATTCTCTGTAATTTCACGGCATCACTTCTTCTCCTGGATTTCTCGTCTACCTCTCCCTCGCTCTATCTTCTAGAAATACTGTTGAGTTTTTATTATGTCCACCTCAACCCCACGCCACCCACAAATTAAATGAATTACAGGATATTATTATTTATATAATATAAAAATTATCATAATTATTATTACTACAAAAAAAAAAAGGATAGTTTTCTCTATTGCATCAATTATAATAATAATAATAATAATATGTTACAATTATAATTTGAGGAATTTGTACTTTGATACCTATCTAGTTTTATTTAGGATTGTAAATGAAACGAATTCAATTAAAATTGAATAAATTTTTAATAAATTCAAAAAAAATTATTGAATCAAACAAATATTCGTTAAAGTCACCAGACAAGAAATCTATACTATTATATAATAGCCGAAACATTAAAAATTTTGGTACCCGGTACTTCGTGAATTTATTTATTTACCCTTCATTTAAAATAAAAATATATACTTTTAAATCACCTAAAATAAATAATAACATAATACAATTAATGGTAATTAGTCGATTATCTTTTTCACATTTACTTTTGTGAATTTACTTATTTACCCTTCATTAAAAAGAAAAATACATTCGATATTTATACTATTAAAACACCTAAAATAAATAATAACATAATATAATGGTAATTAGTTCGATTGTCTTTTTCGCATTTACTTTTAGTTGAATACATTACCTTTTATAAGTACTTAAAAACTTGAATCGTATCATATCTTCCAATCATTAATTTTTCATTTCGAATTAAAACACGTTACCTTATTTATTTAAAACTAATCTTAAAATCAATAATATATACCCGAAAATATCACACCATATTTTTTAATTATTAATAAAACATATTAAAAATCCGTATACGTTTTTTATAATAAAGTAACATTAGTACCTAAAAACATCAATCGTATCATATCTTTCTAAAATTAATAATTCCTTTCGAATTAAACACGTTACCTTTTCGATTTGAAATAAATAATAACATAATTGTTGTGAATGGATGTCTTAGAAGCTTCTAGCACAAAACTTTTAGTCTTTCAAAACTTCTAGACTTTTGGCTTTACAAATCCTTAGACTCTTTCCCTGAAGTGAATGCGGCATCTTATAATTTTCGGCATGAACGTGGTCGTGGACGCGGTCGAGGAAATTTTGTGAGAAACAACCATTTTCTCAAACATAGAAAACCAAATTCCAACCCAAAGTTGGAAAAAGTGGAGAAAGATAAAAGAGGACAAAAGAATGCTGAGAATGTCTGCTTTCGATGCGGAATGAAGGGTCATTGGTCGCGTACCTGTCGTCCGCCCAAACAATTGGTTGACCTATACCAAGCATCCCAGAAAGAGAAAGAAAAATCTGTTGAAGCAAACTTTGCTTTTAAAGGTGATGGACTCGAATACAATCCCTCTGATATGACACATTTGGAAGTGTCTAATTTTTATGAAATTCCTGAAGGAAGCGGCAATGAATTATATAAACACTTTGTTGAAAGACTTTTTATCTTAGTTATTATGGATATCTCTCATTCTCGCACTGCTCATAAAATAGATGAAGATATTTGTCTCATTGATAGCGCAACTACGCACACTATCCTTAGAAATGAAAAATATTTTACTTCTTTACTCAAGTGCGAAGGCAATGTTAACACTATATCCGGAAGTATTAATTTGATTGAAGGCTCTGGAAGAGCTAACCTGTTATTACCTGAAGGAACAAAATTTGTTATAACTAATGCATTGTTCTCTCCAAAATAACAAAGAAACTTGTTAAGTTTCAAAGATATTATATTGAAACAATCAGTAAAGAAAATAAAGAATTTTTTTGTATAATATGCATCACTTCGGGTAATAAATATATGAAGGAACAACTACCCGCTTTTTCTTCCGGATTATATTATACAAATATACATGAAATTGAGGTAAATGCAATCGTAAACTAGAAGTTTACTAATACAAGCAATTTTATTGTTTGGCATGACCGATTGGGACATCCGGGATCAACTATGATGCGGAGAATTATTGAAAACTCACATGGGCATCCATTGAAAAACCATAAGATTTTTAAATCGAATGAATTCTCCTGTGCTGCTTGTTCTCAAGGAAAATTAATAATCAGGCCTTCTTTGGCAAAAGTTGGAACAGAATCTCCTAGATTTTTCAAACGGATACAGGGTGATATATGTAGGCCCATTCACCCATCATATGGACCATTTAAATACTTTATGGTATTAATTGATGCATCAACTCGATGGTCACATGTGTGCTTATTATCATCTCGTAACCTGGCGTTTGCGAGACTACTCGCGCAAATAATTCGATTAAGAGCACAATTTCCTGATTATAATATCAGTACAATCCGTTTAGACAATGCAATAGAATTCACATCTCAAGCCTTCAATATGTACTGTGTGTCAATTGGAATCAATATTGAACATCATGTTGCTCATGTTCATACACAGAATGGTCTCGCAGAATCATTCATCAAACGACTCAAATTGATTGCCAGACCATTGATTATGAGAACAAATCTCTCCACTTCAGTTTGGGGGAATGCTATTTTGCATGCAGCAGCACTTGTACGCATCAGACCTACAAGTTATCATAAATTTTCTCCCCTACAATTGGCTTCCGGAAGAGAGCCTAATATTTCCCATCTGAGAACCTTTTGATGTGCGGTATATGTCCCAAATTTCTCCGTCGCAGCGAACAAAGATGGGTCCCCAAAGAAGATTGGGAATATATATTGGTTATGAATCTTCCTCTATAATAAAATATCTTGAACCATTAACAGGTGATATGTTTACAGCAAGATTTGCTGACTGTCATTTTGATGAAACGATTTTCCCAAGGTTATGGGGAGAGAACAAGGTTATCTTTAAATCAGGGGGAGAAAATAAACAGCTGGAAAAAGAAATTACATGGAATGCATCAACATTAAATACTTATGATCCTCGAACAAACCAATGTGAACTGGAAGTTTAGAAAATTATTCATTTACAAGGCATTGCAAATCAATTGCCTGATGCATTCACTGATTTAAATAGAGTAACAAAGTCACACATTCCAGCTGAAAATGCTCCTGCAAAAATAGAAGTCCCGGAAGGACAATTAATTAGATCAAGTGAGTCAAAACCTCGCATGAAGCGTGGTAGGCCGATCGGTTCCAAAGATAAAAATCCTCGAAAAAGAAAAGGAGCAAGGAGTGAAGATGCCCAAATAGAGGAAATAAAATCTCTAGAAGAGACTCCAGAAGAGTCTTGTGACATGAAAGATGAAACCCCAGAAGAGGATCAGGTACCTGAAAAGGAAAATGAAGAGATCTCAATTAATTATGTTGTCACAGGAAAAAGATGGAACCGAAATGATATCATCATCTACGAAAATTTTGCATATAATGTAGCGCTTGATATAAGCATTGAAAATGAGGATCTTGAACCAAAATTCATCGATGAATGTCAACGTAGAGATGATTGGCCAAAATGGAAAGAAGCAAATGAAAAAGAATTGAGCTCACTTAATAAACATAAGGTTTTTGGACCTGTAGTCCGAACCCCTGAAGGGATAAAACCCGTTGGTTATAAATGGGTATTTGTGCGAAAGAGAAATGATAAAAATGAGATTGTGAGATACAAGGCACGTCTAGGTGCTCAAGGATTTACACAAAGGCCAGGCATTGATTATGAGGAAACATATTCCCCTGTAATGGATGTTACAACTTTTCGTTACCTTATTCGCCTGGCTGTTATTGAAAAATTAGCTATGCACTTAATGGATGTTGTGACAGCATACTTGTATGGTTCCTTCTATATATATATATATATATATATATATATATATATATATATATATATGAGGATCCCTGAAGGATTTCGAAATATATATATATAATATATATGAGGATCCCTGAAGGATTTCGAATGCCTGAAGCATCTATATCACTTTCACGTGACCTTTATTCGATTAAGTGACAAAGATCCATACGGATTAAAACAGTCTAGTCGAATGTGGTATAAAAGATTAAGTGATTATTTATTAAGGGAACAGTACAAGAATGATCCTATTTGTCCATGTGTTTTTATAAAGAAAACAGAATCTTCATTTGATATAGTTGCTGTATATGTTGATGATATAAATATTATCGGAACTCCTTAAGAGCTCTAAAAGACAATCAATTATTTAAAAGCAGAATTTGAAATGAAAGACCTTGGAAAAACAAAACTCTGCCTTGGATTGAAAATTGAGCATCTATCTGGTGGAATATTTGTGCACCAGTCAGCGTATACAGAAAAAATCTTAAAACGTTTTTACATGGACAAATCACATCCATTTAGCTCTCCAATGGTTGTACGGTCACTTGATAAGAAAAAGGATGTGTTTCGACCGAGAGAGGAAAACGAAGAAGTACTTGGTCCTGAAGTACCATATCTTAGTGTTATCGGTGCATTGATGTATCTGGCTAATAACACACGGCCCGACATAGCATTTTCCGTAAATTTGTTAGCAAAGCATAGTTGTGCTCCAACACGGAAACATTGGTATGGAGTTAAACATATTTTTTCAATATCTAGCTCCGGGGCACAACTGATATGGGATTATTTTATTCTAATAAATCCAAAGCAGTACTAACGGGTTATGCAGATGCTGGATATTTATCAAATCCAGATAAAGCTCGATTACAAACAGGTTATTTGTTTACTTATGGAAATACAACCATCTCATGGCGTTCTGTGAAACAGTCTTTGGCTGCTACATCTTCTAACCATGCAGAAATTCTTGCCATCCATGAAGCCAGCCGAGAATGTGTTTGGCTAAGGTCAATATGTCAACATATTCGTGAATCATGCGGCATGAATCATGATAGGACAACCCCGACAGTAATGTTTAAGGACAACACAGCATGTAAAGGAGGTTACATTAAAGGCGACGAAACTAAGCACATTTCCCCCAAATTCTTCTTCACACATGACCTTCAAGAAAATAGAGAGATTGAAGTTCGACAAATTCGTTCCAGTGACAATCTCGCGGATTTGCTTACAAAGTCATTGCCCCCGACAATTTTTTAGAAGTTGGTACATATGATTGGAATGCGCCAACTTAAGGACCTAAAGTAATTTTCAATATCGTTGTACTCTTTTTCCTTTACTAGAATTTTTTCCCAATGGGTTTTTTCTAGAAAGGTTTTAACGAGACACGATTATTGAAAAATGGACATCCAAGGGGGAGTGTTGTGAATGGATGTCCTAGAAGTTTCTAGCATAAAACTTTTAGTCTTTCAACTTCTAGACTTTTGGCTTTACAAATCCTTAGACTCTTGACTTTTCAAGTCCTTGTCATGTAGTAGACCTATAAATAGACATCTTACATGTCATTGTAAACTCACTTGAAAATGATACAATCTCATCTCTTTCTCATCTCTTTCTCCTCTCTAATATATCTTAGTTACTATAATATATCTCTAATAATAATATAATAAATGGTAATTAGTTGATTGCCTTTTTCACATTTACTTTTAGTTGAAGATATTACCTTGTATAAACACCTGGAAACATCCGTATCATATCTTCCTATCATTAATATTTCCTTTTAAATTAAAACATGTTACCTTTTTGATTTAAAACTAATCTCATCACACCATATTTTTCAATTATTAATAAAATACATTAGAAATTTATATACATTATTTGTAATAAGGAAACATTAGTATAATTCGTAAATACGAGTATATTAAATTATATTAATTTAAATTTAAAAATTGATAAAAATTATGATTATATAAAAACATAATTTTAATATTAAATAAAATTTATAACATCATAAAAAAACACCATATCAATAATCTATCTATACTATTATATAACAGCTGAAATATTAGATGTTTTTGTACTTATTTTTTGGTACTTCATGAATTTACTTATTTACCCTTAATTATAAAAAAAATATACAATATCTGTTATATTAAGATACCTAAAATAAATAATAACATAATATAATTAATGATAATTAGTCGATTTCCTTTTTCACATTTATTTTTAGTTGAAGATATTACCTTTTATAAACACCTAAAAACATCAATCGTATCATATCTTCCTATCATTAATATTTCCTTTTGAATTAAAATACGTTACCTTTTTTATCTAAAATAAATAATAATATAATATAATTAGTATTAATTAATCAATTAGCTTTTTCACATTTACTTTTAGTTGAAGATATTACCTTTTATAAACACCTAAAAACATCAATCGTATCATAACTTCCTATCATTAATATTTCCTTACGAATTAAAACACGTTACCCTTTCGATTTAAAACTAATCTTATCACATCATATTTTTCAATTATTAATAAGATTAAACATAAGTATAATTCGTAAACATGAGTATATTAAATTATATTAAATTAAAATTAAAAAATTATTAAAAATAGTGATTATATAAAAATAAAATTATAATATTCATAAAATTTATAACATAATAAAAGAAACACCATATCAATAAATTTTATTTATAACATAATAAAATTTTATTATAATTTTATAAATTTCTATCTTCCAATCAATAATATTTTTTTCTAATTTAAACACGTTAACTTTTAATTTAAAATGTAATCTTGCAATAATTAATACATACCCAAAAATATCACAACATACCTTCTAATCACTAACAAAATATAATATAATAGAAATCCGTTTATTACGAATATTGATCGTTAGATTTTTAGTAAAAAATCAGAACCGTTAGATCTAATGATTAGATATATTATATAATTAATTTAATTTACTAAAATTTCAAGGTTCAAATTCCATCAACGATATATTTATTTTAAAATTTTATAATATAAGTTTTAAATTATGCATATCATTAACTAAATTTATATTAAATAATTAAAATTAAAATTAAAATAAAATATTATAAATAATTATTATATAATTATATAATTATAACATAAAATAGAATTTATTACATATGAAAAGAAATCGGGTTCCAAACTAGTATAAGGCCCCGTTTGGTATTGTTGTTCCTGACAGCAACAGCAGCTTATTTCTGAAAAGCAGGTAAAATGCTATTTGGTAAATTTTAAAAGCAGCTTTTCTGAAAAGTGCTTTTGGCTGAAAAGCTGCTTTTAGAGAAAGCATGTCCCCCCATGCTTTTGAAAAAAGCTGCTTTTCAGCTTTTACAGGAAGCAGTTACTGATATCAACATCAAATCTCACCAAAATATTATTTTTCAAAGAATAATATACAATATGCATATATCAAAAATATTACCAAACAGTTATCTGATTTTCGCAACAACACTTATTTTAACAGCACTTTTTTCAATAGCACAGCAGTTTTTAACAGCAATTCCAAACAGAGCCTAAGTCACTCGAGTTGGATGATAAGTTAAACCGAATTATTAAATTATATTCGAACGAATGTAATAAACCATTGCCCATTCTATTCATTTTTTCTTTTTTTTTTCTTTTTTTTACCGTAGGATGTTTGTGTGTGAATATGATATACAAGATTATAAAATTTGTCTTTACAAATAATCCCATATCTATCACTTGCATGTATATGCAAAGGCTGATTTTTCTAGGGATCTATGAGGACACGTGTTCCATAGAAATAAGATTAAACAATTGTAACGCTAAATTTATTTTAATATGCTTGCTCCTTTATTTATACTGTGATCATAAATTAAAGATTAAACAATTGTAATACTAAATTAATTTTAATATTTAAAAATTCAAAATGTAAAACATGTACTGAAAATAACAAAAAAAAAAGTGAAATGTTAGAATTCTTAAAATCGTTTCGAAAATGATTCAAAAGAGTTGTCAAAATATTATTAATTATTTCATATAAATAATATGAACTACTCATGTATACATATTAATATCACAAATAAAATCAAACATTTTAAATCCTAGCAACCTAGCTTGGCTCAATGAAAGTCGACTCCCCCATTTTTGGTTAATCGAGCCTCAAATCGATAATTTTTCTCTATCTCTTCAATCATCCATTCTTCCATCAACCCACTTTCGTTCCTCCATCTTCTCATCTAACCCCACTTTCTTGTTTTTCATTCATTTTCATTCAATAAAACCTATTTGAACTTTATCAGATCTGCATAGGTCTTTACCTCGAATCTTCAAATAAAAATCATCCTTAGACTCTAAATCTCCGGCTTAACATCATACCAATATTTGGTGTAAGAACCCCCAAATTTTGGATATAATTAAAATTTTTTATTATGTACTGAGGTAATGGTGAATAGTGATTACGACTACGATGTAACGATTGAGATAATGAATAAAAGGAATAGATTTGGATTCAAATGTTTATATGCCATGAGAATACTATTGGTTGACACTTTAGATAAGAATTATCTATCTCCTAGGGAGTTGAGATTTGATAATTCTAAAGGAGAAGATTATTCTTATGTCATCCAAATCGATATCTGTTATTGGTCCAGTATGTCCGTAAAAAGGTTAAGGAACGATCGAAAGAGATCAGGGACAATTGTACAACCCTAAGAGGATGAGTAAAGAAAAATGGATGAATAGTGATTTTGGTGGATTTAAGAATATTATTAGACGACACTATATAGAAGTACCCGGAACGAAATTCTGAGTTTGTATTAGTGATCTAGGGGGAAAAAGAGTGTATGTAAAAGCTGTCGGATTCTGAAAAACAGCACTTTTATTTTCCCCGAGATTTCCCCGGACACTGAAAGACTTAAGGAATTATTAAAAGGATTTAAGGAATATGGATTCAAGATTTATTAAAGAGAATTGAGAATGATAGTTTAAATATTAAGACGGATTCCGGTAAAACCCTAACTATAAACGAATGAGTTATTCCTCCGAACGATCAAAGAATTGAGCAATAACCGGACAAAGAAACAAACAGAGGAAGCAAGAGTCATGCATAAGCCACTAGAAAATATCTAGCAACCAAGTGGGCTCAAGTAACTAGCTTGGTTATGGAATGAACAAGTACTTAGCTTCTTGTTATCATCCAACCACACAAAATCAACACTTGTCCACTTGAATTGCATCATGGATGACCACACTACTTTATTAAAGTAGCTTTATGAAAGATATTATCCAAGACATCACAATAATTCATTCTCACACAAGCCAAGCAAGAGAAAAGCAAGCAAAACAAAAACTCTCTCAAACTGCTCAGCAAGAACACCTCAAAGAAGAAAATTCATATCTTCATTTCTATCCATGATAAAATCACCAAATTTTTACCACAGCCTCTCCACTCCATGGTCAATATTCACTCAAAATTTCATAGCAATCCAAGTAGTATAGCCTAGTCAAATCACCTCCCCAAGTTGAAGAAGCAAACTGTCCAGATTCATGACAGTTTCTGTAACGATTTTCAAACGGCCATATCTCCTTCATTACTCGATGGAATTTGGTGTTCTTTAGCTTGTTGGAAAGCTGGTTAGATTCTCTACAACTCTCCTTTAGAAGCCTCATCCATAAAACCTCGGTAAGGACCTCGTTATTCATGATCTTTCCACTGCGTTATAGCAGATCCGAAAATCACTAATTATGTGCTTGATGATTCTTGTTAGTTAAGCTTGGTTAATGTGTTCTAAGGACTAGTAAAGGCTTATTAAGGTCTCTACATCCTCCAAGAAAGGTATATCTCATCAAAACCCTAGCTTTGTTTTGAAGATTTAAGCATGTTCTTGATGATATAAGATTAGTTATAGTATTAGCATGATTATAAGCATGATTATGGATTTTGTTAGTGGATCTAAACATGGTTATGATATGATGATTAGTAGATGATTTTGGACAGATTGAGGATGAGAAATATGTTTATGAGTTTTTTGGATGCCCGGTGTGGCTTGGTTGAATTGTTATAATTTTTAGAACGTTCGATATATAGCCGTCGTAATGCCAAATTTTTGTTAACACTTGGAAACCGAGCATGACAGTAAATATAATTTCCTGACCTTGGTAATATTATGACATGTCCTTGTAGATCTCGAGCCATAGATCGTTTTGGCGTGAGAATCGAAACATTCTGACTTACAATTTATGAGTTATGGTCAAATTATGAAAAGTAGTTCGAAACCGTAAACGAGAATTCGTAACTGAAATTAAACCCTCGTAAAATATGTAAGTCAGTGGCGAATCTTGGTAATTAAATACTAGAGGTAAAAAGGAAGGTGTGAGAGAAAACCTCATATCAAACGGATCGTTTTCCGATTTTATAAAAATGTTGGAATCAAAGTTAAACGCGAACGAACCCCTAAAAACCCGCTTGGTTATAACTTTGGTAAAACACTTAGAAAACGAACGATAAAACTCGAGGTATAATCTCGGTTCGTAATCGATCGACTTTAGAACTTATACAACTTAAGTATATACCGAGTGTGGGTATGATGACATGTCGTAATAACGAACAAATGTCGGATCGTATCAGAAATAAAAAGAGTTACACTAAAAGGTGTATAACGAGATAATTCGAAAACGTGTTTCGATTTTAGTGAAGTTATACCTAGACTTTTAAAACGCGTTAAGTGGTTAATCTCGAATGTTTAGATTGTTTTTAGATCATCGAGCAGACCCAGGACACGCTATCTCCACCCACACCTGATTACCAGGCAAGTGTTCAAAACTCTGAACCTGTTGTTGTGATAATATATATATATATATGTGATTGCCATTTTATATATGCCATAGCATGCATGCCTATTGTCAAATTATATAATGATACATGTTCCCTGAATTGATATTGGCTTATAGACTAGATGCGAATTATCAGTTATAAGCCGGATTGTTTGGATAAGACCCTTAGCGAAGGGCATATGATATTCATTCTTAAATATAGACCGGGAGTCGGTATTTTGAGATATAGATAGTCGTGGAAACCCGTAGGAATTCCAACGACAGATTATTATTTATCTGAGGAATGTTATTATTAAACGTTATTTATATTCCCATAAAGTATCAATTACTTGGAAATATTTCGAGGAATGTTATTCGAGTATTATCTCGGTCGAGAGATATTAAATGAATGTTAGTTTCGAATATTCATTTAGAGTTGATTATTTAATAAATATTATTTTGATATTCATTAGAATGTTATTTATTAAAAGAATATTACTTTCGAATATTCATTTAAGGTTTTATGTACTTGATGAATATTATTTTAAATATTCATTGGAAGTTCTATTTACTTAAGGAATATTATTTCGATTATTCCTTTAAAGTTTTGATTACTAAATGAATATTATTTGGATATTCTTTTAGAAGATTATTTATTAAATGAATATCATTTTCAAATATTCATTTAAGGTTTGACTTATTTATTGAATATTATTTTAAATATTTATTGGAGTTTAATTATTTAATGAATATTATTTCGAATATTCATTTAAGGAGGGATTTATTTAGTAAATAATTCTATATATTCATTCGAGGATTACTTACGAGCAATATTATGAGTTAATAATATTCCGTAATTATTATTCAGTAAATAAATATTCTTGGAATATTTATTTAATTCTTTTAAATTCTTTTTAAAATGATTTATATTATTCGGAGATTATCTTTCACCTCCAAATATTATGTAAAATATTTCGGAGTCTTTTTACGACTATTTTATCAAGGAAAGGTTCCCAACTCTTTATTTTTCATTTAAATCTATCTTAAAAGGATTTAAATGCTCGCTCAAACTTCCATATTATAGGGGAACCTACTTGAGCAATGTTATGTATCTTGTTGACTTCCCGGTCATAATTTATCCTTTTCACTCGCAATTTGGTTGCTATGGACTCATTAAGTCTGTGTGTACCTTCTCATCATTCGAGGGGTAAGATTGTTGGAACAAGTTGATATCCATTAACAAGCAAAAGCTTGGGAAATGTTGGTGAATTTTCCTTTCCAACTAGATACGACTACTTTGTGGAGTCTTATCAACAAGTATTTCACTTGGGGAAGGGAGGACAAACTCTACGTTTCAATGCTGTGAATTTATTCGAACTAGGAGTCGTGTGTAAGAGGCCGAGTCGCGCGGTCCATCACAAGGCCTAACCATTGGCCAGGGAGTTACTATTAAAGGCAATCGACAAGTGGAGCCGTCAGTTCTTCTTTCTACCGGTAGTAAACTATATTGGGCTGTACCATCCCCGACTGATCATCAAGGAGTGGGACAGCTGGCGCGTGATAACTCCAGTATTGGTTCATCTCCCAAATTGGGAATTCCCTGCAACATGTATCGAAGAGACTTCTTTCAGGTTGACGGTGTCTTCCGCAACACGTATCGAAGAGACTTCTTTCAGGTTATAGGACTTCGGAAAATGTTAATAACTGGAATTGCAATATTTTCCTTGCAAGTTCCTCTTTATATGATAAATGATAATATCTTGCTTATTTTGACTTAGCAGATATTTCCATAAAATAAATACTTTAAGTTACCTTGTAACTTCATCGTTCATATTATACTGGCATCATTTCCGTAAATGCATGGCATATGGCTTGAAAGATACTTTTGAATAGTTATATATTATCGTTCAGTTAAACATTATTGTTGGTGGGCTAGTGCTCACCCTTGCTTTATTATTATATCACAACAACAGCTAGACCAGATGACTCGCACAAGGCGCACTCGACGCTGGTGGGGACGATGAGACTATCAGAGCCGAAGAGAAAGCTATTGGTAGGATAGATTCATTCTTTCAGTACCAAATATATGGACTAGTATGACTTATGTAAATGAATGGCGAAGAGTATGTATTCACATTGTAATTCTTTTTGGATTGTAAGAACTCATAATGTGATTAATAAAATTTAATGGTTACTCTGATTTCATCTCTGGGACTATAACGGGTGTGTTTTATGTTATTGTGTTGGGTCATAAAGATGTAATTTATTTTGAGTTGAAGTAAGTTCAAGTATTGTGGACAGAATTGGAGACCGTAACGACCGGATCCCGGACCCCGGATCTGGGGGTGTTACATTTGGGGTCATTCCGAGGTTTTGATTTTTTGGGTTTTCGTCTTGCCTTTTGGCATAGTATCGCTCTGTGTGCGATTGTTAGCCGTCATGTTATTTGATGTTATTTTTGTTTTCAGCGTGTTGAGAATGATTTCAATGGTATCTTGAAAAATCTGGGAAGCCCGTATCGTAGCTGAAACGGTAGTGAATGTCGATTGTTTAAGGGTCTGAACACTGGACTATCATCGATTTTTATGTGTGAAGGTCAATTGTGATGCTGCTTTTTTCAGGGATGTTGGTGTCGCTTGGATTGTTCGAGATTCTATTGTAATCATTTTTTCTGCAAGAATATTTTAAATATTCAGCTTGTAAAACGATCAGTAAACAATGCGGCTAATTATTTAGCTTGTTTAATTGTTTTCCAACCTGGTTGTATTGATAGTCGGGGGTTTGTTCCGGCTAAGTTTTCTAGTTAATAAATTTCATTGTTTGTCAAAAAAAAAAAATCAAACATTTATCATTCGAAAATATTTTCGAAACCATTTCAAGATATGTAGCATTATTAAAAAAAAAATTAAGATTATGACGATCTAATCTAATTAGCATAAATCATTTTTGTATATAACATTCCCATAAAAAAAATCTGTGCATCCGTCACTGGTATAAGTGATTGGCATCTAATTTTTAAAGTCTTAGGGGTTATTTATTAAATTTAAAAGATATTTTTTAGATAATTGAAATTCTGAATCAATGAATAATTTAAATGTTGAACGAGTGATATTATTATTATTTTATTTTATCTGAATGATAGAATTTAAAAATTAAACTTAATTCATTAAATTTGGATTTAAAATTACCATTTTTTATTACAATAGTGCACATGATTTGAATATTTAGATTTATATGTCATTTAAATAAGTATTTGTTTTAATAAATATCGAGATGATGGAAAATCCAAGGATCGAGATTATAAAAAAACAAACTCTAACCACAAAAAAAGATCCACATGCACAATTTTAGATTCTCTTATACATTTTTTTGATTAATAATCTATGAAAATATATTTAATATTAATAATGAAAATATGTGTAATTGACGGTAATATTAAAAGTAAAGTAGTAATTTAAGAATAATAAATTAATATAAATATACTATTATATAAAAGCCGAAACATTAAAAGTTTGGTTGGTACCTATTGTATTTACCTAATTACCCTTATACCCAATTAATATTAATATTACCATTACATTCAGAAATCATTATTAATTTTTTTTTAAATGTATCCAATCGTGGAGGTTGGATGTATTTGAGATTGTAATTTCCGTCGAGCACATATGAACTCAATAAAAGTCTGTCTTAATTCATTTTTGTGCTTCAGTCGAACGAATAATTAAAATCGATAACAAATTGAATCAACCTTAATTTTTGATCAATAAAATTGAGTTTATTTAAAAATAAGGCTCAAACCGAACTTGATTCAAATTCAATAATAATTGTATATGATGAAATTGACTGGGTTGATAAGTTTGGATTGGACTATATGTTAGATTCGTAAAAATTATTTTAAAAGTTTGAATTGTTCGATGACTTGAAAATTCGGCTTCAACTTCGAATTCGATTCCTATATATTCATAGTCGAATCAAGTTTGAATAATAATTCAACTCAACTCTGTTTGGATTATAATTTTATCTACAAATATTAATCTTAATATTCTTCTAAACAGGAATAAAGATCCCGTAAATCACGACACAAATAGATCATATTCACAAATATCTATACTATTATATTAAAATCGAAACATTGAAATTTTTGGTTTTCGGTTTGGTTATCCTATATTTATTAAAATAAAAAGTTTTTCTTTTCGGTTTGGTTATCCTATTTATTAAATAAATAATACATAATATAATTAATGGTAATTAACTTATTGCCTTTTTCACATTTACTTTTAGTTGAATATATTGCCTTTTATAAACACCTAAAAATCAATTGTATCATATCATTCAATTAGTGATAATTAGCCGATTGCCTTTTTTTAATTAAAAAGAGGTTTACTTTTAATTGATTGATGATATTATTTTTTATAAACACCTAAAATATCGTATCTTCCAATTAATAATATTTCTTTCTAAATAAAACACGTTAACTTTTATTTTGAAATATAATCTTACAATAATTAATATATACCCAAAAATATAACACTATATCGTCTAATCACTAACAAAATATAATAGAAATCTGTATACAACGAATAATGATCGTTAGATTTTTAGTAAAAAATCAGAACCGTTAGATCTAATGATTAAATATATTATATGTTTAAATTAATTTATTAAAATTTCAAGGCTCAAATTCTGTCAACGACTTTTTTTTAAAATTAATATAATTTTTAAAATACATAATTTTGCAATCATTAATAATTTTGCAATCATTAATGTATACCCCAAAATATTATACCATTTTGCTGTTAGATTTTTAGTAATTAATAACAACCGTTAGATGTAATTATAAGGTATATTTTATGATTAAAATTACTAAAAATTCAAGTTTTGAATTCCGTCAACGACATATTTAACTTAAAATTCTATAATATAAATTTTAAATCATCATATCATTAAATAAATTTGTATTAAATTATATTAAAATAATGTTAAAATAATTTTTACAAAATAATGACTATATAAAAACTTAATTATATCATAAATTAAAATTTATAACATATTAAAAGAAACCCGTACATCGCACAGGTTATAAGTTAGTATTATAAAATAGTGTAAAAGACTTTTTTTTTTTGAACGTGAATGTATGTAGAAGATTAGTAGTGGACAGTATTCTAAAACAAGGTCACCTAACCGCTTAAGCGGTACGTTTAAGCGTCGATGGTCCCCCAATCGTCCCGATTTTATGTTAACCGCTTATTCTTCGATTTTTTATAATTATTAAATATATATACTTATGTATATAAATAATTAAATATATATTATATAATCCGCTTAATTGGTCCGCATTAAAATCCGCTTTTTTTTTTCGAAAAGCCTTAGAAATCATTGAATAACAGAAAGAAGTACAACCTGAGGGGCCTGGAAACCTAGTACAAAGAGACCTAAATGCAGAGGAAGGACTAAAGGCCAGACCCAAAGAACTAAGGAGAGAGATACAACTAGTAATGCTGCTAGCTACACTGCCACAGTAAGACCGCATAAGCTAAAAAGATCAGACATAGAATCTAAAGGGAAATGAATTGGGAACGGTAGCAGTGAGACTACTGAGGAGGCTAAGAGCATTAAGCTGAGAAACCTTTGGCAATGATGTGATTCTCCAATACTGCTTCATGTGCTGGCATCACGACAGGACCTTCTGGCATCTCTAAGACAAGACCAGTGCTTCAAAGCAGAGAAAACAGACCTGACATAGCAGACCTTTGTAGGTTTCTTAACTGTGATATGTAGATGTCAATCTCGCCATAGACAGTCTTGCCTTTATTAGCTACGTTGTTGTGCTCCACAGTCCACTGGAATCTATTGATTAATGCCTAAATCGTGGTTAGTCCAGGAAGAACGCATGCTAGCCAGATTAGAGCCGTTCTTGGCTAAGAAATCCGCTAGCCAGATTAAAATCCGCTTAAGTCCCCACCTAGTCGCTTACGCATTCGAAGAATGTCTCGCCGTCTAGAACCGCTTACCGTTTTTTAGGACACTGATAATGAATGCAAAATAGATAATGCAAAAATAAAATTACGTCAAATACATGGATGGCTCTTTCAAATAAAAGAAAAACCACTCATCCACTTTTAAATGGCATCGTTGAATGATAAACCAAACTTGACCATCATGTAAAGATATTAATGATAACTAGATATTGTGGTCGTAAATTTGTCCAAATTTTAGCACACGGGGCCCATCTATATGCCTGTATCTGCAAGAGATGGTAAATTTTCCTCTTTTTAAGAGGTACTAATTAAGAAAACTAGCTTAAAACTTTTATTTTAATATTATATAAATTTTTTCATTTATTTAAATTAACTTTTTAAAAGATGAATTTTGGAGGCTTACATTATTATATTAGATGATTTGATAATAATTATACAGATGTTATCCGTGATATTTCTAGAAATGGAAGGATTTTAGTTAGAAAATATAGAAAAGATGATAGGTTTTAGTTGAAAAAGGTAATGGATTAATTATTGGTAATTATAAAATTATTATTTTTATTAAATAGAATGCATGTGATATGATTAGAAAAAGATAGGATTTGGTTAGAGAAAATTAAAAAGGAAACATGTTATAGGTGAAAAATATAATTGATTAGTTTATAGCAATTATAATTTAATTACCTTATTTACTAAATACAATTGTACGAAATATTTTTAGAAAAGGTGAAATTAATATTATCCGTGATATATATATCTATTAAAAGAAGGATTTTAGTTAAAAAAAATATAGGAAAGATGATACGTTTTAGTTGAAAAAGGTAATCGATTAATTATTAATATTAAAATATTATTATTTTATTTTATTAAATAAAACCTCCCTTGATATAATTGGAAAAAAGGAGATTTTAGTTAGAGAAAATAGAAAGGTAACGTGAAAATTAAAAAAATGACATGATTTATGTGAAAAAGGTAATTGATTAGCTTATATAATTTTAATTTAATTATGTCATTTTACTAAATAAAATTGCTCATAGTTTTTAGAAAATGAGAAATTAATGTTGTCCGTGATATTTCTAGAAAAAAAGGGAGTTTAATTAGAAAAAATAGAAAAGATGATACATTTTAGCTGAAAAGGTAATTGGTTAATTATTAGTATTATAATATTATTATTTTATTTTATTAAATAGAAACATCTATGATATAATTGGAAAAAGAGAGATTTTAGTAAGAGAAAAGAAAAAAGGTACCGTGTTTTGGTTAAAAAGGGTAACCGTTCAAGATATAATTGAAAAAAGAGAGATGTTAATTAGAGAAAAAAGAAAAGGTAACGTGTTTTGGGTGAAAAAGGTAATTGATTAGTTAATAATAATTATAATATAATTACGTTATTTTATTAAACAAAACTGCTCGTACTATTTTTAAAAAAAGAGATATTTTAGTTAAATAAAATATGAAAGATATTCTATTTTACTTGAAAAAGAAAATTGTTTAGTTATTGAAAAATATAAAAGGTAATATGTTTAACTTGAAAAAGGAAATTGATTAATAAAGGAGAAATTTTAGTTAGATAAAATATAAAGGGATATTATATTTTATTATAAAAAGAAAATTATTTAGTTTTTAAAAAATAGAAAAGATAATATGTTTAACCTCAAGAAGGAAATTTATTAGTTAGTAGAAAAGGTACTATGTCTAACCTGAAAAAGGAAATTGATTAATAAAGTAGAAATTTTAGTTAGATAAAATATAAAAGGATATTGTATTTTAGGAAATTAGTTAGTTAGATAAAATATAAATGGATAAAAAGGAAATTATTTACTTTTTGAAAAAGAGAAAAGATAATATGTTTAACCTTAAGAAGGAAATTGATTAGTTAGTAGAAAAGGTAACATGTCTAACCTGAAAAAGGAAATTTATTAATAAAATAGAAATTTTAGTTAGATAAAATATAAAAGGATATTATATTTTAGGAAATTAGTTAGTTCTTGAAAAATAGAAAAGATGATATGTTTAAACTAAAGAAGAAAATTGATTAGTTAGTTTATCTGTAATTATTTATTAGTTAGTAGAAAAGGTAATATGTTTAACCTCAAAAAGTAAATTGATTAATAAAGGAGAAATTTTAGTTAATAAAATATAAAAGGATATTGTATTTTAGGAAATTAGTTAGTTAGATATAATATAAATGGATATTATATTTTATCATAAAAAGGAAATTATTTAGTTTTTGAAAAAGAGAAAATATAATATGTTTAACCTTAATTGATTAGTTAGAAATTGATTAGTTAGTAGAAAAGGTAATATGTCTAACCTGAAAAAGGTAATTGATTAATAAAGTAGAAATTTTAGTTAGATAAAATATAAAAGGATATTATATTTTAGGAAATTAATTAGTTCTTGAAAAATAAAAAAGATAATATGTTTAAAGTCAATAAGGAAATTGATTAGTTAGCTTATCTGTGATTAAGTAAGGGTAAATAAGTAAAATCAGTACCGACCGACCGACTGACCGACGACTAACCAAACTTTTAATGTTTCGGAATTTATATAATAGTATAGATTAGTAATATCGTGGTATGATATGTAGAAATTATTGACAAACATGACATGGCATGATACTTAATATTTAATTGAATTATAAAAATATCAAGAAAATATCAATGAAATGGATTGGATTAATTTGAGATGTTAAAATTTTGCATTTTTGTAATAAAAATGTTTAACTTATTTTGTGAGAAAATATTTAATATTATTATTGTTGTGAGCATCTCCAATTCGAGAGATTCGTAACTAAAATTTCAGATTGACTATCATGAATAAGGACTATAAAAAATGTGTAAAAAAATTGTGTAAAAAATTTTGCACGTAAATTACTTAAGGTAAAATTTTAGTTGAGACTTAAGAAATTACACCATTACCATATTAAAATAATATATTTTATTTATAATTACTATAAATAATAATAACATAATATTTTAAATCATAAACAATTAGCCAATTTTATTGGAGCACACAAATAATATCTAATTAGTATTGTATTTTATTAATATCATTTTAGCCAATACGTTTTTAGAGCATCTCGAATAGTATTGGCTAACTAAAATATAGATAAAATGTTGATTATGTCAAATTTGAAATTTGCTTGGCTATAATGTTTAGTTATATGTTAAATATAATATATTATTATTATTTTAAATTGTTATAAATAAAATATATTTTTATAAGATAATAGATCATATAAAATTTTCCTTACAAGACATTGGTGAAAGAAATAATCTAAATTTTTTACTAGGATAATATCTCATTGGTGTGAACTTCTTTTTACATAATTTGTATAAATTTTATTTACGATATTATATATATGAGGATACCACCATTGATCAGATGTGGATAGTGAATGACAAAATCACTCGAAGAAATCCACCATACATAGCGGATAGGAGTGTTCAACTGTTCATGCGAGAGGCTGGTCATTAGCTTCATTATGATATCCTTGTGCTTCGTGTTTAACTAGATCCACAAATGACTACTTGTCAACTGAAGCCCAAGTGATTGATCCAAAATAGTGAGCAATCTTGGTCCAATATATAACTGGATCAGTCCTTCCTGATGACAAGGTGACATACTACATATATAACAGTTGCTCATTTTCTCAAATGTAGTACTAAAATTAGCAGATACGTACTTACTTTAAGTAGATACTTCTTTCCTAGGCGATGTAGGAGAGTTATAACACTAATTTGTAATGTAGGAAGAAAGTTTAAGTGATTAGAGAAATATAGAACTCCAGGGCTGACAAATGTATCTGTTACTGCAGCCGGAATGCATAGAGTTACAATCATGCATCTACAGGCCATAACGCTGCCTGTGTCATGATAGAATCTAACAATTCTATAAACACTTAATTTTAGTAAATAGATATAAGGATCGCAACATCATATTTGATTATCGAGATTAAATCGTTAAGCGTAAGCGTACCTATATCCATGACAAAGTAATATCGATAGGAGTCCTTTTTCTTTGTGTACTTGTTATTGTCTTCCTCAATATATCGATAGGAGTCCTTTTTCTTTGTGTACTTGTTATTGTCTTCCTCAATCAAACACCTTTAGGTTTCCACAGCAAGCTCTCTCTGATGGGTAGAAGAAAAACTCTATTTACGTGTTTAATATATTGGGGACCATAACATTACAAATTCTTAACCACCTAATTAAACCTCCCATTATAATTTAATTGGGCTTGGTATTGGGTATCCTCTCATTTAGCCCACACATTAACAATTAAAAATCTAAATGGGTTCCTTATTAGATCACTTAAACTTAACCCAATAAAATAAATAGCTTATTATAATTGATATATTAATATGGAGGCCATAAAATAATTATTAACATTAAAATAATAATAACAATCTCCCACTTGGGCTGCATATTGATCCAAAATTAATTATACCAAAAATTTAGTGCGCAACTTTATGCTATTCATTGTCTTTAGATTTTACCAAAACAATTCGGTCCATCTACTATATTAACATGAGATCATAGCGGCATTTATCACTTTTATGATGTGACTAAACCTTCCATGATCATCATAAAAATATAATCAATGACATGAATCAAAGTGTGGATGAGGGGCATGTAAATTACATTCAATGTGATCTAAATGATGTCTATTTCCAACTGGTCCTAACTCAATCTCTAGTTAAATTGATTCCAATTTTCTTAACATAATGTTAAACCACAATAAGAAAACTGAACAAAAGCAGAGTGAAATTTAATTAAATTAAATCCATCAACTGTATTCTGCAGAACATAAACAACTCAATGTTTATAACATAAAACACCAAAAATACAAACTCCCACTAAACCAAAGTATCACACAAGGTAACACCCATATGAGCCGTATGCTCGTGAAAAACCTTAGGTGCTAAAGCCTTGGTGAGCGGATCCGCAATCATGGAGTTGGTCCCAATGTGTTCTATCGAAATCTGTCCACTCTGTATCTTTTCTTTAATAACTAGGAACTTTATATCTATATGTTTTGCTTCTGTAGTGCTCCTATTGTTGTTTGAATATTCCACTACTGATTTATTATCACAAAATATCTTTAATGGTCTTTCAACACCATCAAGAACACGCAAACCAGTGACAAAATTTCAAAGCCATAATGCTTGATTGGATGCCTCAAACATGCTATATATTCTGCAGCCATGGTGGATGAAGCTATGAGCGTCTGTTTGGCAGACCTCCATGAAATCGCTCCACCAGCTAGTATATAAACATAGCCCGAAGTAGATTTTCTTTCATCTATGCATCCTCCAAAATCAGAATCTGAATATCCAATGACTTCGAGATGATCTGACTTCCTATACGTGAGCATATAGTCTTTTGTTTTCTTCAAATACCGTAGGACTCGCTTAACTGCTTTCCATTCTTCCATTCCCGGATTACTCAAATATCTTCCCAACATTCCAACAATGAATGCTATGTCAGGGCGAGTACAAACTTGAGCATACATTAGACTTCCCACAGCCGAGGCATATGGTATCCTTTGCATTTCCTTTATCTCAAGTTCATTCTTGGGACACTGTTTGAGACTAAATTTGTCTCCCTTAGACACGGGTGTATCTATTCCTGCACAATCTTTCATGCCATACCTTTCCAGGATCTTTTCGATATAGCTCCTTTGTGATAATCCAATGATACCTCGAGAGCGATCTCGATGTATTTGAATCCCTAATACAAAAGAGGCGTTACCAAGGTCCTTCATCTCAAATTGACTAGTGAGAAATTTCTTGGTATCGTGCAATAAGCCTTTATCATTAGTGGCAAGTAAGATGTCATCAACGTATAAGAGAAGAAAGATAAATTTGCTCCCACTGAACTTGTGATATACACAATGTTCCACCAAGTTCACTTCGAAACCATATGATGTGATAACATGATGAAACTTGTGATACCATTCACGTGAAGCCTGCTTGAGACCATAGATGGACTTCTTTAACCTACAAACTATAGTCTTTGGATCTCCAGAGACAAAGTTTTCTGGTTGCACCATATAAATTGTCTCACCAATGTTACCATTGAGAAACGCCGTCTTTACGTCCATCTGATGTAGCTCTAGGTCATAATGAGCCACAAGTGCAATAAAAATTCTAAATGAGTCTTTCAAGGAAATCGGAGAGAAAGTCTCATTGTAATCGATACCTTTCTTTTGAGTGAATCCTTTTGCGGCTAGACGAGCCTTATATCTTTCGATGTTACCCTTCGAATCCCTTTTGGTTTTAAATACCCATTTGCAATCAATAGGTTTTGATCCTTTAGGTAACTCGACAAGATCCCAAACGTTGTTGTCTTTCATAGATTGCATCTCTTCATTCATGGCATCGACCCACTTTTGAGAATTAGGACTCTGCATGGCTTGTTGAAGATTAATAGGGTCATCTTCTCCAATGCCAATTCCATCTTCATGTTCTTGTAGAAAAACAATATAATCATCTGGAATTGCACTTTTCCGCTCTCTAGTGGATCTCCTTAATGGTACCTCTTGTGATTCAAGAGGTTGTTGATTTTGTTGAATTGGTTCCTCATGGGGAATGTCAGTGTTGTCTTGAACCGGAGGGCCTTGAGCAATGATAGGTACCATAATCTTATCATTGTTCTCAGCAGTGTCATGAATAGAATCATGACTATCTTCTTCAAAGACAATACTTTTACCTATACCTTCCCTCCCAAAATCAACTTCCTCAAAAAATCTTGCATTATCAGTCTCAAAAAAAGATCTAGTAGTGGGATCATAAAATTTAAATCCGCGAGTACGCTCCGGATATCCAACAAAGTAGCAACTAACCGTCCTAGAGTCCAGTTTCTTTTCATTCGGCCTGTATGGCCTTGCCTCAGCTGGACAACCCCAAACATGAAAGTGCTTAATGCTAGGCATTTTCTTAGTCCAAAGTTTGTAAGGGGTTTCGACCACTGCTTTTGTTGGAACCCTATTAAGGATATAAATTGCAGTCTTTAGTGCATCTCCCCAAAGTGCCTCAGGTAAAGAAGAATGACTTATCATACTTCTCACCATATCTTTAAGAGTACGGTTTCATCTCTCAGCAACACCATTCATATTAGGTTTGCCTGGCATGGTGTACTGGCATGGTGTACTGAGGGACAATTCCACACTCCTTTAGGAAGTTCGCAAAGGGTCCTGGACATTGCTCACCTGATCCATCATATCTACCGTAGTATTCACCACCACGATCAGACCTGACATCTAGTATTTTATTCTTTAACTGAAGCTCAACTTCAGCTTTATATTCTTTAAATACGTCCAAAGCTTGGGACTTCTCATGTATTAAGTATAGGTAACCATATCTTGAGTAATCATCTATGAACGTGATAAAATACCGTTGACCGTTCCAAGAGGCCGTAGGAAATGGTCCACAAATATCGATATGAATCAGTTATACGACACTCATTGCTCTATTGGCACCTAACTTTCTAGAGTTTGTTTGTTTTCCTTTAATGCATTCTATGCAAACCTGAAAATCACTTAAATCTAATGGATCAAGAATTCTATCATCCACAAGCCGTTGAATTCTCTGTTTAGAGATTTGACCTAAGCGCTTGTGCCACAACATGGCAGAATTCTCAGTTAACTTACGCTTCGTACCTCTTGCACTAGAGTGCAAAATCTCATTATTAAAAGTAACAGTATCAAGCATATAAAGATTATCAATTAAAGAACTAGTGCCAACCAAATTTGAATTTAAAAAGAAACTAACTTTATTATTTCCAAAGGAACAAGTGTATCCAAATTTGTCCAAGCAGGAAATAGAAATAAGGTTCCGTCTAAAAGATGGTGCAACAAAAGTCTCAAAAAAATCAAAAAAACACCAGTTTTAAACAATAATCTAAATGTTCAACAGCTTCAACTGGAACTTTATTGCCATCGCCCACATAGATGAATCTTTCAGCATCAATTGGCGGTCGGCTCCATAGGCAACCCTGCATTGATACACTTATGTGAGTAGTAGCACCAGAATCTACCCACCAAGTATCCTTAGGTACAGAAGCTAAATTAACTTCAGAACAAACAAAGACAGAAGTCTTACCCTTCTTCACACGCCAAGCAGCATATTTGGAACACTCTTTCTTCATGTGTCCAGCCTTCTTACAAAAGTAGCAGGTTGGTCCCTTATCTTGCTTCTCTTGAGACTGCTTGGGTTTTCCACTTGCATTATCCTTACCTCTCTTTCTCTTCTTATCATGAGAGCTAGATGCCAAGTGAGCACTTTCAGTCTTGTCTCGGAATACCCTCTCTTCCTCTTGAACACAGTGTGAAATAAGCTCATTAAGAGTCCATTTTTCCTTCTGAGTGTTATAACTCACCACAAAGTGACCAAACTGAGGAGGGAGTGAAATAAGAACCAAGTGAACAAGTAACTCATCCGAAAGTTCTAACTTGAGTTCCTTAAGTTTGCCAGCAAGATTAGACATCCCAATGATGTACTCCCTTATGTTCCCCTTTCCCTTATACTTCATGGTCACGAGTTTTGACAGAAGATTACTCGTTTTCGCTTTCTTATTCTTAGCAAAATATTGCTCAATTTCAGAGAGGAACTTCTTGGCATTTGTGCTCTCAGCAATAGAGCCCCGAAAGCCAGCTGGAATCGTCCGCTTCATGATCGCCAGACACATGCGATTAGATCGTTCCCATTTCTCAACTTGATCCGTTTTCGGATCAGTCGCAGTAGGAACAGGTTGCTCTTTCCTTAGCTCAAGGTCAAGATCCATGCACCCAAGAACGATTTCAACATTCTCTTTCCATGTGACATAGTTTGTCCCATTCAACATTGGAATCATACTCAATTGAGCAGAAGCAGAGTTAACATTAGCAGTAACTGAAATAGAAAACAAACATACAAAAAAAACTCAAAACTAAATATATGTGATAAATTAAATATTGGCAACACCATCACAAGATACCTAACACAACACTGAATTTTAGTCTTTGGACAGAAAAATCAATTTGCAAGTGGTACTCTCAACGCAATAATCAAGTATTAACAATAAATTTCTGTCAAATAATATGCCTTTCTTTGGACCGACCTATTATTCACATGAAAATCTTAATATTGCTACATACTTATTATCACAAGAATATTTTAATTTTGGCCAAATAATACCTTCCTTTGGGCCGATAAAATTTGCATAAAATTAAATATTCAAACATCATAATAATATTTTTAAATTAATTAATCTACACAAAAGAGGTTATTTTGGCAACATATTGCTTCAATCAACTAATTCCAAAATATTAGACCACTTAAATAAATAAGTTAATATTAATTTGCCAATAATTAAATTTAAATCACAAACTATCAAATTTATGTACTTACCCGTATTATACAGGATTATCAGAAAAATTTCAACTACGTAATTTGGATTGTCATAATCAATTAAACAAATAATTAAGGTTGATATTCAACAAGTGACAAGTTCTCTCATAAGTATGGTCACCAAAAATAAGCATAACATGTAACATGAAAATAGTCACTAGTATCCATGTTCACTAAAACTTATTATAATACACTCAAGTCATAACATGAGTATTAATATAACATGTCAAATAAAAGGGCCATTAAGCACACAAAAAACTTAACATTGCAATATAACACGTCGTCCAGTTCACAAGCATATTATGTATTGGACTTGAAACAAAAAAAAAATCATGCCACCGAATAATATAAAATTATTAAACCAATTCATGATCCTCGGTCCCGTGCTTGAGTACTATCTTTATTCTTTAATCAACATCATGTCAACACAATTTTAATAATTACGACATTATATACCGGAAAACAGACAATACAACGAAAACGGAATCATCCAAGATAATTCTCATATATCACGGTTCAAACTAATAATCATTGTATAATCCGATAATCAAAATATGAAGAGGCTCTGATGCCAATTGATAGAATCTAACAATTCTATAAACACTTGATTTTCTAAAATAGAGATAAGGATCGCAACATCATATTTGATTATCGAGATTAAATCGTTAAGCGGAAGCGTACCTGTATCCATGACAAAGTAATATCGATAGGAGTCATTTTTCTTTGTGTACTTGTTATTGTCTTCCTCAATCAAACACCTTTAGGTTTCCACAACAAGCTCTCTCTGATGGGTAGAAGAAAAGCTCTGTTTACGTGTTTAATATATTGGGGACCATAACCTTACAAATTCTTAACCGCCTAATTAAACCTTCCATTATAATTTAATTGGGTTTGGTATTGGGTATCCTCTCATTTAGTCTTATTTAGCCTACACATTAACAATTAAAAATCTAAATGGGTTAAGATCACTGATATGGGCTGAAAATAAACCCTAAAAATACATTTAATGTTGTATTAAATGAACTTAGAATGGTCCAAGGGTAGAAGCCCATTAATTAGGGCCCAAGACCCTAATTAATTATCAATTTCGTAATTGATTATTCAGCAAATAAAAGACCCCATATTTGAGTCAACAAGGGAACCTAATCATATTAGAAGTAATCTTCAAAGGCATATAATTCTAATTCTTATCTTCTTATCTGTTAGAAGGCTCTAGAATTGGGCCTAAGCTGTGACTTGCCCATCAAGACACCTAATTCTACTCTAATTCCAAGGCATCCAATGCCTATATAAAGGACCTGATCCTTCAACTCAGAACTACGTTTTGGCTTGATTCTTGATATTCACAAGATACGTAGGCATCTTGTGAGGACCCGAGTTAAGTCACGAAACACTTGATCAGCCATTGAAGCTCGAAGCTCACACGCCTGTGCATCAAATACACAAACCCTAGCCGCAACACTAGTAACCTAGTTTTTATTTCACAACATTTGGCGCCGTCTGTGGGAATTTCGGATATCAACCATGGTTACCACCCGGAGAACACCAACACTTTCTGAAACCATCACTAACACCACCACACCCCCGACTGGAGAACAAGTGCCCCCAGGGACGAATTCTCAACCGCTAGTCACTCGGCCGCAAGGAACTGAAGCACAACCTCATGACTCGTTACCCCTGAGCACGAGTCCCACCACCCAAGGGACGAATCCCCTTCAGATGGTGATCGCCCCTCTCGGAGGGCAGTCCGCTCCACCTACCGCTCAGATCTCTACAACAGTGATCCCCGCAAGCACGAACCCGCTATATGGGTTGCCTAATTATCCCCCGTACCAGGCCGGACCGAGTGGTCACGCCCTCCAGATACACGAGCCCTACAATCCACCTTACATCAGGGGTTTAGGACCCAATCAAAGCCAGCAATACTACGACTACTCAGGCCCGTACTCTGATGATTCATCCTCGGAAGAAGATAGGGACGAAGCCCCAAGAAGACGTCGTCCAAGTAAGGAACCCGTTGGACGCCGAAGAACTCATGACCGACCTCCCTTAACAGCTGCTGAAAAAATCAAGGCTCACGAGGCCAAGATCCAAAAATTAAAGGAGGACATAGAAAGGGAACAACGAAGACAGAATCAAAATCGACCCCCACCAGTGACGAGAGAAGACATTCCTTTTGTTAATTTGGAAAGCACCCCAAGGAGAGAGAGAAGGATCGAAGTCCCTAGAGGTAGAACCACGATGGTCGAAACTCCCAGAGGCAATCCTGAAGACTTGATGCAGCTGGGAGATCCTGATGATCCAACCCCTCCATTCACTGAAGAGGTAATGAATGCGCACATATCACGGAAGTTCAAGATGCCTACCATAAAGGTTTACGATGGAACGGGAGATCCCGCTAATCATGTAAGGACGTTCTCTAACGCATTGCTGTTGCAACCCGCCAGTGATGCCTTGAAGTGTAGGGCGTTTCCCCAAACATTAGCTGGCATGGCGCAACGTTGGTACAGCCGCCTACCACCGAACTCCATTGCCTCCTTCAAAGAACTAAGTAATGCTTTTGTCAGCCAGTTCATAGGAGGAAGAATTCATGAGAAAGATTCCGCATCTCTCATGACTGTGATACAAGGAAAGAATGAAAACCTCAGAGACTATCTCAAGCGATTCACAAAGGAAACACTCAACATTACAAACCTGGAAAACAAGGTAGCCATGGTGGCGTTGCAGAATGGAACTTCGAATGTTTATTTCAAAATGTCATTGGCTAAACATCCCCCTGAAAATATGGTTGAGCTCCAGCAAAGGGCGAGCAAGTACATCAAGGCGGAGGATAGCCTGAAGAAAGATCCAGGGATGGGGAACACCGGAAACGGTGACAACTCTAAGAAACGGAAGTCGGAACAGGAATATGATGCTAAAGATAAGTACCCGCGCACGGGCAGGGATTCTGATTCAGCCCCTAAAAAGGGGAGTCCCGGGCAAAGGTTTACGGATTACGCCAGACTGAACACTCCAAGAAGTCAAATCCTGATGGAGATAGAAAAAGATAGGGATGTGAGATGGCCGAAGCCACTAAGGACTGATCCTGAGAAAAGAAATAAGAATCAGTATTGCCGGTTCCATAAAGATGTGGGACATGATACCGACGATTGTAGACAATTGAAAGATGAAATTGAGTTTTTGATCCGCAAGGGGAAATTGAATAAATTCTGTAAAGATGGGGATCGAGGAAATCCAAGGCGAGATTATGATAGAAAAGATGAGGATCGTAACCGCAATCAGCAGCCCCGGGGACCGGTGATCAACATGATCTTCGGTGGCCCCACAGCGGCTGGAACAAGTAGAAATTCCAGAAAGGCATATGCACGAGAAGTGATGCACATTGTAGGGGAAGCACCAAAACGTGCAAAGACGGAGGTCTCAATTGGATTCGATGATTCGGACCTCGAAGGGGTGAAGTTTCCCCATGATGACCCCCTGGTTATCTCACCTGTGATAGGCAACTCCCAAGTAAAGAGAGTCTTGATTGACAATGGAGCATCGGTGGACATTTTATTTCACGATGCCTTTTTAAAAATGGGGTATACTGAGTCTCAGTTGACACCGTCAAACATGCCCATATATGGGTTCAACGGGGTGGAGTCAAAAGTTGAGGGAACAATTCAGCTACCCATGACTATAGGGCAGGAGCCACGGGAGGCAACTCAGATGTTAAATTTCCTGGTTATCAAAGCTACATCCACATATAATGCTATCTTAGGTAGGACGGGACTACATGCTTTCAAGGCGGTTGCCTCTACCTATCATTTAAAGGTCAAGTTCCCAACCAGAAACGGAGTAGGAGAAGAGAAAGGTGATCAAAGGATGGCAAGAAGTTGTTATGTGGCCGCACTAAGGCCGGATGGAACCGGGGGGCAGGTCCTCCCAATCGAGGATATGGATGTTCGGGAGAATGAAGAGCGGAGAGGAAAACCAGCAGAGGACTTGCTTCCCATACCTTTGGAATTGGGAGATTCTGAGAAGGTTACTTACATCGGGGCATCTTTGAAAGACCCCTTGAAGGGCATATTGATCTCCTTTCTGCAAGACAATAGTGACGTCTTCGCGTGGACAGCGGCTGACATGCCAGGGATAGATCCCCAATTGATAACACACAGCCTGAATGTGGATCCAAACCGAAAGACAGTAAAACAAAAGAAGAGAAATTTCGCACCTGAGAGGCAAGAAGCCATAAAACAGGAAGTTGACAAACTCCTGGAGGCAGGGTTCATTGAGGAAATCCAGTTCCCGGAATGGTTGGCCAACCCTGTGATGGTCAAAAAGGCTAATGGAAAGTGGAGGATGTGTATAGACTTCACTGATCTAAACGACGCATGCCCAAAGGACTGTTTTCCCTTGCCAAGGATCGATACGTTGATAGATGCCACGGCTGGGCACGAGATGTTAAGCTTCATGGATGGCTTTAGTGGATATAACCAGATCAAGATGCATAAGGATGATATTCCGAAGGTATCGTTCATCACTGACTTCGGTGTGTATTGTTACCTAGTCATGGCTTTTGGCTTGAAAAATGCGGGAGCTACATACCAGAGGTTGGTAAACAAGATTTTTGCTCATCTCATTGGAAAGACTATGGAAGTCTATGTGGATGATATGCTGGTGAAAAGCCTATATAGGGCAGATCACATCGAACATCTAGGCGAGGCTTTCGAAGTGCTGAGGCACCATAAGATGATGTTGAATCCGGCCAAGTGTGCTTTTGGTGTTGGGTCCGGGAAATTTTTGGGTCTCATGGTCTCAAAACGGGGAATTGAGGCCAACCCCGACAAAATCAAGGCTATTTTAGACATGGAACCACCACGTTCTATAAGGGATGTACAGAAGTTAACCGGGAGGATTGCCGCGTTAGGGAGATTCATCTCCAAATCCGGGGACAAGTGTTTGCCCTTCTTTAAAATCTTGAAGAAGGTAAAAAACTTTGAGTGGACTGAAGAAAGCCAAGAGGCCTTTGAGCAGTTGAAGAAGTATATGTCTGAGGCCCCGCTGTTGGCCAAACCAAGTACGGGAGAAATCCTTTATCTTTACTTGGCAATTTCATGTCAAGCTGTGAGTGCGGTGCTGGTAAAGGAGGAAAACAAGGTTCAGAAACCCGTATACTATGTGAGCAAAGTTTTACACGGAGCGGAGTTGAACTACTCCACCATTGAGAAGTTTGCCTTAGCATTGGTAACTGCCTCTAGGAAACTACGGCCCTATTTTCAAGCACATAAGATTGAGGTCCTTACGGGACAACCATTGAGGAATATTTTGCACAGCCCTAAAGCCAGTGGTAGGCTCATCAAGTGGGCAATTGAGTTGGGAGAATTCGATATTCAGTATAAGCCAAGGATGGCCATCAAAGCTCAGGCACTTGCGGACTTCGTGGTTGAATGCACCATTGACAACCAAGAAGTCGGGGGGCAGGAGATACCTCAGGAAGGCAATAAGGAAGAAAAGGAACCCACAATAGAGGAGAAGGAATTCTGGATGCTCTATTTTGACGGGGCATCAAAAACAAAAGCGAGTGGCGCAGGTCTTGTCTTACAAAGTCCCGATGGATTCATAATTGAATACGCCTTGAAGTTAGACTTTCCAACAACCAATAATGAAGCAGAATATGAAGCTCTGATAGCCGGACTTGGCCTGGCAGGAGCCCTAAGAGTCAAAAACCTTAAAGTTTGTGGAGATTCAAGGCTAGTAGTGGCCCAAGTCAATGGAGAGTTTGAGGCAAGGGATGAAACCATGGCTAAATACTTAAGGCTTGTGAAGGCAATAATGACTCAATTTGATAAGTGCTACATTGAGCACATTCCAAGGGAGGAAAACACCAAGGCTGATGCCTTATCCCAGTACGCCTCCTCTGAGATAGAAAATTACTCTGGAAGTGTCTACTTCCAAGTCTTGAGAACCCCTACCATCGATTCAAAGTTAGTCGCACCTATTGGGGTGAGGGAATGTTGGATAGATCCCATAAAAGCACACCTCGAGACTGGTTGGCTCCCGACTAATACCACGGAAGCACGAAAATTATCTGTGAGAGCGTTGAGGTATGCTCTGATTGAAGGGATACTCTACAAGAAATCTTTTGTGATTCCGTATCTAAAGTGTTTGAGGCCCGAAGAGGCCAAATCAGCTATTGAGGAGGTCCACGAGGGAATTTGCGGACAACACTTGGGGGGCAGGTCCCTAGCTCACAAGTTAGTCAGGCTTGGATTCTATTGGCCTGAGATGATGGCTGATGCCAAAGAGTACGTGAAAAAGTGTGATCGGTGCCAGAAACATGCACCAGTGGTTAGACAACCACCAGAGATGTTGACATCCGTTAGCTCTCCCATCCCGTTTGCTATGTGGGGGATGGACATTCTTGGGCCCTTTCCTGTGGCCACTGCTCAAAGGAAGTTTCTAGTTGTAGCTATTGACTACTTTACAAAGTGGATTGAGGCCAAACCTTTGGCTAAAATCACAACCAAGCAAATCATGCAATTCTTCTGGGAGAATGTCATGTGCAGATACGGAATACCACGAGTCCTCGTTACGGACAATGGATTACAATTTAATAACAAAGAATTCAAGGACTATTGTGAAGAGAATGGGATTGAGCTTCGATTCACCTCAGTTGCCCACCCTCAAGCTAATGGTCAAGCTGAGGTTGCCAACCGAATCATCCTTGATGGACTGAAGAAAAGAGTGGAACGCTCCAGAAATACTTGGGTGGATGAGTTACTACCCATACTCTGGGCATACCGAACCACATGCAAGGTGACTACTGGAGCTACTCCATTCATGTTAGCTTACGGGGCCGAAGCTGTGGTACCCGTGGAAATTATGCATGCATCTCCGCGAGTGGAAGCCTTCGAACCAGACACAAACGAGGAGGGGATGAGACTAGCCCTCGATTTGATCGATGAAGTAAGAGATGAAGCCCATGCTAGGAATACTGAACATCAGAAGAAAGCTTCCTTCTATTACAATCTAAGGGTAAAGGAAAGGTTTTTCCGTCAGGGAGACCTAGTACTCAGAAAGATTGAAGCATCCGGAGTGGGACAAAGGGGGAAGTTGGCACCGAATTGGGAAGGCCCATATCGGGTCAAAAGTACGCTGGGACGAGGATCATACAAGTTGGAGACTTTGGAAGGAAACGAGGTGCCTCGCACTTGGCATGCATCTAATCTCAAGGTCTATTATGTTTAATTATCCTAAGTAGGACATAGCTTATAGGTAACTATAAATAAGGTCGATGAAACCACATCAGAGTTTAAAAACTCCGAATAGGAAGTAGAGTGTCTATGTAAGGGTTGACCCCTATTTATTGACATTTTTCGTCGAACCTATTAATGAAGTTTGTTTATTGTTTTCAATTGAGTTATTCTTTTTGTTTTGTTATTATAGACACGTAAAGCAAATGTTGTACCAAAGCATGGGTGTGTGTGAGCCATAAGGTCAAGTACTAAGAAAACTCTAAAAAGCATGATAAACAAACCATAAATAAAATCCCCGAAGGGTAAAAGTCTCAGATAAATAAAACCCTCGAAGGGTTAGTTCAATACGCAAATAAGCCATACAAGGCATAAATTAGAGTTAAGTTGAAGATAAGATAAAATCCCCGAAGGGTAAAAGTCTCAGATAAATAAGTACAAAAGTAAGCCGTACAAGGCTATCTAGATGTCAAGATCCTTGAGAGAGTCACCCACATCAGTGGAATGGGTGAAAGCAGGGTCATCCGCCACAGGGAAAGTTTCCAAGTCTTCAACCATAGGAGATAAAACTCCTTCCTGGGATGGCAAGGGCTGTGAATCGCTGGCTGGCTGAGTAGAGAACTGAGCAACTGTCTCGCAAACGGTCTCCTGGGTAGAACTGGAGGCGCCTGGAATGACAGGTGCGGGGAACTTTGCTAAAGTGACCCCAGAAATCTTTTGTCCCAGCTCTTCAATGATTTTCTCCCAACACATGTTAAAAGTCGCTGGAAAGTTAGCGTCGTACTCAGCGTTAAGGAGCTCTTCAAACTCCCTAGAGGAACGATACTCCTTCAAAATCTGCTCCTTACCCTTAGCAAGCTCTAGTTCCAATCTCCTAGACTTTTCCTTCTCCGCAGCAAGTTCCATTTCCACAGCTCGAAACCTCGCAAAGTTAGTATCTGCATCAGCTTGGTTTCTGTCACGATCCCTCTCTGCAATAGTCAGCTCCTGACGAACTTTCTTTAGGTTATGAAGCCCAGCCTGGAAGTAAGTGTTAATCTAAAAAAAATAACACAAAACAAAGTGGTAAGAAATAATTGGAATAAAGATATTATGGCAACGAGAAGGGAAAGGGAGAGTAATACCGTCGCAATGCCATGAGCCCCAAGGTTCTCAACCTGGAGGTCATCAGAAGACTCCACCACATTAACCCGGTCACGAGGGGTAACTATACTCCGAGACCATTCAGCCGCACGATGAGTGTCACCAACAACTGTGTCCTTCTTCCGAAGTCCCCAACCAACTTCGAAAGAAGAGGGATCCTCAGAAACATCAATCCTCTCAGAGTGAGTGAGAAAGGCAGGAACTACCTCAGATCCATCAGCCTCAGTAGTAAGGCCTGTTTTGACCTTCTTGGATCGTTGTGTGTTCACTCCTGACCTTTGTTCTGCCATTCTCTCCCTCTTTTGGAAAACAGCATTAAGCGCAGTCAAGGCTGTTGTAAACATGAAAATACATAAGACCACAAACAAAAATAATAAAGAGGCATAAAATTAAGTTAAAGGAAGGCATGTCTACCCTGTTCTCCCAAATCACTTAGCTTTGCTGCTTGAAGGGACCCCTCAGAGATTAGTTGAGCACAATGATTTGTGCCATCAGTTGTAAGGATCTCAATAGCAGCTCGCTCGTCTACACCCAATTTAATGTCTCGCATGGACCCATCTACGGCTTTAGAAAAGTTAAGCCTAAAAAAGTCTCCCCAATTTGCCCCATCCATGAAAAGGTAAAAGAATTCTTTTTTCCAATTAGGAAGAGAATCTGGGGAAGTACCAGGGATGAAACAAGTGCGAGAAAGGCTCCTATGAGAGATTTGAACCCAACCCGTGTTGTTTGGGGAATTCGTGAATTTAAAAAGATATCTAAATACAGAGACACTAGGCTCAAGATTGTGTTTACGACATTGAACCATATAGCAATATATGAATCTCCAAGCATTAGGATATAGTTGAGTTGGACAAACTCTTACCTCAGCCAAGAGGCGAAAGATAAAGGGTGGAGGAGGCAACCTAAACCCAGCATAAAATGTCTCCTTAAAAATACAAATGGCACCCTCTTTAGGGTTACAGGCTCTATCAAATGGACTAGCAGCTACGGCCCTATAAGGGCTTACAATACCAAAAAGAGTGGATATTAAATCTACTTTTGATTGATCATATTTGCTAGGAATATTGTATGCATCAAGATGAGCAATATTGGGGAAAGCAGTAGAAAATTCCTCTAACAAGTCCCTAAGTGTAACAACATTGCTATGAACAAGAGAGATCTTGGTTTTACCTCTTGCAGATCTTGGAGGCTTAGTTGAAGCCACCGTTGGGTTGAGTTGAGATTGCTCGGATTGCTGGGAATTGCCGGAATCTGCCATTGATAATGGTAGGATGAAGCTTTGAGACCCAGAAATCGATTAGTAGCAAACGGAAAAGATGAAGATTCTTTAAATCTTCAACCGGAAACTGGTAAAGCACGAGGGACGGTGATCGCCTTGGGTGGAACCCTAGAACAATACTCTTGAAACCCTAAGAAAGAACCTTTTGAAACTTCACTTAAATGAAAGAAATTTTAGAGATAAAATTTTTGAGAGAAGAATAGTGAGAAAAACAAGTGTCTCATCTCACTATTATATAGCTGCAAAACAGCCGGTTGATATCACCTGGTAACCGCCTGTACGCGGTAAAAAGCGAAAAGCCCATAAAAATTTCAGGTTTACGGGCCAGCCCAAGTCAGAAACTTATTCTGGAAGCTTCTAACGGACATATTACCGTTAGAAATTTAAAATTCTAAGCAAATATATTGAAAGTCAGAGTAAAAAAGGTTCGTGGGCTTAAAAAGAACTAAACCTATATAGTATAAAGGCCTGGCCCAAAGAAAATTCCAAGAAAAGGTCTGAAACCCATTTGTTCTGAAGAGAAATTCCTCGTAAAAAATAAGAAATTAATTATTTAATTATCTTCCAGAAGGATGCGTAAAAGTACAATAAAAAGACATATTGAAAATTACAAGTAGAGCCGGGTTGCTCGTGGTTAACCCACGAGTACAATGCAAATAATGAGAAAATCCAATACTGGAAGGCATCAATCGTGTTCGTTGGTTTTTGCATGTCTCCTACTCGTGGTTGTACAACGAGTAGCTTGTATTTTCAGATTGAGGAAAGATTTTATAATAATAATAATGATAATTATATTTAAGAGTATAACAAAACTCTGTATAATAATTATTAAAGGCCAAGCCCAGGCCCAGGTTTTTGAGGAAATGTATTATACTTGCTCGTGGCAAAAAATATGTATTTTGCTCGTTATTAAACCACGAGCAAGTGGTATTTCCATCTCTGCAACGAGTAGCAGGTGATATTCCTGTTCGTGGTTTGTAAATTGTCTCCTACTCGTGATTGCACAACGAGTAGCATGTTTGCACAGCCATGCATGCATCTATAAATGGAGTCTTAAAATTCAGTTAGAAAAATACTGAATGTCTCCTGCTCGTGTTTGAACCACGAGTAGGTTGAATAAGCAGCTAAAGCCTGGTGGCAACTAAAAATACTGAATGTCTCCTGCTCGTGTTTGAACCACGAGTAGGTTGAATAAGCAGCTAAAGCCTGGTGGCAACTAAAAATACTGAATGTCTCCTGCTCGTGTTTGAACCACGAGTAGGTTGAATATGCAGCTAAAGCCTGGTGGCAACTAGAAATGTGCAAAGTGTCTCCTGCTCGTGTTTTAACCACGAGTAGGTTGAATATACAGTAGCAAAGTGTCTCCTGCTCGTGCAAAGAGGTTATTCTTTTCAAATTATTATTAATCAAAAGTAAGGGAATTGAGAATAATACTTACTCCTGAAGTTGGGAAAAATTGGAAATTCCATAAAAATGGAAAAATAATTTTATGCTCGAAGCGCAATTCAATGTTTCCAATTTAACGTCGTTTAGCATTGTTTAATATCGTTTAAACAATGTTTAAGGCTGTTTAGCGCCGTTTAGTGCCGTTTAGTACCGTTTAGCGCAGTTTAACGCCGTTTAAATGTCTTTTAACATTGTTTAAGGCTGTTTAGCGCCGTTTAGTGCCGTTTAGTACCGTTTAGCGCAATTTAACGCCGTTTAAATGTCGTTTAACATTGTTTAAACGTCATTTAAGGTTGTTTATCGCCGTTTAGTGCCGTCTAGCACCGTTCAATATTGTTGGCATAATCTAATGTCGTTGTGTACGCGTCGGTCGCTCCACGCTTTACATCAAAACGATATCAAAGATAAACCCTGACCTAAGTCTCGAACAAGGCCGTAATAACTCCAAGGAAAACCTGATCAGTTTTCCTTGAAGTTGGGGGGCAAATGATATGGGCTGAAAATAAACCCTAAAAATACATTTAATGTTGTATTAAATGAACTTAGAATGGTCCAAGGGTAGAAGCCCATTAATTAGGGCCAAGACCCTAATTAATTATCAATTTCGTAATTGATTATTCAGCAAATAAAAGACCCCATATTTGAGTCAACAAGGGAACCTAATCATATTAGAAGTAATCTTCAAAGGCATATAATTCTAATTCTTATCTTCTTATCTGTTAGAAGGCTCTAGAATTGGGCCTAAGCTGTGACTTGCCCATCAAGACACCTAATTCTACTCTAATTCCAAGGCATCCAATGCCTATATAAAGGACCTGATCCTTCAACTCAGAACTACGTTTTGGCTTGATTCTTGATATTCACAAGATACGTAGGCATCTTGTGAGGACCCGAGTTAAGTCACGAAACACTTGATCAGCCATTGAAGCTCGAAGCTCACACGCCTGTGCATCAAATACACAAACCCTAGCCGCAACACTAGTAACCTAGTTTTTATTTCACAACAATCACTTAAACTTAACCCAATAAAATAAATAATTTATTATAATTGATATATTAATATGGAGCCCATAAAATAATTATTATCATTAAAATAATAATAACATGCCATTCTTGATTATTTGATTTTAATGCCTTTAATTATGAATATCCTCTTCTCTGAGAAACAGGAAAAAGAGTTTTTGTAAAGTATGATTATTAATTAAGAAGTTGATTGAGAACCTAAGCTCCCCAGCAAATCTTATCGATCAACTGGCCTGGGAAAGAAGGTGGTGCAAACGCTTGTCTGTACTAGTTCATTAGTTCTTGTTCCAAAATATTATCATTGATTTCTTCCTCAAAGATTAAATAAACTATTGGGTTCAAAAGCAAAACTTTGATTTACTAGACACACACATTCTATCAAAATTAAACTAAATATAATTTGCCTTTAAACATAAGAACTTAGCTTGAAAATAAGTTGGCAATGGAATGTGAATAATCAATTACTCAGTGAGTCACAGCTAAGACACGTGTGGGAGAACCCAAACTACATTGTAGTTGTTGAGACCAACTTCTTTTGGGGCATGGGCACTGCTCCACATTCCCAAACCATACCTTGTGATATTTTCACAATTATCAACCTAATCCCCCACTTTGGTTACAAGCTTTTCTCCCCATCCATGGTTTTATTGTACATACATGCATGATGCATGTATAATGGAGTACTAAATATTAAGGGTATATATATAATACATTGTACATGTACTATTATAATTTTTAGTTTTGAGTTTAGATTATTAACTTAAAATTTTCGTGTTACAATAATTTAACTATGATTTTTTATCTTTAGTTTCTACTATAAATAAATGTAAAATTCAAAATGGCATTAAATTAAAACTATCATATAATATGGTTTATTATAGGGAAATAAAGAATAACCATGTTTTTAATTTTTTTTCCCCAAAAATAGTGTTAAAGTTTGCATATATAAAAGTTGTAAAAGTTGGGTGCATATGAGGTTACACCCTATTTTGATTTTGATTTTTTTTTTTTTTGCAATTTAGGTATTTTTCTAAAAAATTCTGTTATCATACTAGCTAGTTTTTTTATTAAAAAAAATGTATCATAGTATATATAATGTGCTTTTTCTGAAAAAAGAAAAAGAAATTAAGGAAGTTTCATGTAAATTCACATTTAGAGCAGATAACAAAATAATTTAATATAAAAAAGAAATTTATGTCCACGTGTGAAAAGTGATATCACATTTTAAAACCCAATTTGTTATTTGGTGATCATAAATGTTATAGATATATGTAATAGTGTTTAATAATTGATAAATATTTGAACTTTTTACTATAAATATTTACAAGATTAATATAGAATTTGAGTAAACTATTTTTATCTAATTAGAAACTTCATTATCAAACTTGAGAATCAAGTGTTTTATAAATATCTTTTTTCAAAGTTATTTATTCTTAAAATAAAATCCATAATATATTGTAATCTGGTAAAGGTAAACAATCTCAAACTAATTCTATTTGATTCTTTTAAAATATTATATATTTGATTCTTTTAAAATATTATAGATACTTTTATTTTAGAGAAAGAATGACCGAATTACACCACTTTTGGAACCCACTATCCAAAATATCCACGGGCTGAAGACATTGCCTTTTTTGTCCACGGAATTCGCATGGTACACATGCATACTCACCTTACACATTAACACATCGCGTATTCTTGATTAGCAAAATAAACATAAATTAAGTCAACAGTTGTTCAACTGTATTGCTTGGTCACTGAATAAGTTGTCATACGCATGACATAAAAAGAGCAATTGATGAAAGGATATAGGTGGGTTTTAAGAGATGGGAAGAACATAAAAATATTTCATCCCTGGCTACGAGGTAAGAGAGATTTCTGTATTGAGGACCATCAGTTGAATGGCATTAGGGGTGATAGAGTTTGCGAATACTTCCGTTTAAACACCAAAGAGTGGGACGTGCATAAGGTTGAGCAAACTTTTCATATTGATGATATCCAACTAATTCTTCGTACAAGAATTCCTCAGAATCAAGCTAGAGACAGAGTAGCTTGGATGCACTCGAATGATGGTCAGTATGATGTCAAGTCAGCGTATCATTTCTGGTTTTCTAATCATCAAGGTTCGTCTGCTGAGTCATCTTCTAAAGGTTGGAATCGATTATGAAAGTTAACATCCCTCATAAGATCATAACGTTTCTGTGGCATTTCTGCAAGAATACTATACCAGTTCGTAATGTGCTGAGAGGTAAAGGAATCCCTTTGCCTATAATATGTCCAGTCTGTGAGGTGGACATAGAACACCTCATACATGTCTTTTTCGATTTTAGGTTCGCAACTCAGTGCTAGCAGAAAGTGGAGTATGACTCGGATATGTTATTAGAGGAGTATGCACCTAAGTGGTTACTTGATAAGTTATGTGAGGAAACTGATGCTAACTTGGTGAAGATTGCTACGGTTCTGTGGCGAGTGTTGGAAATATAATCTAAACGCGTTTTTTTTAATAAACGTTAACGTTGTGTTACACGTTGCATGATAGAATAAGTCTCATTCAGTTGAGAGGTTTTAGGAGATAGTATCAATCAATAGCTTTAATAAAGGAGTTTCTTGATCGTGGGAATTAGTAATTGATTCTGTGTATGCAGTGCTTTCTATATATTGCAATTTCTTATTCATTGTAATCAGTAAGTTGAAGTAATACAATCGTTTTGCATTACTAGTTCTTCTCTTAGTGAATACAAACTTCACATACGAGGCTTTGTATTCAAGTTTATCCCAGTGTTAAAAGAAACATTTTTAAGAGATAGTATCAATCAATAGCTTTAATAAAGGAGTTCCTTGATCGTGAGAATTAGTAATTGATTCTGTGTATGAAGTGCTTTCTATATATTGTAATTTCTTATTCATTGTAATCAGTAAGTTGAAGTAATACAATCGTTTTGCATTACTAGTTCTTCTCTCAGTGAATACAAACTTCACATACGAGGCTTTGTATTCAAGTTTATCCCAGTGTTAAAAGAAAGCATGTCGTCTCTATGATCCAAAGGAAGGGAAGAAAGTTTGGATAAGCAGAGATGTCGTGATAGAAGAAAATAAGGTCTGGGAATGGGAAGAAGAAGGAAAAGGGAGAACTGGAATCGTGCCTCGAGACAGTTTTGTTATTCAAGATATCATATGAACGCGAATAATGAACATCAAGAAGACAGAGAACAGAGCACATCAGATAGGGACATCGAAGTCGCAGATACGAATGAAGACACTGGTTCCACATCAGATACAAGTGATCAAACTGCCTCTAATTCTCAATCAAACTCGCTGATAGATGATGATAGTAGTGGGTCAGTTCAATCAAGAGACAGTGAGCCTAGAAAATTCAGAATGCTGAGTGAAATTTATAACGAGACAGCAGAAGTGGTGGAGCTAAATGAAGAACAACTCATGTTACTCTGTATTGAAGAATCAAGGAATTTTGGTGAAGCTGTTACTGACAAAGCTTGGCAGGAGGCAATGAAGGTAGAGATTGACGAAATTGAAAGAAATAAAACCTAGAGATTAGTAGAGCTACCACAGGGTCATAAGGCGATCGGAATAAAGTGGGTATATAAGCTGAAGCGAGACACCAGTGGGAATATAGTCAAGCACAAAGCTAGGCTTGTAGCCAAGGGATATGTGCAAAAGCAAGGGGTGGATTTTGAAGAGGTTTATGCTCCGGTTACTCGGTTGGAAACATTAAAATTGTTACTTGCTTTGGCAGCTAAAAATCAGTGGGAGATCCACCATTTGGATGTAAAATCTGCATTTCTTAATGGAGATTTGCAAGAGACTGTGTTTATGACTCAGCCAGATGGTTTCATCAAGGAAGGAAAGGAACACATGTTTATCAGCTTGCTAAAGCACTTTATGGATTGTGACAAGCACCACGGGCATGGTACGCTAAGTTAAGTAAGTATTTAGAGCAGTTGGGGTTCGTTAAATGTCCATATGAACACGCTGTTTATACAAAGCGTGAAGAAGATAAAGTCATGATTATTGGGTTTTATATTGACGATCTATTAATCACAGGCACTAGTGTCCGCAGTATTAATAAATTCAAGAGGCGGATGAACGAAAAATTTGAAATGAGAGATCTAGGTAGGCTGGGATACTACTTAGGAATTGAAGTGAATCAGCAAAAGGGTTTTATAGAACTTAAGCAGGCTGCTTATGCGAAAAAGTTACTAGAAAAGGCTGGACTTAGTGATTGCAATGCTATCAAGTATCCAATGGAAACAACAATGTAGTTAAGAAAAAATGAGGGAGGAAAGGCAGTGAACTCTACAGTGTTTAGAAGTCTTGTTGGTGGACTCAGGTACTTGGTCCATACCAGGCCTGATATAGCGTTTAGTGTAGGTGTGGTTAGTAGATACATGGAACACCCTACGACTCTACATATGAATGCAGTGAAGCGAATTCTAAGGTATGTGAAGGGCACTGTTGATTATGGTCTTATTTATAAACAAGGAACTGGGAATTATTTGCTTTCAGGATATTCAGATATTGACTTGGCGGGTAATATTGAGGATCGAAAAAGTACTGGTAGAATGGCTTTTTACTTAAATGATAGCTTGATTACTTGGGTGTCACAGAAACAGAGATGCGTGGCATTGAGCTCGTGTGAAGCTGAGTTTATGGCTGCCAATGCAGCTGCGTGTCAAGGAGTTTGGCTCAGTAAATTGCTTTGTCAAATTACTGGTAAGAAGCTTGATTCTGTCGTGATATATATAGACAACAAGTCTGCTATAGACTTGACTAAAAATCCGGTATTTCATGGACGAAGTAAGCATATAGACATTCGTTATCATTTTATTCGAGATTGTGTGGAACGTGGAGAAGTCTTGATTAAACACATCAGTACTGGAGAGCAACGATCTGATATCTTAACTAAAGCCATGTCTACTGAGAAGTTCGAAAAAATGAGAGATTTGCTGGGTATCAAGAATCTGGAGTTAGGTGTTTAGATTATGGGGGTGAATGTTGGAAATATAATCTAAACACATTTTTTTTAATAAACGTTAACGTTGTGTTACACATTGGCATGATAGAATAAGTGTCATTCAGTTGAGAGGTTTTAGGAGATAGTATCAATCAATAGCTTTAATAAAGGAGTTCCTTGATTGTGGGAATTAGTAATTGATTCTGTGTATGCAGTGCTTTCTATATATTGTAATTTCTTATTCATTGTAATCAGTAAGTTGAAGTAATACAATCGTTTTGTATTACTAGTTCTTCTCTCAGTGAATACAAACTTCACATACGAGGCTTTGTATTCAAGTTTATCCCAGTGTTAAAAGCAACAGGGAGTGTGGTTTTCCAGAAATAAAAAAGTATGGGAGAATTCAAAGTTCACTCCTTCGCTTACGGTTGAGTTGAGCTCTAAGCAAATTACCGACTGGTAAGAGGCATTGGAGAAGAAAAAGGGGAGGGGTTTAGTTGAAAATACAGCAGTGCAGAATAGTCCAGGTAGGTGGGTAGCTCCTGAACTAGGGTGGATGAAACTGAATGTGGACGCTTCAGTACTTGTTGGTACTCCTTCGTTTGGAATTGGTATGGCTCTCCGTGATGATCAGGGTTCGTTTGTGCAGGGAAGAAACTTACGCCCAGGTGGAGAGATGAGTGTTATGGAAGCAGAAGCAGAAGCATTTGGGGTTGTGGAAGCGCTAAAGTGGATAGAAGAAATAGGCTATCAGAATGTCAGTATAGAGAGTGATTCTCTCCTGGTGGTGGACGCTATACGACGAGGTAGTAGTTATCAACTGGAGGTGGGGAACTTGCTCGATTCTTGTCGCGAGAAACTGAACCAGTTGAGAGATGTTCGTGTTTGTCATGTTAAAAAGCAAGCAAATAAGGCGGCTCATTTGTTAGCTAGATACCCTTGTTTGTTGAATAGCTTTAATTTGTTCATGTCTCCTCCAGATATGTTGTTGGAGACTTTATTTTCAGATGTTTTGGTTGAGTAATGAAATTCCAATTTTAAAAAAAAAAAAAAAAAGTTGTCATACGCATGATTGTAATGTGTACATAGACTACGCATATAACAAATGCGTAGGGCTTCAATATCTTTTGTGGTTAAAATAGTTTTTATTTGGGTTTAACAGGTTCCATTTGGGGTTTAGAAATATTCGATTTTTTAATTTAAATTTTATCTGTATTTTCTTGGGGTTTCAACAATTAATTTTTGGGGTTCAATGTTTCCATTTTGGATTTTAGGAATATTCAAAATAACGAATAAACCGGACTTAGGGTTTAGGATTTATGGTACAACCCTAAACCCTAGAGCAAAAACCCTAATTTATTCTGATTTTTTAAAAATCGGGGTTGACCCCCAATTTTTTAAAAATCGATTTTTTTTTAAATCAGGCCGCCGGACTCCGTAAGGTTATTAGTATTTTTAAATAATGTTTACAAAAATATTTACCAAAAAAAATGTAACATCACTTAAAGTAGCGTTTTAGGTTAAAAACACACGAACAAATAAAACAATAAGTAAAACAAATTCAAAAATATTGAACAGTACGCATGCTATCAATGCGTTGTCCAATTGAAAAAGAAAATTACAAATGAACTATACGCCTTGATACAATGTGTGGGCTAATTTTTTTTTTTAAAAAAAAGGCACACGCATGTACAACATGCGTGGCCTGCTTCTTGAAAAAAAAAAATATGAAGAGCACACATGTTGAACATGCGTGTTCGAGACTGCTGGTGGGTATTTTGGGCTGATTGATAGGTAGATGGATATTTGGTTATTTTGTTTGAAAAGATGGATATTTGGGAATTTCACCCTATTTTAAATTAGTAGATGATTAAATGATTACGTGCTATTTTTATTTGATTTTAAAAGATGGATATTTAGAAATTATACCATATTTTAGATTAGTACATGATCAAATGATTACATGCTATTTTTGGATTTTTTTGATATACGAACAAATGCATGTTCACATTTTGTCCATAGGTCATAACTCACGAGGGATAAGACTGAAGTTTCATGCTTATCAAGATCTTCCATTTCCCATAAAAAGCATATCTACACAGATCGATGAAATGTAATGTCATTAACCATTTTAATTTTTTTTATAATATTTAGTTTTTGAATATAAATTAAGTGAATTTTTAATCATAATTTTAATCGAATAAATGTTCATATAATAAGAACTAAAATAAACAAAATGAAAATAATTAATTTTCAATAACAATAAATAAAATGATATTAAAAATTGCAAAAGATGTGTATAGGAAGGGTAGAAACTATGATTGTGGAAAAATTTAAAGTTCAACAAAGATAGAAATAAGATGTTGTTTATATATATATATATATATATATATATATATATATATATATATGTATATATGAATAAGAGATTACGAGGTGTTGAAGAATATAAGATGGAGGTTGTTCTCAAATGATATTTTTCAAAAATTTAATTAATAAACAATATATATTTTAAAATTAAATATTAAGAAGGTATTATATATAAAGGCAAGTGCTCAAATACAAACCACTTTTAAAATATAAACCGACAAACCAACATTAAATTAATTATATTTCATCTATTCTAAGGTTCCCGCCAAGGGTACCTTCACAAAAAATGCTTAAAATAATTGGCTCTATCCAACAAAAAAAAAATCTTGCCGTGGAAATGCGAAGCATTTAAGACAGTAAACGGATGAGTTAGGTAGTCATGAGGGCCGAAGGCTCTCGACACACCCGTCAATCGTCTATTGCCTTTACCATTTGATTGTCATTCCTTACAACTTTAGAATGATAAAGGCGCGAAGCGCCGTACAAGAAGGTGCGAAGCGCCGTACAAGAAGGTGCTTCTTGTACGGCGCTTCGCACCGTTAACCAGTGAAATCCACTGCCACGTCATCACGTGAACAGTGATTTTTTTTGTTGGATAGAGCCAAGTATTTTAAACGTTTTTTGTATTGGAGTACCCCTAGTTTGGTCATTAGATTAGCTTGAAATATTAGATTAGGCTTGGTTTGTAGGTTTGTATTTTAAGGAGGTTTGTATTGGAGACAAATCATACATTCAAAATTCATATTAAAAATTTAAAAATATAAAAATAACACATGTGCAATGTCATGTGTTACCTAAAAACCATATACCTTAATTAATTGTATGCCATGCAACCTTGTTTGGTGCAGCCATCTACCTTCTATGCAATATATTATATTTTTATTTAAATACAATAAATATAAGAAAATTTTGATTCATAATTTTGATCTTTTAATTTTAATTATTGTATCATTAAAATATTTTCAATTGTAGAATTTAATTATTTAAAAAATAGATGATCAAAATTATATTATATTAAAAAATTATAATCTATAAAGGATAAAATTAAAAAAATTTGTATTAGAACTTAATTTTAAAATGAAAATTATAATCTGAAGATGATATAATTAAAAAAGGTTGTATTAACATTGAATTAAATTTATTTTTAATAATATTTAAAAAAGTTCATATTTACTATTTGGACTTTATTTCTGAATTTTACAGCACACTCGAAACTCATAAAATTATTTTTAATTTATTGATGATTTAAAAATTATTATTTAACAATTTTACAGCCCACTCGAAACTTATAAAATTATTTTTTCAACGTAAAAAATCATCAATTTTTTCTTTCTTTTGTTTCTTGGTAATTTTAATTGGAACATAATTGTTAGATCATCACTAAATTAAAGATTATTTTTTTTAATTCGCTAAAATCGTCCAAATTAAGTTTTAAGAAAATTGAACGTGTAAAATTATATATATCAATTTTTTAACAACAATTTAATATGTAAATGAGTAACAAATAAATATTAAAACAATTAAAATAATTTTAGATATTAGAAAAAAAGCGGTTATAAGCTAGTATCTTACTTTACTGTATGTATGTGAAAAGTTATGGCATAAATTTATACTACTTAATTTTCTTTTAAATTAATGTCCCCAATTATAGGTAATGTGAACCAGAGCTTCCACTTAAATTCAATTATCATAAAGTAAACATGTGGTTAAGTTAATTAATGTGGTTAATCAGTTCCTTACACTAAAATTAATATTTAACATTTTGATCGACTCATGACCTTTACGAACCATGCATTCAAACCTTGAGAGTTGAGATATGATTTTCTAAATTACTAACTAGTTACAACTGTGTTCTTTTTGAAAACCAAGATAGAATAGCATTCAAGCTTTTGATATAATAAAATATAATAGGACAAAAGTTTTATTAGAATTTTGTTGAAAGAAATCGACATTCCTCCTTGCATGGCATTGCAAACAAGTTTATTAAACACAGATGACTGGGTAAGTAAGAAATATATAGAGAACCAATTAGTGTACTGCTATATAGGCAAGTGCTCAAATACAAACCATTTTTAAAATACAAACCTACAAACCAACACTAAATTAATTATAATTCATTTATTCTAAGTTCCCGCCAAGGGTACCTTCACAAAGAATGCTTAAAATAATTGGCTCTATCCACAAAAAAAAAAAAAAAAAAAAACTTGTCGTGGAAATGCGAAGCATTTAAGACAGTAAACGGATGAGTTAGGTAGTCATGAGGGCCGAAGGCTCTCGACACACCCGTCAATCGTCTATTGCCTTTACCAATGATTGCCATTCCTTACAACTTTAGAATGATAAAGGCGCGAAGCGCCGTACAAGAAGGTGCGAAGCACCGTTAACCAGTGAAATCCACTGCCACGTCATCACGTGAACAGTGAATTTTTTTTTATTTTTTTATTTTTTTTTTGTTGGATAGAGCCAATTATTTTAAGCATTTTTTGTATTGGGGTACCCCTAGTTTGGTCATTAGATTAGCTTGAAATATTAGATTATGCTTGGTTTGTAGGTTTGTATTTTAAGGAAATTTGTATTGGAGTAGCCCCTACTATATATACATAAAAGACATACTTTTCCAGAGAAGATCTTTAAATTACAAACATTGCATTAACTCACTCTCGATTCATAAGTAAAACAAATGTTGCATCTAATTAAAACAGACTTTAAACACTTGAGAACAAGACACAAACTTTAAGAAGACAATAACAATGGCCAACTAATGCATTCCTTTGGTACAAGGAACGAACTCGAAGCAATAATTTAAACAATAATAACACCTTCCCATCCCGGCCCTCTATGTATAATGATAGCTTCGACCTTACCAACTTATTCAAACATATACATAATAATATATTATATAGAATTCCTTCAATCAATTAATTGTGTGCTACATGCAATTATCTCAGTCAAATAGAAGCTCATTGACCCATCCAAGATCCGGTGCACCATCTGCCCCATTAGCCACAGGAAAATCAAAGTTTCTGAAGCTCCTGCTTGCAAACTGACCCGATCCGGAAGAGCTCGGATCTGAAGGAGACTGACTTGATCCGGAAGAACTAGGAGCTGAAGGAGACAGGAAAGATGCCTGCTGATCATCTTCGTTAAGGTTAGACACATCCACCCACAACTTATTTTTGTTATGATCTCCACTTGATCCACTGTCACTGGCTGAATTTTTTTTATTCATATTCATTGCCTGGAGAGATTCCATTATCTTTAGAAGCTCCTTTTTATAGCCCGGACCATGTCGCCTCTTCAGCTCAGCCAGCTCCGCAAGTGCCCTCCGACCATTACATCGAGAAATGGGAGAAAACCCACCCATCTGCACGGAGGGCGACAGCGGAGGAGACACATCAGGCATCCTCATCAAAGTAGAGTTCGGGGAACCGACTGAACACTGACACTGAAGCCCTTCGAACTCCTGAGAAGGCAAAATCCTCAACTGTCTAGTAGTATGAGCAAAGAAGCATACCTTCCTCTGGCAGCTCCTACCATCTTTGCAAGCCTCGGTACGATAACGAGCCGGGTGAAGCCAACACTCAAAGACACCGTGTGCAAATTCACAGTTGTCTCCACGTGGGCACTCACCACGGCGAAAATCTTGACAGATGATACCAGAATAATGGTATTTTCGGGGATCCCTCCTACGAGCTTTTTCACCAGGATGGGCAAAGGGACAATCTGTCCAGTCATGGCTTCGGCTACGAGTGCAGCGGCGAACCTTGAACTCGTACATACGGAATTGGTCAGCAGAATAGAGGTGACAATCATCCTCATCGTCTTGTGGGTTGTTGTAGGGGAGGTATTTTTGGAGAAGGGTTTCCTCATCATGTCTAGGAGAATAAATTGGCATGTCCAAGGTGGCCGCGTTGCGACGAGCAAGGAGTTTTCGGGGTGGGATGTCAACCTGGCGGAGCTTTTTGGCGAGGCAGAGTTGGTGATGAGGGTGAAACCTTGGTTGATCTCCTCCTGCAGGACTACTCATTTTGGTTTGTGCTAAAAGAATGAAAAGAGATTAATATTGGTGTGATAGACACCAGGAAAAATTAAAGTGTTTGAGTGTGTGTTGAAGTAATTGGGTGTGAGTTACGAGGATGGGAGAGGAATGAGATAAATAGGGGGAGAGGGTGATGAGGATGGCGTGAGCTTATGTTTTGCAGAGATGCGTGGCTGCACTCTAGCAATGCTGGCATGCAAACCCAGAGCACGTGTCACCTCCATATTTTTCGTTGCATGCAACATGTTTGTCGCTTTGTTATTCATTTTCATTTTTCTCGTGTACAAAACTTAACTAGAATTTAATTTCTATGTTTAGTTTAATTTAAAATTACATCGGTTACAAAACAAAACTTGTTGCAAAGGTACGGTGTATCTGGCAGAAAAATCAAAATTATCACGTAGGAGAGTAGGTGTGTGTGCATTTGAGGTCTTGGTTCCCGATAGTTTTAGTGTAAGATTTTGATTGAGAATAATTTGAAAATATTATTGTTTTACAATTAAAATGAATTTTATGATTGTTTATAATTTAGATTATTACTGATAAAATGTTATGATATTAAGTAATTATGAATTCTTTTGATAACAAATATTTGTAATTCTTTTAATTCTATTCACTATTAGGACCCTAATTTAGTTTTTATAATTTATTTGTGAGATTTAGCCTATATGAATAATTAAATTTTCTCGTCTCTCCTCTCTAGAATGTTAGTGGGAGCCATTTTCTCATTTGGTTTTCATAAATGGTAGATGTAGATTAATGTACGTTCAAAATAAATATATCCAGTTTGACAAAAAAAGAATATATACATAATCTTTTGAATTTGTTTAAGTTTCTCCAAATTCGTAGTTATTTGAAAATGTTTCCCATATAGATATTTCCAAGTACAATTTTTGTTAGCTATTGATTTCATTGTGATAGTAGTTATTTAACTAATAACAATTGCATAAAATACATTAATAAACAAACAAACAAATAAAAATAAATTAGAATAAAACCAACTTCAATTTAAATATAAAGCAAGTAATCTTTATCATGCCATGCACAAAATAAAAGGGATCCAGAGCAATTTTATATTTTCAGAGCTGTGTCGGATATTCTCCTTGGATAACTTTTCCCAAATAAAATGATAATATTTGTACAAACATGCATATACCTCACCGCTTAGAGTATCTCCAAGAATGCACACCCCTTACCAATTTTAAGGATTTTCTTCTAAAAAATACTCTCCAACCACTTCTCCCCTTCCCAATATATTTTAGGGGAGAGAAAATAGATCCCTACATGTGAGGTATCTTTCTCCACGTCATGTGCTCCCCTTCCCATTGGTTGGTTTATTTAAATTTCAAACTTTTAAATTTTAAAAATTAAACTTTTAAAATATAGGGTCTCTAGGATTATCATTGGAATGATATATCATTTTGATTTCCTATATTATTAATAATCCTTATTTTAGGGGCTAAGGAAAGAGTGCATCCTTGGAGATGCTCTTAGTATAGTTCTTTTTTTTTCTTTGTCAAGTAGTATATACTCTATTTTGATAATTTAGGACAATACAGTTGTGCACCAATAAAACACTTAAAACACTTATATTTGGCTGGGGAGAATGGAATGAATAAGAATTAAAGGAATACAATGAACATGAGAGGTAAGATTAAAAAAAAATGAGTGGGTGCAAATTTTGTATGATAGGATTTGGAAAGAAAATAGGTTGGAGGGAGAATGGATCATTACTTTTTAAATTGGCGTGTTTAAACTTTAGCTTAGGTGGTTAGGAATGGAATTATGTTAAGAATGAAATTTTTAAACATTTAACTATATTCTTATTCAAATTCCATTCCATTCCTCCAATTTGATTCACCCCAACCAAACACAACATTAAAAGTTAAAACTGATGATAGGTCATGACCCTATCTGTTACACTAATCACAATATTTATATATCAATATGACACCTCCAATAAAAATTAAAAGAAAAATGTTAGGAAATCAAACAAATTTCCCGTCTCCAAAATGATGTGGAGTATTAAATGAGATAGACCCCTACATTCACATCAATTCCACCAATTAAATATTTCCATTTTAACAAATCATCATATGGCACATCATTTTGGAGAAATTTTTGGGAAAGGACTATACAAAATTAAATTTCTAAACTTTTTTTTTTTTTTGAAGCAAAAGTACTTGCATTAAATTGAATCAAATGTGATTACATCCATAAGGAAGTCTGGAGCAACACAACTCCACTCCCGTAAGCCTGACTCAGAATGAGAAGCCCTAGCTAACAAGTGAGCCACTCCATTCGCAGACCTATGCACAAATTGCACTAATACATTCTCAAAGTGCTTACTTAACTCAAGACAATCATTGACAATAGTATGAAAATAAGAATTTCCCCTCCTCCCATTATACGCATCTGCAAGAATTTTCGAGTCGGTCTCAAACACACATCGTGTATACCCCTGCTGCTTCGTCCAGGACAAGACTTCCTTGAGGCTAATCGCCTCTGCCTCTCTAGGCATCCAAGTACCTGCTACTGGCTTACACATAGCACTCACAAAACAACCATACGCATCTCTAATTACTCCTCCAACCCCAATTGAATTTGAGGAGGTAAAAAGTGCTGCATCCATATTTATTTTCACCCAACCCACCTGAGGTTTTTGCCAGACCTTGCTATTCAAACCAGTTACCTACGTAGTTTTCAATTTGTCCTGTTGAGCTCTCCTCCAATCTGCAAGCAAGTTAACAGCAGCTGATTTCGTACCAAAAACCGACATCTCTACTTTACTCCACACCCACTTGTTACGCCTGTTCCACAAGCTCCAACACACAACTACAACCAAAATGCACTGTTCCATAGTTCCAGTACTAAACAAGTGTTTAAACGTATCCAAAATGGAGCCACCTTGTATCTCTTGAATCCATCCAGTAAATCCCATCTCTTCCCAGACCAAACGCGCAAAAGAACATTCAAAAAAGATATGCATTGCATCCTCCATTGTCAGATGACACCACGCACACCTCCCATCAATCGCAACTCGTTTCTCAATTAGTGCCTTGGCTGTTGGTAAGCATAACCTGCAAACTCTCCATAGAAATAAAGTGATTTTCTTTGGTATTTTCAATGCCCAGACCTTTCGCCAAAACCCTGCATCTGTTGTATCATATTCCCCAACCAAATTACGATAGCAGCTTTTAACAGTGAAGTCGCCTTTCTCATCATGCAACCACATCCATGAATCCTGTCTCTCAGTGATAGATATAGGGATCTGTTTTATCAACTGGACATCCCTATTATTAAAGAGGTCACTCAAAATTTCCTCATCCCACTTTTTGTCATTCTCCTGCATTAAATTGTACACCGTAATATCCTCCAATTCGCCTGGCATCTCTGTTGTTACAAAACCATTCTCCTTACTTGGTAACCATGGGATTTTCCACACGTTCGTATCACTTCCAGTACCAATCTTTCTTCGACATCCCTGTTTTACTACTTCTTGAGCTGTAAAGATACTCCTCCACATGTAACTCGGATTATCTCCCAACTTTGCATTTAAAAAATCACTTCTTGGATAGTACCTTGCCCTCATAATATTCGTAACAAACGGATTTGAATTATTTATCAACCTCCAGGCTTGCTTTGCTAACATGGCAATGTTAAACGATTTCAAATCCTTGAACCCTAGACCCCCTGCATATTTTACCGTACACATCCTTGTCCATGACATCCACCGAATATCTTTCCTATTATTTCCTCCCCCCCACCAAAAACTATTCATCTGCGTTTGAATTGAGTTGCAGACCTCGTTTGGAATAATCATCAAATTCATCCAAAAGTTTGGGATTGACTGTGCCGCTGTCCTCAACAAAACACACTTACCAGCCTTTGACATAGTAGTACCTCGCCAAACTTGTAATTTCTGCTTCACACGATCACACAGAAAATTAAAAACTTCATTCTTCCTTCTACCTACTGTCATTGGCAAGCCCAAGTATTTCCCTGGAGCTGCAATCTCTTCCACCCCCATTACATCACATATACTTCTCCTAGTGTCTGCTAATGTGTTTGGACTAAAAGTAATGCTTGACTTATTAAAATTAATAGCTTGCCCAGATAAACCCTCATACCTTTTTAGAATCCCTTTCAACACCCTTGCTTCCGGTTCTGTAGCTTTGAAGAACAAGTAACAGTCGTCAGCAAACAATAAATGTGAAACAGGAGGGGCACCTCGAGCAATACTACACCCATGAATAAGCCCTACTTCTTCATTTCTTCTAATCAGAGCACTAAGACCCTCAGCACACATGATATACAAGTATGGGGATATTGGATCCCCCTGCCTAATTCCCCTTTCCGGAACAATTTCTCCAAAAACTGACCCTTGCTGCACAAAGCTATACGAGACTGTCTTAATGCAAGTCATAACCCTTTCTCTCCACTTATCCTGAAACCCAAATTTTATCAGCATATGCTCAATAAAATCCCACTCCAACCTGTCATAAGCTTTGGATACATCAATTTTCAAAGCAGCCACCCCCTTCTTCCCTTGAGTACGTCTTCTAATATAGTGATTTACTTCAAAGGCTATCAATGCGTTATCCGTTAATAGCCTACCTTCTACAAACGCACTCTGGTTTGGAGATATTAACGTTGGTAAGCAAGCCTTCAACCTGTTAGCTAGGACTTTGGATAACACCCTGAAGAGAACATTGCACAGAGAAATTGGCCGCAAATCAGACATTTGTTTCGGTTGTTTCACCTTCGGAATTAAACAAACCATAGTTCTGTTGAACTCCATTGGTAATTCCCCCGTATCGAAAAAATGCTTACAGAAACCCACCACATCTTTCTCTACAATTTTCCAAAACGCCTGATAGAAAGCCGGGTTCAAACCATCATACCCTGGAGCTTTCTCTGGATGCATTGCAAATACAGCATCTTTCACCTCTTCATTTGTTATTGGTTGTACCAAATTTGCATTCTGCTCATCCGTAATACATTGCACCTTATCTCTGTCTGATAACCTCTCTTCTACACGAGATGACTTGAACAGCTCATTAAAATAATCTGTGATTATTCCCTGTATATCCTGCTCACTGTCTTTCCATTCCCCATTCTTATCTTGAAGCCTACTGATTTGATTATTCCTTCTCCTTCCTGACGCAAAGTTATGGAAAAAACGCGTGTTTTGATCACCCTGTTGAAGCCAAAATTGTTTCGCCCGCTGTTTCCAGTAAACTTCTTGCTTTTCCAGTAGATTTAAAAACTCCTCCCTAACTTCACTATATCTTTTGACCCCAACCCCATCTCTCCTCGACCTGAATTTACCCAGAAGCCTTCGACACTCTTTTATTTTTTGACTAAGCTCCTTACTCTTTCCACCTCCCCATTCTTCCAATTTCAAACAACAGAACTCAATTTTCCCCATGATGCTACTAGCTTCATTATTTTCCCAGCTATCTTTCACAATATTCACACACTCTGCCTCTCGAAGCCATACGTTTTCGAACCTGAATCTCTTGACCTTTGGCACATACACCTGTGAATTTAATTGAAGTAACAAAGGCAAATGGTCGGACGTGGATACCTCGATGACTGCAACCTCTGCTCGCGGAAACAGCCTTTTCCATTCTAGATTTGCACACCCTCTATCCAGCCGTTCTTGAATCCAATTGCTTGTTCCTCTCGATTTCTCCCAGGTAAATAAGCTTCCTGTGAAACCCAAGTCTTCTAAGCCACACTCATCAAGTACCTTACTGAAACCTTCTAACAACCATCTTGGGTGCGAACGACCTCCACACTTCTCATAGCTAAACATCATATCATTATAGTCTCCCACCATACACCACGGAAGGTTTGAGCTTTCTGGAAGATCCCGAATTATATTCCATGACTCCTGGCGACGAGACCTCTCCGGACACCCATAGAAACCGGTATATCTCCACTTGCCTATTTGATCATTCTCTACCTCAAAATCTATATAATTTTGACAACTACCTTTTATTACTACTCCCCCTTCATTCTTCCAAAACAAAGCCAAACCTCCCCCTTGACCCTGCATCTCGACCACAAAACAACCAGCGTAATGAATTTGTTTACTAATCTCTTCTATTCTACTTTTATTTGCTAAAGTTTCCGAAAGAAAAATCAGACTGGGCTTATTCTTCTGGACCAGTTCCTTAAGGAACCTAACTGCTCGTGGATTGCCCATTCCACGACAGTTCCAACACAGGAGACTCATAATTTCAGGTGGGCCTGGTCTCCAGAGCCCACCCTCATTTCGTTTTTTGAATCCTTATTTTCCTTAACCTGCTCAGCTATTTCAAGCCCATCTGTTTGCATATTATCCGGCCCATTATCATTTCTCACACTCCCGCTATCAGTACGACGCCTTTTTAGGTCCACAATAACATTACCTGCTCCCTGATTTTCTCCCTCCAAATCTGTTACATTTGAAATTTGCCCTCCCATATCTACTTCCTCCTGATTTTTTGATATAACCGTGATTTTACCAACGTCTTCCTGATTTACCGTAACAACTGTCCCATATCCCTTAAAACTCGCTCCTCCTCCGTCCCCTGTTGACGCCGGCCTGAAACTACCCTCTCCGGTCTTCCACCTACTTTCATTTACTGCATTTCTCAACCACCTCGACCCATCAGGAGTTTTACTATTCTTCCCCGGCGCTCTCAACCACGGCCCATAAGCACGTTCAATCTCTTTTTCTGGGTTGTCATATACCACATCACAATCCCTTTCCGAATGGCCTATTATACCACAGACAAAACAGAAAGAGCTTAGCCTTTCATACTTAAAATGTATCCAACTCCAGTTTCCGCCTTCTCTCTTAATTCTCATCCTCCTCTTTAATGGTTTAAGAACACTCATTTTAACTCTTATGCGAACAAATGTCTTCCAAGTACCATGAAAGTTTGCAGGGTCAGATGTAACAAATTCTCCAATATAATTTCCAACACTTTGTAGAATAGCTTCCGAAATAAAACCTTTTGGAACATCATAGACTTGCACCCACATGTCGAAATCATTAAGCAGCACCTCATTTGGATCCTCATTCTCCGATATCTGCTTATACACCAACATTCCCTGTTCAAATGCCCATGGACCACCCTCCAGAACCTTCTTCAAATCCATTGGATGATAGAATACAAATGAATACCGCCTCCCTCCTATATCATGAATCTCCACTCCCTCCTTTGGTCGCCATAACGATGATAGAACAGTCTGCATAGCCGGGAAATTTATATTCTTCTCCGTGATGAATCTACCAATCAACACAAAAGATTCCTTGTGTTGCCCTACTACCTCCTTTCCCAGTATTACCCCTCCTGACTCCTCATCCTCAATTGATAGCCTAGCATATAGATCTTCCAGTGATGATTTGGAATAATCCATGTGTCCAATCGAATTTTTATAAAACAAAGACAAAAGACTTATACTTGTCACATGAACAAGACATTAAATTTCTAAACTTAATTCATGTGAATGGGAAGTTTATCAGTTTAAGTTATCTAGGCCGATAGTATTAAATGAGATAGACCCCCTACATTCACATCAATTCCATCAATTAAATATTCCCATTTTAACAAATCATCACATGGCACATTATTTTGGAGAAATTTTTGGGAAATTTATTTGGTTCCTTAGCACTATACAAAATTAAATTTCTAAACTTAATTTATCTGAATTGGGAGTTTATCAGTTTAAGTTATCTAGGCCGACTTTGTTGTGCACTAATTAGTATGTGTACAGAATAAACTGTTGTATACTTGTAGGCAGTCATAGTCCAGGTCCTGGACAGCCCATTTAAAATAGTTAAGCAATCCTGGACGGCCCATTTACCAAGAATCCAAGCAAACCCAAGACCAAGCCATGTGACATCATCAACATTAACAAGAATGTCCCTAAAACTATCTTCGTACCTTTTTCTGATTTGTATGGAGGGATTCACGGCCCTAATTCATGATTATGAAAGAAGACAGTTGATAAAAGGCATCAGAGTAGCTCGAAGCGCCCCTCCTATTAGTCACATGTTCTTTGCAAACGATTCTTACATATTCTGTAAAGCTACTATGGAGTGTGCAGATCATGTTAAAAGGATGCTCCAAGTTTATGAGAATGCTTCAAGCCAAAAAATAAATGAGGCTAAATCGTCAGTCATTTTTAGTAGTAATACTACTACTACTCTAAAAACTGACTTATGTCGAAAACTGCATTTTCAAGAAGCAGGAGATAAATGCCTTTATCTTGGTCTTCCAATTGGGGTCGGTAGAAAAAAGACTGAAATTTTTGGCTTTCTGAAAAATAAACTCCAAGAAAGAGTTCATGGTTGGGACAAGAAGGTTCTCTCGAAGGGTGGAAAAGAGATTTTGCTAAAAACTGTCGGCCAAGTAGTGCCAAATTACGCTATGAGCGTCTTTTTACTCCCTCTTGAAACGTGTAGGGACCTGGAAAGATTGATGTGCCGGTTCTGGTGGAGATCAAGTCCTAACAAAGATAAATCTATTCATTGGATGAGTTGGGCGAATATGTGCAGGAAAAAATCTTCTGGTGGATTGGGTTTTCGCAATATCCATGATTTCAATGTGTCTTTACTAGGGAAGCAAGCATGGCGCCTCCTAACTTGCCCTGACAAGCTTGTCAGTAAAGTCTTTAAGGCCAGGTATTATCCAACTGATTCTTTTCTTAGTGCTAAACTTGGTGGAACCCCAAGTTACGTTTGGCGTAGCATTATAGAAGCTCAAAATTTGGTGAAGCAGGGAGTAGCTTGTCGAATTGGTTCGGGTAATACTATTAGTGTAATGAACGAGCCATGGCTCCCAGATCTTAATGATCCATACATTCATACCCGAAGTGATGCTTTGATAAACCAACGAGTTTCTTCCCTAATGCTGCCAGGGGAGAAACAATGGGATGTCGCTCTTATCTCAGACATATTCGAAGAGCATGATGTTAATCTAATTCTCTCTATTCCCTTGAGCAATACAGGACAGGATACTTGGTATTGGAAACGTGAGAAGATGGGTCACTACTCGGTGAAGTCTGCATACTTTTTAATCCAAGAGAATAAGGAGGTGACTCACACTGATGATAACTCAGGTTTTTGGAGACAAATGTGGAATCTTAAAATACCACCGAAAGTGAAACACTTTGTGTGGCGTGCTATAACAGGTTGTCTGCCAACAAAAGAAAGTCTTAATCGTAAAAAAGTTGCAGTTAACAATTTATGCCCTGTTTGCAATGAGGAAACTGAGACAACATTGCATATCCTGGTGTCATGCCCGTGTGCAGAGGCCTGCTGGCAAATTGCAAATTGCAGCAGTGCCAACAATGGTAGACGTTGATTCTTCCTTCACTGAATGGTTATATAACATGTTTCAGCAGCGTAAAAACTCGGAGATATCTATAATAGTCATGATATGTTGGATGCTGTGGAAAAGCAGGAATGATTTGGTCTGGAATCAGCATAGTTTGGAAGCCTCAGATATAGTGGAATCAGCAAGATTTGCCCTTAACCAGTGGCGGAGTGTTCAAGATAGATCCTTCGATAATTTCCTAGGATATATGTCCCAAAACGATGGACATGAACACTGGAAACTCCCAATGGTAGATAGAGTTAAGGTGAATACTGATGTAGCTATCTTTGAATCTTCAACATGCTATAGCCATGCCTTTGTGGCTCGAAATCACAGTGGAGAATTACTAGAAGCAAGGTCAAAATGTAGGCAAGGAAGCATTACACCTGAGCTAGCAGAGGCGATAGGCATCCGCGAAGCCCTGAGCTGGGTCAAGGAAAGTAATCAGCCTGATGTCGTAGTAGAGTCTGATTGCCTTCAAGTTGTTCAAGCCATTCGTAGTTCCATCTCTACTAGGTCTTATCTAGGGAGAGTTGTTGAGGAATGCAGACACTTGTTAGTTGAGTTAAAGTCTCAAAATGTTTTCATTAGATTTGTAAAACGGTCCGCGAATATGGTATCTCATTACCTAGCGAGATATTCATGTTCTATAGCCGATCGTGTGTGGAAGATGGGGGATATCCATCCGGAATTGTATACTGCACTCTTGAATGATTTGAGTAATATATAAGATGCAGTTTTCTTTGTGGCAAAAAAAAAAAAATGTCCCTAAAACTTGCATCTCCCCCATCAATACCCAAGGCCAACATGAATTGAGCCACTACCTAAGGATACTCTTATTACAACTATGAAACTATCCATTTTTCCAATTGTGTGTCAATTATAGCAACATCTGATTCTGTATTTAGTACCAAACATTTTGCTATTTTGCAATTATGTTTAGCATCTCTTTGGAGTTACTTTTTTTTTTTCTAAGATGCTATATTATAGATATAGTATCACTTTTAGCACCACCACTCTGACTTGCTCTCATATAGTCATGTATATATTGAGATAGAAGAAGAAAATGCCGATTAAGAAATGAAAATTTTGACATAATAGATCATAAGATTCTATACAAGAATCATCAGGAACTAGTCATCCCAAATTTCAAGAAAATTAAAGAATTATCTCCAATTTACATAAGTTAAAAATGGTGTTTATGGTAAAAGAATAGAAGTGTAGAACTTATAAGGTGCCCAGGATAAACAGCTATTGGAACCTTACAACAATGCAGGAAATATCATCCCTGCTTTTCCTATTACGGGCCTCCTCGGCCAAATGCTTTGCAGCTGCCTTCGGGTCCCTTATGCTTTTGATTGAATCAACTGCTTCTTGGTTTGACATCACCTGCAGTAGATAAGGAAAATACCCTTATGTCGACATTTTGCTTCACAATAAGGTTAGTGCACTATCAGGGTTTGGCACGTTAAAGGCTAAAGCAGTATGAATATGACATTCAATTTTGTCTCTGTAGTCTATACATGTGAAAATTCTATTTGTATTGGAAAGACTGTCAGCGACAACTACGGGCACATGAAAATGGGAGAACAAATAATATAAAAGAAAGAAGTCAAGACTCAAGAATATATCATACACTTCCTTCATACAGAGGTCGACCTTGTGATAAATCATAAATGCGTATTCTGGGTTAAAAAGAACTCAGCTTTGATCCTCATATATCCCTCCCATGAGTCAAAAATAAAAAGGATGCTCTGTTCTAATCTCGACTCTATGAGTCTATCACTTGTGTATCCGGGTAGACTGATATATCAGATATTTACCAACGACTGAAAATTGGAAGAAAAAAAACAGATAGTTCAATGTATTAGGGGAGAAACTAACCTTCCACAACCCGTCACTTGCCAATATGATGAAGTCCGTGTCAACATCTATCATCTCCACTACAATATCTGGTTCAGAACTAAGATGTCTCTTCAAGCTTTTATCGCCAAATGCCCTTGCTACTGCCAACTGTCCATCAACTCGAGGGACATCACCTGCAAGCATCTTAAACGATAAGTTACAATACCGAAATTTTGTTTTAAGCAATCCCCATATTTCTTTAAGCAGCTATTTTAGCAACTGAATTATAAACATAATACATCTGAAGAACAAAGTTCATATACAGTACGAATGACCTGGAAAGGAGCAGGATAAAGAGAGATTGTACACCTGTAATGAATATCCTATGCATGGAAAGAAGAGTGTGGTCTAGAGTTTATATCAAAGATTGATGTATAAAAATTTAGTATCTTAAAGTGCGAAATTGTGTCAACTATTAGGATATTATATTTTTTCTTATCAAGGCAATCTACATCGTAATGTATGGCATACAGCAAAAATTTGTTATGTCTAAATATCAGAAAATAAGCTACCTGGAAGATTTGATACAAAACCACCCTTGCTTTCAATCGTCTTTTTCTCCTTGTTTGGCTCATGATCGATTGACAATTGTTTTGCCACGCCCTTTTTACTAATAACAGCCCTAGAATCTCCCACATTTGCAACTACAAGCTTTTCACCATTTACCAGTATAGCTGTAACAGCAGTTGACCCACCTTTTCCTAAATATTTTGATTGATCTAATATGTCCTTGTCAGTAGTATGATAAGCTCTTCTTATGGCGCTAACTGGGTCAATCCAAAAGTCATGCTGCATACCAGAAAATAAATCCATACAAGAAATAACATAAATGGATATAAAGTATTTGCACAATGCAAAACACTTGGGAACAGAAAGATGGAATGCAGACATACTGGAAAGGCCTCGAACGAAAGAGAAATAAATTGAAGATTACCTCTCTCAATATATTGTTAAACAAGTATGACTGCAAATAGTGTGCAACACTATGTCCCATGTGACCATCATAAATTGCGAATAAACCCAACTGATTGTCATCCAATTGCTTCATTTCAGAAACTAAACAATCTTCCATAGCATGGTTGGATTTTCCTTCTACAAGGTGATACCCATGGGTCACATGCCTTGACGTTTTGTGATCTGGGCTTGCTGGTGTGGCTATAGAAAAGCAAGCTTTTTCCTACAAATGATTTATGCGATGACAAGTGGAGTTTAGTTTATTTAAGTATATATCAAATACAAAAAAACAATAAGCTCCAGTTTTTACCAAGATTTAAGATACTGGAAACGTATCCATTGCACTCCAAAACAAGATGTTATTTAAATCAAGCTATTATAAAGTATTAGCCAATCAGACTTTTCTGAGTGTTGTATACAATAAGCATATTTGATTACGACCAATACTTGTTACTGTGTCATGGTGTTGGTAAGGAGCATCAGGATGTAGTGTGTCATGGTGTTGGTAAGGAGCATCAGGATGTCATGGTTGATGGCGATAAGATGCTCTATGACGTCATGGCATTCACCTTCTATACGTTGTCAATTATATACACACATATGGTGCAAAAAATTATACAGTTTGATCTTATCAACGTTTTAGAGTTCCACTTATATATGTATGGCTAATGTTAAAAATCTAATTATCCTGCAACACAATATATATCATTTCCAATGGTTACATATATAATGATAATTGTTATTTATACGGATTCGGGTTGGAGAACATGCCGGTCATGTGCCATGCCGTCGCCGAGCCATGTATTGGCCTTGGGACGGCCATGACAACAACGTTGGCAAATAAAGTTTTTATCAACGGTCATTAGATCCCTCACCCCACCCCACCCCACCCCACCCCACCCCACCAAAAAAAAAACCTGCATAATTATATCCACTTTTATCCTTCCTATACAAAATCTGAATCTTTGGCACATTGCTCCTATCATTGGGATTGTCTTTGGAAACCTTGAATTCATTTCAATTGACAAGAATTGACTTACCGTTTCTAATTCCCAAAGTTGAAGTTATATTTGATTTGTCATGAAATCGGATCAAATCCAAGACCAGGTTATGTTGGAAATCCAAACATGTCACTTGGATCAAGTCCATTTGCAATAAAAATTTAGTTCCCAAACATACCATTAGCAATACACATTTTTGTTCGTTTTTTTTTTTATATATTCTAACTTGAGCCATTCTAGTATTTTACCACAAATTTGGAATTACTACTAGACACCAGCAAAATTCTTGTACGAATTTCATTTTGACAACTAGTACAAATCATGCAAGGGTAGTTCAAAGTACTATTAGCGTACTAAAATCATCTCGTTTGTACCATAAATTAGTTTGTATTCGAACAAACCCCTTAAATATATATCCAGATTTATAAACAAAGATTATTAGTTCTTGCACAAAACTAAAACACTGTCAGTTTAACAACACACAACACCTTGCTTGCAGATCTGACATATACAAAGTCAACCTTAAACTTCAAGATGATCATTACAGAACAAGAACTAAGAGTTGACTATAGCAAGACTCCAATGGTTTATATGATCAAAACACATGTAAAGTAAAAGGGGGTAAGACAATGATCGAACCTTCATCTTGTGAAGAATCTCTCTTCCCGCCATGGGTCAACAAGTTTAGCTTCTTCTGCTTAACTAACTTGAATGAGAAGCAGTTGAGATGAAAAGAGTGGGAAGGACTTAAATGGAAGGGAAAGACAAGGCAATAATGGCTACAAATATATAAAATGTATACTTGCAAATTGACTGGTACCTGACTACCTGCCTCTTTTGGTGGGTTTGATTTTTTTACAGAGTACTCCCTCTTTTCCCTTATTCTTTTCCTGTTTTGATTTTTTATACTCTTCATTATAAATGATTGACTACTAATTTATGTATAATTTATAAGATAAAATTTAATCATGTGTGATTTTGTTTTATTCGTATTTGTGAGTACTTTAATACAGTGAAGTTTTTATATTTAGTAATAAAATGAAATTGAAAATATTAACGATTAAAAGTGTGCATTGGCAAGCGTGATAATGATTAACACGAAAAGAAATATGGAAAGGAAGGAGTATTATTTTGAGATCAGTAAAGTAGTATGTGTTACTATTTATTGTAAAAATCGGTAATCGGTATAAATTGATTGAGATATTGATTTAAGATTAATCGGGTAATCGAAAAGGTTAATCGGAGTATTAATCGGATATTATAATAATATTTAATATATTAGTTTAATTTACAATTAAACACATCATTTTAAATAAATTTACAAGATTAATCGGATTTCAAAAATCGAATTGGTTGGTTACCTTACCAAAAATTAATCGGAGATTAATCGATTAATCGACTGACTCGAGAATTTTTAGAACCATACTCTACTTTTATTAAAATATAGAACTATTTTTGTGAAGGCTTAGAGTTATTTCATGGATTAACTGTAATTAAGTTTTTTTACTAGTTTTAATGTAATTAAGCTAGGCTTTGCAAGTTTTAAACTAAGACATATTCTTTTGTGGGGATAATTACTTACATTTTGAATAATTGGTACAGAAATTTAAAAACATTTTTCAAATTAGATCTTTAAAATTGAAAAATGCTAGAGAACCAAACAATTTTTCCAAAAACATCTTCAAAATGATGTGGCAGGAGTAATAAATGAGATGAACCCCTGTATTCACATCAATTCCACCAATTAAAACTTCACATTTTAACATATCACCCCTTACCACATCATTTTGAATAAATTTTTGAAAAAATTGTTTAGTTTCTAGCGACATCTTCTGTTGGTCAAAAACGTCAGGCCACATCATTGATTTTGAGTCTTTCAAAAATTATTTTGGATACTTAATTCAGTACTTTTAGAACCATTTTTGTAATTTCCACCATAGACTGGCATTATGTTTAAGATTTCAACAGATACCAATAAATTATTTTTTTTTTCCCAAAATAATTAGTTAAAAATTAAAAAAGTTCATGTAATGAATTTGAAAGCATGAATTTGAATTAAATGACTGTAACTACTACCGTCCACCGATATGAAAAGTGGAGCAAGTGTTTTGCATATGATCACAGACAAATCGTAGAAGCAGCCCATGAGATTATTGATCTAAAGTCACCCGTTGATATTTGACAAAGTTGACGAGTGCAGAGTGAATGTCTTCAAATTTATTTGTTCAGCATAATTATTTTGTACTACGTACTAAGAACTACTATCAGAAATTTCTTTTAAACAACTCGATATCACCTTATGGTAAGAATTTATCTTTTCATTCGATTCGATTCTCACTCATCCGAAATTTATGAAAACGGAACTACTTATTTACCAAAAAAAAAAAATCTCAACTGAAAAAAACTAATACAGTTTTAATTTTGTGTCAATAAACTCAAATATTAACCAACTGTAATTAATCTAAACCATTTATTTTATACAAGTGAATAATAATAAATTTATAAACAATACATTAATAGTAGTCAATTACCACTAAAATTACAGTATCTTTTATTTTTTGCACCCTTATCCTACAACCCCTACTAACTACTCTCCCTCAACTACAAATCCCCGGCAACGAAACCGAGAATCTACACAACCCACCACCCCCATTCCCCGCCGGAGAACACCCCTCCTCACCCCTATTCGCCGGCGGCAACACCCTCCCATCCGCAAACAAATTATTCTCCCCACCATAACTCCCGACTTCCACTCCCACCCCATCCACCGAAAAAACCGCGTCATCACCAAACCTCCGTTCAACCTCGAGAAACTCGCCAAGCTTCGACGGCTTCACCTCCTGGTCACTACACAGCCTCCCCCACCAACTCCTCCTCCGTCTCAGAAGACTCTCCACAGCCGTTCTTGTAGCTTTACGATTCCTTCGAGTCACATAGTTGTTGGTTGTCCTTATTGGCGTAGGTTGATTAGATGGGGTTGAGAAGATGATGGGTGGGAAAGATGAGACGCCCATGAGAGTGCCGAGAGATGTGGACCGGTCGTGGAAGAAAGAGCCGGTGGATTCAGTGTCCAGATCGGAGGAAGAAGGGGAGGAGATGGTGGGGGAGATGGGTGGTGGGTAGAGTTCATGGGCTGGATCTAACATTAGTGGAAGGGTTGATTTTTTGGGGTGTGTGGGTGTTTTTTAGGAGGAAAGGGGGGGTGAGATTGTTGGGGAAGAGTGATTGTGGGACTGGTTGTCAGCATGTTAAACCTGTGAGGGTGAGCGAGCTTTGTGTATTGGTTTTTGGACTTTTCTTGATATTATAGTTACTCTTCTCTTTTTTAACACGATCAAATGATGTGTACAAAAGTAAATATTTTTTCCGATTATATAAGTTCTTTAAACGTAATCTTATATAATCTTATATATTTTGATATAATTAAAAAAAATTCAATTTACCAACATTTAGCAATATCTTAAATACATTCTTCGGTTCATATAATTTTTTTGGGTGAAGGACAAATTTATCTTTCTTTTAACAAAATTTACTAAAATAACTATTTTTAAAAAAAGCTAAAATTTTTTGGGGTGAAGGACAAGTTTATCTTTCTTTTAAAAAAATTTACTATATAACTATTTTCAAAAAAACTAAAAATACTACCATTTTTAAACTTATTTATGAATTTACAATCTTTATAGAAATATGTTATAAAATACCGTTTGCAATCAAAAATAACCTAATGCAATTTTTATGATTTGCAATCAAAAGCAACGCAATATTACTTTTTAAATTTAATTTGCAAAAATATTACAGTTACTTTTGATTATATTTAGTTGCAAATATGCATTTTTTTTTTAAAAAAATCGTATTTTCGAAAAATAAATAATAAAAACAATTTTTACAGAAAAAATTTAAAATAATCATATATTTTTCTAAATACTATCAATACTTTTTCTGAAGGACCTATGAATCGAGTGAATATTCAAGGTAAAATAGTATGTGCTAAGAAATTTTGAAAACTTACGCGGTAGCCATGAATTACAATTACTCATAAATTATCTGGTTAAAATTAGACAACAGTGAAAAACCCTAACAAAGCCCCCAAACAACATCTCCTCTTCTCCCCAAATCAATTCAATAGTCAATACATAGTAAAATCACCAGTAATACATCGCAAACCTATACATACAATCACAAATCGAGTCAAACCTATACTTACAATCACAAATCGAGTCCTATTAAACCCCACCATAACCAAGCTCATTAAAACATGGAAAAAACAGAGAACAAGAGCACTGTAACATCACTCACCTCACTTTTCCCACCAGAAGAAGCTCGTAAAGCATCTAAGCGCGTTCTCGAGACGATCGTTGAGCACCAGAAAGAGCTTGATCAACTCAACCAGTTTGTTTCCGATAATAACAACATTATTGACCTTGTTCAACGAATTCCCGAACAACTTCATCACGATATAATGGTGATCAATTCTATCATGATTATGTTAATTACGCGTAATTATCGTGTTTGTGTGGATTTTTTAATTTTGTTTTTCGAACATGTTCCATTTGGTAAGAAGGCTTTCTTTCCCGGTCGCTTGATTCATATTAATGAGTTTCTGGTAATGTCAGGTTCATCTAGTTAATTGAGTGTGTGTAATTGTTATTAGTGGTTATGTTATTTGGATATTGATGAATATGCGTTTAGGATATGAAATTTGATTATTTGTTGTAGGTTTAATAGATTGGTTATGCGAGATGGCGGCATTGATATATGTATGCATAGTATGTTCCTTTGTGATTTAGTTGTGCGAGATATTAGATGTAGATTGCACGAGTTCTTAAATTACATGATTTCACAAAATTGTGATGAGATCAGAGAGAGCAAAATGAAGAAATGGAATTGGATTTTATTTATGAGAGAACATACTTACTAGTATATTGCTAATTATTTATACTGATTTGGGTAAGTTTCAAGGAAAGGTGTGGTTGTCTTAAGAGATTACGTGTTACCTTTGGTAGCTTATAAGTCCAATTTAGTAAATTTGGTCTCACGAATTTTTTTTGTAGGTTGTTATTTGACTTGACAAAACACCTGTAACTTCTATTACTTTTTTATTTGTTTATGTCAATTTATACCCAAACATAGTCACTTGTAAATTAGGATATTTAGAGAGTAAGTTGTAATTTAACCATTCATCTACTTATAGGACGAGCAGCGAGGCTGTTTCAAATTTTACTTATGTACCATACCATCAAAAGGAATACTATATGCATAGTGAGTTGTATAGTGAAGATATAAAGTTTTTTTATGTGTGTATATTTATTTATTTTTTAGGAGGAAAGGGGGGTGAGGTTGTTGGGGAAGAGTGATTGTGGGACTGGGTGTCAGCATGTTAAACCTGTGAGGGTGCGGGAGCTTCTGTGTATTGGTTTTTGGACTTTTCTTGGTATTACAGTTACTCGTCTCTTTTTTAACACGGTCAAATGATGTCTACAAAAGTAAATACTTTCTTCGGTTATATAAATTCTTTAAACGTAATCTTATATATTTTGATATAATAAAAAAAATCCAATTAACCAACATTTAGCAACATCTTAAATACGTTCTCCGGTTCATATAATTTTTTTGGGGTGAAGGAAAAGTTTATCTTTCTTTTAACAAAATTTAATAAAATAACTATTTTCAAAAAAACTAAAAATACTACCATTTTTAAACTTATTTATGAATTTACAGTCTTTATAGAAATATGTCATAAAATACCGTTTGCAATCAAAAATAACCTAATGCAATTTTTATGATTTGCAATCAAAAGCAACGCAATATTACTTTTTAAATTTAATTTACAAAAATATTACACTAACTTTTGATTATATTTAGTTGCAAATATGCATTTTTTTTAAAATCGTAATTTCGAAAAATAAATAATAAAAACAATTTTTACAGAAAAATTTAAAATAATCATATATTTTTATAAATACTATCAATACTTTTTCTGAAGGACCCATGAATCGAGTGAATATTCAAGGTAAAATAGTATCTGATTGGTGTTAAGGAATTTCGAAAACTTACGCGGAAGCCATGAATTACAATTACTCATAAATTATCTGGTTAAAATTAGACAACAGTGAAAACCCCTAACAAAGCCCCCAAACAACATCTCCTCTTCTCCCCAAATCAATTCAATAATCAATACATAGTAAAATTACCAGTAATACATCGAAAACCTATACATACAATCACAAATCGAGTCAAACCTATACTTACAATCACAAATCGAGTCCTATTAAACCCTAGAAACACCATAACCAAGCTCATTAAAACATGGAAAAAACAGAGAACAAGGGGACTATAACATCACTCGCCTCACTTTTCCCGCCAGAAGAATCTCGTAAAGCATCCAAGCGCGTTCTCGACACCATCGTCGAGCACCAGAAAGAGCTTGATCAACTCAACCAATTTGTTTCCGATAATAACAACATTATTGACCTCGTTCAACGAATTCCCGAACAACTTCATCACGATATAATGGTGATCAATTCTGTCATGATTATGTTAATTATGTGTAATTATCGTGTTTGTATGGATTTATTAATTTTGTTTTTCGAACAGGTTCCGTTTGGTAAGAAGGCTTTCTTTCCCGGTCGGTTGATTCATACTAATGAGTTTCTGGTAATGTCAGGTTCATCTAGTTAATTGAGTGTGCGTAATTGTTATTAGTGGTTATGTTATTTTGAAATTGATGAATATGCGTTTAGGATATGAAATTTGATTATTTGTTGGAGGAGTTTTGAAATTGTTTATTAGTGTAGGTTTAATAGATTGGTTATGCGAGATAGAGGCATTGATATATGTATGCATAGTATGTTCCTTTGTGATTTAGTTGTGCGAGATATTAGATGTAGATTGCACGAGTTCTTAAATTACATGATTTCACAAAATTGTGATGAGATCGGAGAGAGCAAAATGAAGAAATGGAATTGGATTTTATTTATGAGAGAACATACTTACTAGTATATTGCTAATTATTTATACTGATTTGGGTAAGTTCCAAGGAAAGGTGTGGTTGTCTTAAGAGATTACGTGTTACCTATGGTAGCTTATAAGTCCAATTTAGTAAATTTGGTCTCACGAATTTTTTTTGTAGGTTGTTATTTGACTTGACAAAACACCTGTAACTTCTATTACTTTTTTATTTGTTAAAGTTAATTTATACCCAAACATTGTCACTTGTAAATTAGGATCTTAAGAGAGTAAGATGTAATTTAACCATTCATCTACTTATAGGACGAGCAGCGAGGCTGTTTCAAATTTTACTTATATACCATACTGTAACGTCCCCTAATCCCTTACCAGGAATCCGGGTTGTCACAACCTTAACCATACACATGCATACCTTTGCGGAATATTCAATCACCTGCTCATAATATAATCTACAACAATATTCATAATAAACTCCATAATCTACTCCACAGGTTATAGTCTTAGAACAAGTACTTACTAATCCAAAAGTGTTTACACATCAGAGTATCCTCCTGAATCTTATTACAACTTCAAAGTACTAGATAATAAAGCATTAAACAACTTCTTCCCAGCTTGCACCCTCCTCAGGTACTGTAAGGCTAACACACTGAATTAGTTGATTTTCCCCTTCCTTTTATCTCGGTTCGCCACACTAGTGCCAGCTCCGGACGCCGCTGTTTTAGAATATTTAAAATAGCAAGAATGAGCCAGAAATGCCCAGCAAGTTTTATATCACTAGAATATATATATATATATATATATATATATATATATATATATATATATTACCAACAACATAATCTCCAAAGGACGCTATTTAGAAAAAGAATCCCGCCATTTGCATACGTAGGTAGCATAGTGCACTCCTATGTTCTCCACCCTTTTTGAATACTACTTACATATATATATATATATACACACATCAATACTTCTTAAAAAATGAATCCTTGGGTTCTCCGCCATACTGAATATTACCCATATACATTGGGCAATTATATACTTCCATTACTACTAATGGACCCTATTCAGGAGATTTCCCTCGTCATCTATCCGTAAAGGATGATCAGTCCTATTATAGTTGCTATTTGCTATCGGTAGCAGATGAGTACGCCTCCTCACCCTAAGTGCTACTGGTAGAGGATGAGTACACATCTCCACCCTAAGATATACTGGTAGGGAATGAGTACACCTCATCACCCTAAGATATACTGGTACAGGATGAGTACACCTCCTCACCCTAAGATATACTGGTACAGGATAAGTGTACCTCCTCACCCTAAGATATACTGGTACAGGATGAGTACACCTCCTCACCCTATGATATACTGTACAGGATGAGTACACCTCATCACCCTAAGATATACTAGTAGAGGATGAGTACGCCTCCTCACCCTAAGATATACTACTATCATCTATATTATCCGGATGACAACAATCAACAGCAAGGTATATGCATTAAATTTCAAGAAGAAAACATCTCCGATAAGTAATCAAATTGATATAATAATTTCATTAAATCATTATTGTTATTTCTCCGGAACAAAGCGATTTTAAGAAAACATTTTGAAAATGATATTCATCTAATTAAATAAATTTAATTAGACGAATAAGGTTTATTGGTGATGTTGCCTTTAGGTTAATTATTGCGAAAATCTTTTTTTTAAAAGCTTTGTCCGGGTTTTCAAAAATTCAATTCTCCTCAGCATTTCGTGCTCATCGCCTACTCCTTATGTTACATCATCTACTTGGAACGTAGGTTACTTCTAACCATACTTCCATTATCTCCTCATTATGTTTACTCGCATTTAACTACTATTACGAACAACTTTCATTACAAAATATCTCTACTCCGAACGATAGAGTAAAAGTTAGTATACTTGCCTGATACTCTGGATGTAGCAGGGGCTCCTGACGGTGTCCGACAATCTAAACAAGTCAAGAAGATATGCGATTAATCCTCTATACGATCCACTTATAACTTAACGCTTAGACACTTTAAGCAAATCACAAATAAGGTACTAAGGGGTCCCTCTAGACTCGTACTAATTCCCAGTTAATCGACAAACACCATAGTCATAAGTTTAGTCCGAAACCGTTCCTCAAATTCAAGTTATACTTAACCATTTATAACCTCGTTCTTTACACCAATATGTTGCCTTGATAATTCTTAACAAGTTTCATGTTTTAGTCGACTCGAAATTACTCTTTTAACTTAGCCAAAATGGATGGTCAAAGTAGCACCTCTAGAGTTGACTTTCCTTAAAATTACTATTCCTTGACCCGCACTCCAACACTTCTAATAAATCGCTGGAATGTAATTAAATACGAAACCACTTCTAAAATCATCTTTGGTATTTGTAATATTTATCATAAAGATCTTGATTCGAAATCACGGGCCTAGATAGGTGAAATGTATTTTCGAAGTTGGGTCAACTGCGGATTTCTACTATTTACACCACCTTTACTAAAACCTTCATAACTCGATAACCGTTAACTCAAATGACGCACCGTTTTCGCGTGCACGATCTAGAGAATGTCTAGAAGATAACCAACTCAAGATTTGGCTCTGGTCAGAGGACTCATTTTTCGAAATTTACCAAAACAGGGCAGGGGTTTTGCAATGAATAGTATCCTCCCCTAAAAGGCTTTTCCACTTGCGCAACCTCGGTTGACACATTTTTATAAAATCGGAAAATAATCTTTTTAACTCGAAACCTCCACACAAACCTTGCTAACTGACCTTAGTATTTATCCTCAAAATTTCACAATATAAATTGACTCCTAAGGGTCTCAATTATAGCCTCAAAGTGGTTACATTTCTGCAAAGAAATCTCTTGAACCACTTTCACTAAAACTAGCATAACTCTTAAACCGTAAACTCTTTTAATGCGATTCTTTCGGCGAAATAAACTAGACAACCGTATCTACACAAGCATATGCAGTGGTGATTCTAAAATGATTTTAATGTCTCGGGTATTGACTATTTTTAAGGGTTAACGAAATTTCGCCATTACAACCGCTATAACTCGGACATTTCCTTTTTGTCACACATAACCCACACCGGGCATACCATACATCCACAACCTCGACACACAACCTTTTTAACTCTCTAAAGTCAGTGGTGTGGCTACAATCCAAACACCCACCATTTTTCATATTTTACAAAGTTACATAATCACTAAAACACTTAAACATGATCTCTTATGCATATAACATCAAAACAATCATCAAAATTCATACGAACTCAAAGGGTGGGTTAGGGTTTTACCTCCTTGGATGCTCTAACAACACTATCAAGTGTTTATAATCACTTAACAAGCTCTAGATAGTCCTTATAATGCCTAAACCTTAAGAACAAATCAAGAAAATCAATGTAAGTTACTATTCATGCTCATCTTGTAAAATTCATATAAAATCGAAAAATTGAAGATTGGTTCTCAAATTTTTACCACACCTTCTACTATTCAAGGGCTTTCTTTTGAGCTATAGATCATCAAATTTAAAGCTTGGTAGATATGGTTTTGAGGCCCATCTTTCTGCCGGACAGAACCTGGACAGGTTTGTGTTTTGGTGATATTCTTGGTTTTTCTCTCCTTTTTCTCTTGACTAGTTGGTAGAAAAGTGTTTTTGTGATATGTGGTGATATATACCAGCTGTTATACTCTCTTAATTAAAGTTTCAAATGCTTTTGGTGTGTATAAAATGTGTGACAAGGAGCCTTGTTGGCTTGCTCTTGATCACACACCTCACTTAGTCCTTTTCTTTTGCTTTTCTTTCTTTCTTTTGACTAATTCAACTACTTTTGATCTAATATCTTGATAAGATCAGATTATAGGCTGAATTTGATCACATTGGGGTAAGAGCCAAGAGTCTTGGATAAGCTTTGATCTTTTGTTTGATTTTTGGAATTGATTTAAAGTGATTTAAATCACTTTGATTCCTAAATTGTTTTGTTTTAATCCTTGAACTAAATCTTTTAATCCACTTGATATTATCCTCTTGATGATCATGTAGGATATTTAATCTCATTATGAACTCAATCTAAATTCCATAATTCGTTCGCTTAATCGCTTAATCTCGTTATAAAGTTCTAGCGATTCCTAGAACGTTCGTTATACTAACTCAGGGGTTTTCGTTCTAAATCCTTAAATCACCTTTAATAAAATAATAAAACATGAAATCCTCAAATCCTTAATTTAAATAAATCTCTTGTCTTGGTCGCATTGAAATGCTCTTCCCTGCCCGGTCAAATATTTCATAAAAATAAACTTTGGATTTTCTGAATTCCGATCGCGTTTACATACACTTATTTACCTCGTAGACTACTAATATAACTTCGAATATATCCATTTCCTATATCGTACATAGGGTGACATGAAAAAAAAATTTAATCCTCAAAAATCACTATTCATCCATAATTTCACTATTCATCCATCCAAATCACTATTCATCCCTCAAATGAAATTTTTTCTCAAGTACAGAAATTTGGGTTATTACAGTCTCCCCTCCTTAAAAGGATTCCGTCCTCGGAATCAATGTAGGCAATAACTAAGGTTGTTTATCTCGTACTCTACTTTCCAATATCTTCTCATCACTTTTACCTGCTTTATGCTCCCCCCCCATATCTCAATTATAAACTATTTTGCTATACCGTCTATTTTCATATCGGCTCATCATTTATATCCACTTCCTTCGTTTATCCTTATCCTGACTCTATCCTCAAAATACATGTTATCCTCAATAGTAAATCTCAATTATGCCTTAAAACTCCTCATATCATTTTCTCTTACTAATCATCAAATATACCTCTTTCTTCTCATTTTTTATCCTCCTGAATCAATTCACTCTCAGCCTTTACCATGGTTGCTTCTTATACCCATATCACATAGTCCCTTATCTAGAATACTGCATCATTATATTCAATCTATTATTTCAATCCCTGTTGAAATCTTCTAGCTCTTTTCTCCTCTAATCCATACATAATACCATCATACTCTTCTTGTTTTGTTTCCATCTATAAAATTCCACTTTATTTATGTCTTCTATACTCCTCCAAAAGTCACAGCCTCACTCGATTCAACTTATCCCAATATGGTCTAGTCTAATAAAACTACATACCCATGAAATATTTATTTATGTAAACAAAGCAGTACATATTTGTACATATTCATACATATACATATATATACCTGCAGTTATATATATATATATATATATATATATATATATATATGCATATTTATGTATACATATCTCTATATACTTATTTATATAAAAAAAAAATTAAAACCCAATAAATAAATCATGGATACACATTTTTCTCGTCCTAATTGATTCTACTACTGGTATTGGCCATCATGCCTCCACCCTAACTACCCATTGAGGCTCTACTATATAACTTCCATATCGGTTTCCGCGTTTCTAGTTCTCCTTCTCTTGTCTTAAGGGTATCACATAAACAGTCCCTATCCTTATCGACTCATATCATCTCTAAAGAATTCCATAACTACCTTTCTCAACCATTAAGGGTCTCACTTAGCTCATCTTTGGTACTACGCCCCAGTAGTCCAACCACAAATTTTACCTAAGCTCTTTCGAATCTTCTTAATCTCATCATAACTTCTCATACTCTCGTTCTAAGGTTTATAACCTACTGCTCTGATAACATTTCTGTAACGCCCCCTAATCCCTTACCAGGAATTCGGGTCGTCACAACCTTAACCATACACATGCATACCTTTGCAGAATATTCAATCACCTACTCATAATATAATCTACAACAATATTCATAATAAACACCATAATCTACTCCACAGGTTATAGTCTTAGAACAAGTACTTACTAATCCAAAAGTGTTTACACATCAGAGTATCCTCCTGAATCTTATTACAACTTCAAAGTACTAGATAATAAAGCATTAAACAACTTCTTCCCAGCTTGCACCCTCCTCAGGTACTATAAGGCTAACACACTGAATTAGTTGATTTTCCCCTTCCCTTTATCTCGGTTCGCCACACTAGTGCCAGCTCCGGACGCCGCTGTTTTAGAATATTTAAAATAGAAAGAATGAGCCAAAAATGCCCAGCAAGTTTTATATCACTAGAATATATATATATATATATATATATATATATATATATATATATATATATATATAAAAGGTATATTTAGATTACCAACAACATAATCTCCAAAGGACGCTATTTAGAAAAAGAATCCCGCCATTTGCATACGCAGGTAGCATAGTACACTCCTATGTTCTCCACCCTTTTTGAATACTACTTACATATATATATATATATATATACACACACACACACACACACACACACATCAATACTTCTTAAAAAATGAACCCTTGGGTTCTCCACCATACTGAATATTACCCATATACATTGGGCGATTATATACTTCCATTACTACTAATGGACCCTATTCAAGAGATTTCCCTCGTCATCTATCTGTAAAGGATGATCAGTCCTATTATAGCTGTTGTTTGCTACCGGTAGCAGATGAGTACGCCTCCTCACCCTAAGTGCTACTGGTAGAGGATGAGTACACATCTCCACCCTAAGATATACTGGTAGGGGATGAGTACACCTCCTCACCCTAAGATATACTTGTACTGGATGAGTACACCTCCTCACCCTAAGATATACTGGTACAGGATAAGTACACCACCTCACCCTAAGATATACTAGTACAGGATGAGTACACCTCCTCACCCTAAGATATACTAGTAGAGGTTGAGTATGCCTCCTCACCCTAAGATATACTACTATCATCTATATTATCCGGATGACAACAATCAACAGCAAGGTATATGCATTAAATTGCAAGAAGAAAACATCTCCGATAATTAATCAACTAGATAGAATAATTTCATTAAATCATTATTGTTATTTCTCCGGAACAAAGCGGTTTTAAGAAAACGTTTTGAAAATGATATTCATCTAATTAAATAAATTTAATTAGACGAATAAGGTGTAACCCTTATGTTTTGGTGATTATATTTTAGCAAGCTGTATTACTTGTTGATTATCAATTCAGCAAGCTAAGTTAAGTTGTGCAGGATTATTTCAGTCAGTCTAACAGATGTAATTCAGCAAGCTGTTTTGGAGCATTGTACATATTTCAGCAAGCTGTTTTTGGGCGACAGAAAGTGCAGAAATCAAGATATCATTCGGATTTCAAGGAGCCACTGTGATATATAATTAGGAATATTGTTAGGGATCCTCTGAAATATTAAATCCCAACTTACCTATAATAATCATATCTCAAGACAAGTGGGAGACAACATTTTTAAATAAGAATACACCTTTCCTTATTTAATTACATACACCAAACACATTCCATATTATACTCTTTGTCTTTCCTTTCATAATTATACATGCTCCTCATCATCATATTGAAAGACAACAGCTCATTTGCCTCCCCACCAATAACGCTCCATTCATACATTTCATAATGCTCTTGAATTATGATCCGAATAATTAAAGTCCAAGGAGCCTCTTGAAGACTCTCAAATCAATCTTGTTTACCTATAAAAGGAACATTCTTGCTCAGTTCCAACACAACAATTACAAGTGCAAAAACAAGATCATATACATACACAACTTCGAGCCTTCTTTGCTAAATCATTTAAACCTCTCAAACTCTCACACACATTCGGTTTTACATTTTCAGAGGGTTCTTTAGGTTGAGTTGTAATTTTATTCAAATCCTTGTATTGTTCAAGTTGTAAAAGATTAGTTGCTGTACAAGTTTTGGCTTAAGGTTTTGGGTGGGTAGAACTAGACTAGAGAAGGATACTTGGGAAGTATTGCTTAGAGAGTTAGTTCAACACAGCAATTCAGCAAGCCAAATTGTAAGCAGCTGGGTGTAAAGGGAGATATATTGGTTGATCTTGTAATCGGTTTATAGTGATCAATAATATATTCTCTTACCAAGTTGGTAAGGGACCAGGACGTAGACCATAGGGGATTAGGGGTCGAACCTGGCTAAAAGATCTTGTGTTCATTTATTTTTCTGCACATTTACATTCTGCACTGCATTCATTTTCAAATTCAGCCTGCTGTTTCTAACTGGTCAGGTCATATCAGCAAGCCGTTTCTGGAAATTTTTTAAAACTCAACAGTCAATCAGTAACAGCCATAATACACCTATTCACCCCCCTCTAGGTGTGTTTTCATTTGGTATCAGAGCTTTGGTATACTAATCTTTCTGTAACAGGAAAAGTGTCGATCGATATGGCTGATGATTATCCTCTCGGTTCATCAAATCACCGTGCACCTTTGCTGCTCGGAACTGAAAACTATAACTGGTGGAAAGATCGCATGAAGATGCACCTATCAAAAGAACCACTAGAATGGAGAGTTGTCAACAAAGGCCCGTATATATTTCTTGACAAAGAAAGCAAGCCGAAAGACATTGATGAGCTTACTGATGCCAAATTGGTCAAGGAAAGCTACAACACCAGGGCAATGAATACTATCATGAATGGTCTTTCTGCAAGTGAAAGTGATAAAGTCTCCTCATGCAAATCCGCCAAAGAGATGTGGGACACGTTGGAACTGTATCATGAAGGTTCGACTACATTGAAGAAAGTTAAACTTAGTACGTTAATGAATGAGTTTGGAAGTTTTATTGTCAAGGAAGATGAGACTATAAGGCAAAGTCAAGCAAGATTTCAGAAAACAATGAATGGTCTCAAACTGCTTGGAAAATCAATACCTCAAGCTGAAATTAACATGAAAATATTAAGTGTCGTACCTTGGTCTTATTCACCTAAGGTAACAGCGTTGGAATCTTCCTCACAAATTGACACTATGGATACATTAGCTGTTTTTGCTGAACTTTAACACTTTGAAGCAAAAATAAATGCAAGTCAATCCAGATCATCACAAGCTCCAGTTGCAAAGATGAAGAATTTGGCACTTCATTCGCAAAACAGCAAGCTGGAATATGAAGGAGAGTCAGAATCAGATGAGGACTTAGCCCTCATTTCAAGGAGAATTAAAAGGCTTATTGAAAAGAAGAATTAAATGAAGAAATTTAAAGGAAATCCTTCGGACAACAGAAAAGAATTCAAGGAAGAAACGTGTTTTGAATGTGGCAAAAAGGGTCACTATCGAAGAGATTGCTACAAATTAAAGAACAAGTCAAAACAGCAAGCTGGATTCAAGGACAAAAGAAAATCCAAGGCTTTGATGACTTGGAGTGATGACTCTACCTCTGAAGAAGACTCAAGTGATGATATGGTTAATTTAGCTTTGGTTGGTCTCGATGAAGAGGATAACACCGAAGTGGAAAGCAACGAAATAGACTCAGATGATAACAACAGTGAGGTAAATTCATTTAATTCATTACCTACTACTTATGTTATATAAAAACTAACTATGTAGGAATCTTCTGAAGAATTTCTCAAAGTAAAGACAGAGAACAACAAGTTGAAAGAGAAAAATACTCATCTTAAGAAATTAGTCAGAGATTTAATGGAAGAAAAAGCTCTAGATGAACATGAATCTATGATTACAAGGTTGAAGGATAGCATAACTCAATTAGAAGGACTCAACAAGGTAATACTCAGAAGAAATGATGTTCTAATCAAGCAACTCAGCGAGCTGAAAGCTGATATAGAAACCAGAGAAATTCAAATCAGCAAGCTGAATGATGAAATAGGATTCAAAGATATTCATATCAGCAAGCTGAAAGAAGAAATAGAAGCTTCACAGGAAGTTATACAACAAGCTGAAAAAATAAAAGAACTCGAGGAGGAGATAAAGAGGCTTAACAAAGGAATGGGAAAATTTGTTCAAGGTGAAGAAACTCTCATATCAATGATGAAGAAAGCTGCAGTTCCTATAGAAAAGGAAGGTGTTGGATTAGCATCAACTTCAAAAGAAATTGCTCTCCAGTATAATGGAACGCATGGAATCCCTTATGATTATGCAATGCCTTGGAAGATATGTAGCAAGTGTCATAAGAAGGGACATCTTGCTAAGCACTGCACAACTCAGACAAAATCAGCCTGCCGAAATGGGAAAACAGCCTACTGTTATCAGGCTGACAAAAGCAGAAAAACCAGAAATTATGAACCAAGATGGGTTCAAAAATGGATCAAGAAATCTGAATTACATGATTTATATGTTCTATCTACTAACCATACTGGACCCACCAATATTTGGGTACCAAAAGGATAAGTTGTTCTTATATGTGTCATAGGTATGCCTAGCCGCAAAGACAAACTCAAAGGAATGGATTTTGGATAGCGGGTGTACAAGGCACATGTGTGGAGATGAGTCTCAGTTTATCACTCTCAAAAAGAAGAAGGGTGGAAAAGTTACAATTGGTGATAGCAAAACTCTTCAAATTCTTGGAAAAGGCAAAATCGATAACAACATGCTTTCAATTGAAAAAGTTCAATTTGTTCAAGGTTTAAAGTATAATTTGCTTAGTATAAGTCAATTATATGATGATGGTCATAATGTTGTTTTTGATAAAGAAAAATGTATTATCTATCTTGGTACTAACAAAATCCCACTAGTCGCTAGAAGGGAAGGAAATATATATATATTGGATTTTAAGTTACAGGAAACAGCCTACTGTTTAGCTGCAGTTGACACATCTCCTAATCTATGGCATAGAAGGCTAGGACATGTTCATATGGATCAACTTAGCAAGCTGATTTCAAAGAATTTAGTTCGAGGGTTACCTAAAATGAAATATGTAAAGACAGATACATGTTCAGCTTGCCAATTAGGCAAACAAATTTGAACTCCTCACAAATCAAAGAACATGGTATCATCTGCTAAACCTTTAGAACTTTTGCATCTAGATCTTTTTGGTCCAGAAGCCTATAAAAGCATTGGAGGTAAACAATATGCCTTTGTTATTGTCGATGATTATTCTAGATTCACATGGGTATTGTTTCTTAAAACTAAAGAATGTGCTTTTGATGAATTTGAGAATCTAATCAAGTTACTTGAAAATAAGTTGAATACAAGACTTGTAGGGATTCGAAGTGATCATGGAGGTGAATTTCAAAAGGAGTTCATCACCTTTTGTAAAGATAAAGGTATCTCTCATGAATTTTCAGCACCCCGAACTCCACAACAAAACGGGGTAGTAGAAAGGAAGAACAGGTCTTTACAAGAAACAGCAAGGACTATACTTCAAGAAAGCAAGTTGCCAAGAAATTTTTGGGCAGAAGCTGTAAATACAGCTTGATATGTTCTTAACAGAGTTCCCATCAGACATATTCTCAACAAAACTCCATATGAATTGCTGAATAAAAGAAAGCCAAACATCAGTTGATATTTGGATCAAGGTGCTTTGTTCTCAAAATAATTGATCGCGACGGTAAATTCGATGCAAAATCTTATGAGGCTATTTTTCTTGGGTACTCTCTAACTAGTAAATCTTATAGAGTATATAATATATCAAAAGAAATTGTTGAAGAATCAATTAATGTATCTTTTCAAGTAACTAATAATGATCTGCCAAGAGAAGAGGAAGTTGATGCAGGAACAGATACAAACAGCAAGCTGATTTCATCAGTAAAGCAAAATGAAGAAACACAAACTGCACCAGTTGATGAAGAAAAACAGCAAGCTGATTTCACTATTCCTGTTGAAGAATCGTCAGAAAAACTTGCAAAATTAACCTTGGAAGAGCAAGAAGGAAAACTAAGTTCAAAAAGGGAACTTCATGCTCAAGGGATTCAACCTCACAAAATGATCAAACTTGCAGAACAAGAAGTTATAGCTCAACACTCTCTTCCTAAAGCCACTAGGACGGTTAAAAATCATCCTCCACAGCTTATTATTGGAGAAAAGAAAGATGGCATCAAGACAAGGAAAGCTCAAGCAAATATTTGTGCATTTTCTGCCTTTCTTGCTGTAACGCCCCCAAATCCCTTACAGGAATCCAGGTCATTACACCTTTTGCTGAAAATCGATCACCTACTCATAATATAATCTACAACAATATCCTTGACAACTCCATCTTTTATTCCACAGGTTATAGTCTTAGAACAAGCACTCAAAGTATAAAAGTTATTACAATACAAACTCATCTCCCAGAATCTCTGAAGTATTATTATTACACACCAAACACACAATAATAAAGCATTAACAATTCCGTTCCATCTTGCAACCTCCTTCGATACTATAAGGCTACTGGATTGAATTTAATAGCCCTTCCACTTCCCTTTGCCACGGTCAGCCATGCTAGAGTCGTCTTTAGATGCCGCTGATCAATAATATTTGAATAGCAAGAATGAGCCAAAGAATGCCCAGCAAGTATATACAGATATCATATAATACACAACAACTCACTCAAAATATGCTTTTACTACTCTATAAGAGTTAGTAAATAGAATTACCTTTGAAAAGAGATCAACTCAGAAATTCTTATAAATCTCGAAATACTACTCCAATATATCTCAATAACTTCTCAAAATACTACTCGAAAATAAATCAATAACTTCTCAAAATACTACTCGAAAATAAATCAATGACTTCTCAAAATACTACTCGAAAATAAATCAATAACTTCTCAAAAATACTCCATTGATAATATAATATAACAACTGCTCAGATCAACACCCTAGTTAACAGAACCACACAGGCATCGGTTAACCGATAGGATGTCAATGATTGGATTTCTGCTCATAACGCCTACTCAAGTAATGGATGATCAATCCATTATCACTACTCGTTTTCTATCGATAGAAGGATGAGCCGAAGTTTCGAACACACCCTAAATACTACTCAGTTGGGCCGGTGCGTTACTCCGGTCACTTTTGCCTTCGTAAGCAATAAACAATAGACACCGATAATATAGTTTCCATCTCGAATGATTAGAGGAAATATTATGAAAAACTGTTTTGATTATGGAATCGAAATGAGGTGACCCATATCAGTATACATAACTTACTTTATATATATCCACACTCTAAAATATAAACTCGAATGACGTATCTCAATAAACGTACCAACAAATATAGAACAACTCATGAAATAAATTTGAACACCTCATTATATAATATGTCTGGATAACAGCTTAGCAATAATATATATATATATATATATATGAATGTAAATTGCATGAATAAAAAAATCTGGTATAAATCACTCGAAAGAATACTTGATTATGTAAATCGAAAAATTTAATCAGCATACTTAAAAATATAAATACCCGAACAATGGAGTACGAATTAGTAAACTTGCCTGTGCTCTGCGGTACGATAATTCACCTGGCTCCACGTCTCTGATTCTCTATAACCAAATAAAACTCACTTTATTAGCTCGACATTTCACCTTATTAAAACCTAGTTCAGCTGCTTCGTATTAATCCCGGTTTTTAATCTAAAAGCCCAATCTGACTAATTAAAATAATTCAATAATAAATATCAGCCTCTAAAATAATACCGCATTTAATTCTATCTATTCCCAAAAATCTCTCTTTTTATTAACGAATTATTAAGTCTATAAATCACGAACAGAAAATCATTAATTATCTCTAAACGATTGCTAACGATTAAAATAACCAAATTGTACTTCTAATTATTTCTTCTAAATTCTCATAAAATCCCTAATTTAATTAATATAAATCTCAAAACCAAAAGTATTCAAGAATCTGTTTTTATTCAATTTAAATCCATAATTTTTAATAATAATCCCACTAACTAATTTTTCCTTTAAATCTCATAATTAAAAATAATAGTATTAATCCATTTTTAAATCTCTAAATAAATCTGGTCTTATCTGATTAATAAATTAATTCGGAAATATTAAATATAAAATCTTGAAATTATACCCCTCTTTAATCCTATTTATTCTAAATTAATCCTCTTTTTAATAATAAAACAATAAATCTCTAAATTATGGAAAATAATCACGTAATATTTTTAAATCAAAATCTAACTACAAATATATTCCAAATTAATAAATTAAACCCTCTTTTATACTCAAATTCATAAATTACTAATTTATGTCACAAAATAATTTTATTAAAATAATAAAATAATCACCAATTTAATTAATTAAACTATTTAATAAAACTATTTTATTCACTAACTAAGTAATACACTCCAATTTAAATTATTAAACCACATTTTTAAGAATATTCAACCTTTTATCTAAATTCTGTTTAAAACATAAAATCCGAAATCTTTATTGTTTCGTTATTATTTGATTAGTTAATTCCCAATTATTTAGTCAGAACAATTCGTGTCACGGTATCTCGCCGGCGCGTGGGACCCACGCGGCTCAAGCACCCACGCGCCACCCCCTCCCCTGAACTCCTTTCCTCCCGATCTATCTCTCTCCCGGTCAATCTCTCTCAAAACCTCTCATTCCTCTCTCTCTCTCTCTATCTCCTTTCTCTCTCTCAATCTCATAATCTCTTTCTCGTCTCTCTCCCTCGTCTCTCTCTCTCTCTCCATCTCTCTCTCTCTGCATCACTCTCTCTCACCGTCGCCTCTCCTGTGCCCCAATCTCTCTCGCCCGTCTCAATCTCTCTACCTCTCTTCTCTTTTCTTCCTCTCTCTCCTACCTTCTCTCCCTCACTTCCTCCCCCTTCGCACTCCTCCTCCCCCTCTCCTGCTCGCCTTTTCCGGCGACACCACCATAGCCGAACACAACAACACTCCCCGACTCAATCTCTCCCTCTCCCCCCTTATTTCACCAGCAACAACAACAACTCTAACATAATTCCTCCCCTCAATTATTAAACCCCTGATTTAAAAATTACGAAAAACAAACAAAATACTTCACAAAACATGGGTTTCAAAGGATTTAAAAACTGAAAATCATACCCTGTATATTAGTGTATATGGTCGAATTCTTGGTTAAAAAAAATGAAAGAGAAGTAGATTAGTCTTGCAGGAAAGAAAGAAAATGGGGTGGTGTTGTTTTTGTTAGAAAAATGATACCGTATGTGTTTGTTTTTAAAAGAGAGATATCACAATGTGTTTCTGGGTGTGCAGAGAGAGATAAAGAAACTAGACTTGTGGTCCTCTGTATTGTTTTATAATATTCAAGTCACTTTCTCTCTATTAAAAAAACAAATGATTAGCAGAAAATGGGGAGAAAAAAAACAGGAAAGTAGTGGTGTGCTCCGGGAAATAATAATCCTGTCTCCCTGTCTCTTTCTTGGTTAATTAAAACGATACTTTTACTCCGTTTTCTAAAATAAATCCGATCCAAAATAAAATAGAAATCCTATTTTCCTAAATATTTTTAAACATTAATAATTAATAAATATAGTACGAATATATAAAAAAAAATTTATAAAACGTACTAAAAATATACTGGTGCATCTTTTCTAAAATATTTTTTTTAAAAAAAAATATCAAGTAGATTCGAAATAAATTTTTTTTTTTTACGGATATTACACTTGCACAAGAGGAACCGAAAAACATAAAAGAAGCTCTAAATGATGAAAATTGGCTCATAGCAATGCAAGAAGAACTTAGTCAATTCGAAAGATGTGATGTTTGGGAACTAGTGGAACCACCTAAAGATGTTTCCATTATTGGTACCAAATGGATTTTTAAGAATAAGGTTGATGAATTTGGGACGGTCACTCGAAACAAGGCTAGACTCGTAGCTCAAGGATATAATCAGCAAGAGGGGATTGATTTTGATCAAACATATGCACCTGTTGCACGTCTAGAATCAATCAGAATGCTTCTCTCCTTTGCATGCTTCAAGAAAATCAAGCTTCATCAAATGGACGTGAAGAGTGCCTTCTTAAATGGTAGGCTGAAAGAAGAAGTATACGTAAAACAGCCTCCTGGATTTGAAAGTGCTCAGTTTCCAAACCATGTATTAAAGCTTAAAAAGGCACTATATGGATTAAGACAGGCTCCTAGGTCTTGGTATGAACGTCTAAGTGAATTTCTGATCAAACATTGATTTCTTAGAGGTAAAATCGACCCTACTCTATTCACAAGATTAAATGGTAAAGATATCTTAGTTGTGCAAATATATGTTGATGATATTATTTTTGGCTCAACTAATGACTCAATGTGTAAGTGGTTTTCCAAGCGTATGCATAATGAGTTTGATATGAGCATGATGGGCGATCTGAATTTCTTTTTGGGACTTCAAATCAAACAGACTCCTGATGGTATTTATGTTCATCAAACTAAATATGTCAATAACCTTCTGAAGAAATATGGATATGAAAACGTCAAGCCGAAATCTACTCCAATGTGCCAAAACAGCAAGCTGACTTCGGATGAAAATGGAAAAAGTGTTGACATTCGTCAATACAGAGGAATGATTGGTAGCCTCCTATATCTAACAGCCTCACGACCTGATATTATGTATAGTGTTTGTGTATGTGCTCGTTTTCAGGCCAATCCAAAAGAATCTCATCTAAGCGCCATTAAACGAATTTTCAAATATCTTCGTGGCGCAACAAATCTTGGGCTATTTTATCCTATCACAAATTCCTTTGATCTTGTTGGATTTAGTGATGCTGACTATGCAGGAAGCCAAACTGATCGTAAAAGCACTAGTGGAGTTTGTGCAATTCTTGGACAAAGTCTAGTTTCTTGGCAAAGTAAGAAACAATCATCTGTTGCTTTGTCTACATCTGAAGGAGAATACTTGGCAGCTGGGAGTTGTTGCTCGCAAATATTATGGATGATTCAAACTTTACGGGACTTTGGAATCAAATGTGGGCAAATTCCAATAAATTGTGATAATACAAGTACTATCAACATATCTGAAAATCCAGTAAATCATTCACGCACCAAACATATTGATGTACGCCATCAGTTTCTACGAGACAACGTTGCTAAAGGTAAGATCAAGCTGATTTTTGTTCCTACGGAATATCAGCTTGCTGATATCTTTACAAAGCCTCTTGCAACAGAACGATTCAACTTGATTCGACGAGAACTTGGTATGTGGGAAGTATAAAACAGCAAGCTGTCTTTCATGTCTGGTAACATCTCCTCTAACTCCTTGTTACAAATCTTTTAGCATTTATATGTGATTTTTTTTTTGCTTAATTTATTTGCTAATTGCCTAAAAATAGGCCATGATTTATATGCCAAGTTGTGACATGTTTTATCTACCAGTGTTTATAATATTTCCTAAATTTATGCTAAGTGGATACGTGGGTAGTTTTATTTAATATTGTCAATATTTTCCCTTATATGGTTAAATTGGGTTAATAAGGCATTACTCCACTCCACTTCTCCCATTTCAATCGACAATCTAGGGTTTCTCTATCAAATCTCAAACATGGCTTCTCGCACTCGCGGCTCAAAGAACAAACTCCAACTTCCGACTGCAACCTCTTCATCGACTGTTCCACTGGTTAATGACGAGTTGATGCCTATGGATGCCCAAACTGAAACCCTTTCCTATTCGACTCCATTGGGTTCTCCAGCTTCAAAGCGTATCAAACCCTTGTTCAACATCATCTCGGAAACTCTCTCTGAAAGGTTCTTTGACAACCATATTGGAACTCGACCCATTGCTTCTGGTAAGTCGATTACTCTTAAACTCTTGACTGCATGTGGTGCTAAAGATATGATAGATGCTATGGGTATGCGCTCTTTCCTACTTGATTTGCCTAAAGTGTATTATCCAGAACTGGTTCGTCAATTTTATGCAAACCTAGAAAAAGATGAGTTTGGAAATTTAACTACACTGGTTAATGAGAAATTAGTGCAATTAAACCCACCGTTCCTTGCTTCCATTCTTGATATGACTGTTCAATCATCTGTCGAAGTGTTTACTCATGGGTCTCTTAGCTTTCCTAAGTTTACACATGTTGATCAATTGAATGTGTTGGTAGCCCCTAATCGGTTAATGGAAATAGCCTCTCCTACCACATCTTTGCTTAACCCAATGGCACACTTCATTTTTAAACTTTGCTGGGCAAATATTAGTCCACGGTCAGGAGGTCGTTCGAACTTGACTTGGCAAGATGTATGCGTATGTGCAAGAATTATGTCCAAGATGCCTTTCAATCTTCCCAAACTGATCTTGGATACAATGCTTGCGGCTGTTGGGAAGCAAAACTCTGCTTTGCCCTATGGTTGTTTGATTACTAGAATTTGTCAATCGTTTAAGGTCAACACGACTGGGTTCGAGGTTATTGCAGTTAGAGATCATATTGATGGCAAAAATTTAACTCAATCAAATTTGAGAGCTGCAAATGGCAAAATTGAACACATTGTCGACCCGTCTCCACCCGATGTTGATGTGAGTTTTGGAACTTCTAATCCTGTATCTCCTAAGTTTGTTCGAATGGTGGAAAATATTGCATCTGACACTGCAACAATTGTAGAGAATCACAATGCTTTAGTTGCAAAAATTTCTGCTCTTGAAAAAGAAATTGAAGTTCTGAAAACAAAGGTGTCTATGCTCATTGGAAAGGAAGTCCCTGTTGCTACTCCACATGCTAATCAAGCTGCTGCAACGGCTACTACTTCAACTCTTCAGACTCCTCATGTTGTTGTTCCTCCTGGTTCAACTGCTCCTGGTAATGGGGATGCCTTAAAGGATTCTGAGAATGAAGGGTCCTTGGAGGTGGATGTGGATGCTTAATGCCCTTTTTAATGATTAAGGGGGAGAATATTTTAGTAGTTCTGAACTTGATCTTGCTGGTTTATGTTTAATGTTTAAGCTTTATTTTAGTAGTTCTGAACTTGATCTTGCTGGTTTATGTTTAATGTTTAAGCTTTTGTTTAAAACTTAACTATTTGCTGATGCTTAACTATTTGCTGATACTTGATGAATTTTAGCACTCTGTGCTTTATGTGTTGGTTTAAATCAGATGTGTTGCCTGCTTAAACTAGCTTATATGACTACATGTGCTATTATTGCTTAATCTAGTTTACAGGAATGCAGAAATTTAGGGGGAGAATTTTCTCCTAAAATAATGGGTTAATAATCATAAAAAAGGGGGAGATTGTAACCCTTATGTTTTGATGATTATATTTTAGCAAGCTGTATTACTTGTTGATTATCAATTCAGCAAGCTAAGTTAAGTTATGCAGGATTATTTCAGTCAGTCTAACAGATGTAATTCAGCAAGCTGTTTTGGAGCATTGTACATATTTCAGCAAGCTGTTTATGGGCGACAGAAAGTGCAGAAATCAAGATATCATTCGGATTTCAAGGAGCCACTGTGATATATAATTAGGAATATTGTTAGGGATCCTCTGAAATATTAAATCCCAACTTACCTATAATAATCATATCTCAAGACAAGTGGGAGACAACATCTTTAAATAAGGATACACCTTTCCTTATTTAATTACATACACCAAACACATTCCATATTATACTCTTTGTCTTTCCTTTCATAATTATACACGCTCCTCATCATCATATTGAAAGACAACAGCTCATTTGCCTCCCCACCAATAACGCTCCATTCATAGATTTCATAATGCTCTTGAATTATGATCCGAATAATTAAAGTCCAAGGAGCCTCTTGAAGACTCTCAAATCAATCTTGTTTACCTATAAAAGGAACATTCTTGCTCAGTTCCAACACAACAATTACATGTGCAAAAACAAGATCATATACATACACAACTTCGAGCCTTCTTTGCTAAATCATTTAAACCTCTCAAACTCTCACACACATTCGGTTATACATTTTCAGAGGGTTCTTTAGGTTGAGTTGTAATTTTATTCAAATCCTTGTATTGTTCAAGTTGTAAAAGATTAGTTGCTGTACAAGTTTTGGCTTAAGGTTTTGGGTGGGTAGAACTAGACTAGAGAAGGATACTTGGGAAGTATTGCTTAGAGAGTTAGTTCAACACAGCAATTCAGCAAGCCAAATTGTAAGCAGCTGGGTGTAAAGGGAGATATATTGGTTGATCTTGTAATCGGTTTATAGTGATCAATAATATATTCTCTTACCAAGTTGGTAAGGGACCAGGACGTAGACCATAGGGGATTAGGGGTCGAACCTGGCTAAAAGATCTTGTTTTCATTTATTTTTCTGCACATTTACATTCTGCACTGCATTCATTTTCAAATTCAGCCTGCTGTTTCTAACTGGTCAGGTCATATCAGCAAGCCGTTTCTGGAAATTTTTTAAAACTCAATAGTCAATCAGTAACAGCCATAATACACCTATTCACCCCCCTCTAGGTGTGTTTTCATTTGGTATCAGAGCTTTGGTATACTAATCTTTCTGTAACAGGAAAAGTGTCGATCGATATGGCTGATGATTATCCTCTCGGTTCATCAAATCACCGTGCACCTTTGCTGCTCGGAACTGAAAACTATAACTGGTGGAAAGATCGCATGAAGATGCACCTATCAAAAGAACCACTAGAATGGAGAGTTGTCAACAAAGGCCCGTATATATTTCTTGACAAAGAAAGCAAGCCGAAAGACATTGATGAGCTTACTGATGCCGAATTGGTCAAGGAAAGCTACAGCACCAGGGCAATGAATACTATCATGAATGGTCTTTCTGCAAGTGAAAGTGATAAAGTCTCCTCATGCAAATCCGCCAAAGAGATGTGGGACACGTTGGAACTGTATCATGAAGGTTCGACTACATTGAAGAAAGTTAAACTCAGTGTCCGACAATCTAAACAAGTCAAGAAGATATGCGATTAATCCTCTATACGATCCACTTATAACTTAACGCTTAGACACTGTAAGCAAACCACAAATAAGGTACTAAGGGGTCCCTCTAGACTCGTACTAATTCCCTGTTAATCGACAAACACTATAGTCATAAGTTTAGTCCGAAACCGTTCCTCAAATTCAAGTTATACTTAACCATTTATAACCTCGTTCTTTACACCAATATGCTGCCTTGATAATTCTTAACAAGTTTCATGTTTTAGTCAACTCGAAATTCCTCTTTTAACTTAGCCAAAACGGATGGTCAAAGTAGCACCTCTAGAGTTGACTTTCCTGAAAATTACTATTCCTTAACCCGCACTCCAACATTTTTAATAAATCACTGGAAATGTAATTAAATACGAAACCACTTCTAAAATCATCTTTGGTATTTGTAATATTTATCATAAAAATCTTGATTCGAAAACATGGGCCTAGATAGGTGAAATGTATTTTCGAAGTTGGGTCAACTGCGGATTTCTACTATTTGCACCACTTTTACTAAAACCTTCATAACTTGATAACCGTTAACTCAAATGACACACCGTTTTCACGTGCACGATCTAGAGAATGTCTAGAAGATAACCAACTCAAGATTTGGCTCTGGTCAGAGGACTCATTTTTCGGAATTTACCAAAACAGGGCAGGGGTTTTGTAATGAATAGTAGCCTCCCCTAAAAGGCTTTTCCACTTGCGCAACCTCGGTAGACACATTTTTATAAAATCGGAAAATAATCTTTTTAACTCGAAACCTTCACACAAACCTTGCTAACTGACCTTAGTATTTATCCTCAAAATTTCACATTATAAATCGACTCCTAAGGGTCTCAATTATAGCCTCAAATTGGTTACATTTCTGCAAAGAAATCTCTTGAACCACTTTCACTAAAACTAGCATAACTCTGAAACCGTAAACTCTTTTAATGCGATTCTTTCGGCGAAATAAAGTAGACAACCGTATCTACACAACCATATGCAGTGGTGATTTTAAAATGATTTTAATGTCTCAGGTTTTGACTATTTTAAGGGTTAACGAAATTTCGCCATTACGACGGTTATAACTCGGACATTTCCATTTTGACACACATAACCAAGCCACACCGGGCATACCATACATCCACAACCTCAACACATAACCTTTTTAACTCTCTAAAGTCAGTGGTGTGGCTACAATCCAAACACCCCCCATTTTTCATATTTTACAAAGTTACATAATCACTAAAACACTTAAACATGATCTCTTATGCATATAACATCAAAACAATCATCAAAACTCATATGAACTCAAAGGGTGGGTTAGGGTTTTACCTCCTTGGATGCTCTAACAACACTATCAAGTGTTTATAATCACTTAACAAGCTCTAGATAGTCCTTATAATGCTTAAACCTTAAGAACAAATCAAGAAAATCAATGTAAGTTACTATTCATGCCCATCTTGTAAAATTCATATAAAATCGAAATATTTGAGATTGGTTCCCAAATTTTTACCACACCTTCTACTATTCAAGGTCTTTCTTTTGAGCTATAGAGCATCAAATTTGAGGCTTGGTAGCTATGGTTTTGAGGCCCGTCTTTCTGCTGGATGGAACCTGGACAGGTTTGTGTTTTGGTGATGTTCTTGGTTTTTCTCTCCTTTTTCTCTTGACTAGTTGGTAGAAAAGTGTTTTTGTGATATGTGGTGATATATACCAGCTGTTATACTCTCTTAATTCAAGTTTCAAATGCTTGTGGTGTGTATAAAATGTGTGACAAGGAGCCTTGTTGACTTGCTCTTGATCACACACCTCACTTAGTCCTTTTCTTTTGCTTTTCTTTCTTTCTTTTGACTAATTCAACTACTTTTGATCTACTATCTTAATAAGATCAGATTATAGGCTGAGTTTGATCACATTGGGGGTAAGAGCCAAGAGTCTTGGATAAGCTTTGATCATTTGTTTGATTTTTGGAATTGATTTAAAGTGATTTAAATCACTTTGATTCCGAAATTGTTTTGTTTTAATCCTTGAACTAAATCTTTTAATCCACTTGATATAATCCTCTTGATGATCATGTAGGATATTTATTCTCATTATGAACTCAATCCAAATTCCATAATTCGTTCGCTTAATCGCTTAATCTCGTTATAAAGTTCTAGCGATTCCTAGAACGTTCGTTATACTAACTCAGGGGTTTTCGTTCTAAATCCATAAATCACCTTTAATAAAATAATAAAACATGAAATCCTCAAATCCTCAATTTAAATAAATCTCTTGTCTTGGTCGCATTGAAATGCTCTTCCCTGCCCGGTCAAATATTCCATAAAAATAAATTTTGGATTTTCTGAATTTCGATTGCGTTTACATACACTTATTTACCTCGTAGATTAGTAATATAACTTCGAAATATCCATTTCCTATATCGTACATAGGGTGACATGAAAAATTTCTTAATTCTCAAAAATCACTATTCATCCATAATTTCACTATTCATCCATCCAAATCACTATTCATCCCTCAAATGAAAATTTTTCTCAAGTAGAGAAATTTGGGTTATTACACGTACCATCAAAAGGAATACTATATGCATAGTGAGTTGTCTTAGGGGAGAGCACTGTTCGTTTCAGTTCGGTTTTTGGATAAAACCGAAACCGAAAATCTTCGGTTTTCAAAATTGAAATCGGAACCGCAACCGCACCATCGGTTTCGGTTTCAAAAACCTCGGTTCGGTTGTAATCGGATCGGTTTCGGTTTTAAAACCAAAAATGAAAAATATTACAACTTGGATAAATAAAGCTAGCTTAATTAAAAAAGTCGACGATATTCTTTTCTCCAAGCACATCCACAATACCTTCATTTAATCCCCCTTAGATTATCTCTAATATCCGCATAGCTATTAATATTGCTGACAGATTTATGCAGTTTACATATGTAATTAGTCTATTGTTATGGATTACAAACGTAAAAGAAGTGCAGAAAGTCAGAAACATTACTCTTAGTCATCTTCTAGGTTAACATGTATCTACAAATGATAAAAACTAGATTTTAACCGACAGTGAAGTACATATCAAACAAGCTATAAGGCTGCACATATCAAAACTCATATCAAACACTTCTTACTTGTGCAACAACGATAAAAACTCGATTTTAACCGACAGTGAAGTACAATGCATTTGAGTCTAACAGCTCAACTGATTATAGATTAGCAGGTTTCTACACAAATAATAACAGATACATATCAAAACCAACATATCACCAATAAAACACAATTGTCTCTTTCAGGAATTTTATCAAACACTTAACGGGCATAATAATAATATCATAACAATTAACAAAACCAGTTCTTCAGGTTATGTAATTATATAATTCATAGGTACTTGAAATGAACTCAAGTTACTTGTGAATATCATATCAGATAAAGAAGAACAATTTCATTGGATTAGAATATCATACCACTTGAGGTGATGCATCTTGTTGATTAGGAACAAGATTAGGAGTTTGTTCGGACATGATTAATTGATTATAATCTTCAGTCTTCACTTCAGTTTTGTACAGTGGGTAGCTGTGGCTGCGACCGTGTCTGGTGATTTAGTTTTTAGGTATAAAGCCTATTAGAGATTTAGAGTATTAGGAACAGGAAGTACTGAAGTAGAAACTAGAAAGTAGAAACCGTGACTAACTTGTCTGGGCTGGGCAGTGGACTAATATGGGTATGGATTGGGCTGATTGTTATTCCCAGATTACACACTTGTATAATTGTAGAAGGGGGGGGTTGAATACAATTCTTGATATTTATAAATTTCTGATAAGAACTCTAGAAATCTATACTTAGATAATTGCTTGTAAAAGATAAATGCACAAACACATAAAAATCAGGTGGTTAAATGCACCACCTGAAGCTTTTATTCGAAAAAAACTCTATGATACAAAAGTACACAGCTTCTGTTTTACAACCCTTTGCTTTCTAAGAATATTCAATAGAAACCCTAAGCAAGATGTATCTGTTTTCTTAACCTACAAAGAGTTGCTACACTTGGTTATAAATCCCAAGTTTTACAAGTACTACTGGAATAAGATAATACTAATCTAATTCTAGTTGACTTGCTACTACACTCCAAATACACATGTAGCCGAAAGGTTGTCCTTGTGTTCAGACATGTCTCCTGCACCTTTCTTGTATTCATAGTGTAAATAGAATGCTTCTTTCTTCTGTGTTTCCAAAGTATGGCTGCCATACTGCTTTTTGTATCTACTATCAACCCATGTGATCTGTCAGTCAAACATGTCCTTATCAACTGCTAATCCCCAGCTAATCATAGAAGACAGTGTCAATGATTATCCGTTGATATTGTACACTGACATCCGTTGATGATGTATTGAGCGGTATCCGTTGATATTGGGACTTGAGCTGTATCCGTTGATAGAGTGGATTTGAGTTGTATCCGTTGATAGAGTTTTGTCTTCATCTGTTGATACACGTTCACTTAGACAGAATTACATAGCATAGCTTATTTACAATTGGCTACCCTATTCTGCCTATCCGTTGATGGTCAACATGACTGTGGATAAAAACACTATCAACTGATAACATAGAGATACTGCAGTATGCTACAAAACCTCATCCGTTGATGAGCTACCTGTCAACGGATAGAGTTATAAATCCTCATCCGTTGACAGCTACAAAACCTTATACAACTTGATTGATTGTGAAGTTATCATCAAGTACAACATATTCCTAACAATCTCCCCCAATTTATACTTGATGGCAATAAAGCATAAATTCAGGACCTTGATGATAACAAAACATTCCTAAGGATATATAAAGAACAATGCATAAATTGTATTATGCTACAAAAATTAAAAAAAACTGAAAGTTTGAGAAATTTACAGAGAAGTGCTCCTCTAGACTGAGCAGATTAAGACTGTTTCTTTTCTCTTGTTGGCATCACCCTTGATTTTCCTTCTTTGGCAGAGTTGGACTCAATCTGTATTTGGAGTTGCCTATAGAAGGCATCTTCTTCATCTACCTTTGGATTTAGCTTTTGTTGTAACCATCTCAGGTATTGAGAACTAGCCTTTGGTAGTTGGTCTTCTAACCTGAAGAATATCCTGTTACCATCTTCATCCCTGAACTCCATCATCCAGAAGGGTTGAAGGTGGATTTTCTGTCCATTGTATGGGATCTTGATTTTCCTTGGTAGACTTGATGGTGAATTCCATTCCCTCCTTATTTGTTCTATTCTGTCCAGTATCTCCCCTTTTGCTATCTTGGAGAACCCTGTGTATCTCTTGATTGCAGAGAACACTTTGGTTAAGGTATGATAATTTTCTCCAAGAACCCTTTGTAGTGGCCAAGTCCTTTCCATTCCTCCCTTGTATACAAAGACCAATCTTTCAGGCAAATGTTTATATTTGTCAATTCCTCTTACTTCTGACAATTCATCCAGATAAAGATTCATGCCAGAGTATTCTTCAATATCTGCCTGATAGATAAAATCATCCTTGTTTTCCAAGACTGGCTGCCTGACAATTGCAGGTACCCTAGCAACTTGAATTGGTTCCTTTGAAGGTTGCTTCCTTGGTTTCCTTTTCTTCTGTTTAGGCTTCTGTTGAGGCTTCAGCAAGAATGAAGGAACCTCAATGGAGTCAAGATTCACTGGTTCCTCTTTAGGTACTATAGGATCACCATGGAAATTCACAGCTGGGTTGAATACTTTTACAGAAGTAGGTTGTGATGAGCCAACTGTCTCCTTGTTTTCAATTTCTGGAGAAACAGGCCTCCTTGCCTTTGATTTTATTCTCTTAGATTTGGATTTGGGGACTGATTTTCCTTTCTTTTTGAATTTGGGGACTTCCTCAGGTTCCCTCAATTCATCCTCTACCTCATCCATTAACTCTTGAGCCAGCCTTGCTTGCTTCTCATCTGAGTTTTCATATTGATATTCAGTGCTTGGTTGAGATTCTCTTAGCAGCCTTGAAGTCTCTTCTCTCTTGGCTTCAACAAATCTAGGATGGCTGTTGGATATGTTTACAACTTTTCCATTCCTTATGATTACAGCCATCCATTCTCTTACACAACTGTTAGTCTTCTCCTTGAATTCCTTAATTTGCTTGCCCATCAGCTTCCCTTCATCATCCTTGGGAAATGGAAAGTCCAGTTGTAACTTGTTCTTCCCATTTGCTTTTGGTGGTGAGTAGGGTCTTGTTTTGATGTAGGGTTCAAATTCTTTAACATGAGAAGGCTCAGCATCATAGAATGTAGGAGCCACAATTGCTGGAGTGAGCACCTTCAGAATTGTGGTAGATATTGTTGGAGCTGAGGTTTGGCTAGAGAACAGAGTTGATGCAATAGATTGATTGATCAATCTTTCTGTCCTCATTATCCTTTCATAGTTTTCCTCTTTCATTTTTTGTAGAGCTTCAATTTTGGCTAGCTTTTCCTCTTCTGTCAAGTTTGAGAAATCAAACTCTTCAGATAGAGCTACTTGTACAGGTTTGGATTTGCTGGGGGAAGCTGTGACAATGAAGTCCTATGGATTGACCACTATGGTAGGCTGCTGCACCCCCTCACTTGCTGCTTCCCTCCTTTCAGAAATTAAGATTTGACTTGTAGTTGCCACAGCCTCTTCCACTTTCTCCCCCTTTTTGTTAGCATCAAGGGTTTGACTAGAAGTTGGGGCTGCAACTAACTTTTCTAGCAGTTGGGTTTGCAGTTTTTGATGTTGAAGAAATTGCTCCATCTGGGATTCCATCTTTTCCACTCTTGAGGTGAGGAGTTGCACAGACTTAGCCAGGTTGTCTTCTTTGATGAACCTTTGTTGCAACACCCTCTGAGTGGCTGTAGGAGCTAGTTGCTCTAACTTGGAATCCACAGAGATCTTCACATCCTTGATTTCTTGTTTGACCTCCTCTAAGTTGGATCTCTGAATCACCATTTGCATCTTTTGTAACTTAAGGGAGTCAATTGCCTGTTGAAGAACAACCTTTCTCTGTGGATCTGCTTCTGGGTGCTCAGCCAGGGCAGATTTATATTGCCTTATGATTTCCACATCAAGTTGATGATAGGTGTAGTTGTGAGCAAATTTAAAATCATGAATACTGCTACCACCTTCATCTTCAGAGCTCTGGCTGTCTTCATCTTCAGAATCTTCAAATTCTTCACTCTCAGCAGTGGTTGGCAGAGCTGCTATAGATTCCTTAGCTCTAAGTAGAGACTGTGAGGTGTGCACTAGGTGCATTGCCTCCTCTGCTTCCACATTGCCCTGTTGTGCCAGAATTTGATAGGCAGGAACAGGGTGAGTAAAGGTTTCAGCATCCAAAGAAATGGAGTCAATCATGGACTGATATTCTCTTTGATATTCCATTTCCTTGGCTGCATCCTCAACCTCCATTGACTCACTAGCAATGGCTGCTTCTTCCATCCTTATTTCTCCTGTAGTCCCTTCTCTCCCCTCATCTCTCTTTTCTTGTATCAAGGGCTCCCCTTGGCTCACACCTCTCACACCCTCACCTTCACCTACTAAGGTGGGACTCTCAGACTCTCCTTTTGCCTGACCGGAAGAAATGGCCAGCCTCTCATTATTTACCTCTCCTTTTGCCTGCTCACAAGGCAGCCTCTCACTCCCTTCCCTCAATCCTAAAAGTGTTTCAACTACTGAGAACTCCTCCACACTTGACACAGGAATGTCAGATATAGCAGTGGTAGAGTGAGTTATCAACGGATAAGGAATATCCGTTGATGGAGTAGTAATAGCTGTCAACGGATGGCTAGATAGAGGCGCATCCGTTGATGGAGAAACACTTGTCAACGGATGAAGGATATCCGTTGAGGAAGGAATAATTTTATCCGTTGAAGAGAAAACCAGCACTGAATCTGTGGAGATTGATTTTAAGTTCGAGGCCACAGTCTGTGTTGAGAATTCTGGAAGGGAAGATTGATGGTCCAACAAATCATCTAAAAGATGATGACCACCAATTGCAGAGTGGGGCTTCTCCAAGAATCTTAAAGATGGAGAATCAGGAATTGATGTAGATATCATATCCACATCCAGAGATGGAGTTGGTGATGGTGGATTGTAATGTGTGTCGATTTGAAGATTAAGATCAAGGGGCTGTGACTCCACATTTATTGAAGCCACATCAAACTGAGTTTGAGAAGGTACAGTTTCCTGTACTGTGTGTGCACCCTGTGATTCCCCTGTGGTTTTAGATTTCACTCTTCTTCCATAGGTTTTTGAGAGTGGGCTATTTGTGTCTCTAACCCTCTTGTGCAGTGTTCCTTGTGGGGAACTTGATTCAGTAGTCACACTCTGTTGAGAGAGTGTAACTAGAATTTGGCTTGTAGTTACATTAGCAGTCTTTTGCGAGACTGAAATGGTGGTTGCACTCATCTCTCCTTCCTTATCCTTAGGGCTTCTTTGATGTTCACCCTGTCCCTCACCACTCACTACCACCTTCACACTCCCCTCAAGAGTTTTGGTAGATTTTACAACAGGTGTCTTTTGTGAGACACTTGAGGTTTGCTTTTTAGAATGTGGTTTTGGAACTCTGGATTTGGTCACTTTGGTAGGAGCCTGTTTGGTCACAACTACAGACTCCATTGTGACACTAGAAGGCAAAGAAATTTGGGGGTTGGAGATAGGGGTTTCAGAGTTAGAGATAGTTACCTGAACAATTGGTAGATATACCAATTGTACTCCTGCATTGAGGTTCATTCGAATTAGGTCACTTAAGACTCTCTTCTCCTGAACAAAACATTGGAACTTGCTATCCGGGTTAGCAATGGATAGCTTATTCTCAGATACATGCAGTGCTAAGAGCATTAAAAATCTAGCAAAGTAGATATTCTTGCTCCTAGTTTCCTTTTTACCCAACTTTGCAGCTATCTCATACATAACTAATGTGCCAAAATTATAGAATTTATCATTTAAGAGCATACACATCATAGTTAGCATGGACTGGGTAACAGCATCAAAATTACTAATTTTGCCTGAAAAAGTTTTAATGAAGGCATCACAGAAATAGCTCCATTCTTTAACCATTCATTTCCTAACAATTTTCCCTAAGTTTTCAGTACTAAGGGCATAATTAATAGAATCAAGCATGGCAACAATTTCAGCATCAGTGGGTACTTTCAGACAGTTATTCTCAGGCAATTTTAAACAAGCAGTTATTACATCAGAATTAACCACATAGTTTTTACCCTTTAAAGAAAAAGCAATTGTACCGTCTGTGCCATTGTACTCAGCAGATGTCCACATTTCTTCAATTACCTCATGGATTAAGGGAGTGGTGGCAGTCATAGCATATGACAGTTTGCATTTCTTCACGAAACTCATCAAAGTGTGGTAAGCTTCTGGAGCATTCACTGTGTCAACAAAGGCCGCGAAATTGTTCTTCTCATAGGTAAACCCAGTGGAGGACATCATCTTAACAATGGGTGCCATTGAAGTGTTTGAACTTTGGTTACAGAGAGTTTTAGAGAAGAAGATGCAGTTAACTTTTGATATGCTTGAAAATGAATAAAAGTGAGATGTGAGAGTACAAGTCCGCCTTTTATATTTTTCAAGAATTAAAAATGAAATAATTAAAAGTAATTATTCCATTGGTCAAAAGTAACTGTCAGATAATAAATGAAAAGAAAATAAGTACAACCATGATTAGATATACACGGTTACCAACGGTTATAAAAAAAATGTATATCAACGGATATAGAATGAATGGTTGAGATACAGTTTATCCGTTGATGACGTGGATAGCCTGTTACCCGTTGACATGCGAAAATCTAGTAATGTGTTTATACTATCAACGGATAAAGGGATATCCGTTGATAAGCTAATTTTGCCTTAGACAAAATTTCTGCAGAAAATTTTTCTGAAAGTTTTAACTTTCAAGTAAATCAAAACACATTTCTAGCTTCAATGCAGTGAGATCAAATATCACTAGGAATTATGACAAGTTAAGCATACCTAGGTCACCTACCAATCTTGTGAATGTGGATTCATCAAGAGGCTTGGTGAAGATATCTGCAAGCTGCATTTCACTTGGCACAAAGTGCATTTCTACTGTACCATTCATCACATGTTCTCTAATGAAGTGGTATTTGATGTCAATGTGCTTGGTTCTCGAATGTTGCACTGGATTCCCTGTGATGGCAATAGCACTTGTGTTGTCACAGAAAATTGGAATCTTCTCAACTTTTAGACCATAGTCAATGAGTTGGTTTCTCATCCATAGAATCTGTGCACAACAGCTTCCAGCAGCAATGTACTCAGCTTCAGCTGTAGAAGTGGAGACTGAGTTTTGTTTCTTACTGAACCATGAAACAAGCCTGTTTCCTAGAAATTGACAGGAACCTGTAGTACTTTTCCTATCAACTCTGCAACCTGCATAATCTGCATCTGAATAACCAGTTAGATCAAAACCAGATTCTCTTGGGTACCAAATGCCAAGGTTTGGTGTTCCCTTGAGATACCTGAAAATTCTTTTAATAGCTATTAAGTGAGACTCTCTAGGGTCAGCTTGAAATCTAGCACAAAGACAAGTAGAAAACATTATATCAGGTCTACTAGCTGTTAGGTATAGAAGTGAACCTACCATGCCTCTATAGCTTGAGATGTCCACAGACTTTTCCTTAGTATTCAACTCAAGCTTAGTTGTAGTGGCCATAGGTGTTTTAGCAGATGTACAATCCATTAAGTCAAATTCTTTAAGAGATCATAAATATATTTTGTTTGACTTATGAAAATGCCCTCATTAACTTGATTTACTTGTAGGCCAAGAAAGTAAGTTAATTCACCCATCATGCTCATTTCATACCTACTTTGCATAAGTTTGGCAAACTTTTTGCAAAGCTTCTCATCTGTAGACCCAAAAATAATATCATCTACATAGATTTGAACAAGTATTGAAGAGCCATTAATATCCCTATGAAATAAGGTTTTATCTACTGTACCTCTAGTGAAGTGGTTCTCCAAAAGAAATTGAGATAAAGTGTCATACCAGGCTCTTGGTGCTTGCTTCAAACCATAAAGTGCTTTCATGAGAAGATATACATATTCTGGAAATTCTGGATCCTCAAAACCAGGAGGTTAATGGACATAGACCTCTTCTTCCAGTTCCCCATTTAGAAAGGCACTTTTGACATCCATCTGATAGACTTTGAAATTGGCATGTGCTGCATAGGCTAAAAAGATTCTTATTGCCTCAAGTCTTGCCACTGGAGCAAAAGTTTCATCAAAATCTATTCCTTCTTCTTGAGAGTAGCCCTTTGCCACTAATCTAGCTTTATTCCTCACAATTATGCCATTTTCATCTGTCTTATTCTTGAGAACCCATTTAGTACCTATGACACTTCTATAATCAGGTTTGGGCACAAGTTTCCATACTTTATTTCTTTCAAATTGGTTTAGCTCTTCTTGCATTGCTAACACCCAATCTGGATCTAGAAGAGCATCTTCCACTTTCTTAGGTTCCTCTTGAGACAGGAAGCTACTGTATAGACATTCTGCTTGAGTGGCCCTTCTAGTTTGAACTCTTGAATTTGATTCACCAATGATTAACTCAAATGGATGATTTCTAGTCCATTTTCTTGCAGGTGGAAGGTTTGATCTTGATGAGGTTGCTTCATTTCCATGATCATGTTGATTTAGCATTGAATTTTGACCTTGAGAAACTCCCCCTGAGTTTGTTGTCCTTGATGAATTATGAAGTTGACTGTCAATGGATGCATCATTTTGCCTGTCGACGGATGCTTGAAAATATCTGTCAACGGATGCATCTCTAATAGTGTCAACGGATGTTGCAGAATGACTGTCAACGGATGTTGCAGAATGACTGTCAACGGATGCTTCATTTTCAATGTAAGCATCACTTCTAGTTGGTATAACAGCTCTAGGTGGATCTCTGTGGTCATGATCTTCATTTTCCTCATCATCATCATAGTACATTCTTCCTTCACCTTCATTCTCAAATTCCAACTTTTCATGGTAACCTTCATCATTTAGGCCTAGAATCTTTTGATCATCAAACACAACATGTACAGATTCCATAACAATGTTGGTTCTTAGATTGTAGACCTTGTAGGCTTTCCCTGCTGCATATCCAACGAAAATAGCTTCATCTGCCTTTGCTTCAAATTTGCCCAAGTTATCTCCATGATTCCTTAGCACAAAACACTTACATCCAAAGACATGTAGGAAAGCTAAAGTTGGTTTCTTGTTGGTTAATAACTGATAAGGAGTCATTCCTCTAGCTTGATTGACCAAGGAAATATTCTGAGTAAAGCATGCAGTGTTGACAGCTTCAGCCCAGAAATATGTTGGTAACCTTGATTCACTTAACATTGTTCTAGCTGCTTCAATGAGAGTTCTGTTTTTCCTTTCAACAACCCCATTTTGTTGAGGTGTTCTGGCAGCAGAAAACTCATGGACAATTCCATTCTCTTCACAGAAAATCTTCATTGTGGAATTCTTGAATTCAGTACCATTGTCACTCCTGATTCTTTGTACTCTGTCTTCAGAACCATTGTTTAGTATTCTGAGATGATTGATGATGATTTCACTTGCACAATCCTTGGAGTGCAGGAAGAAGGTCCATGTGAACTTAGAAAAATCATCTACAATCACCAGACAGCATTTCTTCTTTGAAATAGACATGACATTTACTGGACCAAATAAGTCCATATGCAGCAATTGAAGAGGCTTAACAATGGATGACTCTGTCTTGCTTTTGTAGGATGATTTCTTTTGTTTCCCTAATTGGCAGGCATCACACAGCCCATCTCTGACAAACTCCAATTGAGGGATTCCTCTAGCAAGATCCTTTCTTACCAAATCATTCATAACTTTAAAATTCAAATGTGACAGCTTCTTATGCCATAGCCAACTCTCATCCTTACTTGCTTTGCTGAAGAGACAAGTAATGGATTCTGAGCATGCTGAATTGAAGTCAGCTATGTAAACATTTCCTTTTCTAAAGCCTGTCAATACCACATTGTTGTCTTCCTTGGCAGAAACAACACAGGCTTCTTTTGTGAACTTTACTTCAAAGTCTTTGTCACAAATCTAACTGATACTCAGCAAATTGTGCTTCAAACCTTCAACTAAAGCCACTTCTTCAATGATGACATTGTCTTTTGAAATCAGGCCATATCCCTTAGTATATCCTTTGCTGTCATCTCCAAAGGTAATTCTAGGGCCAGCTCCTTCCTTGAACTCTGTGAGCAGGGTTGAATCTCCTGTCATGTGCCTAGAGCATCCACTGTCTAGGTACCATAGATTCCTTCTGTTTCCCTGCACACATTTCAAAAACAAATCAAGTTGATTTTGGTACCCAAGCTTCCTTGGGTCCTTTCTTGTTAGCCTTTGACTTTGCACTCTTAGCATTCTTCAACTTAGGTGTAGATGCTTGAGTGATGGGGTTTGACAAATGCTCATTTGCATGAATATTGGATGCATGCATGTGTGGAAAATTGGCATACATATTATTCATGTTAGGTATGTTCCATGACATTTGTGGCACATTCATAGATTGAAAGTAAGGATTAGACATATATGGCATGTTCACATATGGATTTGAAAAACTAGCATTTTGATACAAACCAGGCATAACAGGCATTGCAGGCATACATGGCATTGGTTGAGGTACATGAACAGGAGCCTTGTTGACAATCTTGCAATTAGAAGATAGATGATTGACACTATTACAATTACTACAAGTTTTCCTAGGAGCAAACTTGTCAGGAGAGTAATTGTTTTTCTTGTTGATGCCTATCTTACCATTTCTGTTCTTTTTCTTTTTGCCCTCAATTTCTACCTTTTCATTGTCTGATTTACCAACAGCCTTTTTGTTGCGTAAATCACCTGTCTTAGCCTTCCCACTGGATTTGGTTTTGCTGCACTCACCACTAACAAAATTCTTGTTTACTGGACCATACTTAATATCCAATTTCCTAAGTTCCTTCTTACTAACAGACTTTTTGTTAGTCGACGGATACCTCTCATCCGTTGACGGTTCATCTGTCAACGGATGATCACTATCCGTTGATTCACAAATAGTCTCTAGATCCTCAAGGCCAAGTTCTAGCTCCTTTTTCTTTTGAGTCCAGGTATCCTTCACAAATGATTCTATTCCCTGAACTTCTATTATGTTTTGAGAAATATTCCTACAACTTTGAAATTTAGCAATTATCCCTTGTTCTTTTCCAAGCTGGTCTTTTAAAATCAGTTCTCTTTTTAACACAGCTTCAAGTTCACTTTTAGCATTATTGCAATCAACTCTCATTTTCTCAAATTCTAGAAATTGAGTTTCTAGAGCAGCATTTCTATCACTTAAAAACAGATTAGACTCTTTAATCCTATTGTTCTCTTTAGTAAGTGATTTAAGAGTAACTGTTGGTTCGAAAACTAACTGCGCAAGTGTACGCGGTCACAAGCAATATAATAAATTCGTTCCCACAGAGACTTGGTGTTTGTTCAGAAATAATATTTAAGCAACGACGTATGATTAAACAACAAACTGCTTGAATAAATATCAAAAGAGGGTATTTTTGTATTTTTCTAATTGATTAATTAAATTAGTAATATTAAATAATTCGAACTAATTAATTTAATTAAATGAAAATTTATATGTGAGAAAAACATGGGATTCTAATTTCATTATTTATTTCATTTAGAATTGATGCCTTAATTTCAAAGTAATTTTGATAATTTACGAAAGCTAGTCGGGAACACGAAAATAACATAAGCGCCTTTCAGTCTTAACTTATATCAAACCACACAAACATCCACTTAAAAAGATAGAAGTCGCGAGGACACCTTTTATGTTTAGACCCTATATGTCTATAAGATTTGAAAACATAATTGGTTTATGAATAAATTCCTTTATTATGACTACATAGGGTGATGTGAAAAAATCCTATCACATATCGTAAATGTACGTGACAATTACGAACCTATGCTAACATGGCAAATTCTAAATTCCTAAATCCACTTTCGCATTCATTAGGAATTAATAATTTAGACGTTAGCTACGCATCTAATAAATTAAGCGCAACCACATTAGGCAATCTGAATTTTTATCATAATACAAATTATTAAGGCATCGAATTACTAAATTACGTAAATAAATCCATTAGAATCCCATGACGGCGATTAGTTCATAATTAAACGAATCGTCATCATGGGATTAATTAAAATCATAATAATAACAATAATAATAATAATAATAATAATAATAATAATAATAATAATAATAATAATAATAAAAATAATAAAACTAAATTAAAAATTACGATAAATTAAATATGAAAATTACAAGAGTTAGAAAGTAGAACCGAAATAGCTTCCAGTGAAAGAAAAGAGCGCTCCAAATAATCCCCGTAAATTCTTCAACCAAAATAACAATTACACTAAAATTGCAAAAATTTAAAGTGTATAAAAATGAAACTTAAAATTACAAGAAAGAAGAGAGAATACAAGAGAGAATTTATTGCTCTCCAAAATGTTGTGTGTTTTACAAGCTTGAGAACTAGGCTATTTATAGCAAAAAATTAGCACACCACACTAATAAAATAAAACTAAAAAGAATTTAAAAGAAATAAAAAAAAAAACAAATAGCACACCACAATAATAATACAGCCGAAAGCAACAACCAAACAAATTGAATGGCGGGCGGCTTTGACAAACCTGACTCAGTACTTGCTTTTAATTTCAATCATGGCTAATCAATTTACACGGCCATCTTTTGTTAGTTTATATGAAAGGGCTCAGTAGAAATGCTTTTTATCCCGCATAGCTTATAATCTTTAATTAATAAATAATTAATTTAATTTAAAAATTATAAAAATAAATATCTAATATTATTAGATATTTAAAAATATAATTTTCTAATTAAATAAAATATTTATTAATATAAATAAATCCTTAAGTCCAAAGTTGCGGTATTTTGAGGGTCAGAAACCGGACTCCTTTTGCTTAACAAAAAATATATCAATTCAAACCGGGGTTTTCTCTTTAAGAATATATCACTTTCCATCTTTTTGTGATAATTATATTTTCTCATTGCTCGTCCAGGTGTAAATTACGGCCTCTTGAGGATCTGAAACTGGATTCCTTTTGCGAAACGAAAAATATATCAATTCCAACCGGGATTTTCTCTTTAAGAATATATCACTAAGAATTTCTTTATGATAATTCTTTTTCCTCATAGCCCGTCCACTTGATAAAATTGAGATAGAAATCCACCGTTTTTAGCCTTTTATCGCCTAGATACCTAAAGTTGCGAGTTCTGCACAACAAATGCTGAAACACAACAAAAATGAATTAAAAGACACAACATACTTAAGGATAACCCAGCAATCTAGGCCAAAATAGCGCATAATAAGTGGATATAAAATCCACTTATCACACCCTCAAACTTAAACTGATGCTTGTCCTCAAGCGAAAACAGACTCGACTACCTCTAAATGCATGAATGCAACTGATGCAAGGATCCCCTAAGCAAAGCAGTAACCAATTTAGCAGGGTGCCTCAGAGAATGTGATAACTCCAAATAGAGATCGACTAAATATCAGCATATTAACATTTACACGTACAGAAACGTGCGTGTGTGCAATACTCATCAGAATTACTCTTAGCACTAGATCAAAACCATACATATTCTTCGTCATAACAATCACAAGTTTATAAATAGAATGGACGCTAGACACTTCATAACCTAGAAACACCTCTATCATCATTTGAGTTAGACAGGAATTCATGCTTTATTAACAACTATGACGCATAATACTATACACAACACACATGCTTATTTGATCGTGCAATGGATGAGACCCCAAAAGGCTTATACAATAATACCCATGTAGCGAGCGTTAGGTTAGTGGATCCCAGACCGGAAAAGTCTTAGGTCACTAGGCTTGAGTCCCCTAGAACTTAATTGCTCGAGTATTAAAGAGCTCACCCTGATCAACTTTGCATACACACACATACTCACAAACACTCTTTTTTTTTCAAATTTTTTTTTCAAATTTTTTTTTTATGCAATTTGGAATGAGAATTCTCAATTCCAACCCTAGACTACTCATATAAATATGAGCTGGCTACTAGCCAATTGACACCTATCAATTATTAACAACTACACACAAACTAGCATGAACCCTGGTTTCCCCCAAACTTATATTTAGTGATTCTACGCTATCAAGGGAATAAAGAAAATTCCAAATATAATCAGGTGATTAAATTTCAACAACCAAACAAGCATGATCTTAACTTAGCACCAAAAGCAAATGATGAGTTGTGTAAGATTGTGTTTCTGCAACATGCACGTTAATTCATGAGTATTTAAATCAGCCTTCTATCCATCATTATCACACTCAAATTCATCATTGACTACTAAACGGAATCGCCAAGCGCTACGGGATCAAGGGAAATATGATATGCAACTAATCATGAATATGCAATTTTTTCTTTTCTTTTTTTCTTTTTTTTTTGCACAATATGAATTAAATGAAATAAAACTAGCATGGTGTATTATGAACTACATAAAACTATATGCAATGCTATGACTCGATTAATGAATTATCCTAAATCACCCCCAAACTTAAAATATTCAATGTCCTCATTGAAGGTATAGATAAAGGATAAAAGAGAACTCCCCTAACTATCGGCATCGCTGCCCTCTTCGGGCAGTGAATCAGGAGGTGGAAATGAGCTCCAACCTGAGGCTAATCCTGCAACTCGCAAATGGCCTGCAAACTGAACAAAATCACACAAAATCAAACCACACATAAAAACACCAAACCTATGGGTTGCCTCCCATGAAGCGCTGTCGTTAACGTCATTTAGCCGGACGTTCCTTCTGTAACTCGATCATGCTGGGGCAAGAAAAGTGGTGAATTCATCACGGTTCACCGTACCCCCAAGATAATGCTTAAGCCTCTGCCCATTCACCTTAAAAGACTGATCAGGTGACTTATCAAAAATTTCCACTGCCCCATGCGAAAACACTGTTTTAACCGTGAACGGACCTGACCACCTTGACTTGAGCTTTCCAGGAAAAAGTCTTAGCCGAGAGTTGAAAAGCAGAACCATTTGACCCGGTACAAATGTCTTATGTACCAACCTTTTATCATGCCATCTCTTGACCTTTTCCTTGTACAACTTGTTATTCTCATAAGCCTGTAGACGAAGCTCATCAAGCTCATTCAGTTGAAGCATCCTTTTTTCACCAGCAACTTTCATGTCGAAGTTCAATTTCTTCAAAGCCCAGTATGCCTTGTGCTCAAGCTCGGCAGGCAAATGACAAGCCTTACCATACACCAACTGAAAAGGAGACATACCCAGAGGTGTTTTATACGCAGTTCTGTATGCCCAAACAGCTTCGTCTAGCTTCAAGGACCAATCTTTCCTTGAAGGATTCACCACCTTTTCCAAAATCCGCTTGATTTCCCTGTTGGAGACTTCTGCCTGACCATTAGTTTGAGGATGATACGCTGTTGCAACCCGATGTGTCACACGATACTTTGCCATTAATGCAGTGAATTTCTGATTGCAAAAATGTGTCCCCTCATCACTGATTATTGCTCGTGGAGTTCCGAAACGGGTAAATATGTTCTTGTGCAGAAAGTTTATCACCACTTTAGCATCGTTTGTAGGCAGAGCTTTGACTTCTACCCATTTGGACACATAGTCTACCGCTAGCAGGATGTACTGGTTGTTGCACGATGAGACAAATGGTCCCATGAAATCTATCCCCCAAACATCGAAAATCTCAACTTCAAGAAGCATGTTGAGAGGCATCTCATTCCTCTTGGAGATATTTCCAATCCGTTGACAGCGGTCACATCCCAATACAAATTGATGAGAATCTTTAAACAAGGTTGGCCAGAAGAATCCTGCCTGAAGTACTCGAGCCGCGGTCTTCTCTCCACCATAATGACCACCGTATGTGGTAGAGTGGCAATCTCGCAAAATCTCCTCCGTTTCATTGTAAGGAATGCATCTCCTGATAATCTGATCTGCTCCCTGCCTGAACAAGAATGGTTTATCCCATCGATACCACTTCACATCATGCAAAAACTTCTTCTTTTGGGCATAAGAGAATTCTGACGGAATGACGTTGCTCACCAGATAATTCACAATATCTGCAAACCATGGCACTTCTCCGTGCACTATGAACAACTGCTCATCTGGGAATGATTCATTGATTAGCATCTTATCCTTACCATGCTCCTCCAACCGTGATAGATGATCGGCTACCTGATTTTCTGTTCCCTTCCTGTCTTTTATTTCAAGCTCAAATTCTTGCAGCAGAAGAACCCAACGAATCAATCGCGATTTAGACTCTTTTTTTGAAAATAGATACCTAATGGCTGCATGATCAGTATAGACTGTCACCTTCGTCCCAAGCAAATAGGACCTGAATTTCTTAAAACCATAGACAACTGCCAAAAGTTCTTTCTCCGTAGTGGTGTAATTTAGCTGTGCATCGTTAAGGGTTTTACTAGCATAGTAAACCACATGAAAAACATTTTTCTTTCGCTGACCAAGCACAGCTCCCACGGCAAAATCGCTAGCGTCGCACATTAGCTCGAATGGCTCTTCCCAATTAGGTGCTGTAATAATCGGGGCTGATGTCAACTTCTTCTTCAATAGCTCGAAAGCAGCCAAGCAATCCTCATCAAACTTGAAAGGTTTGTCTTTTTCCAGCAAATTGCACAATGGCTTAGAAATTTTTGAGAAGTCTTGTATGAATCGTCGATAGAAACCTGCATGTCCAAGAAAGCTACGGATTCCTTTAACTGAGATTGGAGGAGGCAGTCGTTCAATAGTCTCTACTTTTGCCTTATCCACCTCGAGCCCTTTACTAGATACCTTGTGCCCAAGAATGATTCCTTCTTACACCATGAAATGACATTTCTCCCAATTGAGCACCAGATTAGTCTCAACACATCTTTTCAGCACTAGGCTCAGGTTGTGCAAGCACTCATCGTACGAAGTTCCAAAAACTGAAAAGTCATCCATGAAAACCTCCACATTTATTCCAATCATGTCAGAGAATATGGCCATCATGCATCTCTGAAAGGTCGCAGGAGCACCACAGAGTCCGAAAGAAACTCGACGAAAAGCAAAAGTGCCAAAAGGACAAGTGAATGTGGTCTTCTCCTGATCTTCTGGGGCGATACAAATCTGATTATAGCCTGAATAACCATCGAGAAGGCAGTAATATTCATGGCCAGCCAACCTATCCAGCATTTGATCGATGAATGGAAGAGGAAAATGATCTTTTCTGGTGGCCTTGTTCAACTTGCGATAGTCCATGCATATTCTCCATCCTGTGACTGTCCGAGTAGGAATGAGCTCATTCTTCTCATTGGTTACAACTGTCATGCCTCCTTTCTTGGGCACACACTGAACTGGACTTACCCAAGAACTGTCCGAAATAGGGTAGATGATACCAGCATCCAACCACTTAAGAATCTCTTTCTTCACCACCTCCTTCATAATAGGATTAAGTCTTCGCTGATGCTCAACAGTAGGTTTACTTCCTTCCTCTAGCAGAATTTTGTGCATGCAATACGAAGGGCTGATTCCCTTGATATCTGCTATGGTCCATCCAATGGCTGATTTGAATTCTCTCAGAATTCGCAGAAGCTTATCTTCCTCACTCCCTGATAGATTAGAAGCAATAATAACAGGTAATGTAGATGCATCACCCAGAAACGCATACCGCAAGTGGTCCGGCAATGGTTTGAGTTCAAGTATAGGAGCTTCTTCAATAGATGGCTTTAGACGCTCCTGGGAATATTTTAGTTCTGCTAATCCAAAAGACTCAAAGGGCATATCAAATCTTCTCTTCCAAGGAGCTGAATTTAATTGCTGAAGTTGTTCTGCTCCTTCTTCATCTTCCACCTCAGAATCCCCTATCAAGGCTCTCTCCAAGGGGTCTGTTAATAACATCTGCTCAAGCTCCGTTCTAACTGTAGAATCTACCAAGTCAACTTTGAAACACTCCTCTTCAGATGGAAGCTTCATTGTTTTGAACACATTAAAAGTGATGTTTTGGTCTTGCACCCTCATTGTGAGTTCACCTTTCTGGACATCAATCAACGTCCGACCTGTAGCTAAGAATGGTCTCCCCAAGATAATGGGAATCTTCTTATCCTCCTCGAAATCTAGAATAACAAAGTCAGTTGGGAAGATGAGCTTATCCACTTTTACCAAGACATCTTCCACTATTCCTCTTGGATACGTAACTGACCGGTCTGCTAGCTGTAAGGAGATATTTGTGGGTTTTGGATCAGGTAGACCAAGTTGCATGAAAACCGACAATGGCATCAGATTGATGCTAGCTCCCAAGTCACACAAGCACTTTTCAAAAGACAGATTACCAATAGTACATGGTATGGTAAAGCTTCCAGGATCTTTGAGCTTCGGAGGCAGTTTCTGTTGGAGGATGGCGCTGCATTCTTCTGTTAAGGCAACAGTTTCTAATTCCTCAAGTTTCAGCTTCCTTGATAGAATACCTTTCATAAACTTAGCATAACTCGGCATCTGCTCCAATGCTTCTGCAAAAGGTATATTAATATGTAGCTTCTTGAATACCTCTAAGAATTTAGCAAACTGCTTATCCAATTTCTGCTTCTGGAGTCTCTGCGGATATGGTGGAGGTGGGTAGATTTCTGTGTTTGCAGTTTTATGCTCCTGGGATGCTTTCTCAAATGGCCTGTTGACCTCCTCCGGTTCACTGATGCTGATGTCCGGCTTCAAGATCTTCGTTTGCTCCTCAGTCGCGGAGTGGTTGCCTTGTGCCTCTACCTCTTCAACTTCTTGGTCCTTTGTGATTTTTCCAGATCTTAAGGTGATAGCTTTGACTTGCTCTTTGCCGTCCCTTTTTCCAGGGTTTGTTTCTGTGTCGCTAGGTAGAACTCCTTGCGGCCTGTTGAGTAAGGCGTTTGCAATTTGGCCAATTTGGTTTTCCAGAGTTTTAAGAGATACAGCATGGCTCTTACACATCAATCTTAGTTCTTCCAATTCTGATTTCTCAGCAGACTGTTGGCCTGGACCTGCAAAATATTGCTGATTAAATCCTGGAGGTTGAGATTGTTTCGGGGCGTACTGATTCTGAAGTTGATGCCCCTGCTGTTGATATAGTCCCGAGGGATTGTATGGTCTGGCCCCATATTGCTGATTTTGGGTTTGATGGTATGGTTGTTGTTGATATGGGTGTGGTTGATATGGTGGTTGGGCTTGATATGGTTGTGGTGGTGGTTGCAATCCATTGTTATTGTTGCTCCAGCTGAAGTTAGGATGGTTTCTGTTGTTGGGTTGGTAATTGTTTGGGACCGGATGCTGCTGCTTTTGAAAATTGCTCACAAAGTGCACTGATTCATTGGAAATTGCACATTGATTCGTTTCATGTTTACCGGCACATAGCTCACAAACACTTGCTACTTGTTGTACCCCATAGTTTGTCAAAGAATCCACCTTCATGTTTAGCGCTTCAAGCTGAGCTGATAGGGATGTGACTGCATCAACCTCGAGGATTCCTGCTACCTTGTGTTGAGGCATCCTCTGTGTCGGATTCTGATACTCATTAGCCGCCATCATTTCAATTAGTTCGTAGGCAGCTTCATAACTTTTAGCCCATAATGCTCCTCCTGAAGCTGCATCCACAATAGGTCTTGATTGCCATCCCAATCCATTATAGAAACAATTTATGACCATCCAGTTGGGCATGCCATGATGAGGGCATTATCTTAGCATCTCCTTGTAGCGTTCCCAAGCTTCACATAAAGATTCCCCCGCCTGTTGTGTGAACTGAGCAATAGCATTCCTTATGGCAGCTGTTTTTGCCATGGGATAGAATTTAGTGAGGAATTTTTGAGCGAGTTCCTCCCATGTTGTTATCGAGCCAGCTGGGAGAGAGTGCAACCATCCTTTACCTTTGTCCCGCAGAGAAAATGGAAAGAGTCTCAACTTTACAGCATCATCTGACACGTTGTTGAATTTGAATGTGTCACAAATCTCTATGAAGTTTCGGATATGCATATTTGGATCTTCCGTTGGCGTTCCCCCGAACTGGACAGAGTTTTGTACCATCTGGATTGTGCCAGGTTTGATTTCAAATGTGTTGGCTGCAATGGCTGGCCTAACGATGCTTGACTGAATGTCATTGATTTTTGGTTGAGAATAGTCCATCAACGTCTTGGGCACATCTTCCGCCATGTCTAACTCTTCTTCCAGCTTTATTACGGTTCTTGATTTTAGCGCTTGGGCACGTGTTAGCATAAACAACTCAAGATCCTTATACTGGCAGAGCGAGAAAACACGACGTTTAGAAAAAATAAACAAAAAATTCAAGTCAGTTAAGTTTAACCTCCGTTGATGTAAACACAATTTCTGAAAATAACACCGAAGTCCCCGGCAGCGGCGCCAAAAACTTGTTGGTTCGAAAACTAACTGCGCAAGTGTACGCGGTCACAAGTAATATAATAAATTCGTTCCCACAGAGACTTGGTGTTTGTTCAGAAATAATATTTAAGCAACGACGTATGATTAAACAACAAACTGCTTGAATAAATATCAAAAGGGGGTATTTTGTATTTTTCTAATTGATTAATTAAATTAGTAATATTAAATAATTCGAACTAATTAATTTAATTAAATGAAAATTTATATGTGAGAAAAACATGGGATTCTAATTTCATTATTTATTTCATTTAGAATTGATGCCTTAATTTCAAAGTAATTTTGATAATTTACGAAAGCTAGTCGGGAACACGAAAATAACATAAGCGCCTTTCAGTCTTAACTTATATCAAACCACACAAACATCCACTTAAAAAGATAGAAGTCGCGAGGACACCTTTTATGTTTAGACCCTATATGTCTATAAGATTTGAAAACATAATTGGTTTATGAATAAATTCCTTTATTATGACTACATAGGGTGATGTGAAAAAATCCTATCACTTATCGTAAATGTACGTGACAATTACGAACCTATGCTAACATGGAAAATTCTAAATTCCTAAATCCACTTTCGCATTCATTAGGAATTAATAATTTAGACGTTAGCTACGCATCTAATAAATTAAGCGCAACCACATTAGGCAATCTGAATTTTTATCATAATACAAATTATTAAGGCATCGAATTACTAAATTACGTAAATAAATCCATTAGAATCCCATGACGGCGATTAGTTCATAATTAAACGAATCGTCATCATGGGATTAATTAAAATCATAATAATAGTAATAATAATAATAATAATAATAATAATAATAATAATAATAATAATAATAATAATAATAATAATAATAATAATAATAACAATAATAAAACTAAATTAAAAATTACGATAAATTAAATATGAAAATTACAAGAGTTAGAAAGTAGAACCGAAATATCTTCCAGTGAAAGAAAAGAGCGCTCCAAATAATCCCCGTAAATTCTTCAACCAAAATAACAATTACACTAAAATTGCAAAAATTTAAAGTGTATAAAAATGAAACTTAAAATTACAAGAAAGAAGAGAGAATACAAGAGAGAATTTATTGCTCTCCAAAATGTTGTGTGTTTTACAAGCTTGAGAACTAGGCTATTTATAGCAAAAAATTAGCACACCACACTAATAAAATAAAACTAAAAAGAATTTAAAAGAAATAAAAAAAAAACAAATAGCACACCACAATAATAATACAGCCGAAAGCAACAACCAAACAAATTGAATGGCGGGCGGCTTTGACAAACCTGACTCAGTACTTGCTTTTAATTTCAATCATGGCTAATCAATTTACACGGCCATCTTTTGTTAGTTTATATGAAAGGGCTCAGTAGAAATGCTTTTTATCCCGCACAGCTTATAATCTTTAATTAATAAATAATTAATTTAATTTAAAAATTATAAAAATAAATATCTAATATTATTAGATATTTAAAAATATAATTTTCTAATTAAATAAAATATTTATTAATATAAATAAATCCTTAAGTCCAAAGTTGCGGTATTTTGAGGGTCAGAAACCGGACTCCTTTTGCTTAACAAAAAATATATCAATTCAAACCGGGGTTTTCTCTTTAAGAATATATCACTTTCCATCTTTTTGTGATAATTCTATTTTCTCATTGCTCGTCCAGGTGTAAATTACGGCCTCTTGAGGATCTGAAACTGGATTCCTTTTGCGAAACGAAAAATATATCAATTCCAACCGGGATTTTCTCTTTAAGAATATATCACTAAGAATTTCTTTATGATAATTCTTTTTCCTCATAGCCCGTCCACTTGATAAAATTGAGATAGAAATCCACCGTTTTTAGCCTTTTATCGCCTAGATACCTAAAGTTGCGAGTTCTGCACAACAAATGCTGAAACACAACAAAAATGAATTAAAAGACACAACATACTTAAGGATAACCCAGCAATCTAGGCCAAAATAGCGCATAATAAGTGGATATAAAATCCACTTATCAGTAACACTTAAGTGATATAGTTCAGTAGATATTTCATCTATAACACTATTGCATTCCTCTTTGGTGAGCTCAGAGAAATTAGTAGAAAATACCTGATTGCTAGCTGAACTTGCTTCCTGCTCTCCAGAATCAGCCATTAAAGCAAGGTTGACTAACTCAACATCATCATCAGAATGATTGTCATCAACAGCCCAGTCATACTCTTGGGTCAAGAATGCCTTTCCTTTCTGCCTGAGAAGATCAAAATATTTCTTCTTATAGTCAACAGCCTCAGTTGACTTTCCCTTGTTCTCAGATCTAGGTTTCCTGCATTCACTTATCATGTGACCAGCAATTTCACAATTGTAGCATTTAATTTTGGATTTATCCACATAGTTGCTTGTGGAAAAATCCTTGTTAAATGGTTTGGCCACCCCAGAGTTTCTCTTGAATTTCAGCTTAGAGAATCTCCTAGATAGAAAAGCTAAGTGCTCATCTATCTCATCCAATTCATCCTGCTGAAGAGCATTCAATTCCTCAGACACCTTTTCCTTGCTCCTGCTTGATTCTGCTCTACCTTTAGAAACCTCCCTGTTTGGTGTAGAACTAGCAGTTTCTGTCCTTTCCTCCTTTTGCTCCAAGTTGGCAACAAGTGCAACTGACCTACTTTTCTTTTGAGACTTCTCAATCTCTTCATCATGCTCCATTTCCAGCTTATAGGTCTTTAAAGTTCCATAGAGCCTTTCAAGAGTAAATGTCTTGTACTCTTGAGTGTTTCTTAGAGAAACAGTCATTGGCTTCCATTCCTTGGGCAGTGATCTCAGAAATTTGAGATTAGAATCTTTAACTTGATAGATTCTTCCATACAGTTTCAAACCATTTAGTAGCTTTTGAAATCTACTAAATGTATCATTCAATGTTTCTCCACTCTTAAAGTGAAAATGTTCATACTGTTGGATTAGTAGTTGCATCTTGTTTTCCCTTACCTGTTCTGTTCCTTCACACAGGGTTTGAACAGTGTCCCATACTTCCTTGGCGGTAGTACAGTTAATAACATTGTCAACCATGTCTATTTCTAGACCATTGAACAGAATATTCATGGTCTTTTTGTCTTTGTGGACTTCTGCAATATCTTCAAGACTCCACTCAGAAACAGGTTTGGGAATGAGAGTGTCAGGCACATCATCAGCCAGGCCAACTCTTGTTGCTGTCTTCATTGGAACGTGAGGACCCTTGTCAATGCAATCCACAAAACCCTCATCAATAGACGAGAAATGTAGACGCATTTTTACTTTCCAGTGAAAGTAATTTTCTCTATCAAGAACTGGAATCTTTACTCCATAATCCTTCTTAGACATGTTGGAAGTGTGTTGATCTTTAAACTTCAAATATGCTTGCTCTGATACCAATTGTTATTCCCAGATTACACACTTGTATAATTGTAGAAGGGGGGGTTGAATACAATTCTTGATATTTATAAATTTCTGATAAGAACTCCAGAAATCTATACTTAGATAATTGCTTGTAAAAGATAAATGCACAAACACATAAAAATCAGGTGGTTAAATGCACCACCTGAAGCTTTTATTCGAAGAAAACTCTATGATACAAAAGTACACAGCTTCTGTTTTACAACCCTTTGCTTTCTAAGAATATTCAATAGAAACCCTAAGCAAGATGTATCTGTTTTCTTAACCTACAAAGAGTTGCTACACTTGGTTATAAATCCCAAGTTTTACAAGTACTACTGGAATAAGATAATACTAATCTAATTCTGGTTGACTTGCTACTACACTCCAAATACACATGTAGCCGAAAGGTTGTTGAAAGGCAGAGTGTGTAAACTTGTAACACTATAACTAATGTAACTCAAACTAAAGGAAAAGATACTTAACCAGAAGACAATCAAGAACAAGAAGTCACAAGAAATCAACACTAAATGAAGACATGGTAATTGATTCAATTCAACATGTTAACTATGATCAATCCAAGAAGAAATCATTGAGAGAAGTTCAAGTCAAAGTTGTTCATGCCTCAGTGATTTGGAAAGCCAAGAATCAAGATCATAACTATCAGTATCAATAAGACCAATTGATTTCAAGTGAACAAGAAGGAAAGCAAATATTGGAAAGCCACATTTCTAATTGGATATGGTAATTTATTCAAGAAGCAAAAACCCTATCAAGACTAGTCACTTATGAACCAGACCGTTGCATCAAGTGTCAGGACATTGATAGCAAGTTTATGTCAGTAATAAAGATACATATTCAAGAGCTTGGTGAAGAATAAAGAAGACATGAAGATATCACAAGTTCAAGATGTGCATTAAAGTTTCAAGTTGAAGACCAGAATATTTTCTAAGTACTAAATATTCTAGATGGCCAAGTAGAAGTTTCTAAGTAGAAGTTCTACTTAGAAATTCGAGATGGCTAAGTAGAAATTCTCAAGTAGAAGTTCTACTTAGAGTGCAGCTTCAACATGACACATGGCATCTTCTGATTGGCAGATTTCCAAGCTTTCAAGATAAGGCAAGATTTATGTGGACATCATTGGGCCACGTACATCTTAGTCTTTGAAGACTACAGGACATAGATTACATGTAGTATAAATAGAAGTACTTGTGTAATGTTTTAGTTAGTGAGCAATTCTTGAGAAAAACACAAGAGAAAGAGAGAAAGTGCATTCACAGAGCTTAGTATCATTCACTTCTCTCTGAACTTCGGTTATACTTTGTAATGAATGTTGTAGCAACCCTTTCAAGTTATATATAAGACATATATTCCTTGAATCTGTGTGTTCATTTATTGCATCGTATTTATTGCTTCTCATATTCGAAAAGTTGTATTCACCCCCCCTCTACAACACATTTGGACCTAACAATTGGTATCAGAGCTATATGTTTAACATACAAAACATAGATCCTTGTGTTGAGTAGAAGAATCGTGAGTTTTCATTTTCTAGATCTACTTTTCATTTTCTTGAAAAGTGTGCCTTAAATCGTTTGTATTGAAAACTCATCTGAAAAATTATTTAAATACTCCAGGTGTGATTATTTAGCTTGGATGTATTTTAATTAATTTTTGTGAATTAATCTGGGTACTTTCATATTTGGTGTTCTTGAGTGTTCATCATCTGTTCTTATCAAAGAAGACAACCCAACAACTTTTTGATCTCCTTTTCAAACAGAAAAATAGTAAAAGAATAAAAAAGGTGTTTTTGGACTTTGTGATTTGCATTATTCACGGCCGAAAGTGAACAAGACATATTCATTACCTAGCACGTGGGTTAGGTGGGTTAGGTGAGTAAAGCATTCAAAGTCAAAAGGTGTTAAAGAGATAATATTGTTTATTCAATACTAAAGTAATCTGCAGAAAAATTATTCTAAGGACAAAAGTTCTACATAGAATTTCTACTTGAGAATTTCTACATAGAATTTCGACTTGGACAATTTCTACTTGGTGATTTCGACTTGAGCAAAATTTCTACTTAGAGAAATTTCGACTTAGGCAAAAGTTCTACATAAATATTCTACATAGCCTAGTCTTGGGTACTTAGAAACTTTTAGTGACCAGAATTGAGATGGCTCCTAAAAATGCATTCAAGATCCCAATGTTCAACAAAGATCACTATGAAGAATGGGTTTTCAGAATGAGACTATATCTAGAGACTGTTAACCCTGAATATCTGGAAGTCCTTGACAAGGGTAAATTTGTCCCAATGGTGGTTATTCCTTCACATACGGAAGGAGGAGTGGTTATACCACCTCGGTCTGAGCCTAAAAAGGTCTCGGAGTTTTCGGATGCTGATAAGGAACAAATAGCTTGTGATACTGCCGTACGACAAACCTTGATGGAATCTCTTGATCATGAAATGTTTAATATAGTCAAAGGTCTGACTACAGCGAAGAAGATTTGGGACAAGATAGAAGTTGTCATGGAAGGATCTGCAGAGGTAAGAAGCAACAAGACACTCATACTCAAGATGGAGTATGACACCTTTAGAATAAGAAAAGGAGAAGGCATAACAGATGTCTACCTACGATTCAGTCAGTTGGTATTGGATTTGAATCTGAGAGGTGTAACTCTCCCCATGGTTGAGACCAACACGAGATATCTGAGGAACCAGCCAAAAAGCATTGAACATAGGGTCTACGCAATAAGAGAAACCAGAGATTTGCATACAACTTCTCTGGAAGAATATTATGGAATATTAAAGACCTATGAGCTGGAAACACTTCAAGATCAAGCATGGGACAATGATTCAAAGGGAAAAGAAAGTGCATCAGGATTAGTTGCTGATGAGGAAGAGTCTAAGAAGGCAATGGTTGCAGCAAAGCCTAAATCATCACTTGCACCACATCAAGTTGATAATGATGACGAGTGCGCATCTGACAGTGATGATGACTACTACACCCAAGAAGAGCTGGACAACATGGACGATAGTGTCGTGGCATACATGGCAAGGAAGTTCAGCAACATGAGATTTAGAAAGAGCAACCGACCACAGAGAAAATCTTCATCTTATTATCGGGCTGCTAAGGGTGGTGGTAGTTCGTCAGGCTACAAAGGAAAAGGCAAGAATACCAGCTACAAATCTCCTTTGGATTTCAAAATGAAGTTCAAATGCTATAATTGTGGTGAAGCTGGACACTTTGCCTCGGACTGCAAAAAGCCTAAACAGACTTATCCAAAAGAAACATTTGAAGCTCTCAAAAGCAACTATGAAGCACTGTTGAAGGAAAGACATGGAAAACGAGCTTTATTGGTGACAGAAGGAAGAGCTTGGGATGATTCAGATGAGGAAGATGTTACTCATGTAGCAAACTTTGCCCTCATGGCTGAGACATCAGAGGAACCAGAGGTACCAGTTCTGACTCTTAAAGTAGAAATGTCTATTGATGATTATAAAGAACAGAACGGGGCTCTTAGTGAAGAGATCTATATGTTGTGCAAAAGCCTAGACTCTTCTCAAAAGGAACAGAAAACACTTGTTGCCAAATGCAGAATGCTTGAGGCAAAAGTGGAAGAGTTAGAGGCTGCTTGCACTGTAGATACTTCTCTAAGAGACTTTATTAAATCTCTGGAACACAAGCTCGTCCTTAAGGAAGAAGTAGAAGCATGTCTTAGGAACAATCTAGCTGAGTTAGAAACTAAATGCGAAGCATACAAACTAGCTGCTAGTAAAGTGTATGTAGATAATGACACATTTAAGAAAATAACTGGAGTAGGTATAGGACTTGATTATTCTGACCTTCCTAAGAAAGAAGGAAAGAGACCTATTGACCCTAGTTCCAGTGACCTTAAAAAGGAAACACCTAGTATTCTTAAATCGGCTGTCAAACCTATCTACAAACATCTTGTTCCTAGAATAGAAGAAGAAGAGACTGAATTGATAGCTAGATATGAGATTGAGATGGAAGATCGCCAGAAAGAACAACCTACAACTCCTATTAAACAAGTTAAAATCAATTTCCCTAGAGATGAATCTAGACTGGGATTAGGAGCTAAGGCTGTTAAACAACAAGGAAAGAAAGAAAAAGGCATAAAAGAGGTTAAGGCTGAACGAATAAAGAAAGCATGTTATCATTGTAAATCTACTGAACATCTTTCTTATGCATGCAAAGCTAACATGAATGTTCCTGCTGCACATGCCATGCCTATCACACATACAATGAATAATCTGCATCAGAATCATGCACAGTGTGGTCAACCTAATTGTATGCCATGCACTTTTAACATCATGCAAACTTTTGTGCATTTAATGAATGCATCTAGCCAGTCATGCTCAAATACTGTTGCTAGTTCAAATATCAAGAAAAAGTATGGGAGAGCCAAGACTGTCAGTCCTCCTAAAGTTAGGAGTGACAAACCTTCTCCTATGACTGACAAATCTGTCAAGTCTGAGAAAGGAAAGGAGATAGTCGAAAGCTCTAGTAATGTGAAGAAAAGTGCATCTCCTGTTGTTAAATCTGTTGATTCTCGATCTTATCGAAAAGCCGGGCCCAATCAAAGTTGGGTTCCGAAGAATGTCTAACCAATCTGTCATTGCAGGGCGTTAAGCAGAATAGAAATAAAGTCATATGGGTGCTAGACAGTGGAGCATCGAGGCATATGACTGGAAACAAGTCCCTGCTTACAGAGTTGGTTATGAAAGCTGGCCCTTATGTTACCTTTGGAGATGACAGCATAGGTGTGACTAAGGGATATGGCAAACTGAAGACTGGCAATGTCATCATTGAAGATATTTCCTATGTTGAGGGACTAAAGCACAATCTGTTGAGTATAAGTCAATTCTGTGACAAAGGTTACGAAATTGTCTTCAACAAGAAAGGTGTATCAATCACTCACATCAAGGAAGGCTCACTAGCTTTGAGAGGAGTTCGAAAGGCAGATCTTTTTGTTGCAGATATGGATTCAGCAAATCAGGATGAGGTCACCTGTTTCTACAGCAAAGCCTCGGATGATGAAAGCTGGTTATGGCACAAAAAGTTATCTCACTTAAACTTCAAAACGATGAATGCTCTCGCGAGGCGAGAATTGGTGAGAGATCTACCTCAAATGGAGTTCGCTCCGAAAGGACTCTGTGAAGCTTGTGAAATGGGAAAGTCGAAGCGAGCATCGCATAAAAGCAAAGAAATTTCTAGTATTACTGAGCCTCTGCAACTTCTTCATATGGATTTGTTTGGCCCAGTGAATGTCCTATCTTTGTCTAGGAAAAGATATGCTTTGGTAATCGTGGATGACTTCTCCAAGTATACATGGGTATTGTTCGCAATGACGAAAGACGAAGTACCTTTCTTAATCATTGATCATATCACTCAAATTGAGAATGTTTCAACACTTACTGTGAAGACGATTAGATCAGACAATGACACTGAATTCAAAAACGCAGTGCTGAATGACTTCTGTGTATCTAAAGGAATACGTCGTCAGTATTCAGCCCCGAGAACTCCACAACAAAATGGAGTAGTTGAAAGGAAGAATAGAACTTTGGTTGAAGCTGCAAGAACTTTGTTGTATGATTCAAAACTTCCTTTGTATTTCTGGGCCGAAGCAGTGAGTACCGCTTGTTACACTCAAAATAGAACCTTGATCATAAAAGATAAAGAAAAGACACCATGTGAGCTAATGAACAACAGAAGACCAACAATCAAATACTTTCATGTCTTCGGAGCAAAATGCTATGTGCTTATAGATGATGAAAATCTAGGCAAGTTTGCAGCAAAAGCTCGTGAAGGAATCTTTGTTGGTTACTCTACAGACGTGGTGGCAGCTTATAGAGTGTTCTTGGTGAATGATCGAAAAGTGACTGAAAGTTACAACGTCAGATTCGACGATACCAAACTCTCATCAATTTCAAGAGATTCTAGTGAACCTGAGTCCCTAAAATTTCAGAATCTGGACTTAGAAGATCTTGAAGATGAACCTGAGTTGGTTGTTCCATTAAATGTTCCAAGTGTAAATGAAGAACCTGAGTCTAGTGAACAAGCCAATTCTACAAGATCAGGAGAGACTTCTTCAGTACGAACCGGCAACAACTCAGGGGGAGTAAATAGCAGCTCAAGGACTACTGTTCAAGGCTCGAGTCGAGTTGACTCTAGTTCTGTAGGAGCTGGCACTAACTCAGGGGGAGTTAGTGAAAATAATCAAAGTAGTCAGCACCCCAACTCAGAAAGTCAAGCTGAATCATCAAGACAATTTCCAGGTGAACGGGTATGGAATAGAGACCATCCGTTTGAGTTAATTATTGGTGATCCAGATGCTGGTGTGACTACTAGAAGAACTGCAAGAGCTGACATGGCTAATATCTCCTTATATTCTGGGTTCTTATCCAAGCTTGAACCTAAAGAAATAGAAGAAGCTCTTGGCGATGCTGATTAGGTGATTGCAATGCAAGAGGAACTCAATCAGTTTGAAAGGCAGAAAGTTTGGAAACTGGTACCCCGACCAAAGAACATATCCGTAATTGGAGCTAGGTGGGTATTCAGAAATAAACTGGATGAAAACGGACTTGTAACACGAAACAAGGCTCGTTTGGTTGCAAAAGGTTATTCTCAGCGAGAAGGAATTGATTATGATGAAACCTATGCACCAGTTGCAAGACTTGAGGTAGTCAGGATGTTTTTGGCATTTGCAGCACATAAGAACTTCAAAGTTTTCCAGATGGACGTGAAAAGTGCCTTCCTGAACGGAGAGTTAGAAGAAGAAGTGTATCTGGAACAGCCGCCTGGCTTCGTTGATCCAGAACATGCAGATTTTGTGTATATACTCTTCAAATCTGTCTATGGCCTCAGGCAATCCCCAAGGCGATGGTATGAAACCCTATCCCTATTATTAATTGAAAATGGTTTTGTTAGGGGAGTAATTGATAAAACATTGTTCTACAAAGTTGTGAGAAATGACTTAATACTTGTTCAAGTATATGTGGACGATATTATTTTTGGGTCATCAAATGAGCGCTTGTGCGAGAAATTTGCCAAGCTAATGCAGGAAAAATATGAGATGAGCATGATGGGAGAGCTGTCCTTCTTCCTTGGATTACAGATCAGTCAGAGAAAAGATGGTATCTTTATCTGTCAATCCAAGTACGTCAGAGATTTACTCAAGAAGTATAATCTAGAAGATGCATCAGCAGCTAAGACTCCCATGGCAACAGCCACGAAGCTTGATGAAGACAAATCAGGTAAAACAGTTGACATCACAAGCTATCGAGGTATGATTGGCTCACTCCTCTATTTAACTGCAAGTAGACCCGATATAATGTTCGCAACTTGTTTATGTGCAAGGTTCCAAGCGGATCCTAGAGAATCACATCTCGTAGCCGTCAAAAGAATTTTTAGGTATCTCAAGGGCACACCAAATCTAGGGATTTGGTACCCAAGAGATACAGGTTTTAATCTTATTGGCTATTCGGATTCAGACTATGCAGGTTGCAGGATTGATAGGAAAAGCACATCTGGTGCTTGCCAATTCCTTGGCAGAAGATTGGTGTCCTGGCAAAGTAAAAAGCAACATACAGTATCTACTTCTACTGCTGAAGCTGAGTACATTGCTGCTGGAAGCTGTGTAGCTCAAATACTGTGGATGAGGAACCAATTGAAGGATTATGGCATGGAGCACAAGAAAATTCCAATCATGTGTGACAACACAAGTGCCATTGCCATAACCAACAATCCTGTAGATCACTCAAGAACCAAGCATATTGACATCAGGTATCATTTCATAAGAGAACATGTCGAGGAGGGGACTGTGGAGCTACATTTTGTGCCCACAATGCAACAAATTGCAGATATATTCACCAAACCTCTTGATGAAGTAACATTCAATAGGTTGGTTGGTGAATTGGGAATGCTTAACACAAGTTAGTAAAGCCTTCTATCTGTAAAATCCATGTTTATGTTTGTATGTGCAAGCTAATCAATCATTATGTGTTTAGACTTTAAAATGCCTAATTAATGATTGTTATAGTTTGCATATAGTGTGATTTTGCATGAATTCATTGTGTTTTAAGTGTCTTTTATAGCACAAATCTGTGAATTTATGCTTGTTAGATTGCATGATCATAGGGGGAGTTAAATTCATAATATTCTAAATATTGCATGATTTTTAGATGAATTTATCTATGATTTTCATGTAATTAGAGGCCTTAGAATTAAAAAACTTCAAAATTTCGAGTTAGGTTCTATCTCGAAACTCATCTAGAAATTCGACTTGAATTTCGACTTAATCTGTCAGAGTGAAGTTTTTGAAAAATTCTAAGTCTGGGAAGAATTTCGAGTTGGCTATCTCGAAATTCATCTCGAAATTCGACTTAGAGTTCGAGTTCGAGTTACCAGTGTGCCTAGTTCTATCTTCAAAATATTCGAGATAAAGTCTATCTCGAATTTTATCTCAAAGGTTGAGATGAGGTTTCCATTAAGGGAATATTTTGAAAAGAACTGAGAATTAACTTCGAGTTAGTCTATCTCGAAACTTAACTCGAATTTCGACTTGATGTTCGAGATAGAGTTCTTAGTCTATCTCGAAACTCAACTCGAATTTCGACTTGGTGTTCGAGATAGAGTTCTCAGTTAAGCTAAAGGGAATTTTTCGAGTTACATTCCTAACTCGAAACATATCTTGAATTACCCTGTACTTTTTGGTTCAAGGGGGTATTTTGGAAAGAATTTGAGATTAACTTCGAGTTAGTCTATCTCGAAACTCAACTCGAATTTCGACTTGATGTTCAAGATAGAGCTCTTAGTCTATCTCGAAACTCAACTCGAATTTCGACTTGATGTTCGAGATAGACTTCTAACTCGAAAAGTATCTTGAATTTCCTTGTCTTTCTTAGAAGGGATTTTTCCAAGTTTACTACATTTCATAAATGTTCGAGATAGGATTTCCCTATAGTTTCTGCTGAAAAATTGGTTAAAGTGTTCATTTGTGCTTAATTGTTCGAGTTAACTTCTATCTCGAACTTTATCTCGAAGTTCGACTTGATGTTCGAGATAAAGATGTTCGAGATAGAAATGTTCGAGATAGAGTTCGACTTAGATGTTCCCTGTATGGACTTGGTAATTTTCACTCTTTTTAACAGGGACATTTTTGTCATTTCACATTCATCTATATATACATCTCTAACTCGATGCCTAATTCACTTTACCTAATTTCATTTTCACAGCAGCCGTTTCACAAAAACAGTGCGATTTCACAAACTTCATACAATTAACCCGTGTTTTTGTGATTAAACTCATACTAATCACGAATTACTGCCAAATTTTTGACTGTTAATCACTGTGTTATCATTAATCATTGTGATACTGTGTTTTGTAACCGCATATACACGCGCATATACATACACACAAACATCAAGTTTTGTGTATCTGTTCAAAACACGAATTCATATTCTCCACATATACACACGATTTCACTGATAAACACACGAATATTCATCTTTGTTGAATATTCAGATCTAGTAATTGGCTGTTCATATTCCGTAGTTTAAATTTTCAGACTATCTTTTGATATTCTCGAAAAATTAAAAGGAATAAAACTGAGTAATTCGTAAATTATTTGTTTTTCAAAATTAAACAAAAATCACATCTTTTTAAAGAAAAACATTTAAATAAAAATGGCTCACCAATTTTCACTTGCTAAAAACAATTTTTATAATATTTCTACGGAAATTGGTGATCAACTCCCGCGGTTTAAGTTTTGGATACGATTTCTCAATTTGTACTCCAAAGCTAGCCATGCTTTTACTGCTAAACCTACACTAGTACATGATGCTTTACAGCAATTATGGACTAGTGCGGTTACTTTTGGGAGCAAATCAACCCCCTTAGGTTTCAGGTTTACCTTAGCGGGTCAGGAATATGAGGTGACTGAAGAGATTGTCAACAGAGTTCTGGGATTCCCAATTAAAGATGCCTATGATCCAGAACCTACTGCTGCAGAACGCCTCAGATTCTTTGAAGAAATTGGATGTTATCCTCCGAAAGGCCCAATCACAGGAAATATCCAAAAACAATTCTTCCATGTGGAATGGAATTACTTTTTCGAGGCCATCACACGATGTTTTCGGGCACGCGAAAAAGACTTTCATCAAATTCCAATTCCAATGCAAACCTTTGCAGTTGCCCTAGCAAGAGAACTGGATATAAACTATGGACGCATAGTTCTCTCTGAAATAGTGGGCTCAATGGGATCTTCTGAAAACAGAGACCTCACTTCCACTGATGTCGTCTGCTGGTTTCCTCGGTTTCTTCAAATGCTGATCAATGACTTAATACCGAAGGATGCTCTTGCTGTTAGACAGGGATTTGCCAGAAGCCCAACATCTGAATCGCTAGGGATGGGCACTAAGTCACTTTCAACCATTGCTAATCAGGATAAACATCAAGGTAAACCGAGGTCTATTCCTGAAAATATACAAATGTGGCTTAGATATGATGCAGGAGTTACCAATTTGGAGGCATCATCACAAGTTTCATCACATGCTCAAAATCCATCTGTTCATGCTGAGGCATTTGATGAGATTCCTGATGAGGAAAGCGATGATGCACAAGGTAATCAATCAGGTAATCTCTCCCTGCATACTATTCATTCCTCCTCCTATGTATCTGATTCCGCGACCCAAGAGACTGCTAACCCGCAGGATCTATCCCAGGGTGAGAGCCATATTTCTGACTCTGAGTCTGATACACATTCCTATTCTCTATCACCCTTGTTAACGGAAGTCAGAAAGCCAGCACCTGTATATGTAGAAGATGATGAGGAGAATGAACCCGAAGAGCAGCAACTTATTCGAAAGAAAGTCAAACTTTTCCACGCTGCTACTTCACAACCACAGTCAAACCCTAGCGTGTCACACGCAACCACTCCACCTCACGCGAGTGGTTCACCCCTTGAACAATCTGCACATAGGGATTTTGATTTTGGTGAGGATAATGTACTTCTTGAAGATACTGTTGCTTCAAGAGGACATGAAGTCTTAAGAACTTCAGCCGTACCTTCACCGGTACGTACTGATGCTGCAAAGAGGATCGGTTCTAATGTCGTACAAGAACACTTTGCAGCCGCTCAACCTGAGATTCCAACTCAGGACATAACAGACATAGATCCCATAACTGCCAATTATTTTGCTTATCCAATTTCTGCAGGTACTGCTTCATATTTCGGATCAATAATTGAAGACATACACGAGCGTGAGACAGGGAGTGTGTGTGAGAGGTTAGGGAAAGAGGGACCTTCATTTTCAAGGCCCGAAACCGAGCGTCAAATACCAACAGAACGAGTATTAGAGCGAGGTCACCTAAACCAAACACCGCCCCTTAACACTGAAAATCTTGATACGCGTATGACTTCTATGGAAAATCAGATGAGGCAGTTCGGACAGACGATGGGGCAGTTTTGGGATGAACATTGGAAACAACCAAAGGGCTCTAGACGACTACGCAGCAAGAATGGCAAGTCAAGCTACGGCTTTTGATGATTTGACAAATAAGGTCAATGACTTGGGCCATGCTGGTGGTGTCTTGGGAAGCACTCTCAATGAGAGGATGGGGGCATTGGAGTCTACAATGCATACAATGGCTGTGGAAATCAGTAGAATGATGTTCGCAGTCAGGAGTTTTGTGCCCCCGGAGTGCTTCGAGTCGCAACAACCTCCCCCCGATGCTGGTGCAGGTGGTGCTAGTGGAGCGGGAGCCTCTGGTTCTGGTTTTGGAGGTTCCTATGCAGCTGGTGGATCTGAAGACCAAGGTGGAGCTCAGGATAACTCACCTAAGGGGGAGAGTGGAAAGGAGACGAGACAGCAGGCAGTTCACATCGAAGAAATTGAAGAACCCGCTGATCTTGTCAAGGAACCAGAAGTTGAGCCGTCTGTTGATGAAGAGGCTCTGAGGATGAGAAAGGGTAAGGCAATAATGGTTGATGAACCATTTGTTGACCTGAGTCATCAGGAAACAGTACAGGAGGTACTTGACTCAGATTCTGACATGGAAGACGTACCGTTGGCACACGCTATAAAAAGATCTTTGAAGGAACAAGGTGGAGGTGCTGGAATGTCTTCCGGAATGCCTGAAGAATTTCCTGTTGATGAGGAAACCCTTAAAGCTCAACAGTTAGCCTTGGAACAAGCTCAGTTCCATAAAATGAAGATGATGCAAGAACATGCTGCATTCCTAGAAAAGAAGGGGGAGCTACAAGGGAAGCAGTATGAGTATGAGCTTGCAAGGCTAGCTGATCCTCAAGTTGATCTGGACAAACGAAGGATAGGGCAGAAATGGGATGAAGCAAGGAAGATAATGATGGGACCCTGTGCGAAAGGAGTTCATAACAAGGATGCAGATGATCTGTTCTACAACTTGAATTTGCAGAATCCAATGACTGGGGACTATATAAATGCTTTGAAGAGAATAATTTCTAAAGTCAGGGTTGGATACAATGCAAATCTTAAGGAGTGGCAGGTTATCTTGTCTTTGGTAGAAGGAGTCCCAACATCTTTCTTATATGTGGATGACCAATTCATAATGAGAAGATCTGCGTCAGAGTTGTTCTTGCTAGCGACTAAAATTCAATACTCTCAATCTGAGGAGCTAAGCATTCTGTACAGGGATCAGTTAATGCAGCTAGCAGAGGACAAGGGTCCAGAATTCTCAGCATATCCAAATTTTGTCCGGATGGTAGTTGACGGAAAGATGAAGAGGGTTAGCATGGAGGAAAATGATCTAATGGAGCTTTCAGTAGAATCTCTCAAAGCTGTCTGTAGACAAATGATGAGTAAGGGATTCGCTTCTGAGCTTAAAGATAAATCCGTGAAGATCATTGAAAGAGTAATATTCAAGAAGAGCAATGAGGTGTGGAAGTGTGATGTCATTGCTCCAAACCCTCTTGATGACGTGAAGATTGAGCCGGAGCTGATAGAGAAGAAATGGAATATTCTTCAAGCCATGAAGAATGTAGATGAAGCTCTGACTCTTCCTTCTGGAGCACTAGAACAAGGAGAAATAAGGGAGGCTATTGGTGTTCCAGGAAGTGAAAGTGTATACTGGATACATGCTTATGTTGAAGATACAGCTGATGCCTTAGTATTCATAGATGCAGACCAGAATCAAACAATCTTGCATATGAGTAGACAATGGCTGCTACGGACTCAAGATGCTGCATTTCTGGAGAGAGTTTTATATATATTCAAATGGGGCGAAGTGGAAGATAAGTTTGTTGAAGAAAAGCAGAGACTCATGAGTTACCTGTCTGAAGTAGTAGTGGAAAAGAAGCGAATGGAGCGAGATGCGGCTAGTGTCCACAATACTAACCGTGTCAAGGGCTACCCCAAGATGATCTACTGTCAGTTTAAAGCTGATAAAACACATTGGAAATCTCAGCTCATAATGAAGAACTTTGAGGATATTCCAAAGATCAGGACTACTCAGGAGGTGGATAAACTCAGAAGGCTTTTCAAACATCCTTATCCAGAGCCCAAGAACCCTCTAGAAATGGAAGCTGTAAGTCTGTTGAATGCTAGGTGGAAGCAGCTTAAAGATCCAGTGTACAAGAAAGAACAGCAGCAGAAGGAGAAGCGCAAAAGGCAGAAAGAAGAGAGAGACCAAGCTGCTGAAGCTAGAAAGAGGAAACGGAATTAGGGTTAAAGGTCAGAGTGGTGTGAACTTGAAGTTGGAAGAACTTCATGTCTTTCGGTTGCTTTAACTCACTTGAGGAAAATTCACCTTAGAGTGAATCCAATAAGGTGATACAAGTTTGACTAAAAGATATGAAATAATCCAGGTGATAGGAATCACTCAAATGATCTTTAATTCGAAGTTCGAATTCTGTTTCTAGTTTAAGTTCTTTGTATTGTTTTCATATAAATTTCAATTGTAAATTATTCAAGACTGTAATGTTAATTATCTTTCCTCGTCTCATTGTTTAGTTGAGTTATCCTTCATTAATTTGAATGTCATTGTTAGACAATCAAATTGGGGGAGATTGAAAGGCAGAATGTGTAAACTTGTAACACTATAACTAATGTAACTCAAACTAAAGGAAAAGATACTTAACCAGAAGACAATCAAGAACAAGAAGTCACAAGAAATCAACACTAAATGAAGACAAGGTAATTGATACAATTCAACATGTTAACTATGATCAATCCAAGAAGAAATCATTGAGAGAAGTTCAAGTCAAAGTTGTTCATGCCTCAGTGATTTGGAAAGCCAAGAATCAAGATCATAACTATCAGTATCAATAAGACCAATTGATTTCAAGTGAACAAGAAGGAAAGCAAATATTGGAAAGCCACATTTCTAATTGGATATGGTAATTTATTCAAGAAGCAAAAACCCTATCAAGACTAGTCACTTATGAACCAGACCGTTGCATCAAGTGTCAGGACATTGATAGTAAGTTTATGTCAGTAATAAAGATACATATTCAAGAGCTTGGTGAAGAATAAAGAAGACATGAAGATATCACAAGTTCAAGATGTGCATTAAAGTTTCAAGTTGAAGACCAGAATATTTTCTAAGTACTAAATATTCTAGATGGCCAAGTAGAAGTTTCTAAGTAGAAGTTCTACTTAGAACTTCGAGATGGCTAAGTAGAAATTCTCAAGTAGAAGTTCTACTTAGAGTGCAGCTTCAACATGACACATGGCATCTTCTGATTGGCAGATTTCCAAGCTTTCAAGATAAGGCAAGATTTATGTGGACATCATTGGGCCACGTACATCTTAGTCTTTGAAGACTACAGGACATAGATTACATGTAGTATAAATAGAAGTACTTGTGTAATGTTTTAGTTAGTGAGCAATTCTTGAGAAAAACACAAGAGAAAGAGAGAGAGTGCATTCACAGAGCTTAGTATCATTCACTTCTCTCTGAACTTCGGTTATACTTTGTAATGAATGTTGTAGCAACCCTTTCAAGTTATATATAAGACATATATTCCTTGAATCTGTGTGTTCATTTATTGCATCGTATTTATTGCTTCTCATATTCGAAAAGTTGTATTCACCCCCCCTCTACAACACATTTGGACCTAACAGTTGTCCTTGTGTTCAGACATGTCTCCTGCACCTTTCTTGTATTCATAGTGTAAATAGAATGCTTCTTTCTTCTGTGTTTCCAAAGTATGGCTGCCATACTGCTTTTTGTATCTACTATCAACCCATGTGATCTGTCAGTCAAACATGTCCTTATCAACTGCTAATCCCCAGCTAATCATAGAAGACAGTGTCAATGATTATCCGTTGATATTGTACACTGACATCCGTTGATGATGTATTGAGCGGTATCCGTTGATATTGGGACTTGAGCTGTATCCGTTGATAGAGTGGATTTGAGTTGTATCCGTTGATAGAGTTTTGTCTTCATCTGTTGATACACTTTCACTTAGACAGAATTACATAGCATAGCTTATTTACAATTGGCTACCCTATTCTGCCTATCCGTTGATGGTCAACATGACTGTGGATAAAAACACTATCAACTGATAACATAGAGATACTGCAGTATGCTACAAAACCTCATCCGTTGATGAGCTACCTGTCAACGGATAGAGTTATAAATCCTCATCCGTTGACAGCTACAAAACCTTATATAACTTGATTGATTGTGAAGTTATCATCAAGTACAACATATTCCTAACACTGATTTGGACCATGTAATTAAATTTCAAGTATTTTGTAATTCTTAAAATATATATGTATAATTTTTATAATAAAATTTTATATATTATATAATATATATAAATATATAAATATATCATAATAATCGGTTCGGTTTCGGTTTTTCGATTCGGTTTCACTCCAAAACCGAAACCGGACCACTAGTATCGGTTCGGTTTTTCGGTTTTAATTCGGTTCAGTTTTAATCGGTTCGGTTTTTATCGGTTTCGATTTCATTTCAGTTTTTCTGCTCAGCCCTAAGTTGTATAGTGAAGATATAAAGTTTTTTTTATGTGTGTATTTTTATTTATTTTTTAGGAGGAAAGGGGGGTGATTGTTGGGGAAGAGTGATTGTGGGACTGGGTGTCAGCATGTTAAACCTGTGAGGGTGGGGGAGCTTCTGTGTATTGGTTTTTGGACTTTTCTTGGTATTACAGTTACTCGTCTCTTTTTTAACACGGTCAAATGATGTCTACAAAAGTAAATATGTTCTCCGGTTCATATAATTTTTTTGGGGTGAAGGACAAGTTTATCTTTCTTTTAACAAAATTTACTAAAATAACTATTTTCAAAATTTTTGATAAAAATATCCGATCAGATATGCATTTGCCAAATGGGTAATTGGAATATGCATTTGGCAAATACGTATCTTTCACAATCTTTTTTTAAAATAAAGATTCTGCCTACAATACGCATTTTTAACAATGGATACGCATGTGGAGAATGCGTATCCCAGGCAGAATTTAAAAAAAAAGATTATGAAAGATACGCATTTGTCAATTGTGTATCCCAGTTCCCCATTTGGTAAATGTGAATCTAATCGGGTATTTTTGCTCACTTTTTCAGAATAAGGTATTTTCATCTATTTTTTTTACAAAAATCAGCCATATTTGTCATTTTTGTCATTTTTTTCTCCCTCGATCCCACAATACAAATAATTATGCACATAATAATTAAATAATAAATTTTTCATATATCTATTATAAATGCAATGATTTTTAAGAACATAATCTATTTTAAATTCTTGGTCGTTTTTCACTATACAATTTTGAAGCAGGATAGAAAAATGATCACATATTTACATTGAAAATTGTAATGAACAAGTATTATGAAAAAAAAATGCTCTTAAAAAAAGACCATTGAACTGAGGAGTAACTTTTTTACACGTAATCTTATATATTTTAATATAATTTTAAAAAATCCAATTTTTTCCTTGAATACAAATATTAACATTATATTTTTATTTAGAAAAAAAGTTACAATCCTATTTTTCTTGAATAAAATATTAACATTACATTTTTTCTTGAATAAAAATCTAATTTATTTGAATTTTAGTCATTTACATTATCCTATTTATTTTACATTTGTTTTGAAGTATTAAGTTTAGGATTGAACCATTTTCCTTTAAAATTTCTAATTCTTTGTTTCCTTTAAAATTTCTAATCGTATATTCGTTTTAAGAGGAATTACAATAAATGGATTATAATTCTTTTAAAAAATGAATTGTGAAAGGAATTAAAAAATTGGAAAGGAAATAAAAAATAATGATGATAATTCTATCGCTTATGCCAATCAAACAAACATGATATTACTATTTTAAAGGATTATAATTCTCAATTTAATCCTAAATAAATTTTAACAAAATAAATATGTGATTAAAATTTTTTTATGGATTATAGTCCTATCCCCTATTTAAATTAAAAAATTTTAATTTTTGTTAAATTTGAATAAATTCTTACATAACAAACATATAATTAAAATTTGAATAAATTCTTACATAACAAACATATAATTAAATTTGAATAAATTCTTACATAACAAACATATAATTAAAATTTTAAAGTTTATAATTAATCTTACATTTAATATCATGAAACAAATATTGACCTAGATTATAATAAGTAATAACTTAAAGGGAAATTCCAAACGGGTCGATTTTGAATAGTATTTTTTTTAAGGAAGCACTTTTTTTCCTAACTTATGGAATATCAAACATACTTTAAATACATTCATAAAAAAATTATTAAAATATGAAATTTTTCTCGAAAATAAGTTCATAACGACTTATTTTAAATTTTACCAAACAGAACCTAAAATGAATTATTGTTATGTGAATTTTTCGGAAAATAGATGTTAGGCAATCTCCAGCAGTTGCGATCGAAAATCCAAATTTGGATCGTCAACAAATTCAAATTCTAATCCAAATTTCTGATCAACTCTAGCCGCGTGATCCAAATTTTGATCCATCAAAATTGATTGTTCTACTCAATACTCAACCTGAAGGATACTCAGAATTTTATTTACGATGAAGCTGAAGAATTTGAGGACAAATTTGTGATTGAATTTGGAAAAAATTGTTAGGAAATTTAATTTGCTTCTCTGAAAAAAATTCAAAATATCATGTATTTTATTATAATTGATTATAAAAATAATAATTCAATTACTCCTACATTTACATCAATTAAATTAATTTAAAAAATTTATTTTGTTACATCATCATTTCACATGTCAATCGACAGAATTTTTGAACAATACTTTTTGGATTTTCTAAGATTACTCACTATGCAATAGTAATAAAACTTGGAGTTGAATATTTTTTTTTTAAAACAAAAAATACTACCATTTTTAAACGTATTTATGAATTTACAATTTTTATAGAAATACAGTCTGCAATAAAAAAATAACCTAGTGCAATTTTTATGAGTTGCAATCAAAAGCAACCCAATCTTTTTAAACATTTTTTACAAAAATTTTACAATTACTTTTATTTATATTTAATTACTAATATGCATTTTTTTACAAAAGTTCGTATTTTCAAAAAATTAATAATAAAAACGATTTTTACAAAAAAAATTAAAATAATCATTTGAGTTTATAGATATCAATATTTTTTCTCAAATTCATCGGATCCATGAATCGAGTGAGAATATTCAAGGTAAAATAGTATTCCCTCCTTCATATATAATGTTTTTCCTGTTTTGATTTTTTACACTATTCATTATAAGCGATGCGGTTGACTACTAATTTACGTATAATTTATAAGACAAAATATAGTTATGAGTGATTTTGTTTGATTTGTGTTTGTGAGTATTTTAATATAGTGAAGTTTTTATATTTAATACTAATACGAAATTAAAAATATTAACCATTAAAAGTATGCTTTGGCAAACGTTTCCAGTCCAAACAAGAAAAGTAATAAGAGACGGAGTTACTCTCTAACTGGTGTTAAGAAATTCCGAAATTTACGCGGAAGACATGAATTACTCGGTTAAAATTATACAGCAGTGAAAACCCACAATAACAATTTTTTAAAATTTCATCATGAAAATACCCATTTTAAAAGTGTTTGGTTATTTATAACAAAGTGATACCCATTTGTGAGTTGGGTATCTCATTTTATATAGGATACCCATTTGTGAGTTGGGTATCACAATTTTTTTTTTATTTTTAATTTTTTGGGATACTCATTTACGAGTTGAGTATCTTATAGGGATACCCATTTAGGAGTTGGATATATCTTATATAAAATGGGATACCCAATTAACAGAATAAAAATAATTTTACATTTAAAAAATTATTATTTTTGCCATTTTAACTCAAAAATGGGTATTTTTAGCATTTTTTCCTTACAAAACCCCCCAAACCGTATAATATACCAAAATCAGAGAAAAGATCCACAAAGTAATGAATAAAAAATTGGAGTTTATATATCTATACTATTATATTAAAGCCGAAACATTGAAAGTTTTGGTTTTCGGTTTGGTTATCCTAAGTTTTGGTTTTCGGTTTGGTTATCCTAATTATTAAAATAAATAATTAAATTACAAAAACAACTCAAAAAACTAATTACTAATGTTAACGTAGTTATATTCTGATTAAAATTCCTTCATCCACTTCTACTTGGACTCTTTTTTCTGCTCCAACAACTCAATTATTCATTTTTTCTAAAGATTTTACTTCTAATTAAAAAACTTTACCATTTAATTTAAAACTAATATTACAATAATTAATATATATCCAAAATATCACACCATATCTTTCCGTAATTATTTTTAGTAGTGATTTTTGTAATTAAAACATGGAGTACTTTTTAATTTAAAATTAATCTTGAGATCACTAATATACACCCAAAAATATCTCACCATATATACAAATCATTATTTTTATTAATAAATAACAATCGTTAGATCTAATAATAAGATATATTATCCGTTTAAATTAATTTACTAAAAATTCAAAGTTCGAACCCATCAACGACATTTTTAATTTAGAATTTTACAAAATAAATTTTAAACCATGCATTTCATTATATAAATTTATATTAAATTAAAATTAAAAAATTATTAAAAATAAGGATTATATAAAAACATAATTATAATGTTAAATAAATTTTATAACCTATCAAAAGAAACCCGTGCTTCGCACGGGTTATAAGCTAGTATATATATATATATATATATATATATATATATATATATATTAGGAGGTGAGAGTTTTGTGTAGTACCAAAATTGAATGGAGTTTTCCGGTGAAGAAGATTTCCCAGTGGAGAAATAGTCGCAGAGCTTGTTTTCGCCGCGGAGCTGTTTTAGGGGAAAAGGAGAGAGAAGAAAGGTTTGTGTAGTTGGACCAGAGTAAAATTAGTTTGGGAAAAAAAGTACCTAAAGCGTATCAATTCCTACTTTAATTGGTCAAGGGGGTGGTATTGTATTATGATTTTTAAAGCCAATTCTTTGGAGAATGATTTTAATGGATTTTATAGACTTTTAATGATTTTTAATGACTCTTGTTGAATCACCAAGATTTCCAAATACTTTTGATGACTCCTAACAAAATGATTTTTAATGACTTTTAAAAATTTTCATAGACTTTTAAATATATAGCCTATATTTAAATAAATAGATTTTGTGATGTAGTAACAAGTGAACCATCCCTTGATGCATTCCTTTTGGATCTCCTGATATGTCCGGTTTCAGAACTTTTTTCCACCACAATAGGCTTTGTTGACTCTTCTGGGGAGTCTTTCACTACAATGTTTTTCTTTCTCAAATTACCTGCAACAGGTTTTTCTGTTTTTACTTTCTTCATCTGGGGCATCACTGACATTCTCTTAGTGCCATGTCTCGTTTGGCACCTAGTAGATTCATCAGTTGATTGCCTGTTGCGCTTTGATTGCCTCGTGACCACCTCAGGCTGAGAGATTTCAACAGCAACAGTATTTTTATCTACATCCTCAATACTGCTCTTAGCACTTGCCCTTTGCCGAGTACTCTGCCTCAAATTCTTCCTTGACACCTTCTGGTCAGTCTCATCCATCAACCCTTCAGACTCTTCATTGAGAGTTCGCTTCATTGATGCCAGTGTTTGCGTTAAAACTCAAACTGCAGCACTGCTGGCCATGCATGTTTTCACATGTTGCCTCATCCTTCTCACATCTAAATCCTTGCATCCAATAATTACTGCTTTCCTAATTTTGCACCATAGATCTTTAATATAAATTCCACTTGGTCTCATCCAGATCAATGTGGCTCTCCTTAGCTTATCTCTGTCACAACAGTTGCATTGCAAAGTTGAGACTTGAGACCACTCTAATAAACAATACTAGCATGATTAGTAAATAAACAAGTGTGATTTGGACTGGAATTCTAGCAGCACATTTGTTCTATTATATTTTAAAACCCAAGAAAAATTACAATATTCTGGATGCCTACTTGGTCTATGTGAGGACACCTTGCCTTGCCACATCTTGATATATGATAGTCACTATAAAGGTTTAATATGAAATTGTACATCACTGATTCAAAGGTTTAATATGAAAATGTACTGAGTAATACCACCGTCTGCCTCGGCAACTTTGTTTTCCAAAACTTCGGCATTAGTACTCTGACTTCTCTCTTCTGTGTACTCCTCTTTCTCACAATATAATCACTTCAAAAAAAAAAAAACTTAACAGTTGAAAAACTTTAACCGCAAAAAAACAAAACAACTTTAATCAATATCAATATCTTTTAAAAACAAAACAACTTAACAGTTGAAAACAGAGTTGCGAGGTTTGGACTTTACATGCTTATATGCATCTAGAAAGCTTTGTCATGTATCATATCAATTTAAAAAAAAAAACATCTAACCATTCATAATTGATAAATTAACCACACAATAAACACATACACACACACACACACACACACACACACACACACACACACACACACACATATATATATATATATATATATAGGAAACTAGTCAACAGCCACAGTTGGATATTTTAATATATCCAACCAACCCATCTTATACCATTAAAACGTCCAGTCAACGGTCAGGATGAACAGGAGTTACGATATATTATATAGCGTATACGCTCTATAATAGAGCGTAGTACGCTATATTATATAGCGTAACAAATATTTCCATTTTACCCTTAATCTGTTCCGCTCTATTATATATCTTAGCCGAGAACTACACCAATTTCAGCTCAAACAGCCCTTCATCTTTTGAAATATCATTTCAAGAGTGTTCTTGAGTTTATACCCAATCTTAAATCATTTGGAGATATATTTTACACCATTACAAACTTAATCTACACCAATCTATACCTATTTCTACTTTACCAATCTTAGTTTATTTGTCAAATCTTACCCAAATTTGAAGATTTTGAAGATTTTGAAGATTTTGAAGATTGAGCTTGGAGTACCAATCCCAAATTAAGATTTTTGAAGATTGAGCTTGGAATTCAAGGTTAGCTCTCTATTTAACCCATGGCTTCTTTCATTTTTTCAAAATTAAAACCTCCTAATAAGACACCTAGTAAGATTGAGATTGAGGTAGAAAATGAAGATGTTAACGAACGTCCACACACACCTAAAATAATAGATCTTGATGATGATAATAATGAAGATGTTAAGAATGATGATGGTGATGGTGATGTTGTCTATGATGTTGTTGATGATGGTGATGATGTTGATGATGGTGATGATGTTGAAGATGTTGAGAATGGTGTTTCTTTGGATGATTTGAATGATGTTTGCCCATGTGTTGGTCAATTATTCGATAGTTTAGATGAAGCGGAGAGGTTTTATAGAGATTATGGTAGGCGTATTGGTTTTGAAGTCATAATTAGAACTACACATAAACGTTCAAAAAATAACAAGATTTGTTCGCGTTTGTATATATGTCGAAAGGGTGGGAGATTAGCCTCAAAATCTTTGGATGATGAAGATGAAGTTCCCAAAAAAAAGAGAAAAAGAGATTCTCTTGGTAGAACGAAATGTAAGGCGCGAATGTATGTTGTTCATAGAGAGAAATCAAATTAGTGGGAGGTAACATTGGTTCATTTGGTACACAATCATGAGATGGTTTCACCTAGTAAGGTACATTTCATGCAAAGGCCAAGAAACATAACACCCATCATGCGAGAATTGATTATAATTTTGAGTAAGTCGGGTATTGGGTCTCAACAATCTTTGAATGTAATGGGTGAGCTTACGGGAAGCTTAGAGAATATTGGATTTACTAGTCAAGACATTAGGAATGTTTTGCGTGATATTAGACATCATGTATTTGATTCGAGTGATGCCAAAGAAGGTTTGACATTACTCCAAGAATTAAAATGTAATAGTTTTGGGGATTTTTTCTATCGAGTAGATGTTGATGAGGATAATCGGGTGCGTTCCATGTTGTGGGTTGATCCAAGATCATTAAATGCATATAAAATTTTTGGAGACGTGGTAGTATTTGACTCCACATACCGCACAAATAGGTATAGTATGCCATTTGTACCTATTACGGGGGTGAACCACCACTACCAATCCATATTGTTTGGTTTTGCACTAATAAGGGATGAGAAAGAAAGTTCTTATATATGGGTTTTGAAGAATTGGTTGGAAGCTATAGGAAACAACCCTCCAATCTCCATCATCACCGATCAAGACATTGCACTTGGAAATGCAATTGCCGAAGTTTTACCAAACACGAACCATCTTTATTGTACTTGGCATATAAGTACCAAATTCGGGGAGAAGTTATCCGGTTTGTACGCATATGAACCACATTTTAAAGAAGATTTCAACTTATGTTTGTACAAGTCAATGACGGTTGAACAATTTGAAGATAGGTTGAATGATTTGGTTGAAAAATATAACTTGGTTGATCATGGTTGGTTGCAAGAAATGTATTCCGTTCGACATAAGTGGGTTCGTGTGTACACTAAACTTCATTTCACTACCGGGATAACCACTACCTCGAGAAGTGAGTCAATGAATGCATTTTTTGACGAGTATGTAAATGCTAGAACCGGTTTGAAAGAGTTTATAGAGAATTCACAAAAAGCATTGGAGAAACAATATCTTCGTGAGAAAGAAGCGGACTATGAAACAAAGGAAAAGGAAAGGTCAAGAATAACATCCTCCTCATTGGAGAATCATGCGGCATCTTTTTATACAAAGGAAATGTTTAGACGTTTTCAACACGAACTTAAACAAAGTGGAGCCTATGTTGTGAATGAGAGAGATTCCATGAGTACGATGCTATTTAAGGTGTACGAAACATATAAGACCACGGTGGCGGAGGAAAATAGAAAAGTGTATCAAATAACCGTGACCAATGATATGATAAATTGTATTTGTCGGAAATTTGAAAGTTCGGGAATGATTTGTCGTCATGTTATTCGATACTTGAATATGATGCAATGGACGGAGATCCCTAACTACTTAATTAACTTGAGATGGACAATTGGAGCAAATAAAATTGCCGGGTCTATATCGTATAAACGTCCTATCATTGGCAATATTCTTCAATCACAACCCGCCCGATATACAACTTTGTGCAAAGCCTTTCAAGATTTAGCGGCTCGTGGAAGTTTTTCGATTCCAAGATTTAAATATGTCATGGGATTGATTGAAAAAGAGGTGGAAGTTGTGGAAAATTTTCCTATAGAGAAGCCTTCTACGAAAAAAACTCCATCATGTGAGGATGAACGTGAAGGTGAAGATTTTGAAAATTTGGAAGACCCTATAATTTCCATCACTAAAGGTCGCAAGAGGGAAAGAGTGAAGAGTGGCATTGAGTCCAACTCAAAAAAACCAAGGAAATGTAATTGTTGCAAAAAACTTGATGCTAAACATGATTCACGAAATTGTCCAAAAAAATTAGGAGAGTCGATTCCCGAAAATTCCAACTCAAAAAAACCAAGGAAATGTAATTCATGATTTTACTTTTGATTTTGTTGATTTGGTTAGCAATTTTCAATTTGTTGCTTTTGATTTTACTTTTGAGTGAATTTGGTATTGATTTTGTTGATTTGGTTAGCAATTTTCAATTTGGAATTTGGTGCTTTTGATTTTAGTAGAAATTTGGTGCTTGAATTTGGTATAGGAAAAAAGAAAAAAACAGAGGAAAAAAAAAATTCTGTAATTACGCTCTATAATAGAGCGTAAGTGTTGAAAACAGGGGAAACGTGTTAAAAATTTCTGTACTTATGCTCTATAATATAGCGTAAGTACAGAAATTTTTAAACGCGTTTCCCCTGTTTTTTAACCCTTACGCTATATTATAGAGCGTAAGTACAGAAATTTTTTGCCCTGCTTCCCCCTGTTTTTGCAACACCCCCTGTATAAAAACAATCTCTAAAAGCAATCTCAAACACAATCTCTAAAAACAATCTATAAAAATTTCAATATTTGAAACACAATCTCTAAAAACAATCTATAAAAATTTCAACAATTCAAAATCAATTCAACAATCTATAAAAATCTCTAACTTACAATTCAAAATAAAACAAACTAGTAACTTACAATATCAAAAACAAACTAGTAACTTACAATCTTTAAAATTTCCAAAAACAAACTAGTAACCTACAATCCCGCTAGTCTACAATCTTGGGAATACAAAGACAAATGCCGAGCTTCGTCTTTATGGAGCTCCCAACCAATACGCCGTCGGAATGTGTTAATCACATCTTCATTCCATTGGACACCACACCAAGCTTGGGTATTGCAAGTCAATATACAATCTATATACTTCATAACAAAAACTCCGCAATCCATACCATTGGTTTGCCTAGGTCGTTCATAGACGTTTTCAACATCAGGGAATACGACATGTTCAAATTTTGTAGGATCCAACTGATTCAACATGAGAGGGACCAATTTTTCCTATCAAGCAAACATGAATTGTCTTAATAATGTATCAAACAAACATGGACTACTAGAAATTAAAAAAAAGGAAGATAAAATATACCACAATGTAGAACTCCGTCTTGTACATCTATTTTAATTTCATGTGCTTAGTATCGTCCCTTAGAGGATCAAACAAAGATACTCTAAAATTGGTCATTGACCACAAGAATAGGATCCAATGACCGCTCGTTGCAACCGGCATGATAATATAGTCGAAATTGGTTACCATTTCCCCCCCTTCCTTTATGCCATATGCTCTAAAGTCCGTATCAATGGCCGCCCATTCACTAGCTTTCCTTTTTGCGGGATTCTTCTTCATAAGTTTGCAATGATGAGCCCCCATTACTTGGAAGAACCACGGAGACATGAAGTAATATTTGACGACACCAACTTGATGACCAAAGAGGGTTCTTTCCCTTTTTTCAAGCAATACAGTATAACAATCGACTATAGTATCCTCCACTTCATTCTCCGGTTTCAAAGAAATAATCGCTTTTGCACTACAATTACGCGGAAGGTTAATAGGCTTACCACATTCCCACCAATTTGCATTCAACCAATCCACTTTATGTATCTTGATCGGCTTTATAAGGGATCCTTTATCAAATTGAGCACTAGGACCAACCATGTCCCTTGGAGCCTCTTCCACTTCGAAGTGTGCACTAGGATCATCGTCGAATTGAGTAGGATTAAGAATTGGAGCACTATGACCAACAATAAAAGTTTCCTGAGTATTAGGATCATCGTCGAGGTGTGCACTAGGATCAACGTCGAATTGAGTAGGATGGTCATAGCGTTCATACCCCTCAAAATAATTTTCCTTCAAGGGACTAATTTCTTGGGTCTTTTTTGCCTTTCTTGCCTTTCTTTTAGGCAAACAACTCTTGAAATCGGGCCTTTCATAAGTCGGGCCATATGTCTCGAGCATTAATTCATCAAATTTATTCACGAAGTTTGGCAATATTTCCTCGTGAAAAATCCAAGGCATATCATAAGAGCAAAGCCTACTCAGATCTCGCGCGGTACATATGATCTACAATACATATGAAGCAAGGACAAAGTATAAATATAAATACAAGAATATTCAACGAAATTATCTCAAATAACATACTCCATGTTATAAAAAATACGTACCAAGTCCATTGCCTTGGGATTGTCGAACTTGTCTTTCGGTTGTTGGAATATTTTCGGATCCTTGGTTGGTTTTGAAGGCGGCAAAATCTTTAATTTGGTAACATTATAGTACCAATCCATATACTCCTCTAGAGATATGGCATTCAAAGGTGGTCCCAAAATACCAATACCATTATTCACAAATTCATTCCAAACAACTACATATCGTGCAAAATTGAGATAATGTTGATATACAAAAGAATGTTCAGATCTCGCCCTCAACGTTGACATATCATCCGGTGGCGGCGGTGGAATGCTTAATGGAAAACCAAACTGTCTTCCCACCCTTTCCGGAAGTTGATGTTCAACATCTTCAAAAAACACAAGGGGCACATGAGCTAAACCGGCTATAAGGGCCCACTGAAATTGAAGATCAAAAGGCCGATAGAAGCGAGCATATGGCCTCCACTTAACCCATTGTGCATCAAAGTTATCGAACATCCCGCGATATACATCAATATTGTGATGGACATTGAAGTACTTAGATTTTCCTGGGCCAACGGGAGCAACCGCCCATGCCAAAGCCCTAGGCCATATATACTCGGTTTGAGATGCTAGCTTAGGTTGTCCCGGGCGCAACCTCTCACGTGCCCAAAGCATCAATATTGTCAAGCACCCCGAAATAGACTTGCAATCCTTTTGACTTGCCTCAAATAAATTCCTATATAGATAGGCAAGTGCTGCTGCACCCCAAGCATACCCAAAAATTCTAGAAGTATCAATCAACAAGGGAATTAATCTTGGATGAGCAACATTGTTTGATTTTGTGGGGAACAATATCGCCCCACACAAATAAAACACATAACCCCGTGTATATATTTCTAGAAGCTCCCGATCCTCCTTGTTCGGGCATTTGCGATATCTCACCCCTCAAAAAATTTAATTTCACACCACCTCTCTCCAAAGCATTGTCCCCTTCCTCAAATGAGAGTGTCGGATCCGTCCAAACCTGTAACCAAAGATTTTTTACGTTAATTGCGTCACTCAAAGTTACCGCCTCTCCAACAACCGGAAGCCCCGTCAACATGTACACATCTTCAAGTGTCACCGTCATCTCCCCGAAAGTAAAGTGGAATGTGTTGGTTTCCGACCTCCAACGCTCCACTAATGACGTAATTAAAGCCACATCATTTTGCATAATGGCTTTTGGGTTGGTAAACATTCCGAAACCCCAATGTTGTAAAAGATGAATTTGATAAGGCTCTAATTCCCATTGATTAAGAAACGAGGTACTTTGACGGATTGTAAGTTTATCTCGATGATCACCAACCCATATTCTACTACTTATATGGTTTTCTTGGTCGGTAAGGAGAGAAGGATCAACCGGACCGCAAAAATCTTCCATCTAAAATCAAATACATATAAAAAACTTTAATGCATCCACAATTCAAACTTAATCCACAATTCAAACTTTAATCCAATAAATTTTAATCCTAATAATTAGAAAATTATCCACAAATTCGAACCCTAATCGAAAATTATCCACAAATTCGAACCCTAATTCGAAAATTATACACAAAATCGATCCCTAATTCGAAAATTATCCACAAATTCGAACCCTAATTCGAAATTATACACAAATTTGAACCCTAATTCGAAAAATTATCAACAAATTCGAACCCTAATTCGAAAATTATCCACAAATTCGAACCTTAATTCGACCCTATTCGAAAATTATATACATACATGCATACATGTACACAAATCTACAATTAGATGATTTTGGTGATACATACATACATACATACATACATACATGTACACAAATCTACACACATCTTAATAATTAGATGACATCTACATACAAGAAATAGACACGAATTTACTCACTTTATATGCAGAAATGATGAAATTGATGATGATTTACTTCCGATTCCGGTGGATTTGCGATGTCCGGTGGTCTGTGGATGATTTGCTAAATGTTTTGTAAAATAATGTATATGAACCACAATACGCTATATGATATTCTGTGTGAAATAAACCCGGTTTCGATAAAAAAAAACCGTGTACGCTATATAATATAGCGTACTACGCTATATAATATAGCGTAAGTTTAAACCGACACGTGAAAGCACGTGACAGATTTAGGGATAAAAAGGTAAAAAGGCTTACGCTATATAATATAGCGTATACTTTTAAATCCCAACCGCCCATATCTTTAGTGGACGGTTATAGATGGGTTGGATCAATATTCAAAAATATCCAATTGTGGCTGTAGAAGAGGACCCATATATATATATATATATATACACAACTATAAACACATGGAGAGAGAAGCAAAAGAAAGAAAAAACAATCATAGAGGGAAAGAAAAAGAAACAAGAAAAAAAAGGAACCTCTTTTGGCAGGAATGGAACCCTAGGGGTGAGAGCTATCGTTGAGGAAGACAATGTCTTGTAAAATCTTCACAAAAAGGACGTGACATTTTTTGGAGAAAATATATACATTTTTTCATAAAAAGTCTTGAAAAGTCTCTCACTTTTATTTTTCCACCAACATCATTAACTTTTTGAATAACAAGTGACTTTTAACAACTTTTTAAAAATTGTAATTGAATACCTTAAATTTTTAAAGACTTTTTTAAAATCCTGATATAATACCTCCTTAATTTTAAAAAGTATTAAAAAGTATTAATTGAATAGTTGCCCTAAACTTTTAAAATATTTAAAAATATTTAAAAGTCATCATACAACACCACCCCTGAATTTCAGTTCGTTTCTACTTTAATTGGACCAAGAAATAATAAAAGGAAGCCCAAACACCCTCAACATCTCCTTCTCCCAAATCAATTCAAAATCAATTCAACTCTGTTGAGGGCGTGTATAATAGGCGAAGGGGATAAAAATAGAGGAAAGTTGAGTCCCATCTGCATCTAGAAGCAAGCCCTGGTTCAGTTCGGTTTCATATTCATTGGGATCCATCCACTTACTTTTGTCGATTAGATCCTTGTATACAAGCAGTACCCGGCCGACTACTTACTTTCCTCTGCCCGCACTCGGGAAAAAAGGGGCTACTCACTACTCTCTGCTATCTTTTACATTACGCCATTAAGGAAGCAAACTCTTAGTATCTGATTGAGAGCTGTGGTTTCCTAAGCCCTTACTCCACTACGAACCCCAAATCAATTCAATACAACATATCGCAAACCTATACATACAATCACAAATCGATTCAAACCTATACATACAATCACAAATCGAGTCCTATTAAATCCTAGAAACACCATAACCAAGCTCATTAAAACATGGAAAAAACAAAGAACAAGGGCACTGTAACATCACTCGCCTCACTTTTTCCACCAGAAGAAGCTCGTAAAGCATCTAAACGCGTTCTCGAGACGATAGTTGAGCACCAAAAAGAGCTTGATCAACTCAACCAGTTTGTTTCCGATAATAACAACATTATTGACCTTGTTCAACGAATTCCCGAACAACTTCATCACGATATAATGGTGATCAATTCTATCATGATTATGTTAATTATGTGTAATTATCGTGTTTTTGTGGATTTATGAATTTAGTTTTTCAAACAGGTTCCGTTTGGTAAGAAGGCTTTCTTCCCCGGTCGCTTGATTCATACTAATGAGTTTCTGGTAATGTCAGGTTCATCTAGTTAATTGAGTGTGCGTAATTGTTATTAGTGGTTATGTTATTTGGAAATTGATGAATATGCGTTTAGGATATGAAATTTGATTATTTGTTGGAGGAGTTTTGAAATTGTTTATTAGTGTAGGTTTAATAGAGGCATTGATATATGTATGCATAGTATGTTCCTTTGTGATTTAGTTGTGCGAGATATTAGATGTAGATTGCACGAGTTCTTAAATTACATGATTTCTCAAAATTGAATTGTGATGAGACAAATGAAGAAATGGTATTGGATTTTATTTATGAGAGAACATACTTACTAGTATATTGCTAATTATTTATACTGATTTGGGTAAGTTCCAAGGAAAGGTTTGGTTGTGTTATGAGATTACGTGTTACCTATGTTAGCTTATAAGTCCAATTTAGTAAATTTGGTCTCACGAATTTTTTTTGTAGGTTGTTATTTGACTTTTATGTCAATATATACCGAAACATACTCACTTGTAAATTAGGATCTTAAGAGAGTAAGATGTAATTTAACCATTCATCTACTATAGGAAGAGCAGCAAGGCTGTTTTAAATTTTACTTATATACCATACCATCAAAAGGAATACTATATGCATAGTGAGTTGTATAGTGAAGATATAAAGTTTTTTTATGTGGGTATATTATTGGGGTTAATTACATTTATTTGAGCACCCACACAATGAATGAAGTTGGGTAATTTACTTGTTTTATGTAGAACAGATTATTTCATTTATATTCGAAATGAATTGTATATGAGTATCCATTCAAAGTTTATTAAGTTTGTTCAGTTTTGTTGCAGGTTCTCTTAGGAGAAAGTTACTATGTCGACAGAACATCTAAACAAACGACTGAGATTCTGAAAAGAAGAGGAAATACTTTGGATTCACAATGTGAATCAATTAAAGCTGTAATGCAAGATCTCAAGGCCGAGGCTTCATTTTTTGATGCCACAGCTTCTGAGGCTGCAGTAAGTATATATATTTTTATTTTCCTGCTAGATGCATGTAAATGCTATACGCTTTTATCTTGCACATCTAGAGAAATTACTCAATAGTATGACTATTATCTGACCTTTAAACTTCTTGTGTCTTATGTATTGTACTGTTATTTGGTGAAAAAGTAGCTCTCTTTCACCTTTACTCACTTTACAAAATGACAAAGTAAAATCATGTAATGCATATTATAGCTATATGTGCCTGAGTAATACTTCTTGCGATAGGTTTGTTAGGAATTTTGCGATAGGTTTGTTAGGAATTTTGCGATAGGTTTGTTAGGAATTAGATTGGGGCTGATTTCACTTCGACTATTGATCATCACTAGCAATTTTTACTAGGGCCGTTGCATTATCAAGACACTTTCTACTGAATTGAACTCCTAAAGTTGCAATGTATGTTTATTTCCCCCAGTGTCCAGATATATCTCCTAGTATAAGAAGGTTGAAAGTGTTGCCTCATCTAGTTTGCTGTAGATAAATGTTGAGTCAAGTTGAATACAGCAATGGTGGTCTAGGAAAAGATTTCACAATAATAATTAACTAACGCAGACTAAAAGTTACATGAATATTTGAATGCTAGTATTTTTTTTAGGTGGGGACTGTTTCTTAAGTTATTAATCTTGACACCAAACAGCTGCATCCAGTGCAGGTGATGCATTTGTGTAGTTCAATAATTGTAATTGACTATTGGAACCTTTCCCATTGCAACATTTTTATTTGTGCATATCTTATGAATTATATTTTTGGAATATGTCTTGGTTTATAAAAAATACTTAAATTTTATGGCAACTATTGCTTGACCTAAAGAAAATCTGAGACCGTCTTTACAAAATTCTAGTATTTCGGTTAGTATGCAATTGTTTTGTACTCCAGTTTTAATATCTTTCTTTTTTGCTTTTTCCCACTATAATAGATATTTATAAATTAAAATGTTAAATGGTTGTATATATATGTAAAAGATAAATCCATAAAATACATTGCGAATTGCTGCACATGAAATGTAGGTCATTTACTTTTTCGTGTACACAGGAAGGTCTTGTAGAGATACGCGAAGACTATATCGAAGAAGCTTCTACAGAGACTGTCCCACATACAGGCATGTTTACTGCTTTACTTCGTTTGATATTAGTGTGACCCTAAATTACTGAAACTTATTTGATGTAAAGATACTCTATGGCTAGAACAAGCGTGGCCATGATTTTAGCCATTTGTTCTGAGTCATCAACTTGATCCGTAAGGTAGCTATGTAAAGTTATTGGCTGTTAATCTTTCATCATACTAAATGAGTCCGCTACTGGTATTTATATAAACAAACACTCAGATTTATTCCCCCGTGCAAGCTTGAATCTTCTGTATTGAAGTGATGCATACTATACATTTGATGATCTCGCCAATAATTGTTGCTAAACTGGATTTACAACAAGTACTAGATATGAATGTATCACAGTATCAGGTCCTGTTAATTGACAATTTAGAACTGAATAGGGATCAGGTGTGTAATATGGTCAACAGTCAAATCTATTTAGCGATTAATGTTATTTTTTGATTAGATTCAATATGTTTTTGACAGACTTTAAGACCATAGATGAAGATGAAGAATATGCTCGCCTCTTGTCCAGGATGGACGAGCTTGAGAAAGAAGAACTCGAGGCTGAAAATGTTGATGAATGTGAGTTAGAGGATGCTGATTTGGAAGACCAAGGAAATCAGGTTTATATGGATCACAGAGTAAATAATTCAGAGGTATGGTTTAGCTTCACATATTGAGCTGAATATCTTTAAACCAAGTTCCAATCACTTTATTCATAGATACATTTGATTTGGTAAGTGACTCACTAAAGGTTCCAATTGATGTATTTCTGACCAAGTAATTGGAAGATTCCCTTAAGCAAGATTTGTCTTACCAGTTAGATGTAGTGCATCCTTTAAATGCTCCGTTCTGTGTCTTGAAGATTTGAACTCTGCTACATTTTGGTTGCTTTCAGCTTTTACTATTTATAACAAATTGTTTACAATTTTTTTGTTTGAAATTGAATAACGCAGCATGAAGCTTTAAAGGTTCAACCTGCTGCTGCATACAAAGGTTTACCTCGCACAAGTGAACATTCAAAGGTTCAACCTGCATCCAAAGTTTTACCTCACACTAGTGAACCTTCAAAGGTCCAACCTGCATCCAAAGTTTTACCTCACACTAGTGAACCTTCAAAGGTTCAACCTGCACTCAAAGGTCAGTTTGCAGCCACATGTCCCTACTTTCTTTAATAGAAACCTCCCTCTTCCCTTCTATACCCTGCCTACATATAAAACAATTATATTGTTTTTAGGTACCCCATAAATCACAAAACAAATAATTCTATTTAAATTCCTTTGTTAGCAATAGATTGTGCTCAGAGGGACAGTCCCACGACTCGGTATTTAATTTTATCTTACTTCAATCCAGAACGGCAGTTAAATATTTTATTTAAGATTGTATACTAGATAATTTTTCGCAAATATTCCACCAAGTTTTAGATTTTAATGAGTCCCATTATTCAAGTAGATGAGAGTAAACATTAAAAAGATCTTCTATTATATGATTCGTATTTTGTTTGTATTCCTATATTTTTACTGAATTTAGTGACTTAAAAATTTATGAAATACATCATCATATTGAATTTTTGCATGCTCTTTACACTTGTAAGGTTGTGTTATTCTACGGAAAAACACTTAAGAATTAACTGTGTAAAGCATTATTAGCTAGGTATGACCGTTCTCTGCTTTCTAGAATACATTATGAATTGTTAATAGTTATACAAGAATTGGGTCCAATGATGGTTGAAGCAATATTTGGTGGATCGAGTAAGTACCCAAAAAGTCAAACACCTCTCTTCTAATTTCTGTAGGAAAGTTATTTTGCCATTAAGACGTCATGCTCAATGTGAAAAAATTTATCAACCAAGATTTACTTATATGACGCGGTAAGCCTCTTGGCTACTTGCTAAAACACATTATGATCTTTATATATAAGTCATAATCTTTATAAATGAAGTCATGTTTCCAAGCTTGTTATGCATACTATCCCCACTGCTGATTTGTTTTGTGCTTCATGGTCCTATTTCAGATGGACTGCATAACACACATACTGCCATTAGCAAATCAAGTATTTCTGACAAAGAACAGAGAATTCATATGCAACACACACCTACAAATGAGGTACAGTTCTATTGGTCCCAAAATCCCACAATATTATCTATGTATGTGTTGTCATTTTTTTTTTTTTTTTTTATTCATTATATCTAGCAAGTGAATGAAAGACATCTAGAGGTTAGCCATGAACTTCTGATCTATGCTATAAACTTTCTTTCTACACTCTAGTGCTATAAGCCTGAGATTTAACTAAAATCGATACATATCTACTTATAATTTTGTGACCTATGGTGTAGGTAATCAGCAGTGAAATTCATAATGTTTTCCTTGTTGAGGCGACATACTTAGAACTGAATCCGCATTAGACTAAAGCCTAGTTATAAAACATCATATGGTTCCGAGTGACAGAAATAAAATTAATGTAGTATTACTGTACCATCAAGATTTGTGATACATATTTTAAGTGCATTAATGTCTTGCAAATTATATAATGCACTGAACAAGTGAGCAACCTACATAACTATACTTAATTGCACTTGTGCTACCCTTACTCTACAAATTATCAGTCATGTAAAAACTGACAAATGCCATTTTCACAGGGTTCTGTTCGTCCTAGTGAACCACAGTTTGATAGTAGCAAGGCAGGTTTTCCCGAACTTTATATCATGGGATTAATTGGTTTATTAAAATTATGTTTCTTTATTTTATAAAGTATATGTGTTGTGCAGGCTTTTACGGGTTCAATTGTTGAGCGCACACACAGCATAGACAGTGATCCAAGGGGACAGTCTTCTTCTAGCTCAAAGACAATTTCAAGATTTAAAATGCAAAGAAAGCAGCCTTAAAACGGTTTAGTTTCAGAGGTATCATACTTGATCCTTGATTGGTGGCCGTTGTGGCCTTTAGGAATATTGGCAGATATATACTGACCGTTATATTTTTATATATCTGTAGTAGCTATTTGGAACTTTCTTTTTGCAGAACTTTACATTTATATCCAAAAAAAAAAAAAAGAAGCAAAACTGAAGCGGCATCTCTTTTGAAGTTTAGTTAGTGAGTTTAAGTTTTCAAGGTAGATGGGATGGTAATGGTTAGGGGTGTGCATTTGGTTCGGTTAATAATAACCGAAATTATTTCGGTTCGGTTAACCATATATTAATTTTCGGTAGGAAAATTTCTGAAATTTCGGTTATTGGGTTTTTAACCGGGGTTAACCGAAAAACCGAATCATATATAATATTTCAAAAAAAATTGATATTATTAACATAAAATTATATTATCACTTTATTAGTAGTTATCAGTGAATCAGTTATTCAGTTTATTATTGAAAAGTGAAAACTGTACATCTGCTCTGTGCTTTCTGTGTTGTGACTTGTGAGAACTGTTAAACTGCTATGTTCTTTCTGTTCTGCTGTTTATTTATAGTCAATCAATTGTTATTAATTTATTAATCAAAGTGTTCAGGATACAAATGTTTTCTCCTGCTACTGATCAGCTTTCTCATCAGATTGCATTATCACTATTTGCTTCTTTATAATAGTTGTCAGGTAGTAGTTCAATTGGGTTGCAGGCATTTTTGGTGACTGTACTAAGTGTTAATAATTTATTAATTTATGAACACTTTGATACTTCGCCTGAACCTGATTATTTTTAACCTGCTATTACGTTTTGTGAAATAAATTTGTTTACTGGTATGTATTAATCAGTACTGCTGCAGGGATTTTTGGTGACTGTACTAAGTGTTAATAATTTATTAATTCATTAACACTTTGATACTTCGCCTGAACCTGATTATTTTTAACCTGCTATTATGTTTTGTGAAATAAATTTGTTTACTAGTATGTATTAATCAGTACTGCTTCTAGTTTTCTGGTGGTGTTTTGATGATAAGGAAATTTCTGTTTTTGTATTTGCTTTTCCTATATTGCTACACTTGTCCATATGCAACTAAAATTACACTAAACCTTTCCTGGTGCCTTCTGTTAGTTTCTGTCGTGGTTCATTGAAGTCTCAGTCAAGCATCTTTGTTTCTCAGAGGCTATATGCTCTGTTTTAACTTTTAATCAATTGCTAACTGTTTGTCCATTTTGTAAGTCTGAATGTAATGGTATGTGTAGTTTATCTTATTCACCATGTGCTAGACGCAGAGATCTGCCATGGATGTAATGTTGATGATGAGCAGACTATTTAATTTATAGAAATTAATTTCAGTATATGCTGGTGATGACATGGAGTGCTCACGACACTCCTTTTATGGGACTTTATCTTCTTGTAATATACGTAGGCTGTGATATATGAAGACCCTGTTCTTGTAAATCTGATACATATCTGATATCTGTGTAAATATCTGTGTAAAACACCTAGAGTAAGACCAGGTTTTAGTCGTGCAATGCATTTAGAGATGTACCAACACAAGATACTATCACTTACCACTTTGTTTGATAGATGGCAGAAACATGATTCAGATTTCTAACTCTTATGACTTGTTTTCTTTAATTGCAGGTCCACTGACCAGTGGCAGTGAATCAGTGATCATATGTCCAGCCTCCAGAGTCCAGCACTAGCCTAGCAGATTAGCAGTGAAGTAGAAGCACTAAAAGAGTGGAAGATTCAAAAAGCGGCTTATTTCTTATTATTTTATTTTGCATTGACATTGTCCTAGACTAGGACACTTCTATTATTATTTGAATGTAAACTTATGAAGTAACTTAAATTTCAATTTCTGAATGTTTTAACCGAAAAAAAATTCGGTTCGATTTTAACCGAATGCATAATCCTAGTAATGCTACGAGCAAGGCAAACTTGTAAATATTTATTCACGAAGTTGCAATATAATTTTTAGCTAGTTTCATTTTAAAAATTAAAATTTTTGAAGAAAGTGGAACATATATCTTCTAATGTAACTTACAAAATTACCATAAGTTCCTCTTGTTTTGTAGAAATTACTGGCGACTTGTGGTAAAAGTATTATATTTGCTTTTCTTGATTGCTCATTCACTCGGACTTGTACGTTACATTACATCCTTGTGATAATAATGTTACAAAATTTAATTTTTGAATCCTAATGGAACATGCCTTGAAGCGCTATTTAAATTACTTAACGAAATTAATCTTCCAATTTATGTTAGACTTTGTTATCAATACTACAATCATATCTTATTTCAAAAAAAAAAAAAAAACTACAATCATATCCATTAACAAAAATTATAGACTAGCAGATACAAGATATGTAGTAATATGTAACAAGTTTTAAAATGCATTCCAACAATTATACTGAAAAATGATTGCACAACAATGTTCTTTTCTTACTCAAACACATCCCGTACAACAAAATTCAACTTTTCCAAATCTCGTAAAAGAAACCAAACCAAACCAAACCAAACCAAACAAACCCAGTATATCCGGTTCAGAACAGGGTCCGGGGAGGGTAGGTTATACGCAGACCAAACGATATTGATAATTGTTACTATTATTTAAATTCTCGTAAAAGAAACGATATGGATAATTGTTACTATTATTTAAATTCTCGTAAAGGAAACGATATAGATAATTATTACTATTATTCAATTTCAGTTTCACACTGGTTAAATGCAAAGTGGAAATGTAATTAGATGGGAAATAGAAATGATAGTAAATGCATGGGATAAGTGTTAAACAGTCGTAACTCGTAACGCATGGCCGCCAGGTGAAAGCCTGAGAACATGACACGTATGTTCCGGCTTATTCTTGCCAACGGTAAAGTCTCGTCTCATGACGCATATAAACTTCAACTCTTTCCTCTTCTCCAGATGGACTATCCACAGCATCACTCATCATCTTAATTCATCCTGCAACATCTCGTAATCCATAAAAAAAAAATAAAAAAATCTGTATCTGTTTTTCGATCTCTGTGTCAAAGCAAGTACATAAATATGGCGTCTTCGATGTTTCTGCAGATGAGCTTCGTTGTGATGATAACGGTGGGCTATTTGATGGAGCCATCCGAAGCTTTCAAGTACTATGTGGGTGGCAAAGAGGGCTGGTCTTTGAAGCCTTCTAAAACCTTCAATCACTGGGCTTCACTCAACCGCTTTCAAGTCCATGATTCTCTCAGTAAATATTATTTCGATCTTTATTTTTAATCTATATTTGCACTATCTTCCCTAATTGATTTGATTAATTTTGCTGGTTTTTCGAATTTAATCTTGCAGTTTTCAAGTACGAGAATGGAACAGATTCGGTTCTTCAAGTTGATCAAGAGGACTACATCACATGCAACACATCAAATCCCATACAGGCTTTGGAAAACAAAGGCGATTACTCCACTTTCATTCTTGATCATTCGGGATTCTTTTTCTTTATCAGCGGTCAGGCTGATAATTGCAAAAAGGGTCAAAAGATTATTATCTTGGTGATGGCACCCAGAAATTATACCCATATATCTCCAACTTCAGCACCCTCTCCATTCCAACAAGTTTCATCTCCCGCACCGTCTATTGTACAGGGAATTAGTCCTGTTTCGAGCCAGGCACCGTCTCCATTCCAGGGAACTAGCCCTGTTTCGAGCCAGGCACCATCTCCATTCCAGGGAATTAATCCTGTTTCCAGCCAGGCACCATCTCCATTTCAGGGAGTTCCTCGTGTTGTACCTCCTGCTCAATCTCCTGTCCAGCAAAATACCCCTGTATTTAGTCCAGCACCGTCTCCTTTCCGGGGGATCTCTCATGTTATACCTCCTGCACCCTCCCCGATTCGCCAAGTTACTCATGGTCTACCTCCTGCACCGGCTCCAGCCCACAAAGTCACTCATGGTTTACCTCCAGCACCGTCTCCAAATCGCGGAGTATTCCATAAAGTTACTCCTATATCAAGCCCATCACCAGCACCGTCACGAGCTGGTAAAACTACTCATCATCATAGTCATAGTCCTGCACCGTCTCCGATCCGTGGAGCAGCCCATATTAGACCTCCAGCACCCTCTCCTGTCCAGAAAATAACTCCAATTTCAAGTCCCGCACCGTCTCCTACTCCTGTAACACCGGCTGTATCGGGTCCTTCTCAGGCTGCATCACCTGGACCATCTGATCAAGCTCCATCTCCTGAAAACGGTAAATCTGCAGCCGCAGCAAAGTCATTTGGGGGTGATTTACTGATGGCAGTGCTGTTAATTTGGATAATTTTTAACTAGGTAAATTTGAAGTATAATGTATTGCGTATTTAATATTTTTGACCGTATGTTATGTAGATCGTGGATGTTTTTCTTTACTGTAGTAGACGTTATACTTATATATGCATGCATGTAATTCGGTTGGGTGTAGGTACAAATAAAATTGGTGATATCATGAGTTGATTTTTCATTCTCTATCGGTTTCTGAGCAATAAATTTATATTTATCTCTTCGATTTCGTAAGAAAAGCCAGTTGGCAATGACGTGTAAGTCTTCTATAGATTTCTCGTGCAAGTTCTACAATATATATTGTAAGTTTTTTTTTTTTTAAAATTTTTATTTCACATTGTGGTGCAACCGTGCAGGTGAGTATACAAGAACAAAAATGACAATATACTAAAAGAAAAATGGTAGAAGTACCAAATTGGGTACCAAAAATTGTTACCAAATGACTTGACATTATTTTAATTGGTTATAATTGTAATGGGTCCGTCAGGGCCATCCAATTAAAACATTCCAAAATGCCAAGTAATTAGTGCATTGTCATTTAATAACAAATTTTGGTACCCAATTTGATACTTCTAGCACTGCTCATACTAAAAATGAATCTAAATATTATGTGTCAGTGGTGAGAAATCAGGCACTGCTTTCATATAAAAATCATTTAATCAAATATTATCGGACATTTGCGAAAAATTTTACTACACTACATTTCTCATTTGCTTTACTAAGAGCAGCGTATATTAAAATCTCGAACAGCTTATAAATTCGCTATAAGCCAACTATATTTTTGGATGAGATGCTTAATCAAAGATAATTCTGTGACTATAAAGAAATCGCTATAATATTGGCTGTGAATGTAAAGAAACCCTTAATTTTAATTGAATGTAACAACTTAAGTTGTACTTGTATTAATCGGGCCTGTCAGAAAAAAAATGTTGAGCATCATTCGGGAAAAGAATGATGAAAAATACAAAATTAACGTTAACAAGAACATCCATATTGAATCGAAGTGGACCAAGTGGTTAATTCTACCGAATTGGTTACCTCTTCCTCTACTTCTCTTCTTATTTCCGATCTCTTTCTACCAATAAATCTCACTCATTCTTTTTACAGTAGAACCTCGATAAATGAATATTCGATAAACGAATAATCTCATCAAATGAATAATTTTTTCCGATCCCAACATAATAGAGACAGTATATTTTTAATCTTAATAAATGAATAATCTCAATTAATGAATAAAACTTTTCGATTTCGAACGTATGCATTTATCGAAATTTAACTGTATATACATATGATTAACTTACATGATATAATGGTGATAGTGTGGGAATGGTCAAGTGTAATCAATTAATTCAATGGTTAAATTAATTGATTTTTTTTTTCCTCAAAACCAAAAACTAATTATTGGAAAGTCTTTTCGATAAAGTCCCCAGCTGAAAAAGGACCTCCCAGCTTCAAATTTCCCACCATAAATTCTCGAACTCCTGCTTTAATTTTCCTCCCTTTCCCTTTGGTCTTCAATCATCATCGTTGCTGTTTACTCTTCATCTACCATAACTAACAACTTGTCAGTTCATCTTCCAGGTACATACTTAATTTTTCAATTTAGATGAATTTTAATCATATCTTACTAGTTCTGTTTGATAATTAAATTGTTTTAGAGAATCACTAACGACATTTTACGTGATCACCGTTTGTATGTATGTATTTCTTTGCTCGAACATCATTTACAAGTATTATCTGTGTGTGTGATCTCATGTATATAAGGATTCTAGTATAATTGCCTTCAATTGGTTTTGCTGATCACTTTTTTTTTGTTTCATCCATATTGATCCATATTGTATTATATTTCCGATCAATCGTGAAAGAAATATAGATTTTAGGTCTATCTTATTGGTCAAAAGATAAACATATATGTAGGTTTAGAAATTTGGGGGCCCTTCAATTTTTGAGACCCTGTGCTATAGGCTTCTTGCACACCCTCGCAGATCGCCCTGGATAATTTTAGTACTAATGGCACGACAAATATGACAAGCATTTCAGGTAGAAGGAAGCAAGTTTCATAATTGTTGCTGGTTTATTGAAAGAAAGACACTGAAAAAAAAAGATATGTTACAGCTAACCATTTTAACATAATTTATTTAAAGACATATAGAGGTATAAGAGAGATATATAGTTTCTCACAGTAATATGCGTTGTTATTGTCTCTTTTCAGGTTTAGTTCTAAATTTTGTCTAATCTTAATTGCTATAAGCAATCATCTTTAGAATTGCAACACCTTAAATAGCATATAAATATGTAATGACAATATTTTTGTGAAGTTGCACCGTTTGAGAAAGTACCGAAGTTGAGAGTGCAGATACCAGATATACAGATATGTTGAAGTAGAGAATCTCAATCTATTTAAGTAGAAAATTCAACCAAAAACTAAAGGTAGAATTTTTGTCCCTGCTAATATTAATTCCTAGTTCAGTCCATTTACAGTGTTATGTAAACTGCTAAGTCTAAATAGCAAGTTTTGGATCATGCAACATGATTTGCTCATGTGAACCTTTCTAATTCTTAAAGGAAAGCCACCAGAGACAGTAACTTAACCAGTATCTATCTGTATGCTTCTCATTCAGATATTCTTATGATGGAGAATTTTGATTCAGAGAATGCCTCGGGACAAAGATTTGCCAGATCATTTCCATTTTCACTGTTTCACAGACCATTAGGTCCATGCTATAAGAGAATCGACTGCAACCAGAATGCAAATACGTTAACTTCTAAAGGTACTGAAATAGAGAGAGGCAAATGAAGCATCAAATATAAAGAATGCCTACATTATTGGAAGTATATGCTTCAAACTGTTATCTTCTGGGAGTTCCATGAAATATTTTACGTTCCAGCTGTAGTAATCACAATATTTGTCTTAAGTTTTGCATCTGAGCTGAATCTCTTACTAAACTATCTTTTAAAAGTAATGGCAAAACGTAGGATCAGTCACCAGCAGTCTTGTCCTCCAGATATGCAACTTCTAATCCTGAATTTCTCAATGCCATGACAGATCCAGTCTATAGTAATCTGGAAACCAATACTGTGGTGGAAACAAAGGGCTTGGTGTCCGAACTCTGTAGACATGTTTACACACTTGGTTGGGTATTAGGTACTGGAGGCAGCATTACTATTAGAGTCCATGATGATGCCATATCCAGGTCTTCACAACTCATTGTCATGTCCCCTTCAGGTTCTCCATATTATCTTTCCTTTTGAATGTGTGTTGTTGCTCTTGCTCACTTTTTATAGAAGTATATAATTTTGCCTGATAAGTATTTAAGGCTGTTCTTTTAAAGGTGTTCAGAAGGATAAGGTAAACCCAGAGGACATGTTTGTGCTTTCTAGTGATGGGTGTATTTTGTCCAAACCTCGTACCAAGCTTTATCCTCATAAACCTCCCAAGTGTACTGACTGTGCTCCTATTTTCTTGAAGGTATAATGTCATCAAGCGGTCAAATCCTAGTATAGTAATGATTACTGTTTACTACTATAACGAATAATGAAACTTACTATCAATTTCGTCTATCATTCTGAAAACTCTCTTAGAAATCTCTCGATGTCTGCTATTTTTTATTTTTTGTGACCATGTCATCTGCCTTTAACAATCAGGTGTGCAGTCCTATATGAGGCTCTCGAGTGTCGATTTATGTCTATATCAAACACTGAAGTTTGTCTGGCTTTGAATGGCACAAGTATAGGTTTAGAAATACTAATAAAGATATATGTGGTTGCAAAAGAGTTTGACTGTTACATATTGCCCACATAGGTGATTTGTTTGTGCCAAATGTGCAAACACTTCTATGTAGTCGATAAAAAAGAAATATATAACTCCTCTAAAGCCGTTCATTATATTTTTTTAGTGTTGATGTTTAGTGTTCCTGATATTTCTGTACATTATAATGAATTCTTTAAAGTTCTGAGGTTTTCTTCATTTGCTGAAATGCTGCATATGAGTGCAAGTCATTATGCATATATCACAGTTTGGTCATTTAATTAAAGCCTGAAAAGTAAACTCAGGTCCGACTTTCACAGGGGACTATTATCTATGAAAAGAAAAAAAAAATCAAGATTTTTTAATGTATTTTATCAATTGTATATTGATGTTTCAGCCTTGATCTTGCGTTTGACTTTTCTGCAGGCCTATGAGATGCGTAATGCTGGGGCCGTGATTCATAGCCATGGAATTGAGGCTTGTCTTGTAACAATGATTCATCCTCTGTCCAAGGAGTTTCGAGTAAGTTCTGAACTTCTGGCATGCTGCCAATCGATTCAAAATTAGGTTGTTCTTGTTCTGTACCTATTTTTTCTTTACCATCTCTTTTCCTTTTTAAAATGGAACCTTTTGATTGTCTATTTTTAGTAGATATAAGCATGGAATTATATGCGGTTGACCCCTTATATAGTATTCCTCACTGTTCGAGACTTCAAGTTGAAATAAATGAAGCATTATTATGAATCAGGGTCCTATACCTAAGTTTGGGTAAATGCATTATTTTCTTTATAGAATTTTAGTTCTTATCTCCCCTCTTGTTGAACTGCATTATTTGGTCCATTCACATGTTATATTAGCTGACATGCTATACATGCATGGGTATCAAACTACCAAGGCATGTTTATAATCGTGCACTGCTAGATTAAATTTTTGCACCAGGCTAAAATGGGAATCGTATTCTTGTCTTTTGGTATGTTAGATAATTTTCAAGAATTTTGCAGATAACTCATATGGAGATGATTAAAGGAATCGAAGGACATGGTTACCATGACGAACTCGTGGTTCCAATAATAGAGAATACTGCATATGAAAGGGAGCTTACAGAATCTTTTACTAAAGCGGTACATTGATAACATGCTTGAGTGTGCTTGTAAAACTGATGTAGATTATAATTTTCTTTTGTTTTTCTCCCATTATAGCCTCAAAGTTTAAGTCAATCTCTCCTTAATTTGTTTTATATTTTAAATCATCAGTTTCTCATTTGCATCAAACAGATTGAAGCTTACCCTAAGACAACAGCTGTGCTTGTCCGCAACCATGGTGTGTATATTTGGGGAGAAACATGGATCAGCGCTAAGACTCAAGTACGTAAGCTACCAATGTTAGACTATAAATTAACAGAATTTTCACACAACTGTATCTATATAAGATTGTTTCTGTTATACATAACTCTTGGACCTTGGTGATATAAGTGCATCGTAAAGTGTTTAGGTGAACCAAATTATTGTTACTAGTAATCTTTTATTTGCATCCTCTCAAGTACATAGGTTGGATGGTCTTAATACTTGTAGAGTTGTAGTTGCTTATAGCTCTCTTCCAATCCTGGATTCTCAGACATGCACGAGATGTTGATAAAATAAAGGTAAAAACTGCTATGTGTTAACTAGCCAAAAAAAAATGCTACAAGTTGGAAAGATACTTCCAAGGCTACGAATTGGTCCAATGGAGTCTTTAGGGTATCTAATGGAGTATTACAGTCTTACTGAAAAAGACCACTGAGGGTCTGAGAGCTGTAACGAAACCACCTCTATGGACATCCTTGGGTCTTACCGGAATGAAAACTTCTGGTGGTTTGAACAACCAGAGGTTGTGAAATGGTTGCAAGCAGGCAGGAATACACAAGTTCTTGTTACTTATATATATTCCCAGTTTTTCTTTCTGGTCCTCCGGCAGCCTCTCCTCCCTAAAGAAATTTGAGTAGACTGAATTCTAAGAATATAACTGATCTTTGTACATTCTCTTTTATAGTTATGTACACAAATTTTGTTGAATTTACGTTTTATATTTCAATCACTTAACAAGTACTTTTAACAGGCTGAATGTTATCACTACCTGTTCGATGCTTCGATTAAGATGCATCAGTTAGGATTCGATTGGTCTTCCACAGGGCATGGTCCTCTTCCCTCTCGTGGAGTTTGTAGATGCCTGAATAATGGTCGTACCATGAGTAAGGAATTTCTTGGCTCTGGTTGTGTTAGTGTTACTAAGCTTTTACAGGTGAGTTTCTATTCTTTAAAAGAAACTTATAACTGTTCAAAGCTTCTTTAAATCCATTTATATTTGCTAGTATTATTACCTAAAACAAGTCATGCTTAATTGTTAACAATTACAGATCAGGAATTTTTTATGTTTTTCTTTTGCAATGGTTAAGTTATTAAAAGATCATTCTTGTGCTTACTTAGATGCAGGGGTTTATTCTACTTGACATAGACGGAACAACTTCTGTATCATTTCCCACCAAATTCTTCCCCTGTCACTCAAACAAAAGCATGGTAAATCATTTTATTATCTTGTTGACACTGAACGATATATTAGTCTGATTAAGTTGAAGCCAGAACATTCTAAGCAGCTCAAGTCATAATTTGATAGATCTGTTTAGCAGTTCAATAAATTATTATAAATTAGTGGTCATATGCTTTCCTGGATTGTTTTTACCTTAATGCCATCCCCTATCAACATGAATCCAATTGAACACTTTTAGCCAAGTCTTATACTAATTTTTGGGGAACTAATATTGAAGTGAATAAATTTTTGTAATTGATGAATTTTCTGAAGTTTTCATGATGTTATGTCGGTATATGTCACTTTTGAGTCACCATTCACCAATCTAGTCTTAGACAAGCTAAATTCTAGGGGAATGTTTCTTCAGGAACGGCTTGCTTCATCCTAAAACTATATTTCAAATGCACTAATAGTGTTATACACCATGTTCTATTAAAACGCAGAGTCCCTTATGGAAATCTGAATTTCGAAACAGTGAGTTTGTTGGTGTCATGTTTGATGAAGTGCCAGAAGTTCTTGAAAGATGGTATGCCTCAGGTATCAAGGTACATTTTTACTTGTGAAATTGTATGTAACTACCAGATGTGTTTATTCTGCGTCTTATGATTTTGTTATCCGTCCTTTGGTTAATTTTTCTTCAATTCATAAATTTTTCTATTCGTTACTTTCATGATGCCTGATGCCAACCCCTGTGAGTTAAAGACCCATATGCAATCCCATGACAGGGAGAGAGCTGCCAGAATACTGAAGTCATACCGAATAAGAACTGAAGAATGATATACATTGGCCACACTAGATCACTGATCACCAATAAATTCCCAGACGTGGTTCAACTATAAAAAAGAATCAGTTGGGTTCACCTATAAAAAATTCAGTTGGGTTCCCCTATTACACCCAACCTTGGACCATATAGGCTCTACATTTCCCAGCAAAGGCTAGGCCATACAGTTGCAAACAATAAATTGATATTGTTTTCCTTTATGGGAGGTCACTGACTGGGGTGTCATGGCAGCTTCTCCAGTGATTTTTTTCAGGGACAGATTTCAAATATGATTTTGGTGTTATTTAAGCTATAACATTGTTAAATGACACCTCCTTATTTAGCAAAAGAAAAAATGGCACTCTCTTACTGAACCAGTACTTGATACCTAATATTTTTAGAAGTTCACAAAAAAAGTCAGTATTTTCGTATTCCCGGGGCTAGAGAAGATCAAATGGCCTAAACAGATGCACACAAAAAAAAAATCTAACTTTTATTTGCAGATTATATATATTGAAACAGTTTGGAGGATCAGTTTCTGCTTTATAATAGTTTTTCTAATGATATCTGTAAAGAGAATAGGATAGTTTAGTTTTGAGTAGGAACTTCATATCATCTACCTATTAAAGAGGTCAGACTCTTGTCCAATTCTGCATCCCTGCTGCATATGTTAGGCTGAAATTATTACCAAGATGCAGTGTATCATGTATAAGCTTTTAGTTATGTTTTGCTAGGAAAATTTCAATCTGATGTTCTATTCGCAGTTAAATTGACACTGTTCACATATTCAGGTTTACCTATACTCGAGCAGTAGCAGAGGAGCACAACGGCTTTTATTTAGCAACTCTAGTCACGGGGATCTGAGAAAATACAATTGTGGATATTTTGATACAACAATAGGGTACGTACTATGAAGCCTATGCAGCTATGCTTTCTGGTGTTAGCATCCTTGAACTAAACAAAATGTTACTCATTAAAACTTAATATGCAGAAGCAAAACGGAAGCGAAAAGTTACCTTGAGATTTTGCAAACTATCGGTGTTGATAAGCCTGAAGAGATTTTACTCGTGACAAGTGATTTCCAAGCAGCTATGACAGCCAGGGCAGTAGGTAAAGTCCCTAAATACGATTTACGTTACATATTTACACGGCTGCATCACTTGCATGGCTCTTCGGGAACCAATTGTTTGCTGAAATTGAACTTGCCCTGGACTTTGTTATATTGCTATTTCAGGTTTAGAAGTGGTAATCTTACTCCGGCCAGGAAACTCACCTATACCAGAAACACACAAATTTAAGACTGTTGAATCCTTGTTACAAATATGATATAAGCTCAAGTTTTTAAAGCATCTAAACGTATGATTATGTTGATGCATTGAACTAAGATTATATTGCTATAATACAAAACACAAACACAGTACAAAATTTGAATCTAAATTGCAACTTTACAAGTATGGGTGATGATGCAAAATATGGTACGGTATACTGTAACAATCACTTGTTTGTTACGATGGTCGAGGATCCTAGACACAGTTATGGTGGTCATTATAATGAAAAGACGTTTATTTATAGTAAATTTGGCCAGTTAATAGCGGACAAAGAATTTATTTTACCACCAAATTTTCTTATCTTCAATTTTAATGTATCAACAACTATCTACTGTTACACCAAATATCGTACTGCAGTTGACTTGAAATATAAAAAGGTGATTAATTTCCCTCCCATATATTACTCGACTCACGTGTATCCATCTGTTCAGTCACGTGCAGCTAACAACTACCTCAATTTTAAGCTTTATAATTACGAGTCCAATTCATGCCAACAATTTTGCAGTTCAATCACTAGAAAAATTATGGACTTAAAAGTTAAATCGAGTCGGCAACTTTACCTTGACAGTTTTTACAGCACTGATTTGCAATCACAACATGTCGAAAGGCTTTTCGAACAACAGGTTGGTGCTGACTTCAAAAGAAGGAGTTCAGGGGTTCGACTCCTGCGTGTGCGTGAGTTTAGGGGCATGGTCTGCGTACATCTACCTGGGTAGGTTTCGTTTGGTTTCATTTTTTAACATGTCCAAAGGCTTTAAAAAAGGGTGGGTGAGTTTTCTACAAATTTGCTGATATTTTTATTACACGATGAACCCTAAATTACATGCGAGATATGCAACATGTATGCTGCTTAGTTTGTTGGATGGCTCTGTATAGAAACGGTCCTTGTAAATTTGTAATAATTTGTAACCAATTTCGTTGAGGTGCTTGTTCTACATCCACCGACGGAACTAGGCATGCAACTTGAGTATGCGAATGGATGTTCATCCGGTCACTTGTAATCTACTCTGAACACAAACTCAGTTCTCAAACTCCCTTATTTCCGAACATGGACTATTTTGTGTCTGCATTGAATTATAAAATGTGTATTCATGAAAATTAACAATAAATTTTGGGTCAGTTTCGACATGATCCCTTGTGCTGTTAATGCCGCGTGCCAGACTGCCAGGTGTATTCGATTGTGGTTGATTGTTAAGAATCTTTATTAGGCTACTGTAGGTGAAACAAGATAAGTTTATCATGGCAGAGCATGCACCAACTTTGATTATGGTTGAAAAGTGATTAATGCAAAGGTTTCCCAGGCCCATTGCCTTTTCTCCTTACAGGTTATGCGCTGTAATAAAAACATTCACAAATCTACAATGTCATAAATACTCGGTAACCACCCCTCCCTATGGCCGTTCTCCCCATAAATATGTACGTTGTGGTGCAAATGTACGTACACATTAGTTGCAACAATGGAGCATCAGAAAATAAACATGGAAGGGTTATGGTCAGATGATCAAGTTCCGGTGAGTCCTACTGGCCAGTACTTCAACAGCTCTGTTCTTTCAATCTCTGTTCTCTCCGTCTTGGAATCGGAAATCCCTATCGATGATTCCCCTACTATCACTCTCCTCAAGGATCTCTTCCTTCCCATCAACCCTCGTTTCTCCTCAATCATGGTATTGTGTGTGTGTGTGTGTGTGACTGCATTGTTAGCTGTTGTAGTATGCAATGATTCATTTACATTTCTGTCTTTCATTTAGTCAATTCTACATAATATTCATTTGTTAGCTAAAAGAAGTATTAGCATTAATGTGGACTATTCCTAGAATTTAATTTGAAATATTCCTAATCAAGTTTGTTTACATATATAGAAATGTACCTTGAAGTTTCAACACACCTGCAATTGAGTTTATGTCCAAATATGTTTGACAAAAGCTGGTCTGGATTTATTTGCCATGTTTACTTATTTAATGCAAAAGAAACATAGATGTAGTAGAAAACCATGAGTGTGAGGTTGTTATCAGATTAAATAATTTGGTTGAATCTGAAAAGTATCTTCTGTTTCTTACAGACTGTTCTAATATTGTGATATCAGGTTAAAGACAATAATGGTGTAAAGCAATGGAAGAAAGTGGATGTTAAGCTCCAAGATCATGTAAATGTCCCAACTTTTCCACAAGGGAAATCTCCGGAATTTTATGATGCTTGCCTAAACGATTATTTTGCGAAGATAGCATTAGAACCGTTTCCACAAGGCCGGCCTTTATGGAATATTCATATAATTAAGTACCCTACTAGTAATGCAGCTGGTAGTCTAGTTTTCAAGCTTCATCATGCACTTGGTGATGGTTTTTCGCTTATGGGAGCTCTTCTTTCATGTCTGAAAAGATGTGATAATCCAGCGCTTCCCTTAACATTTCCTAATTTTCAAATGAAGGCAGACTTGGATGACGAAAAAAGGAGTGTTTATAAGAGTTTGACTAACACGTTTTCTAGGGTAGTTAACTCTGCTTCTGATTTTGGATGGAGTCTTCTCAAAAGTAGCTTTCTGCAAGATGATCGGACACCGATAAGATCCGGGGTTGAAGGAGTAGAATTCCTGCCAATAAATCTGATTAGCATGTCATTTTCACTTGATCAAATCAAGGAAATTAAGGTCAACCTTGGAGTGGTATGTCTACCATTTTCTTCTCTATAATTTATTGATTTGGTAAATATTTTAAGAATGTCTTTGGTTTAATAGATCAGTAGAAATTATATCCATTTTGATCAGAATATGAACATACATGACAGTTTCGCAACTCTCTGAGATGAAATTGATCAGTAAAATAACCACTTGCCGTTGTAATTTAGAAAGTGACAAGATTCTGTTTTCAACTGTACTGTAATACCTTAAAACTTATGTGCTAATTGATGTACATGTAAAGAATAGTGGTAATCTGTAATATATGCCTATTTATCACCCAAGTTATAAACATTTAACATAATGTTTGGCAGATACTGCCATTCAGAAGAAATTATTAATTGACAGAAATATCTCAAGACATGTTTTAGATGCATTTAGTCACCAATGTACAACTCTTCCCTTGTGCATGCACACAACAGTTTCCTGTTTCCGCTGTTATCAGCATCAACAGCTAGATTCAGATAAAACATTACTTCGCATCTTTTATAATATTTGGATTCCATTGGTCTGTTTTAGAACGTGTATATCTCATTTAAAGATGCAAATGGTCCATACTTTCAATCCACATTTAGTTATGACAATCAATGTGAAATCAAAATGTTAGTTGCATCTGGTCATATCTTGCTGTTAATTGTTTCCATTGTGTATTTTTGTTTTTTTTCTTGGCAGACAATAAACGATGTACTTACGGGAGTAATCTTTCTGGGGACTAGATTATACATGGATGCAACAAGCCAAGAGTCGAAAAATGGAGTTTCTACAGCACTGGTCTTGCTCAATACTAGGAACATTGGTGGTTACACATCAGTGGCTGAGATGATTGATGCTTCTGCAGCCGAGAAGCAATGGGGAAACCAATTCGGTTTCTTACACGTCTCAGTCCCAGAATTGAATGGGAATGAATGTTCTAACCCGAATCAGTTTGTCTACAAGGCACAAAAAATCATCAAGCAAAAGAGAGACTCTGCAGGTGTTTTTCTCACTGGAAGATTATTAGAGACAGTGAGAAAATATAGAGGCCCTGAGGTATGCACATAAAAAGCACTAATGATACATTAATCGTGCAAATAAAGACTTCCGAACTTATAACACAATTCTAGTAGCGAAAATGATTTAGCATATTAATTTTTGCCAACAATGCTGAATTTTATGAATTAGGCCACGGCTCAGTACATTCGTAGCACACTGAAGAACTCGAGCATGACTATATCAAATATGATCGGACCACTGGAACGTATGTCATTAGCTAATCATCCGGTTAAGGGCTTTTATTTCATGGTAGTTGGGGTTCCGCAGGTACATTTAAGTATATTTTAACTGATACACTGACTTATATCTTTCGATTTGCTGTGTTGAGGAAGTCGAATTTACGATTAATTGCAGAGTCTTACCATAACAATGGTTAGCTACATGAATGTGGTAAGAATTGCTGTTGGAATGGAGAAGGGCCTAATGGATCCCCAGAAATACAAGTCATCTGTTGAAAGTGCTTTTGATATGATACATAAAGCAGCTGTCAAGTCTTGATTCATTCAGACCATGATATCGAAGTTCCATAACTTTTTACTTGGCGATTATTTGATACAAATGTGTTTTACATTTTTTTGATAAAAAAATTTGTATGTTTAACGAAATGAAAGCGGGTCATTTCGATATTTTAGCAGTCAATCTGTGTACTTCAAGACATTTCATTTTTTTCTTAATAAATTTTTGTTCGATACTCCTAGTACCACTCTGTTTTAAAATATTTGTTGTTTGATTTTCTTTTACACACTTCTTTATAGTGGTTTGACTATATTGTTACAGAAAGTAAGTGTAAACATTTTTTTTGTAAAATTCAAGAAATAATAATTTTAAGTGTAGAGTTGAACTATTTTGAAATTTCTGCTAAAATGTTAATGAAAACTTGTATTTCGGAGTATATGATAAGCATCTATAGATCCAGAGAAGATCAGTATACCACCCAAAGTAAGCGGCCTCCTCTCTCCCTCTTCCAAAAAAAAACTCTACCTATTGTTAATTGTAAATTGATCTAGGGGTATCATCGGTCATTTGACTAATTATAAACCTCATTTACGGCCTGTTTGGCATAACTTTTTTGACCCGACTTATGACTTATTTTCGGGTAAAAATTTTATATTTTTATAATTTTTTTATATAAGTATTTAATGTATGTTTGAGATTCAATAAATTGTAAAAATAAGTTGGAAAATAAGTTGGAAAGTTAGGAATCTTAATTTTCAAGTTGACTTATTCTGAAAAATAAGTTCTTCCAAACACCCCGTTAGTCATTTTCATTATTCGTTCTTAATCTTAGAACATGTTTGACAAATGACAACAGCTTATTACAAATCCACAGGACTTTAAAAGTCAAAAATGCTATGTTTGGGTATCTGCTTATCTAGTGGGCTTAAAGTCATATGTAGCCCATAAGCAAAAATCACTTCCCATGTATTTCTGGCTTTTACAATCTGAGAGCTTATTTTTTAGATTTGTTAATTCTACACTCAATTATAATGAAACACGCATGTGAATAAAATTATGATAAGATATGTGATTTTTGAATTTTCTTTTTAAATTTTCTAACATTTTTAAAAAAAATACTTAAAAAGACTTAATTATTGGATATAGTGTTGAAAACGAGTCGAATATGTGTGAATAGTAGTATGATCAGATTCGGCTCAGATTTATAATTACTCGTTCGTATTCGGCCCGAATTCGAATTAGTATGTTTATATTTGGCACAAATTCGGCTCGAAATCAAATATGAATGTTCGTATTTGATTCGGTTCGACTCGATTGACTATCGAACTACTCGATTTTGGATATTCGAATTCATTCAGAATAATCTTAAAAAATTAAGAATATTGGAATAATTATTTATAAAAACTAAAATATTCTCATTTGTAGAATATTACTTTAATATATATTTTATATATAATACATACATAACTTACGAATTCTAATCAAATACGTATAATAAACACATTATCGAGTACTCTAAAATTATTTGGCTTTTATTGAATATGTGGAACTTAATTATATATTCTATTTTTTGTACCTTAATTTTATTTCATTTTAAATAAAATACGAATTTTAATTTTTTTTTTAGTCAAAAGTTATTTTAAGTCAAAATTTACCAAATACTACAATTAACTTTAAGTAAAATTATCCAAACTCACATATTCAACTTAAAGCAAAAAATTTTACTTTTAGATTAAAGTTAATATACTACACTTTGAGCTATAAATCCAAATGGCCGCTTATTCCTGTTTAATAAATCTTTCTCTTCATTGAAAGTTTTTTTTACCCAATTTTTGGGTTTTATCTACCCAATTTTTGGGTTTCTTCTCTCTCCCCGAGAGAGTTTGTTTTCATATTCGGGATCATAAATTTTTAGGATTTTTGTAGTTTTGGTTCGTTGATGAGTTGTAGAGAGTGATAAGAAACGTGATGTGTTTATGATAATATGTAATAATGATAAATATAAAGTAAAATCTAAATCTACAAAGATGAATAAACAAAATACTAACTCTGAATCTTCGAATGGAGAAACAAAACTCAAACTCTGAATTCACTCCTGAATTCGATTCTCAAAGCTATCTAGTAGCCAAAATTATATTATCAATATCGTCTCTTCAAAAGATTACAAGATGCGAGTATATATAGGTTAAATAAATAATCTTAACCTGGTTGGAATCCAAAAAGGAATTCAAGAGCAGCTAGAATTTAGCTAATACCTTATCTCTAAAGGTATAATTGTTTTGATATTCGAAAAATATCTAAATATTTAACTAAATTAAATTCTAAAAATATCTAAATAGCCGTATTCATCATTTTTTTTAAATTTAATTAAATTCTATTCATTCGAAAAAAATTTAAAAATTCAAAAAAAAATCACTTTTGATTGAAAAAATGTGATATCTTAAAATATTTGTTCGCATGTATCGATTTATACGCATATAAATTGAATGAGTATGTTCATTTTTAAATTTAATTAAATTCTAATCATTCGAAAAAATTTAAAAATTCAAGATAATTACTCTAAATATTCATAAGCCTTAGGTACTAATTGTTTTGATATTCAAAAAATATCTAAATATTTACATTTAATATTTGTGAACTCATAACAACTCCTAGTAGTCATAAATTAATAAAGTGAGAATTTCCAAAAACCAACCGGATACCTATACACTTATTTTTAGAGTATATTAATAATATATTTTTATTGATTACATTACCAGCTTATAAACAACCGTATCCCTTAGATATATACCCTAACCGTATCGATTTATACGCATATAAACTGAATGAGTATGTATATAATTGAAAATTTTAAAAAATTAAAAAAAATAAACTTCATTGAAAATTTAAATATTCATTTAAAAATAAACTTCATTTAAAAATTTAAAAATTCAAAAAAAAAAAATACCGATGACATAATTGAAAATTGATATAAAGTTAAGTGATAGATTAGCAATACACGTCAGCATTCCGTCCACTTTTTTAATGGAAGTTAACGGATGTTAACGACAGTAACCCAATTGAAATGTTTTGCTTGTACAAGTGTTTGAAAACTTTTTTGGGTTGATGATTCAACTGAAAATTTCTATATAGTACAGTGATGCAATAGCCATTTAATCCTAAATTTTAGGCATTTTTTCGTTTTTTTTTTTAATTTGCTAGATTAAAATGAGGTTCATTTTGAAAAAAAAATTGGAATTCTCTAGCTGCGGTTCAATTTTTATGAGTAGCAAATAATGTTCTAATGCAACACTTATCGATCTGAATTTCATTCTAATAAAATAAAATTTGAAAGAAAAAACATTGTTTACGGAACATGAAAATGAGTGAAATGCTGAACATTCAAGAAGATCAATATATTCGTTAATTTTTGTTTTTAAATATTATAAATTATTAACTAATAAGTAATATTCAATATTAGATATATTTCAGGATGAGTGAGAATCGAATAAACTTAGAATGATAAAGATAAATCTTTATTTATCACTAGGTTATTACTTATTACATGCGCTCAATGTACTCGTTAATTAAAATCGTTATCTTGGAAATAAAATCATCATCTTCGAAAAAAAAAAAATTATATTCGTTGAGCTACATGGTATTTATTCCTAAAGGCACAAGAGGCCCTCAGCTGGATAAAAACACATGGCTGACATAGGGTGGAGGTGTTAAACGATCCACGAACAAAGTAGTTCATTAATTAATGAGATATAATTGTTCCATTACTGATCGTATTTGGCAAATGAGTAACGCGCACTCAGGAGTTTATTCATGTAATGTTCGACGATTTGATTGTTCAATGAAATATCATTTCTTCGTGGGAAATTTTTTATAAATTTTGGTTGGTTTCTATCAAAAAAATATTTTGGTTGGTAAGTTATTGCATATATTGCCTTTATAACTTACTATACCTAACATCAACGTGGACAACCATGCAAATAATATTACCTAGGATTGTCAAACGGATATTTCGGATACGGATCTGTCTATATCCGAATCCGAAATCACTATCTAAATTCGAATCCGATGGATATTAGAAAATTATATCCGAAAATCCGATGGGTATTATCCGGATACGGATAATATCCGAATCCTAATATCCGAATTTTGAGATTTTTTAAAAAATTCGAATATCTCCGAAAATCCTAATCATTTAAAAAAATTTAAAAATAACAATTTTTTCCATTCAAACATAGTAAAATAGAATAAACAAAATATTTTAAACTACAGACATCATGCAACAATCAAAATAAACAAAATAAACTCCAACCACTAGAGAATAATAGGTGTTCCAGGATTCAAATTACCAACTACATATTTCACATGAGAATTTTAGGGAATATATGCCTACATATTATTCAACTCCCAACAAAATAGATTAGAAATAGCATCCTTCAAGATTAGTTTGTCTTCTAATTCTACAACGCCTAACAAATTAGGAACTAGGGTTTGTTTGTATAAATGAAAACTGTAAATATATTTACTTATTAATGAATTAAATAATTTAATTTTATTACATAAATAATATATTATAAATATTAAATTATTAATTATAAATTATATATTCTAAAAAGTAAATATATATATATATATATATATATATATACACACATTTATAAATTTTCGGATATCGGATATTTCAGATACGGATGTGACTATATCCGTATCCGATATTTTCGGATACGAATTCGGATATGAATAATATCCGTTTTCTTTCGAAAAATATTATTACCTGGTTGGTAAGTTTTTAATTTATAAAAACGAGTCGGTGAAACTGATTGTAATGTAAATTTTACATGTAATGCATGTTAATTTTATTATGATTTTTTTAACTTATTTTAACGATTTTATATTCTAAAGAAAAAATTATATTAAGATTTGATCGAGTTATATAGGCCATTATTCTAGAACTAAAACTTTTTTTTATCGAGGTTAATAAAAGTTCCTCTTTTACCGTTAACTCTAGGGGAAAGCATGGGCGGGTTCGGTCCGGCTTTTGACTAAACCGCAACCGGAATCATATACTTTCAGTTTTTAAAATTGAAAATCGCAACCGCAACCAAGCCAACGGTTTCGGTTTCAAAATCCCGATTCGATTTGTAACTGTTCGGTTTTAAAAGCGGATGAAAATAAAAAATGCGAACGAGATATTACAATTTGAATAAAAAATCTTAATTATATATTTAGTTTACACAACTTAAAAAACAAACATTGTTACTTAAAGAGCATGTCTGTTAACAAACTAGCAGTTGTTGAAAGAGCATAGAAGAAATTCAATAAACATCTCTGCGAGCTTGCAGGAGCAGACTACCAGCCGGTACTAATTTGTAAGTCTCTGCAGCAAGTCAACAACTACTGATAAGAAACATACCAACATAAAATCGGTAGAAACAATTAAAGATTTTTGTTTAATCATACACATTTATGTGCTCATCATCTCGCTGTAGGCCTGTCAAAAAAATTCGAAAAATCCAATATTCGTTCGAAATATCTGTATCGTGTTCGAAATAAATCGGATATTATCTGTATTAGAAATTAATCGGATATTATCCGTATTCGGATTTGAAAATTTCGGATACGAATATGGATATAGGCACATCCGTATCCGAAAATATCCAAATCCGAAATTATACATATATATTATAAATTTTATATTTATATTTATATTTAGATTCATATAATTTAAAAAAAGTGCAGAAAACAGATTTTTTTTGAAAATTCGGTTTGCTGGGACTGAACTGAAATAACTGAAATATTTTGGAAAAGGATAAACAGAAGTAGATCGAAGAGAAAAGTTTTAGAAAGAGATTAGAAAGATAAAAGCGGAAAGAACACAAATAAACAGAGATCTGAGCTCTGATACCATGACAGCTCCATTAATGGAGCTTAGATGAAAACATAGAGAAGAAGAAGGATATATTTCATAATGAGAAAAATACAAACAATGTCTTTTGTATATATTGTTGCATTATAGAATGGAGAACGTGTGTTATATAAAAGACAAAATACATAGGCTAACAAACTATTTTTCAGCTGAGGCTACTAACAACCAATTATTCTAGAACCTTGATGACCTAGCACTTGCTCTGTTGACTCTTGTTGACTTGCCACATTTACCACATTAGTCTTATCCCCCCACATTTGTAGGTCATATACAACTGCTAATGTTTTAACTCAAAGGTGCTACTGCTATTCAGTTATGATCCGTGTTCATTAATCTTTATTCCATTACTAATTATCCCAATTCCACCGTGGCTCTGTTCCAAAAATATTAATCATTTTTTAAGCAAAATTGCTTCCTTAGTCATGATAGCAGGAGATTAAGCAATATATTATTTCAACACTACTAAACCTAGGGATGGCTTAAGAATTTTTTTAAAGAAATTCAACTCTAAATATGATGTAGGACAGATATTCAAAAGAAGAAATAACGGAATAAAAACAATGAACATAAAAATAGGGTGATTCAATCGCATGAAAACGATTACTCCAAGCGTTTTTCAACAGGGAGAAAAGATGATGGATCACAATCCATAAAAAGAAGAGACATATAATTCAATAATTTTAATAATCAATCAAATCCATTCTAATAACCATACGAGGAAGTACATCACTTATATATGCTAATCCTAGCAGAACAATGTAATGGACTAAGACCCATGAACATTGACCTTGTTACGCCCGTACAGTCATAAGCCAGTCAAAACCCTCAACAACCAGCTTAATGAATTATAATTGTGTAACATCCCATCTCTCTCCAATCTATGAGAGTCGATCCCCTCTATCTCCCATCACTCTTCTCACCCACCGCCTCCTCTCCCCCTCTATTCCCATAACCATCGCGGAGATCCATTTTCTCCTTTCTCTTACTTTTTTTTTGTTTTTTTTCAATAATCTTCATTTTTGGGTGAGTTTTTTTGATTCTTGCATCCATTTTTTTGGGTGTTTTATGTCTCTACATTTGGAGTGTTTTTGTTACGTTTTGGTTTATTGTCATGTTGTTTAAGAATGATTTCTATGGTGTATTGGAGGTCTGGGAAGCCCGCTTCAAATCTGAAATAGTGATGATTATCGCGAGAGCTCACCTTGCACAATGAAAGATTGTTCAATATATGGAGGCATCTCTGTAACGCCCCCAAATCCGAGGTCAGAAGATTTGATCGTCACGCGAAAATCCTCAAAATAAAACATCTGTTTAATAATAATCATTCACTTGTGATTGTCCAACACTGGAAATATAACATCTGTGACCCCAAACATACCAAGATCTTTAAGGTTATAGGGCTAGAAACAAGAATCCAAATTCCATTAAATAAAAAGTATTCCTTCTTTATAACATTCTCTTTGATCAAATCTTAACCCACTGGTGTAACTTCGATAAGAAGTAAGCCAGACCAACTAGACTATTACATAATAATAATAAATATTAGAACTCAATTATATAAAATAAATCTTACACTAAATCCAGACATACTGAGCCAAGTCATCTTCAAAATAGCATCACGCTTCTTCTCTTTCTGAACTGTGCGGATAAGTCTCGCCAAACTACCTTACTTAAATGTTAGAATTTAAAACAGCAAGTTTGAGCGAAAGAAAAGCTCAGCAAGCGTATAAAAATTTTGTTATAAAACCATGGTAAGTGAGGCATAAAATCAACTGAAATGTAAAACAGTTTATAGAGAAAACTGAATCAACAACTGTGATATAATTCATACCATTACTGAAATCATTCGTCATGTCATAAAAATGAATCATCTGCCAACTCACAATATATAATAGCCATTCTGGCGATATGGATTGGATATATATAACTGAAACGCCATTGTCCCCTGATCAGGTTCTAAAGCAATGGGACCAGTTTATAGCTACCGGTACATTTCTATACCCATAGGTATAACGAGGATTTCTGGGGTACCCAAAATAAGCAGTAATGTTAGCCTATAGGAAGATGGAATGGTTACCATATCCTCTTTAAATATAGTTGGACCAACTACTCGGCGTGACCTCCTACACATTACTATTTTCCAATCCAATAGAGCAATTTCCGAATTCAACAGGAAATGCTTAGTTTTAAATACAGGTCACATCCCTATTATTTACTACGATAATAAGGATATGAAGAGTTTATCGTAAACAATTTCCCCACATCATTGGTACCAATATCAAGTAACTGTGTTCGCACAAAAATATTTAAGAATCACAAATAGCTCTGAACAATAGCTATTCGTCATAATATGAATCAATGAAACATAAAATAAAAAGTGTTTTAAGATGATCAAGGGGAAAATACTTGCCTGTATATACAGCTGGTAAGCTCTGCTCTCTGGTTATGGTTTCTCTCGCTTCTGTATATACCGCTGGTAAGCTCTGCTCTCTAGCTAGGGTTTCTCTCGCTTCAACAATTAAAATATTCTATTTTAAACAACTAGCTAGGTACAAGACCAAATACAAATCTAACCTCGGTTTTAGTGTCTACCCGTACGTTGTATTGCTACCGAAAGAATATGTTAGACAAATAGTAACATGTACGGAGTAAACAAACATGAAATTCACATAGCAGATATGACTCACAAATAAAAGAGCACTCAAAGTATTTTTAGAATATTTAAAAATATTTTTAAAGCACTTAAAAGAATTTTAAAAGATTTAAATAACCCTTTTTTTAATAAAAAAGGATCGTTACTAAACCCTCCGTGTAATTATTGAATCCCCAAAATATTTAAATAAATTAAAATCATTTTAAATCATTAAATAAATTAATTAAGAATTAAATAACTCTAGTTAAATTAATTAAAATCACTTAATAACTAATTAATAAAATTATTCAATAATTATCTCATTTATCAAATAATTAGATTAATTAACTATTACTTGAAATTAATTAATCATAATTAAAAGTATTTATCTCTTAATCATTTTTGAATTACAAATAAATAAGAAAATAATTTTTGAAAATTGAAATCTTAATTCCGAACTAAATTCTGAATTTCTAAATTAATTTTAGAAAATAATTTTCTGAATTTTAAAATTAAAATTCAGAATTATTAAAGGAATTTAAAGTAATTAAAAGTAAAGATAATAATTATTTTTTTTAAAAAAAACTGAAAAAAAATGTTCATCGTCTTCTTTTTCCCCCTGCAAAACACTGTTCACGCCGGCGTCGTGAACTCCGGCCACCTCCCCAGAATTCGGCGATCCAAAAGTCGATCATTCAACTTCGTTTTTGCTTGTAACACAATCCAAATCAACCAAACAATCTAACCATAACAACAAACACGGAAATCGGTCAAGGATTTGTCGTTTCCGGCAAAAAAAAAAAATCGAAGCTCTCCGACGAGCTTCTTCGATTTTCCGGCGAATGCAAATCCGACACCAAACTACGAGTTCTTTATACCAAAACAAAGCTAATCACTCCTACAATCTATCTCAATCATCAAGAACATCAAACAATTAACAATCAAGCCAGAAAATTTAAAAATCGAAGTCACCCACACTAAACTCGTTTTGCTAAAATCGGACATGAAAAATCAAGTAAAAGATCATAATTAAACTCTTGAGATCGTAAGCAATCTATACACACTAACCACATAAACGTTAAATCATTGTACAATCAACACCAAATTCAAATAATTCGAAAATTAAATAAAAGATACAAAATTACGATTAAGGCATACATACATATACAAACCCACATAATCATGTAGTACAGATCATGAGATTCAAATCAGTTACTCATATTAGATATTTGGATTTCAGAATCACCTTCAAAAGCGAGTTTAATCTTCAAGAACACCAAGAAATTTTTCAGAGAATTTCCAGAAAATTTGATTTTCTGATTTTTTTTAATAAATAAAAATAATTCTGCTGTTATTTATATTAATCAAAAATTAATACCCCAAAAATATTTTTAACCCCTAGTTAAGATCATTAAGCCTTAATGATAATTTTTATGGGATAAAAATGTAAAATTTTTATTTTTAAACAAATATAATATTAATGTCAAAATTTCCCAAAAATTACGAATATTACATAAATTACAAAATAATACATTTTTAAATATCTTATTGTTATATAAAAATAATTTTATCAAAAACAAGGCCTCGAATTTAGTACAGGGGCTGGGTCTGGAAATTAAAATGCGAAATAACTGTATTCTAAAAATATAAAAATTACCGAAAAATAGAATAAAATATTCTATGCTACAAAAAAGTCACATAACACGTATGCGATAATTTTCCTATTTAATAAAAATCATAACGCGTTTAAATGCATTAAAAATAAACTAAAACACAGTAAAATCAACTAAAAATATATTTTAATATAATAAGTTAAACAAAATTTTCCCGGTCGTTACATCTTTCGCCCCTTATAAGGATTCTTTCCCCAGAATCCCACTTAAGAAAATAAGTGCGGATACTGAGTTCGCGTTTCACTCCCTACTTCCCATGTTGATTCCTCAACCAAGGGATTCCTCCATAATACCCTAACTAGAGGTATCGTCTATATAACTCCCTATACATTAACCAGACGACACATCAAATTGGAACAAAAATCTCTACAGTTTTATTCCTCCTTTATGGAAAAACAAATAAAGTATTTAAATAATAATAATAATTTCTAGAATTTTTGGTCTTTACAGTCTACCCTCCTTAAAAGGATTCTGTCCTCGGAATCTACTAAGAGAAATCCCTAGGGTTACCTTTTCCAACTTCTCAATTCTAATAATATCCACAACAACACTACTAGAAAAACGTCAAAAAACCGATGTCTATGTAAAACCAGAACCGATGTCTTCACATGTGTAGAGAAAGGTTGGGGTTTTAGACATCGGTTTCTAACCGATGTCAATGTTTATGTTTAACATCAGTTTCTTAATAGTGAACTGATGTCTATGTTTCAAATTTACATCGGTTTCTCAATAGTGAACTGATGTATATGTGTCAAATTTACATCAGTTTCCTAATAGTGAACTGATGTATATATTTCAAATTTACATCGGTTTCTTAATGGTTAACTGATGTATATGTGTCAAATCGGGCTCTTGCAACAGCAACAAAGGCTTATTCCTGATCTTTAACTATGGATGTTCTCAGGAAGTCATTGACCAAAGTAGTGTAAGATATATCATCTGGAGATACGCCTGCCTAGGACATCCTCCCACATAAATCAAAGGCTTCTTCGACCATTCTATTCTTGCAAAACCATTTGTCATTGTATTGTAAGTGACAACATCTGGATTAAGTCAGTGTTCAGAAAGATAGATAAACACATTGACAAAAGTTTGTCAAAAGATAAATTACAACTATTAATTTATCATTTGAGGGATAAATTACAGTTGCACATGACACAATTATTAACTCCACGTCGAAAGAAGACAATCTCACCATAGAACTCTCTATTACTCGCTTTTCTTTCATGGGTTGACATGGTTGTGGTGCCATCCACATACCATTGCAATGTAAACTACCAATTATTATCGCAATCCAAGTTGCAAGCTATTCAGAAAGATAGATAAACACATTGACAAAAGTTTGTACCTTGTAGATTAAGATTCTCAATAGTCCAAGAGCACCAGCAAGGTAACAATCCATCCACTGTACCAGGAACAAGAACAAATGAGCAGCTGGGCTATAGGACATTCTCATCTGAACACAGGCACCATCATACTCTCTTGGGAAATCTGACGCCCTGCACCCACATCACAATGCATTCGAATAATAAATAAAAAATCAAGAAAAAAAATAGAATGGTCAGTATATAAATAAAAATTCAAGAAAAAAGAAATACAAGAATATATATATATATATATATATATATATAAATATATATACACACAAAAATTGAAGAATCACTTACTTTGTAGATGACCCCAAGCTAAAGAATCAACAAATCTGTTAAAAGAAGTTTGATTAAAAAAAAATTGAAATTTGAAAAGAAATTCGAAACCCACTTACTATTCGAGCGGATTTGAGCTAGATAATAGACAGAGAATCAACCGACTGAAACTTCCTCTACACCTAATTAACACAAATTGACCGATGTTGTACTTATTTTTTGTAGTAGGGATTGGAAGTGTTCTTCAATTAGGGTTTGTGTTAACCGAAAATTAAGGGTGAATTTGTGAGTATTATTTACGAATTAGGGTTGAATTTGTTGAACGAGAGAGATGGGAGAATGAGAAGAGAGAGAGAGGGAGGGAGAGAGAGAGAGATAGAGAGAACTAAGAGAGAGTCTTAGAGAGAGTCGGGTGAGAAAGGGGGGAAAAGGGGGAGTAGAATTTTGGTTTAGGGGGGAATAAAATTTTGGTTTTAAGGGGGAAGTAGAATTTGTTCGAGGGGAATATTTGCAAAAAGAGGGAAAGTAAAGGCACTGTGTTTTTAGTTTTTTTTTTAAGATGATATTATACAACGGTTACTTTGAAAACCGATGCAGAGAAACCACTATAACATCGTTATAAAAAAAGCGATGTTAAAAAAGGCTTTGACATCGGTGGCTTTTCTAACCGATGTCTAATGTGTGATGTCTATTACAGTTTTTCTAGTAGTGCAATGCAATTCCTAAATCTTTGATACTCGTTCTTTCTTATCTGGAATTTCTACCGGTTCCCAATATAAGACCAACCTCATTGTATCACGGCCTATTCATGCTCTCTCATGAGCCCATTATTTGAGATTGAACATTCCCCCTTAGACACAAGAAACATATTATGCCCGATTACAAATCCTGTTATAGCGTCTATTCATATGCAACTTATCCAAATTCCAAATCAAATCTTGAATTTCCTATCTGACATAATTGTTACTGGAGTCTCACAACACACTGTTTTACCTCTTTCAAATTAAATTGGACCAACGTTTCGGTAGTATAACCTTAATAGAATGAGAAAAAAATAATCCGAATCCGTTATACGTCACTGATACTGTAATCACATCTTAATCCGCTTTCGCTCGTGGTAATCCCATCGCAAAGTCTTGATTCATCTCGTCACGATTAAATTATTCTAACCCGATTGGCATACCTTCAAAACTTTTTGAGATAACAAGAATCATAAAACTTTGAAGAGAAAATATTTCATATCATAGCAAATGTCCCACAATTGTGGTTATGAATTTACGAATTTTTAAAGCAACCTGATTTGAAATAAGAGAATAACTGAGAGATCAATATGATCATATGAACCCGACGTTGCATGTCTTAGCTCCGACATTTACAAATAAAAGTGGCCAGCATTCTTGTAATACACAACACACCAGTGATGACGTCCTATCCAACTTTTACCACACAGATAGATATACCTGGTGTCCCCTATAAATAGGGTTGTTTGTCTCAGTAGGAGTAGAGAAATATGAAAGGAATTACAAAGGTGTTATTTTTGAAAAGAACAACCAAAAAGAAGGTACCGAATAAGTGGTACCATATTGCAGAATAAAGTTATTCACCACTTGAGAAAACAAAAAGTTGAAAGCCTCAGAAATTTGAAAGTAGATTTCATAATAACCTTTGAAATAATTGAAATCCAAAATGGGATTAAACACAAGTGTCAAAATGTCACTGTTTAGAAGAACAAACATATCTTTTAAAGAATGCCTCTTTAGGAGGGATATCAAAATAATTCATAGAAAGGAAAGGTATTGCCAAGGTTTCTACTTATGCCTTCTTTGTCAGTTCTTTCGATAGCTCGTCATTCAATTTTTAAGCTTCTTCCTTTCCACGTTTTAAGGATATCGATATCGTACGGCATCGTTGACTCGTAATAATCACTAAAGATTCCACAACAGACATCTCCATTCGCAAAAAGTTCTATCCCGTTTGGCTTGATCATCTTAAGTGAGCACGTCATTTCGAATCGTAATAGTCTCTGAAGATTCCGTAGTAGACCTCTACAATCGCTAGGTGTTTTATCCAGTACAACACAATCATCACAAGCGAGCACTCCAATCTTAACTTACTAATTAGTACTACATCGAATAGTCCAACATGAACTCTACATGAGCTCAGACGTTCCTTACTTAACTATACACACTCCTACACACTCTTGTTTCTAGTTTACTATAACCCTGCTCTGGTACCACCTGTAACGTCCCCAAATCCGGGGTTCAGAAGATTTGGTTGTCACACAAAAATCCTCAAAATAAAACATCTGTTTAATAATAATCATTCACTTCTGATTGTCCAACACTGGAAATATAACATCTATGACCCCAAACATACCAAGATCTTTAAGGTTATAGGGCTAGAAACAAGAATCCAAATTCCATTAAATAAAAAGCATTCCTTCTTTACAACATTCTCTTTGATCAAATCTTAACCCCCTGTTGTAACTTCGATAAAATGTACGCCAGGCCAACTAGACTATTACATAATAATAATAAATATTAGAACTCAATTATATAAAATAAATCTTACACTAAATCCAGACATCTTGAGCCAAGTCATCTTCGAAATAGCATCACGCTTCTTCTCTTTCTGAACTGTGCGGATAAGTCTCGCCAAACTACCTTACTGAAATGTTAGAATTTAAAACAGCAAGTTTGAGCGAAAGAAATGCTCAGCAAGCATACAAAAATTTGTTATAAAACAAGGGTAAGTGAGGCATAAAATCAACTGAAATGTAAAACAGTTTATAGAGAAAACTGAATTAACAACTGTGATATAATTCATACCATTACTGAAATCATTCGTCATGTCATAAAAATGAATCATCTGCCAACTCACAATATATAATAGCCATTCTGGCGATATGGATTGGATATATATAACTGAAACACCATTGCTCCCTGATCAGGTTCTAAAGCAATGGGACCACTTTATAGCTACCGTTACATTTCTATACCCATAGGTATAACGAGGATTTCTGGGGTACCCAAAATAAGCAGTAATGTTAGCCTATAGGAAGATGGAATGGTTACCATATCCTCTTTAAATATAGCTGGACCAACTACTCGGCGAGGCCTCCTACGCTTTACTATTTTCCAATCCAATAGAGCAATTTCCGAATTCAACAGGAAATGCTTAGTTTTAAATACAGGTCACATCCCTATTATTTACTACGATAATAAGGATATGAAGAGTTTATCGTAAACAATTTCCCCACATCAAGGGTACCAATATTAAGTAACTGTGTTCGTACAAAAATATTTAAGAATCACAAATAGCTCTGAACAATAGCTATTCGTCATGATATGAATCAATGAAACATAAAATAAAAAGTGTTTTAAGATGATCAAGGGGAAAATACTTGCCTGAATATAAAGCTGGTAAGCTGTGCTCTCTGGTTATGGTTTCTCTCGCTTCTATATATACAGCTGGTAAGCTCTGCTCTCTGGCTAGGGTTTCTCTCGCTTCAACAATTAAAATATTCTATTTTAAACAACTGGCTAGGTACAAGACCAAATAAAAATCTAACCTCGATTTTACTGTCCCGTACGTTGTATCGCTACCGAAAGAATATGTTATACAAATAGTTACATGTACGGAGTAAGCAAATAAAAGAGCACTAGTATTTTTAGAATATTTAAAAATATTTTTAAAGCACTTAAAGAAATTTAAAGATTTAAATTACCCTTTTTTTAAATCAAAAAGGATCGTTACTAAACCCTCCGGGTAATTATTGAATCCCCAAAATATTTTAATAAATATTTAATCCGGGTTTATAAATAATCTTAGAATTTTAAACTATTTTTATAATTCCTGGATTATTTTTATGATGTAAAACAATTTCTTTCTATTTTGATATCATTTTAAATCATTAAATAAATCAATTAAGAATTAAATAACTCGAATTAAATTTATTAAAATCACTTAATAACTAATTAATAAAATTATTCAATAAATGATCTCATTTATCAAATAATTAGATTAATTAACTATTATATGAAATTAGTTAATCATAATTAAAAGTATTTATCCCTTAATCATTTTTGAATTACAAATAAATAATAAAATAATTTTTGAAAATTAAAATCTTAATTCAGAACTAAATTCTGAATTTCTAAAATAATTTTAGAAAATAATTTTCTTAATTTTAAAATTATAATTCAGAATTATTAAAGGAATTTAAAGTAATTAAAAGTAAAGAAAATAATTTTTTTTTCAAAAAAACAGTTCATCGTCTTTTTCTTCCCCCCTACAAACACTGTTCACGCCGGTGGCGTGAACTTCGGCCACCTCCCCAGAATCGGGCGATCCAAAAGTTGACCATTCGACTTCGTTTTTGCTTGTAACACAATCCAAACCAACCCAACAATCTAACTATAACAACAAAAACGGAAACCGGTCAACGATTTGTCGATTCCGGCAAAAAAATCGAAGCTCTCCGACGAGTTTCTTCGATTTTTCGGCGAATCCAAATTCGAAACCAAACTACGAGTTCTTTACACCAAAAGGCTAATCACTCCTACAATCTATCTCAATCATCAAGAACATCAAACAATTAACAATCAAGCCGGAAAATTTAAAAATCGAAGTCACCCACACTAAACTCGTTTTGCTAAAATCGAACATGAAAAATCAAGTAAAAATCATAATTAAACTCTTGAAATCATAAGCAATCTATACACACTAACCACATAAACGTCAGATCATTGTACAATCAACACCAAATTCAAATAATTCGAAAATTAAATAAAAGATACAAAATTACGATTAAGGCATACACACATATACACACCCACATAATCATGTAGTACAGATCATGAGATTGAAATCGGTTACTCATATTAGAGATTTGGATTTCAGAATCACCTTCAAAAGTGAGTTTGATCTTCAAGAACACCAAGAACAATTTTTCAGAGAATTTCCAGAAAATTAATCAGATAATCTGATTTTCTGATTTTTTTTAATAAAAAAATAATTATACTGTTATTTATATTAATCAAATATTAATACCCCAAAAATATTTTTAACACTAGTTCAGATCAATAAGCCTTAAAGATAATTTTTACGGGATAAAAATGTAAAATTTTTATTTTCAAACAAATATAATATAAATGTCAAAATTTCCCAAAAATTACGAATATTACATAAATTACAAAATTATACATTTTAAATATCCTATTATTATATAAAAATTATTTTATCAAAAACAAGGCCTCGAATTTAGTACAAGGGCTGGGTCAGGAAATTAAAATGCGAAATAAATGTATTCTAAAAATATAAAAATTACAGAAAAATAGAATAAAATATTCTATGCTACACAGAAGTCACATAACACGTATGGGATAAACTAAAACACTGTAAAATCAACTAAAAATATATTTTAATATAATAAATTACTCGAAATTTTTCCGGTCGTTACAATCTGTACACAAGTCAATTGTAATGTTACTATTTTCAGGGATGTTGGGATTGACTGGATTGCTGGGAAAACCTTTGTAATCATTTTATTGTCAAGAATATTTATATTATTTGTGTTAACCAATCTGAAAACAGAACGGCTATCTGTTTAGCTCGTTTTTTGTTTCACAATCTGGTTGTAATTGACAGTTCGGGAATTTGTCCCGACTGAGTTCCAAGGTTTTGGTATTAATAAAATCTACTTGTTCATAAAAAAAAGGAATTATAATTGAATGTAATTAAAAAGGTACAAGTCAACACTAGTATCGACCAGCTCAGTTGTTGAAGATCAGGTAGCTGTCAGAGAACCTACCTAGCCAAAGACCGCGGACAACAGCTCATTACGGCGGAAAGGCCGGGAAATCCGAGGACACGATCCCATGTTCACCAGTACTGTTCACACGATTGAAGCCACTAACCTAATGGGATATCTCCAGCCAAAATGGCCCTAGAACTATGTTGGATTTGATCCCTATAAAGGGGTACATATACAACTTGAATGGGGTTCCAAAATCAACAATATTAAGAGCATTAGAGTAAAACAAGCAGCCGATTGTCTCTGTCTTGAGAAACTCTTCGAGCTCAATCCAAAAACACCACAAATAACCAAATTTCCACCATCAAACCTCCATATTTGTTGTATTTATTTTTTTCGACAAGAATTGGTAGGGATGGCAAAAAAACCCGATCTATACCGATCGGATTTTACCGAACCTAGTTTTTAGATTTGGATTTAATTTTAAAACCCGAAAGATTTTGGATTTGGATTTTATATGTACCGAACGAAACCCGATCTAAAAACCCGAAATCTGATCCAAACCCGAAAGCCAAAAAACCCTGATATATATACTATATATATATAGTATTATATAAATGTATATAATAATAACAATATTTTAATTTTAATAATTTTATATATCAAAACATACATATTTATTTAAGATACATATCAAGTAAATAAATAAAATGATCACCCACATATATATTTGAGATATCTTAAATAACGTGATATTATTTTTGTTTAATTTTTTGGTATGTAAGTCTTGTGTATATGTTATTATAATATATGTATAAAAGCCACAATTTTGATTTATTTATTCGATTCACAATCTTTTTTTTATTAAAATTCTAATATATTTATATAAATATATATTCTTTTATTTTCCTTATATTTTTTAAATTTTATTTATAATATTCTATATTGTTTATTCAAATAAAATATTTTATATTTTAAATTTGAAATATATTTATACTTTTATGTTTTGCTTAATGTGATTATTTTAGTTTTTGAATTAAAAATCCGATTTAAACCCGAATCCGAACCGAAATCCGATAAAACTTGATGGTTTGGATTTGGATTTTGATTTTAAACCCGAATCCAAACTCGAACCAAACCGAAAATTTTGAGTTTGGATTTGGATTTGGCCAAAACCCAATCAGATCCGACTCGTTGCCATCCGTAACAATTGCCAATTGGCGCTGCAATGTAGTTTTTGAATACATTTGAGGAAGAATGCCAAACCAACATAAAAGTAGTACCGGAGAACGATATAGGAGCGGTTCAACCGAATTCGTGACGAAAATGTCACCGTAAAGGATTTAAATGAACAAGCTTAAAACCCGTGCGATGCACGGATTTTTTTAATATTATATGATTTTTTTATTAATTTTGATTTAATTGTTTTTAAAACATGAATTTTGGAGGTTTAAATTTTTATTGAGATGTTTTGATAATAATTATATAAATGTCATCCGTGATATTTGAAAAAAATGAGGGATTTTAGTTAAAAAATATAGAAAAGATGATAGGTTTTAGTTGAAAAGGGTAATCGGTTAATTATTAGTAAATATAAAATTATTATTTTACTTTACTAAATAGAATGCCCATGATATAATTGGAAAAAGAGATGACTTAGAGAAAATTAAAAAGGTAACATGTTTTAGGTGAAAAAGGTAATTGATTAGTTTATAGTAATTATAATTTAATTATGTTATTTTACTAAATTAAATTGCTCGTAATGTTTGTTGTCCGTGATATTTCTAGAAAAAAGGAGAGATTTTAGTTTTTTTTTGTGGAAGGGAGGAGAGATTTTAGTTAGAAAGTAAAAAAGATGACACGTTTTAGTTAAAAAAAGTAATTGGTTAATTATTAGTATTATAATATTTTATTATATTAAATAGAACAATCTGTGATATAATTGGAAAATTAGAGATTTTATTTAGATAAAATATAAAGGGTAACATGAAAATTAAAAAGGTGACATGCTTTAGGTGAAAAAGGTAATTGATTATTTTATAGTAATTTTAATTTAATTATGTTATTTTACTAAATTAAATTGCTCGTAGTGTTTTTAGAAAATTAGAAATAAATGTTAACCGTGATAGTTCTAGAAGAAAGGGAATTTAATTTAAAAAAATTTATAAAAGATGATACGTTTTAGTTGAAAAGGTAATTGTTTAATTACTAGTATTATAATATTATTATTTTATTTTTATTAAATAGAACCGCCAGTGATATAATTGAAAACGAGATGTTTTAGTTAGAAAAAAAAAGGTGACGTGTTTTTGCTGGAAAAGGTAACCGCACATGATATAATTGAAAAAGGAAAGATTTTAGTTAGAGAAAAGGTAACGTGTTTTGACTGAAAAAGGTAATTGATTTGTTAAATAGTAATTATAATATAATTAAGTTATTTTATTAAACAAAATTGCTCGTAATGTTTTTAAAAAATGCAAAATTTAAGTTAGATAAAATATAGAAGATATTGTATTTTACGTGAAAAGGAAAATTATTTAGTTATTGAAAAATAGAAATGGTAATATGTTTTACTTGAGAAAGGAAATTGATTAGTAAAGGAGAAATTTTAGTTAAATAAAATATCAAAGATATTATATGTTAATTGAAAAAAGAAATTATTTAGCTATTAAAAAAAATTAATTAGATAAAATATAGAAGATATTGTATTTTACGTGAAAAGGTAAATTATTTAATTATTGCAAATAGAAAATGTGATATGTTTTAGTTGAAAAAGGAAATTGATTAGTAAATGAAAATTTTTAGTTAAATAAATAATTAAAGATATTGTATGTTACTTGAAAAATGAAATTATTTAGTTATTGAAAAATGGAAAAGTTAATATATTTAACCTCAAAAAGGAAATTAATTTGTTAGTAGGATGGATTTTATCTCTAATCAAGTAAGGGGTAAATAAGTAAAATTAAAAGGTACCGTACCGACCGACCAAACTTTTAATGTTTCGGCTTTTATATAATAGTATAGATATAGAATCAGGTCCTAGATTTAAATGATTACTAGATGATAAGCCCGTGCCAAGCACGGGTTTCTTGTAGAATTTATTTAAATTAATTACTAATTTAAAATTGAAAAATTATTATAAATATTTTTCTTATTTATCTATTTATTTTTATGATTTTACTATTTTTTGAAATTATTTTTAAAATTCGGTTTGCGACAAAAACAATCAAATGCAACTTCCTTAATGTTTTTCGAAAATAATTGAAATCATCTAATCTATAACCTTTATTAAAAACCTTTATAACCTTAATTCCTTTATAACCTTTATTAAAGTTTTCCTCTATTTATAACCTTTATGGTTCCACCCTTATTTCGGTTTTACCCCTAAATTCCTATTTTTCCTAGAATTCAGTTTTATCTTTTAATAAAATATAAAAATTATTGGAATCCTATTATAATTGGAATTCTGTAATTACACAAATAATGTATCTATCAGAACCATGTATTACATGGTTGTGCTTTTGTTGTGTTTATGTTGTGTTTTTTATTGTTTGTTGTTTTTTTGATAAATATGGATATTAATAAATATGAATATATTTGATTAGTATCGCTTTTTTGTACTTCGTTGATGGATGGTGATAACTTCATCTATAACAATGGATTGTATATTTGTTGGTTAAATATATTTGTAAATAGATTGTACCCGCTGTTGTTTTATCACGTTGGTGGAGTTTTATCTTGCTGGTTAATTAAAATAATCGCAAAAAGACAATCCATCCATTATATCTATTATATGTCAACATGCCATTTCCACCTATTTAGTAATTTACTAAAGTACCCCTTACTTTATGTTAATGCTAAAAAATAATGATTTTCAAGCATTTGAACCCATGACCTCCATGTAGTAATGTTTTTATGTTTGCATGTATTACCACTACAATAGAACATTTGATGATACATCTTTTCAAATCAATGATTGCATACATATAAAATCCATTTGCTAATTTTTTTTCAATATGACCTCCATGTAACAAAATTTTTGTGTTTGCATGTATTAGTACTACACTAGAACAATTAATTATACATTGCTTATAATCAATATAATTGCATGCATAGACAATTTACTTGCTAATTTTTTTAATATTTATTTTCAAATTTATTCATGATAAAATTAATTAAAATGATAAAACATGTAAACTATTTTTAATTGAATGAATAACAATGATTGAATGTACGTGTATTTACTATAAAATTTTAAATATATAATTCACATGGTACACGAAATAACATAAATTTTAATTTCTGATACATGTATATTAATATTTTTATGCAAACACAAATTGTAATATTTATTTTATGTTTGTTACGTGGTACACGTATGAATGAGCATTTCACCATATCTACCCGAACTGATTCCTTTCCCATTTGGATTGTGGATTAGGGAATTTTTTCGGGTCAACATGAAATATTATAGAATTAAAATTCGTGCGAAGGGAATGGGCTCGGGGATTAAGGTATCCCGGCACGACCCCCGTTTCAGTTCCCCGACTGATTATCATATTTAGAAAACAAAAATTAAACATATATTTACTAGATTATTAAAGAGATTGAAATTATGTGTATTTCATATAAAATTTTAAATATATAGGCCTCGAATTCACATGATATACGAAATGACATAAATTCAAATTTTAATTTATGGTACGTTTATATTAGTTTTATTTTGTAAAATTATAAATTATATTAGTTATCTATGTTTGTTATTCTCCTAACAAAATAAAACTAATTCACGTGAGACACGTAAGGATGAACATTTCATCATGTGACCTCGATCTAATCCATTTCCCATTTTTTTTAGGTATTTGACAAACTTTTCGGGATAACATGAAATATTCTAGAAAAAAAATTGGAGGAAGGGAACAACCTCAGAGATTAAGGTATCCCAGTCTGATCCTTGATTTCGTTCCCCAAATGATTATCATATTTATGAAGAATAATTTTTTAAAATATATGTTTACTAGATTATTAAAAATAATATATTTCAAAATTTTTATAAACTTAGAATTTCTGATATAAAAGTTAACAAACTAAAATAGAATTTTAATACTATATTTCATCTTTTTTATTAAAAAATTAATTCAAATCTCTATTTATAATATAATAATAATTTTATCATGATTTATCAAATTAATTTTATTATCCGATATATTCGAGAATATATACATTTTAAATAAAAAAAATTAAGTATCTCCCATTTTTTGCGGGGATCCTCTTTCCCCGTTCGTGGTAAGAATCATGAAGTAAAATAATCTTCATTCGGGGATCGATATGGGTTCAAGTTCAAAATTTTAACTAAAACAAAATTAAACTCCACGATTTCTCGCGGGAATCCCTATTTCCCTACGGGGCAGAAATCTAGGAACATAATGATCCTCGTTCGGAAATCAGGACGGGTTCAATGATTATGTTCGAATTCGGGGAGTGTGACGGGTATAACACTACCCGACCCTGAATTGACCGATCTGATGCCCATCCCCAAGTATACATACAATATGAATTCATTTATTGTTATATTTGGACACCTTGATACGAAATACACTCAACTAAATACCAGTAAAAGAATATGTACATCAATTTTTTTTATCTAACTTAAAAAAAACAATAATACAACTAAATAAGGTACAATAAAATGTTAATCTAATTTGTTGATGAATATTAAAAGAGTTTAATTGAAGTTCAAAAAAATAATGTTACCAAAATAACATTCGAAAAACGTATACATGTTTAATGTGTGAGAGATATAACAATTAACTATTTTATTATAATAACACCTATTCAGCTCGTAAAGACAACAATAGTAATTTTATATAAACATGGAAACGCAGGTCGATGAGAGATTGTCAAAGATGAATGCGAGATGATTGGAGAGAGAAAAGACGAACAAACTTCAGGTTGTTAAAGACAAAAGAAAGGTGGTGGGGCAAGATAAATGTGCATATATGATGTGGTTGGAGGAAAGGGAGGATCTTAGAGGTATAATGAGGTGGCTGAATAGTGATCGGAAAAAGGCCGAAGTGAGAGTGCACATGATCAGTAATAAATTGGAGTAGATATGAGGTAGACATATGAGTATAAGTGAAAATAGATATTCAAAAAATGTTGTGGCAAAGATTGAAAGTAGTTAAAAGATGGCTTAATGAGCTCTTGGTCTTTTAAGTTTGCACAGTTATACCGTAAAGCTCTATAGTTTTAAAGCGTTCATTTTCGCCTTTCCAACTTCAGAAATGTATCTTTTAGCCACAAAATCGTTGTCTTTTTGGCATAAAATCGTCGTCTTTTAGAACGAATAAACGAAAGTTTGTGGCAAAAAGGTACATTCTAAAGTTGGAGGGATGAAAAGGAGCGCTTTAAAAATAAAGGGCTTTATGGGTATAAATGTGCAAACTTGAAGGGCCAAAAGGTAATTAAGCCTTAAAAGAACTACTATCATGGTAATTCTTTTAGGATTTTACTAAAAAACAAACTAAAGGACACTATTATCATGGTAATACTTGATAGCTAACGATTAACTCTTCTTGTATATAACTTTTGTCTCCTCACATTCAATAAGCATCACTATAAATATGATCCTCAAATTTAGAGTGTGCTAATAATTTAAATTTAGAACGATTATTAACAATTGAATCTTAGTAAACCGTTGTACGTGAAAGGTAAAGCACACTGACAAGAGGATATAACGAACTCCATTGCAAATTTGAAAAATATTATATGAATTAAAATGTGGCCCGTGCCTTGCACGGGCTATCATGCTAGTTATTGTTATAATAGGGTTTTATTTTTTTTAATTAAAAAACAACATAGAATTCTAGTAAAAGTGGGAGTTTAGCGGTGAAACCAAAATATGGTGCGAACCAAAAAAGTAGAACTATTAAAAAAGGGTTTCGCTTATTAATAAAGGATACAGATAGAATCGAAGATGTTGAACTTATATTAATTATTGTTGATGGTCCAAAATGTACGTGAGTTTTATATGTTACATGACTTTCTTATGGTTTCTCAAGCCCTTTCTATAAGCAATTATCATGCTATATCATCTTTACTTTCTCTATACAATGCTTCAACTGATAACTGTTTTGCTGCTCTTTGTGCGGTTCTTGATTTTTATAGCAATGTCAACTACTTCTTGATTAGACATAACCTAAAGAACCAAAAATAATAAGTTAACTTGGATCAAGAAGTAGTTGAACAAGCTGGGGGTAAACCTAAACGACACCGAATCACTTCCCTTACTCCCATCAAAACAGAAATATCGCCCGTTACATGATTAGAGGCCCCTGTGTCAATTATCCATGTATTATTATCAAACTCACCGTTCAAGCAGCTAACTGGAGTTTGTTGATTACCAAATGCGGCAACCAAAGCTTGCCACTGCTCAGCTGTAAAACCTGAAGTAGTTGATTGTGTTGAATTACTTGTTTGTCCATCCGAAGCTCCTACCAGTTGTCTTAACAGTTGCTCGCACCCCCCCTCCTCGACCCCGACCAATAAGAGGATTGTAGGAGATGTCCTTGCCTCACTACGACCATTACCCGTACCCTTCACCTCTGTTTTTGGTGGTCCAAAATTTTCCACCCACCAGTCTGGTCTCGACTCACTTGTATCCATCTGTTCGGTCACGTGCAACAAATAACTACCTCAATTTTAAATTTTGTAATTACGAGTCCAATTCATGGCAACAATTTTGCAGCTCAATCACTAGAAAAATTATGGACTAAAATCGAGTTGGCAACTTTACCTTGATAGTTTTTACAACACTGTTTGTAATCACAACTAGTCGAAAGGCTGGGTGAGTACTGGATAGTAATGCTACGTTCCTTAAAAACGTTCCCAAATAAAGTTTCGAATGGCGTGATATGGTTGACATTACATTTCGAGAGATTTTAATTGGTGAAATTTGAGAAATGCTAGAGTTCCCGAAACCGTTCCCGAATGCTGAGTTGTCATCCTCTGATTGGTTATCTTTTCATTAATGAGATGGACCCCTCGTGTATTAATATGAAACCCACGAATTAAACCATGCCACGTGGCATTTGAAAAATTTTTGGGAACCTTTTCGGGGTACGTAGCACTGCTCATAAAATTTATGTGGCATTTGGGAACGAATTTGGGGACTCTAGCATTTTCTACGTTGATCCCTAAATTAAATGCGAGATGCGACATGTACGCTGCTTAGTTTGTTGGATGCCTCTGTATAGGAATTGATAATTCCAGATCCCGATCGGGTGCTTCCTCCGTCGTTCCCACGCTTGGAAGAGGTGATGCTGGTGGTTGGGCCTCTGGAAAACAACACCGGAGGGGGGATTTGAGCCCCGCGGCGCCTTCAGCGTGAGAAAAAGATCAGGCTTTGGAAGATAATAATTCTAGGACTAGAGTATCGAAATGTGGAGGGTGTGTGTATGTGGGTGTGTAAAAGAACGTAAACCCCAAACCTTCAACTCTTGATCTATTTATAGACCAAGGATTAGGGTTCAGGGGTTGGTACCTTCAATCATGAGCGTCAGATCCTAGGCATACGGGACACCTGTATGCTGTAGATAGTCCCCACCTATCCAGGAGATAATTGTGGTGGCGTGTGCCGGGGTCATGCCAGCACGTGGATTGAGAGGGACGTGATTGTGCCAATCATAGGATTCCCTCATTTGTCGTTGTCATGTGGGACCCTAATCATGATGACCTGTACGTGCCACACCTAGTAGTGTGGGATAGTGTGTCTCACGCGTCTTAGGCCTGGGTTGCGGGTGTTCTGGATTGGGCCTAGTCAGGACTGGATGCAATCAGGTCTAGTGCTAATCTGGAATAGGTCTAGTCAGGACTAGTTATAGGCTATCATTTGCCCCCCACTCCCTTATTCTGATTTTCCGGATGGGGGAGTAGAATTAAATCTGACTATTATGTGAGTTTTTGGCTAAATTTTGCCCCTAATCCAGATTGTTGATAGAGGATACAAATCTGGATTGAGGTAATGCTGATTTCTCCAGAAGTCCAAAGCTAGAATGGCTTTGGGTGAGTTAGAAAAATTTTGGCTGTATTTTGTCACCTAATTCGGATTGTTGACAGAAGATACAAATCCGGATTGAGGTGATGCTGATTTTTTCACAAGTCCAAAGTTAGAATGGTTTTGGGTGACTTAGAAAAAATTTTGGCTGTATTTTGCCCCTTAATCCAGATTTTTGACAAAAGGATACAAATCCGGATCGAGGTAATGCTGATTCAATTGTGGAAGATGTGTGTATGTAGGTGTATAAAAGAACGTAACCCCCAAACCTTCAATTCTTGGTCTATTTATAGACCCAGAATTAGGGTTCAAGGGTTGATCATGAGCGTCAGATCCTTAGACATAATATTAGGATTCAGGTGTTGGTAGTGATAACCTGGACTAGGTCCAGTCAGTTATAGGCTATCAGAAACGGTCCTCGTAAATTTGTAATGATTAAAAACTATGTACACCACTGCACCCCACACGTCCAGTCCTTCATATAACGAATTTCGTATATACCGACGGAACTAGAAATGCAACTTGAGTAAGAGCATGGATGTTCATCGGGTCCCTTCTAATTTCCAAACACAAACTTAATTCTCGAACTCCCTTATTTCCGAACATAGATTATTTTGTGTCTGCATTAAATTATAAAGATTCTATACATGAAAATTAATACTAATAATTATTTGGCCAGTTTCGACCTGATTCCGCCTGCCGGACTGCCAACTGTATTTAATTGTGCTTAATTATTAAGTACTGTATCGTTTAGGTTACTATTGTTGAAACAAGATAGATTTATCAGGGCAACATTAACCAACTTGATTATGGTTGAAAAGTGATTAATGCAAAGGTTTCCCAGGCCCATTGCCTTTTCTCCTTACAGGTTATGCGCTGTAATAAAAACATTCACAAATCTACAATGTCATAAATACTCGGTAACCACCCCTCCCTATGGCCGTCCAGTCCATAAATATGTATGTTGTGGTGCAAATGTACGTACACATTAGTTGTAACAATGGAGCATCAGAAAATTAACATACAAGGGTTATGGTCTGATGATGAAGTTCCGGTGAGTCCTACTGGCCAGTACTTCAACAGCTCTGTTCTTTCGATATCTGTTCTCTCCGTCTTGGAATCGGAAATCCCTATCGATGATTCCCCTACTCTCACTCTCCTCAAGGATCTCTTCCTTCCCATCAACCCTCGTTTCTCCTGTATCATGGTATTGTGTGTGTGTGTGTGTGACTGCATTGTTAGTTGTTGTAGCATGCAATGATTCATTTACATTTCTGTCTTTCCTTTAGTCAATTCTAATTTCTACATAATATTCATTTGTTGGTGTTCTTGGCTAAAAGAAGTATTAGCATTAATGTGGACTATTCCTAGACTTTAATTTGAAATATTTCCTAATCAAGTTAGTTTACATGTCTAGAAATGTACCTTGAAGTTTCAACACACCTCCAATTGAGTTTATGTCCAAATATGTTTGACAAAAGCTGGTCTGGATTTATTTGCCATGTTTAGTTATTTAATACAAAAGAAATATAGATGTAGATGTAGTAGAAAACCATGAGTGTGAGGTTCTTATCAGATTAAATAATTTGGTACAATCTGAAAAGTATCTTCTGCTTCATGCATACAGACTGTTCTAATATTGTGAATAATGGTGTAAAGCAATGGAAGAAAGTGGATGTTAAGCTCCAAGATCATGTAAATGTCCCAACTTTTCCACAAGGGGAATCTCCGGAATTTTATGATGCTTTCCTAAACGATTATTTTGCGATGATTGCATTAGAACCATTTCCACAAGGCCGGCCTTTATGGAATATTCATATAATTAAGTACCCTACTAGTAATGCAGCTGGTAGTCTAGTTTTCAAGCTTCATCATGCACTTGGTGATGGTTTTTCGCTTATGGGAGCTCTTCTTTCATGTCTGAAAAGATGTGATAATCCAGCGCTTCCCTTAACATTTCCTAATTTTCAAATGAAGGCAGACTTGGATGACGAAAAAAGGAGTGTTTATAAGAGTTTGACTAACACGTTTTCTAGGGTAGTTAACTCTGCTTCTGATTTTGGATGGAGTCTTCTCAAAAGTAGCTTTCTGCAAGATGATCGGACACCGATAAGATCCGGGGTTGAAGGAGTAGAATTCCTGCCAATAAATCTGATTAGCATGTCATTTTCACTTGATCAAATCAAGGAAATTAAGGTCAACCTTGGAGTGGTATGTCTACCATTTTCTTCTCTATAATTTATTGATTTGGTAAATATTTTAAGAATGTCTTTGGTTTAATAGATCAGTAGAAATTATATCCATTTTGATCAGAATATGAACATACTTGACAGTTTCGCAACTCTCTGAGATGAAATTGATCAGTAAAATAACCACTTCCCGTTGTAATTTAGAAAGTGACAAGATTCTGTTTTCAACTGTACTGTAATACCTTAAAACTTATGTGCTAATTGATGTACATGTAAAGAATAGTGGTAATCTGTAATATATGCCTATTTATCACCCAAGTTATAAACATTTAACATAATGTTTGGCAGATACTGCCATTCAGAAGAAATTATTAATTGACTGAAATATCTCAAGACATGTTTTAGATGCATTTAGTCACCAATGTACAACTCTTCCCTTGTGCATGCACACAACAGTTTCCTGTTTGCGCTGTTATCAGCATCAACAGCTAGATTCAGATAAAACATTACTTCGCATCTTTTATAATATTTGGATCCCATTGGTCTGTTTTAGAACGTGTATATCTCATTTGAAGATGCAAATGGTCCATACTTTCAATCCACATTTAGTTATGACAATCAATGTGAAATCAAAATGTTAGTTGCATCTGGTCATATCTTGCTGTTAATTGTTTCCATTGTGTATTTTTGTTTTTTTTTCTTGGCAGACAATAAACGATGTACTTACGGGAGTAATCTTTCTGGGGACTAGATTATACATGGATGCAACAAGCCAGGAGTCGAAAAATGGAGTTTCTACAGCACTGGTCTTGCTCAATACTAGGAACATTGGTGGTTACACATCAGTGGCTGAGATGATTGATGCTTCTGCAGCCGAGAAGCAATGGGGAAACCAATTCGGTTTCTTACACGTCTCAGTCCCAGAATTGGATGGGAATGAATGTTCTAACCCGAATCAGTTTGTCTACAAGGCACAAAAAATCATCAAGCAAAAGAGAGACTCTGCAGGTGTTTTTCTCACTGGAAGATTATTAGAGACAGTGAGAAAATATAGAGGCCCTGAGGTATGCACATAAAAAGCACTAATGATACATTAATCGTGCAAATAAAGACTTCCGAACTTATAACACAATTCTAGTAGCGAAAATGATTTAGCATATTAATTTTTGCCAACAATGCTGAATTTTATGAATTAGGCCACGGCTCAGTACATTCGTAGCACACTGAAGAACTCGAGCATGACTATATCAAATATGATCGGACCACTGGAACGTATGTCATTAGCTAATCATCCGGTTAAGGGCTTTTATTTCATGGTAGTTGGGGTTCCGCAGGTACATTTAAGTATATTTTAACTGATACACTGTCTTATATCTTTTCGATTTGTTTTTTTATATATAACAATGGATATCAATGGATAGATGTTGATGAATAGGGAAATTTGATATATACATATCAATTTTCTAATGAATGGATCGAGAGATATATGATTTTGAAGATTTGAAGGATATTATATATTGCGTATATCGAGAATAAGTAATAACTAATAAGTTATAAGTTGAAAGTTAAGAATTCTTAACATTCAACTTATAGGCTTATAAGTTATAAGTTTAGCTAAAACTTATTTTTGCAAATACCCCCTATAAGTACTTAGAGCATCTCCAAGAGGCTCTCTATTGTAGCTCTTAACTCAAAAAATGAGGAGAGAGAATAAAAATCAAGCTCCAAGAGACTCTTAGAGGCTCTTTAAAAAGTTAAGAGCTTCTTCTCTCTCCTCTATTTTAGGAGCAACTAGTAGCTCTTAACTTAATATTTTATTAGTAAAATAGTGGTTCTTCTCTCTCATCTATTGATTGTTTGTCCAAGTGGAATTGAAATATGAATAAAATATAAAATAAAGAGCCATAATAGAGAGCATTGTTGGAGTTGACACACAAATCAATGTAATAACTTGCTAAGAGCTTCATTGTTTATAATATATTTAGGAGTGAGTTAAGAGACTCTTGGAGATGCTCTTATGGGCTTATAAGTCATAAGTCAACACTAAAATGAGAAAACAAACATAGGGCTGTGCAAAAAATGTCCGAACCGACCGAACCGAATCGAACCAAACCGTTCGAACCGCCTTTTGCGGTTTTTAAACGGTCTGGTCTGGTCCAGGTTTGGAAAAAATAAAAACCGTTACTGGCGGTCTGGTCCAGGTTTGCTATTTCAAACCGACCGTTAAAGACCGAACAAGACCGTTAGAATATATATATATATATATATATATATATATATATATATATATATATATATATATATATATATATATATATATATATAATTATATTGAATTATATTGACTTGTCCCGTCTCTTTAAAACTTTAACAACACTAATCTCATATCTACATCTAGTCATCTACATTCCAGCCGCACAAGACAAACACATTACACATGTCCATCTCTCTCTAGCGATTATCCTCCATATCTCATCAATCATACTCATCTCTATTATCCTCTCTTCAAGGTATTTAACCCCAATCTCTCATCTCTATTATCTTCTCTTCGTATCTACTATCTAGGTGTTTTATCTGGCTAATATTTTTATTGAGAACTTTTGACAAACACTTGGTGTGTTATGTGTAGGTGAAAACTGAAAAGATGACAAATCAAAAAAACGAGCGTAATGAACCTGATGCTACTGCTACAAACGAAGTTACACATGATATACCATGATATACCAGTTGCTGTTGAACAGTCTGAACCCGAAGTTGCTACCGGGGATAAAGAACCTCCTACACAAACTGATCTTCAATCTAAAGGTAAAAAAAACAGATCAAATATTTGGCTACATTTTACTAGTGATAAAGAAAAAAAAATTGTGACTTGTAATTATTGCAAGCAAGTATATGTTCATGATAGTAAAAATAATGGGACAAGTAGCTTGTGGAACCATGCTTATAAAATAAAATGCAGCCTATACTTTCATTTGAAATGAAAAAAGAGGGGTCAGGTACTCTTAAGGGTCACACTTTTAGTGCTGAACGTTGTAGGCAAGCCTTAGCACATATGATTATATTAGATGAGTATCCATTTCGGTGTGTTGAAGGTATAGGTTTCATTAGATACAGTAAAGAATTGGAGCCTAGGTTTAACCTCCCATCGAGGTGGACAATTGCAAGGGATTGCGTAAAAGTGTTTAAAGATGAAAGGGAAAAGCTAAAACAAATCATGAAAGGTAAGCGCATATGTTAGAGATTGAGAAAATTGAATCCAAGTGTATGCCAACAATGGATGTTGATACACGATGGAATTCGACATATCTTATGTTAGAGAGTGCTGTTAAATTCGAAAAAGCATTTGAGAGGTTAGAAGAAGAAGATAAAGGATTCAAGGCTTATTTTGAGAAATTGGGAGGACCACCTACTAAGGCTGATTGGACTTGTGCTAGAGTATTTGTTGAATTTCTGAAACTCTTTTATGATTGTACATTAAAGTTTTCATGTTCATTATTTGTCACCTCAAACTTGTTTTTTCGTGAGATGCTCCAAGTGAATGATATGCTGAAAAGGATGCTAAATTCAAGTAATGACGAGGCTTTGGCATGTATGGCAAGTAAGATGAAAAGTAAGTATGACAAGTACTGGGGAAGTTTATCAACGCAAAATTACTTGTTATTTGTTTGAATTGCTTTAGATCCAAGATACAAGATAAAATATGTTCGGTGGAACATAAAACGTTTGTGTGAAAATGATAGTGAGATAACCTCTTACATGATTAACAAGGTAGATGATGCACTTGATAAATTGTTCAGGTTTTATAAATCTTCGAGTATAAATCATAAATCAAAAGCTGCTTCAGAATTTAGGGAAGTCGTAGGAGATACTATTGCATCAGCCGAGGGGATGGATATGTATGCGAAACTAGAAGAAGAAAGGTTAAAACAGTGGGAGATGGATATGATGGCAGAAAACTCAGAAGAAAATAGAAGTGAGTTAGAATTGTATAAGATGGATAGGATCGAGGCACCAACTAAAGATTTTGATATACTATTATGGTGGAAAATTAATACGCCTAAATATCCGATTCTTTCCAAAATGGCACGAGAACTGTTGGCTGTCCCTGTATCAACAGTGTCTTCTGAATCTGCATTTCTACCGGCGGTAGAGTTTTGGATACATTTAGGAGTAGTTTACTTCCTAATACCGTTGAATGTTTAATTTGTGCTCAAAGTTGGTTAAAGGCTCCTGAAGAACCAATCCATCTGCGTGATATGCTATTGGAGCTAGAGAAGTATGAGGAGTTTGCTGAAGGTATTTAAATAATTTATAATTGCATTAACTGATTGCTGAATCACACTTTTATTATAGTACTGAATTCGACATTTCAGATTTAGATACTGCTATGGAGCAGGGTGCATATATATTCAGCTTCTGTTGGCTTCCACCAAGGTAATAACTATATTTTCTTGTCAAATGATATAGAACTGAAAATTTCCTTTCCAATTCTTTTTTTGCAAAATATATGTTATTGCACTAGGTTAATTTGATCTTGTCTTGGCAGGTTGTAAAGAGGGATTTTGAAGAGAGTTTCAACAAGTGGCTTTTGAAGGACAAAATGGCTTTTGAAGAGAATTTTAAAAGGCTAAAGACTACTATGATGTACTGATGATGTCTATGTAATTTGCATGTTTTAAATTCGGCCATTTGCGCACTTGAGTATTTTAGTAATGTAGTAAACTATCAATGGAGTAATGCATGTATTGAATTTGGCATACTTTTTGACAGTATTGTGCCACTGGATATGATTCAAGAAGGGTTTTCTTATGCTTAAAATTATCATATTAAATAGTAAGGTTTAAAATCGTAACCGGCCGAACCGAACCGTTATATTGCGGTCTGGTTCGATTTGGTCCAGGTTTGAGATATGAAAAAACCGTTACTAGTGGTCTGGTCCGATTTGGTTGTTAAAAACCGACCAAACCAACCGTTGCACAGCCCTAAACAAACAGGCCCAAAGTCATAAGCTCGGAGGTACTTTCGGGCTTCGGGATTGCTTTTTCAATCATGGGCTCTAAACAACTTTAAATCCACTTTAAAAGTTTAAAAGTTGATACCCAAACATGTTAAAAATAACTTCAAGTTTTGTGGACTTGGCTTAAATGAAAGCCAAACGGGCTCTCTACCTATTGTTAATTATAAATTGATTTAGGAGTATGATCAGTCATTTGATTAATTATAAACCTCATTTTCATTATTCGTTCTTAATTTTATTTTTGTTTAATAAATTTCTTTCTTCATTGAATTTTTTTATCCAATTTTTAGATTTTATCTATCCATATTTTGTGTTTCTTCTCTTTTCTAAAAAGAATTTGTTTTGTTTTCATATTCGGAATGATAAATCTGCAGGATTTTTATAATTTTTGTTTGTTGAGGAATTATATGAATTTTCAATTTTGATTGATTTTTAGGTTACATTTTGATTAATTATATTTACATGTTTTTCACGATTACAATGAATCGTTAAATTATCTCTTTAAAAAGAAAGACGGTATGTATCAGTGATAAAAAATAGGGAATGCTTCACAATGAAAAATTTACTCAATAATCATGATTCAATTACTAAAAGATTTATTATTTATAATATTTTTAAAAAAGTTATTAAGAATCTGTTGTAGTTGCTCCAAGGAATGTGACTTTTCCCTTCTATGTAATACATTTGATATTCGATGCAAGGAGTACCCTTGTACTAGTTCAATATAATTCCACAGCTTTAGGCGGCATTTTTTTTTTTTTTTGAATTTACTAGATTAAAATGAGGTTTATTTTAATAAAAAAATTGGAAATCACTGGCTGCGGTTTAGTCTTTATGGGTAGCAAATAATGTTCTAATACAACACTCATCGATCCGAATTTCGTTCTAACAAAATAAAATTTGAAAGAAAAAACATTGGTTACGGAACATGAAAAGGAGTGAAATACTGAAAATTTGGGAATATCAATATATCCGTTAATTTTTGTTTTCTAATTATTTAATTTATTAGCTAATAAGTAATACTCAATATTATATATATTTCAGGATGAGTGAGAATCGAATACAATATTACGAACAATACGTGACAAGTCTTTATTTATCACTAGGTTTATTACATGCGCCCAATATACTCGTTAATTAAAATTGTTATTTTTGAAATAAAATCATCATCTTCGAAAAAAAGTAAATTATATTCGTTGAATGACATGGCATTTATTCCTAATTAAAGGCACAATTAAATTATAAATTTTGGTTTGTTTCTGTCAAAAAAATATTTTGGTGGGTAAGTTTTTGCATATATTGCCTTTATAACTTACCTAACATCTACATGGACAACCATGCAGATAATATTACCTGGTTGGTGAGTTTTTAATTCATATAAAAACGAGTCGGTGAAACAGATTGTAATGGTATTAAGGAATAAAGGACTCAGCAAAATATCCCAATAATAAGGAAATGATTAGCTGTCACATTTCCCAACAAAACCGTTAGTACTGTCATGTGACTAAGGGCATGAACCACTAGATATTTTTCCTATTTAAAGCCTCTCTTTCTGTACAAGAAACTTAGAGCAATATTTATCCATTTTGTCTTGTATTTTTGCTCTCAAAAGATCTGTTCTATGAAGCTTGTTTTCTGAGCAGTGTTCTCTTGTTCTTGAATATTTCTTCTGCTAGCATTATATCTATGTTAGTCATTATGGTATCAAAGCCACTCACATAGCTCTTGATCTGTTTTTTTTTTGTTTTTGTTGGTGTTATACCTACATCAAGCTGTTGATTCTCAGATCTGTTTTTTCTTTCTAATATATCTCTCAGATCTACTTTAAAGTTTTAATCTTTTTTTTATGAATATGGCTACTACGAACACTGAGAATGTTCAAACCATCCAGCCTAATCAAAATCCCAGGATCACAATGCAAGATATGGTGAATCCTTTGTTTCTGCATCCATCTGATAGAGCAACATCTATTCAAGTCGAAAAGCTTCAAAGCAGCTCAGACTATCGATCCTGGAAACGTTCCATGGAAATCAGTTTATCTTCGAAAAGGAAACTGGGCTTTGTGAAAGGTACTGTTCCTCGCCCTCTTGATGATCCTGTTAAATCTGAAATGTGGGATACTTGTGATAATATGGTCATATCCTGGATTACATCAAATCTTTCACCTTCTATTCGCAAGTCTGTTATTTATATGAATTCATCTAGAGATATCTGGAACAACCTTGAACAACGTTTTTCTCTAACTCATGGCTCCAGAAAATATAAATTGAATAGAGATGTGTATGAACTGAAGCAACAAAGTATGACTATAACAGAGTATTATACTGCTTTAAAGACTATCTGGGAAGAACTTGACTCTTTGAATGCTCTACCTGCTATTACTACTCTTACACCTGATATTACCAAGTTATTGACTGAGATTGATGTACAAAGGGAAGAGTCTAAACTCTTTCAGTTTTTAAATGGTTTGAATGATATATATTCTCCTCAAAGGAGTCAGTTGTTGCTTATCACTCCATTACCTAGTGTTGAGCGTGCTACAGCTATGTTGCAACAAGAGGAGGCCCAACGGGACTTGGTACTTGGTCACAAAACTGAGGATCATGACATGGTAGCTATGTATGGTAAAGGGCCACCATCTGCTAAAGTCTATCACTGTACTCTGTGTGGAGGTAAAAGTCACACCAATGATAGGTGTTGGACTGTTGTTGGATATCCGAGATGGCATCCCAATTATAAAGGGAATCAACCCATGCCTCAGTTTCGAGCTTCTACACCTGCTTTTACAGGTCCCAGACCTAGATGGAGGCCTAATTTCAAACCTCAAACTTCCAGATCAGCCAATGTGGCTCAAGTTTCTGAATCTGCTGTAGAAAGCCCTCTTTTTTCTCCACAACAATTGGAGCAACTTGCTCAATTTATGCAACTCAATCTTCAGTCATCCATATCAGGGGGAGATATACCAGACACTCCTTTCTCTGGGATGATTAGCTGCAACAATGCTAGAATTCACACATCTGACTGGATCATAGATTCTGTAGCGTCTGATCATATGACACATCGGTTGGATAATCTGCAATCTCCTCAACCAGTAAAACCAAACACACACATCAACCTGCCAACAGGAGCAACTGTGAACATCTCTCATACTGGTACTGTTGTTCTCTCTAACACTCTGTCACTTCATGATGTATTGTGTGTTCCCAATTTTCAACATAATCTGCTTTCAGTTCAGAAACTAGTTAAGCATACTGGTTGTGAGGTTAAGTTTTTACCTAGTCACTGCATTATTATTGACAGTCAATCTGAGCAAATTATGGCTGTAGGAGAAGCTAGACATGGACTTTATTATCTTGTAAACACTAAGGAGCCTGAAAAATGGTTGTCTAGTGTTACTAAACCCACACCTACTTGTCTTGTTTCTCACACCAACACTGCTAGTCTCTGGCATCACAGACTTGGTCACTTACCTCTATCAAAGTTCCATCTTGTCCCAGAAATTCCTCAAACAAAAAACTCTGAATCTCAAGTCTGCCTTACTTGTCCAATGGCTAAGTTTAGTAAATTACCTTTTGATCTGAGTGATTCTCACTCTACTGAAAAATTTGGTCTTGTACACCTTGATATTTTGGGCCCTTACAAGGTTCCAACCAAAGGCAATCTTCGATACTTTCTAACTATTGTTGATGATTATAGCAGATACACCTGGATTACCTTGCTTGCCTATAAGTCTGATTTTTTCTCTGCTTTTCAAACCTTTTTTACGTATGTCAAAAATCACTTTTCTACATCCATTAAAACCATACGTTCAGACAATGCTTTGGAATTTCTGGATAACAAATGCACTCAATTCTTTGCTCAAAATGGAATTGTTCATCAACAATCCTGCTCACATAGACCTCAGCAGAATGCTAGAGTCGAACGTAAGCACAGATATATTCTTGAAATAGCTCGTTCAATTCGATTTCAAGCTCATTTACCTTCATCATTCTGGGGTTATTGTGTTGAATCAGCAGTCTATCTAATGAACAGACTTCCCAGTACAGCCTTGAATAACCTCACTCCTTATGAAGTACTTTTCAAAACACCACCTACCTACTCTACTCTTAAAGTTATAGGATGCCTTGCCTTTGCAGTCAATCCAACTTTTACCACAGATAAACTAGCACCAAAAGCTGTTCCTAGTCTATTTATAGGCTATCCTCCATCAAAGAAAGGTTATCAGCTTCTTGATCTTACCACAAACAAAACCTTCATATCTAGGGATGTCATCTTTCACGAAACTATTTTTCCATTTCATCCTGACTCTGTGGAAAAATACATGACCCCTTTACCTGTTTCAACTACTACAATTCAACCTCAATCACTCTTTGATGATATCTATTTAACTGATACAGTAGAAGACCTAAACACTACACCTGCTGTACCTACCTCTATACCACAAACCTCTGAAATCTCTGAAACCCCTATCATAAATACTGAAGTTCCTGCAGTTACATTACCAATCAGACATTCCACTAGAACTCATAAACCTCCAGCTTACTTGCAGAATTATAAAACCTTTCAAGCTTCTGCTGAAACTCCTGTACACCATGTCTCTAATCTTGTTTTTACTACAATACAACCTGAATTCCAATGCTTTATGTCTGCTGTAACTCTACATAATGACCCCATGTATTTCAAAGATGCTGTGACAGACTTGGGATGGGTTCAAGCAATGAACACTGAACTGCAGGCTCTAGAAGAAAATCATACATGGACACTTACCACACTGCCATCTACCAAGAAAGCTATACCTTGCAAGTGGGTATTTAAGACAAAGTATCACTCAGATGGCTCTGTTGACAGAAAGAAAGCAAGGTTAGTGATTCTTGGCTGCAACCAAACTTATGGGGAGGATTATGCAGAAACCTTTGCCCCAGTGGCAAAGATGTCAACTATACGAACTCTTCTAGCTGTGGCAGCCCTACTTGATTGGTATACAATCCAAATGGATGTCACCAATGCTTTTTTGCACGGTGACCTTCATGAGACTGTCTATATGAAATTACCTCCAGGATATTCCCACTTTGGAAGTCGAATTCAACTCAATGTGATGCTGCTGTTGTGTGTCTTCTCCTTAAAGCCCTGTATGGCCTAAAACAGGCACCCCGTCAGTGGTTCTCAAAATTGTCCTCGGTTTTATTGCAACTTGGTTTCTCTCAATCTAAATCAGATTCCTGTTTGTTCTTAAAAAAATCTCAGTCTGCTGTCACAATAGTGCTTATCTATGTTGATGATCTGCTTATCTGTGGCAACAATGAATTGGAGCTTACTCATCTAAAAGACATGCTCACAAAATCCTTTCATATGAAGGATCTTGGTCCCATTAGATATTTTCTGGGATTAGAAGTGGATCGAACTCAAGGTGGTTTCTTTCTCTCTCAACAAAAGTACACTACAGACCTTCTTGCTGAATATGGACTTCTCACAGCTAAACCACTGAAACTACCACTTGATTCACACTTGAAGTTGACCCCTACTCAAGGTGATCTTCTGCCAGATCCAACCATATATCAAAGGCTTCTGGGAAAGCTAATTTACTTGACCATAACGCGCCCAGATATTGCTTTCTCTGTTCAACTGTTGAGTCAGTTCATGCACTCACCAACCACGGTTCATTATCAAGCTGCAAAACGACTACTGAGGTATCTTGCTGGCACTAAAACTCAAGGAGTGTTGTTAGCCTCCAGTGGTTCTGCAAAACTACATGCTTATTGTGACAGTGATTGGGCTAGCTGTCCAATTACTAGACGTTCAACCAGTGGCTACTGTATATTCTTGGGAAACTCTCCTATATCTTGGAAGGCAAAAAAACAAACTGTGGTTGCTCGTAGTTCTGCAGAAGCCGAGTATCGGGCTATGGCTATTACTACCTGTGAAATCTCCTGGCTTACTAATCTCCTCAAAGACTTGGGTCTCACTGATCTATCACCTGCTGTTCTTTACTGTGACAATCAAGCAGCACTAGCTATAGCTGCTAATCCTGTTTTGCATGAGAAAACAAAACACGTTGACATAGATTGTCACTTTGTGCGTGATGAGATCAAAGCTGGACATATACTTCCTCAAAAAATCTCTTCTACAGACCAAGTTGCTGATATATTTACAAAGATTCTGCCAGTTCAGCTGCACCAGTCCCATGTCAACAAGCTGGCAGTTTCCTCTTCGACTCCTCTGCCACCTTGAGGGGGAGTATTAAGGAATAAAGGACTCAGCAAAATATCCCAATAATAAAGAAATGATTAGCTGTCACATTTCCCAACAAAACCGTTAGTACTGTCATGTGACTAAGGGCATGGACCACTAGATATTTTTCCTATTTAAAGCCTCTCTTTCTGTACAAGAAACTTAGAGCAATATTTATCCATTTTGTCTTGTATTTTTGCTCTCAAAAGATCTGTTCTATGAAGCTTGTTTTCTGAGCAGTGTTCTCTTGTTCTTGAATATTTCTTCTGCTAGCATTATATCTATGTTAGTCATTAAATGGAAATTTTACATGTAATGCATGTTAATTTTATTATGGTTTTTTAAATTATTTTAACGATTTTTTTTCTAAAAAAAATATATATTGAGATTTGATCGAGTTATATATTCTAGAACTAGAACTAGAAGTAGAACTCTTTATTTTTTCTTTTTATCGTGGTTAATTAATAAAAATTCCTTTTCTTTACCGTTGACTGATTGACTCCGTTCGTTCAACGCGTATACATATACATAAATCTGACACTCTATCGACAGAAGCAATAGATATATAGACAGTAGTTTTGTTCAAGATTCAATGGAGGACGGTTAAGCTAATGTGAGTGGCTTAAGATTAGATTACTTGATAAACTGAGCAAAAGGAAAAGGTCATATTGCCGAACGAGCCTTCTTAATTGTAATTAACACGAGCCAACTTATCTTTGAATACTACTACTAAAAAAGACTTGTGATTCTTATTATCTTTTTAATTTCAATTTAAAAATATGTAACTTTATAACTTTATTCCCTCCCAAGGATACAGTCAAACAATAATCATACAACTTCAAAAAAAAAAAATCAGAAAGAAGTTTCCGTCTTCATGAAAATATGGTCAGTCATTTTCTTTTTTTGTCATTTCTTAGAATAGAAAGAAGTGTGGCCTTGTTCACATTTGTATATACGACAAAAACCACAATATTGTCGGATATTAAATTTTATATTTATTTCTTGTTATTCTAAATAATAAAATTATTAAGATAAACTAGTGCGAGTCTACAATAAATTTATATTTAATTTTTTTAATGAATTTAACTTTTTGGTCAAGGGATCATAAATATACAAGGATATATAATTGATGGAATTTTTTTCCGATGAACAAAGTTTATCATCTAACCAAATAGTATTAAACATATCGGTATGCCCGAAAACTTAAATAAAATCGATACTACTGATACAATATAAAGTATTCGTACAATGAAATGATGAGTAAAGTATGATACATCTAACTTCATTAATAACTTTGATTCAAAAAAAAAATTAAGAAACAAAGAGAAATGTAAGCATAAGTCATTTTCAGAATAATTAATTTACAGTATATTTTTCCTTACATTCATAATTTATAATATATTCTAAAAAACAATGTTATAAATAATTTTGAAAATAAAAAAAAATAAGTTTTGAAAATAATATGTTTTGACAAATACTAATACTACTATGCATACAAATTTGAATTGTGTAACTATACATGAATTGTACATCTGAGACGTTCCGTCAAATTTAACTATAGATATTCATTCATTTGATAAATTTTATGCATCCAAGTAAACTAAATAAATAGCGTTTCAACTTGTAGGTCATTTTACATTTTAAGTTGTGGATCGCAATGTGTCAATATTTATTCTCTCTGACAATTTCTGGGAGTCCCATTATGCATGTAGGAGCAATATGCAGCCATGCAATTCAACTGATTTGACGTTTTCATAAAATGGAATACGTAGCTGGAGATAGGAGGATGAGATCTGTATTTTGGTTTTAAAAAATAATTTTAATATTCTGTCTCTAATTTTAAGAGTTTTCTGTTTAAGAACGTCTTTTCTTACGCAACAAGAAATAATGATTATTAGCGATCGATTGAAATATGATCGCCATGAGTTGGGTTGATTTTGATACTTATTTCCAATCGATCATAACCAACCATCGAGTTGGTCGTAATTAGGAGTAAAACCAATCGAATACTGACTGATCGTTTATAACGTTATAACTTTCATTTCTAACTGATTAAAATCAACAAATACATCGATTGAAAATATCATCAAAATCAATCGACGTTCGATTGATTATGTCTTCAATAGGTTCCACCATACGTTCAACAGTCATGTCACTACAAGAAAAATGACCATTTATGACGGAAATTTAACACTGAAATCGTCGAAATTGATACCAATTACGACGGAAAAAAATCGTCGTTTCTGCTCGAGTCTTAAGTTCGGATTTTCGTCACAAGTTCAAATTTCGTCACAAGTTTAAATTTTCGTCATAAGTTCCAAAATGGGGCCCACTTTCTACAATAAAATAATATAGGAACTTCCGACGAAAATAACCGTCATAAATAAACTTTGTTTTTATTTCATTTAAATGAAAATTAATAGATTTATTTACCAACAAAAATGCAAGAAATGACGACTCAAATTCCGTCGTAAGTTAAGTCCACACATTTTAAAAAAAAAACACTGGAATCTGGAAATTCCAGAAACCGGTACCAAAACCTGCATCGATGTACACTAGATTGTCGAAATTTCCGGCAGCGGGATATCATGAACTGAACACACCACCACATCCGCTTCTACGCCCACCTCACATCACCAAACATAGCATAACAAATCCTTTCTCCTCTCCTTCAACATAACCCATTTCCAATTCAGCAACACTGTCCGACCACTACCATTCAACAGCCACCGTTCAACACAATACCTCAGCCTCTCCCACGCATCATTCCCATCACAATTTCACCCACCGCACCTTCATCTTCAATTCACCATTCCACCAGCCAACACCATCCTTCCCATTCCCTTTTCCGCCTTCGCTCACACCCGTTCACCCCGTTCGCGAAACCACTGCTGTGCATACAGTAGGCCACCTGCAATTCCCATTTCCCACCATTTCACCTCTGTATCCCCTCCCATCTCTACACCACCAATCGCAACACCTACCCGCCTCCATCCTCTTCACAGACTGCACCACCACGCCCCTTCTCCAATTCGCGTCACCATTCCTCACCTCCGTCCTCTGTTCTTCTCCTGTGCACCCACCTCGTTCCACCGGTTAGCAGCCATCTCCGCTTTCACCGCCCCTCTACCATCTATTCCTTCACCTCGCACAACCACTGCTACTCAAGGTCTCAAACCCGTCACTCTCACCTCCGTCTTCTTTCTCTACCTCGCACCATCTCCTTCAAATCGAATAACATCCTCCCACCTCTGTTCTTCTACAGTTGTTCCTCTACATCACAGCCTACAACCAATCCTCTTCCACCCATCCCTTTTGCCTCAAGCACCGCTGCGCCGTCCTCCCCATCCCTTTCGCTTCTCCCCTTCAATTCGCGCAGCCACCAATGCCACCATCCCCTCAACCCACCTCCGTTTACCATCTACTCCACCTGCCTTCACCACCGAACTCCATTAACCCCATCTCCTCTACTCTACAGCCGCCTTTATATAATTTTAGAAGATTATATGTATATGTATATGTGTGTAATATGAGAGAGAGACTAGAGAGAGAGAGCTGCTAGATGAAAGAGATAAGGGAGATATGGGGTGGGGGCGGCCGAGTGTTGTGATAAGGAGTCGGTAGAAAAGGGGTTATAGATATTTAACGGTTAGGATTTAATCCTAGTTGCATGAACGGCTCAGATCGACTATGTTTTACATGTCATCAAAAATATTACAAATATGTGTATTATTTATCAAATATTTATATCTTGTAAATTAAAAATAAAATGCTTAAAGTATTCAATAAATATTCAAAAATATATACAAATATGTGTATTATTTATCAAATATTTATATCTTGTAAATTAAAAATAAAATGCTTAAAGTATTCAATAAATATTCAAATAAATTTTTAATATGTATTCGATATAATGCAAATAAATAACAATAAAAATTGAAACAAATAATAATTATTTAATAGTGGCATTCTAATATTTTATAATAAGCACGTATTTAAAATAAAAATATAAGTAATTGTAACATTTAAAAATAATATTTAAAAAAATATAATAGAAATTTATTAAAATATAGTAGACCACTACTACAATTTTTTTTTTTTTTTTTTTTTGCTAAATACCACTACTACAAATTTTTAATGTAAGTTTAAAAATATCATTTAAATCCAAGTTGAACATTACTAAAATACACACGTAGTATATTGGAAAATTTAAGAAAATTATATCATTAAAAAGTACATCTAATCTATTTTAAAATAATAGATAATATATATATATATATATATATATATATATATATATATATATAATTTAGTAATATTCGCAAAATTTGAAAAAATAAAAAATTAATTTGGATGTGAAATTAGTAGTCAACTTTTGATTTGACTAGTTCTACTAACTAGCTAGTACTTTGTCCCAAATTGTTGTTTCTATTTTTTGAATGATATTTATCGACGATCTAAAGATGTCAATACATATCTAATTTAGTGATATTTCCAAAATTTAAAAATAAAATTCGCTTTGGATACTGAAATTAGTGGTCAACTATTGATTTGACTATTACTACTAACTAGTACTTTGTCCCAGTCTGTTGTTTCAATTTTCTTAAAAATACATATTGGCGATCAAACCATACGGATGTCAATATATATCTAAATAAGTGATATTCCCAAAATTTTACGAAATTAAAAATTAATTTTGATACTGAAATTAGTAGTCAACTATTGATTTGACTAGTACTACTAACCAGTACTTTATCCCAGATTGTCGTTTCTATTTTTTTAAAAATATTTATCGACGATCCAACAGTACAGATGCAATATATATCTAAATAAGTGATATTCCCAAAATTTTAAAAAATAAAAATTAATTTGGATAGTGAAATTAGTAGTCAACTATTGATTTGACTAGTACTACTACCTAGTACTTCGTCCCATATTAACTTTTCTATTTTTTTAAAAAATATTTATCGACGATCCAACCATACGGATGTCAAAACATATCTAATTAAATGATATTCCCAAAGTTTCAAAAAATAAAAAATTAATTTGGTTGGAGTTATTAGTAAATCACTACTAGTCCGACTAGTACTAGTAACTAGTGCTTCGTCCCATATTATTGTTTCCATTTAAAAAAAAATAAAATCCAAAGTTTCGAAAAATAAAAAATTAATCTATGTGGTTGATGTATACATAATAAGAAAAAATGTTGAAGAACTTTACGACGGATTAAGAAGATCGTCGTAATTCTAGGGAACTTATGACGGAAATTTCGTTATAATTAACCCAGAATTACAACGATCTTCTTAATCCGTCATAAGTAACCCAGAATTACGACACATTTTTCCGTCGTAAATTTACATTAGAAAAAGTAATTCATTTTACAATTAAATTTAGTTACAATAAATTAATTTACGACAGAATTTTCGTCGTATGTTCATTACTAAACGACGTCGTTTTGTCATCAGGAAAATTAATTCATTTTGAAATTAAATTTAATTACAATAAACAAATTTGCGACGGACGGAAATTCCGTCGTAAGGTAATGTCTGGATGAATTTTTTTACTTGCCAAACCACACGTCATTTTTTGCATAAAAAATTAATTTACTTTTATTTCCAGAAATCAAACTTGCGAATTTTACGCCATCAGAAAAAGTAATTTTTTTTACAATTAAAATTTTATTAAAATAACGAAATTTACGACAGATTTGAGATTCCGTCGTAAGTTTATTACTAAGCTGCCGCCATCTTCTGTATTAATAAAATGATTTCAATTTGCATTAAAAGTAACCAAACTTACGACGTATTTCCGTCGTAAGTTAATGTTTGGATGAATTTTTAATTGCCAAACCATACGTCATTTTTTGCATCAAAAAAATTAATTTACTTTTATTTCCAGAAATCAAACTTGCGACGGATTTTCCGTCACAATGTCATTTACGACGGAATTTCCGTTGTAAAGTCATCTTTACCATGTCCCCACTTTCCCGAGTTGACTTAGTCAGCAAAATTTTATTAATAAAATAATTAATTTGTGACGGAATTTATTTTCGTCGTAAATTTGGCGCAAAATTTACGACAGATTTGGTATTCCGTCGTAAGAGCATCTCCAAGAGCCTCTTAACTCACTCTTAAATATATTATAAAATAATAGCTCTTAGTGATTTAATGTGCATTCATCTCCAACAATGTTTCTTATATTCACTCCTCATTTCATTTTATATTATTAAAAGTAAGCTACATCCATAAAAGTACAAAAGCAAGTGGATAGAGAAAGAATGTTGTCTTATAAATTTATAATATAATATTAGTTAAGAGTTGCTAGTAGCTCTTAGAATTGAGGAGAGAGAATGAAATTTTAGAGAATTTCAGAGTCACTAGGAGTCTCTTGGAGTGAAAAAATTTCATCTCTCTCCTCAAATCTCAAGTTAAGAGCTATTTTAAGAGTCTCTTGGAGATGCTCTAAGTTAAGTGGGAAAATGCAATCCATCACAAGTTTGCCGTCATAATTGGCCAAATTTCTTGTAGTGTGTGGGAGTTCACGTCATTTTAAAAAGCAATTGAATGCTGTTGAAAAAATTTAGTTGGAAATGTTAACTTATATAACTAACCGAATTCAGTCGCTCGAGTATCACTTTTATTATCATTTCCAATCGATATTAGCTATTTACGATTGTTTTTTTCATTGCTTATGACCCATTTTTCTTGTAGTATTGTTTAGCCAGTCCAATATCTTAATTGTGTGATTTTTATCAATATTATAAAATATTACTATCAGGTATCCAAACAAGGAATGTTCTCTCTTTACTTTTTTTGGAAAATGGTCCTAATAAATACATACACATTATATATGTAGGTGAATGGTGATAGGATGAACAATAATTGTTCAGTGATAATTTTTCAACGTTTATTGTTTAGCAAAACGGACAACAATCATATGTATTCTTATAATTTAACCATAAAAGTGTGCCAATTTAATTCCTCCAACGATTTGGCCGACATTGCACAATCACAATATACGAATTGGGCTGATAATTTGACATATGATACGTGAACATGACATGAAATGATATAAAAAAAATATGATTTTGAGTTTTGATATTTAGTACACGAAATATGAAGGTACACAAATATAAAGTTATACGAAATATTTAGCGTCGGATATGGATTTTCATTTTGAGTACAGGAAAGTATATGAAAGTACCCGAATTATTATATATTCATTTTATATTTTATATAGCATATAAATATTATATACGTATTTTATTTCACATATTCATTAGTATTTCATATATTTCATATATTTTTTAATCACTCATTTTACATATTGAGTAGTATTTTATGTATATTTCACGTATTCGAATATAATTATTTTCTGTGTTATTTATGAAACGACACGATTACCAGGCCTAATACGAATGACCAAAATTTATAATGTAGAATATATTTTCACTGATATAAAAGAATCATTACATTACTTCATTGGTATTAGTTCAAAATATGTTAAATCTAGGTGATAATCGAATTGTCTAATTAATCATTTTTAAATCAAACTTTTAAGCTTAATTTGAAGCGGTAAGCCGAACTTACAAGGATGTATTGTTTCAAAAACACTCAACGTGCAATGTAACAATCATATACATGTGCAAGTCAGTGGACGAATAATTATTTTATAAAAAACTAGACCCGATTTGGCTACTCATTCAAGTTTCGTGGATACAAAACAAATATGTTGCAAATCATTATGTTCAACAAGAAACAACCATCTTTTCTTAAGTCATCGCTAGCCTAGACCGTCCACACACGAAGCAGGAGCGAATGCACATCACACATTACTCAATCCTACAATCGATCCTGATCATATGTATGCCTATATAAATCCGCATTTGTATGCACTCACATTATTATCTCTCTATATATTTCCTTTTACACTAGCCACATTATATTACACATATATAGTTACCTAGCTAAAAAGAGCTTTAATATTGAAAGCTTATATATATATTTTGATCATCAGGTATTATATAGATGGAGTTTTATGAAGACAGGTTTGCCCCGGTAAGTCCAACTGGACAATACTTGAACAGCTCCGTCTTGTCTCTCACCATAGTCGCCGTCTTGGAGTTCCAAGTTCCTATTCATGATTTACAACCCTTTTCTCTACTCAAGAATATGTTTATTCCCATCAACCAACGCTTTTCTTCTATCATGGTAAGTACATTCTTAATTAATTACCCCTTCTTCGTTCTTACATGCTATCGGTTTTGGCCTGTTTTCTTGTAACGTAAATGTGCGGCACAAAAATTATGTGTATTTCGTAATATTTTTAGATAATTAGGCAGATGTGCGTACTTTAATTATGTAAAAGAATGTTGGACTCGCTCAAAGTTAAAAGTATATAGTGATGCAGGACGCAACCAAATTCTTGCGTCAACTGAACGTGACCATTTGATTTTCTGACCTCTTAATATCTTTCTTTGTGAGTCTAATATTACACACAGCATGACCATTAGGCTAGACATTTGATATACAAAATTTTGGGAGCAGTTGATGTTGCAAAATTTAGGTGCATACAGTGACATGCAAAATTATTAGATGGGATCCGGTCCCCGACAATTGTATGTCAAGACGATTTAGAAAGTATATGATTTGGATCGTTAAATCAAAGAATGAAGAACTAGGATTAAAAAAAATTACTACATTTTACTGCGGATAAACTAATGAGATCCATAACTTCTGGTTCGTAATTTGTCGCCAAAGTAATGAAGTATCAAGAAAGCTATAGCTGAAGTCTAAACTTCTCAGAATAGGTAAAGACTTAATGCTACGTATTACTACATCCGTTCCTTTTTAGTTATTATATTTGGGGAAAAAATTGTTCCTAAATAATTGTGTCACTCTTTTTTCAATATATTTTATACCAATTTTTCCATATTTACCTTTTTATTACTTTTTATTACTAATCTGATAATGCATGAAAACAATTTATAACATTAATTTTTTTTTTAATATCTATATTTTTTACAAATGTGACAACTACTGAGAAAAAAGTATAATCGTCTACGACTATGGAGGAGGTTGGGCTAGGCGTGGTTCATGTTTGATAAATCATGCAATTAAAAATCAAAAGGTACAAAATTGGGTATCAACAATTGTTATAAAATGATGTGGCATTGTTTTGATTGGTTATAATTGTAATGGACCCGCCAGGATCATCTAATTAAAACATCCTAAAATGCAAGTCATTAGTGTCATGTCATTTAGTAACAAATTTTGGTACTCAATTTGGTACCTCTAATAATACTCAGGTTAAGCACGCTCTTAATTAAAGTCTTAAATAACCAGCCAAAACTACCTATAAGGCTATACCGACTATATATATAAAGAAAATGTTATTGTAAATATTATTGAGTTGTGTTTATTTCATGTATATTCTTGTGTTTTAGCAAAAATAAAAAATAATCCGGTTATTGCTTGTAGTGGGTACGTATTATTTGTACATTAATTTAATTTTGAGATTACATAGGTGGGAGAAAAGAACGGTACAAAGAAATGGAAAAAAGTTGAAGTGAATGTCAAAGACCATGTTAGGGTTCCGATATTCCCTGCCGGAAAGTCACTGGAATATTACGATAATTACCTGAGCGAATACATAGCCAGGATATCGTTGGAGTCACTTCCCGAACACCAACCCCTATGGGAAGTTCACTTGCTTCCTTTTCCGACTACAAATGCAGCCGGAAACCTAATTTTCAAGCTTCACCATGCACTCGGCGACGGTTATTCTCTCATAGGAGCTCTTCTTTCGTGCCTGAAAAGAGCCGAGAATCCGTCTCTTCCTTTAACATTCCCTTCACGACGATTATCGAAATCTCATGAAGCTGGCGATGTTAAAAGCCTATTGAAGCGTGTGCCTCAAGTCTCATCATGGCTTGTGAATACTATGTTAGATTTTGGATGGAGCGTTCTAAAGAGCAGTGTGCTCAAAGACGACGTGTCCCCGATCCGTTCCGGTGATGTTGGACTCGAGGTTCTTCCCATGGATATAACTACTATGGAGTTCGATTTGGATCATATCAAGCAAATCAAAACCAGCCTTAAAGTGGTAAAAATTAATAAATTGCATTGCTTTTTTAATCTATCGTAAAAATTATTTGTCTGTCATCTTCTGACCTATGATAATTTGGACAGACGCTTAATGATGTGATCACCGGAGTAATCCTACTCGGAACAAGGCTGTACATGGAAGGCGAAGAGAAGAACTCAGGCGACTCGAATTCTACTGCACTGGTGTTACTCAACACCAGGAACGTGGAAGGTTACAAGTCCATAAGTGAAATGGTTAAGCCCAAGGCAACAATGCCATGGGGTAATCATTTTTCTTTCCTGCACGTTCCGCTCCCTAAATTAAGTAGCCCTTCTCCTGGTCACGATCCCTCCGCCAAATTTAATCCCCTCGATTTTGTGTTTGCATCGCACCAAATAATCAAACGAAAGAGAAATAATGCAGCTGCTTTACTCACCGGCGGATTACTGGATCATGTTAGAAAAATCAAAGGCCCTGAGGTAAGTACATTCGAGCCAAATTGTACTTCAAATATTTGTTTCCAGTGTCAAAATCTATGCTCTTTTCTTTATTAATAAACTGAACCTTTTTTCACCTAAATACAAGTGTACACATCATATATGTCATATACTTCAAATACAAGTGTACACATCATATATGTCATAACAAAAACATGTACTGTATTACATCTTGGGATAAGTAAACGGAGAAGTCTATTCCTGAATAGGACCACCGTAGGTGGGTGTTATGTCAAAGTCGATATGTACCTTGTACATATTACACACGACATAAATTAGTTAATTATGAAGATTAATTCTCTACAAGTCTCAACCTAATTGTCTAATAATGACAAATTAATGTTTGATGGACACACCATACTTTGTTAATTAATTTGGTAATGTGTGACAGACAACAGCTAGGTACATTTATAATACAATGTCCAACTCGAGCATGGGCATTACAAACTTGATTGGACCGTTGGAGCAGATGACTTTGAGTGATCATCCCATCAGCGGCCTGTACTTCGCGGTAGCCGGCGTTCCTCAGGTGCTTTTTCGCAATCTTTTAAAGAACAGTTAGCCATTTCAAAAAAATAACAAAACGAATTGATTCGAACCCTCAACATTTTATTCTCGTGTTACAAGACTCTGGGTTATAGAGTTCAATTGATTTTTAACTGGATCATATTAATTTACAGAGTCTCGAAATAACGGTACTGAGTTACGTGGGAAAGCTGAGGATCGCCATTGTGGTGGAGAAAGATTTTATTGATTTAAAGAAGTTCAAGGCTCGCATCCAGAGCTCCTTCGATACCATGTTCAAAGCTGCGGTTCCTTCTTAAAATTTGAAGTCCGCTTATATACAATCTGATACCCAAACCCCCGAGTGCTTTCAAAAATTATCCTGTTTAATTTGTTGTTACTTCATAAAGAGTGAAGTACTATATAGTATTTATAAATCTTGATTTGGCATCCAAAATTTGCCTTGAATTATATGTAATTGTAAGTTTTTTATATATTGAGCCAAGTACATTGTGTCATTAATACCTATGTAGATGATGTTGCCCATATAATCTTACGATTTTTCTAGTGTGTGCCCAAGGACACATGCTAAGAATCCGTGCTTGCTTAGTATCAAATTTTAATTGGTGGAAATTTCATTAATAATGATGTACCCCTTGCACAAAAATCTCCACTAATCAAAATTTTCCAACTCATCAAATACGGATTTTTAGCATGTGTCTTGGACAAATCCTAGACAAACCCATAATCTTAGGTAAATAACAATATGTTAAAGACAGGGGAATGGATCAACGAAAGTAAAGAATGTGAATATTAAAATAATTAAATTTTGATCCCACAAAGTTGCCAAGTCTTGATGCATTTCCAAGAAATTTACATCAATTGAGTGGCTATTAGTCAAAAATAAGGGACATCTGCACAAATTTTCAACCTTAGAACATGCTTGATTAATAATTTTTAACTGCTCAAGTCAATTCCTTAATCGCACAAGTGAAACAGCTTGCAAACTGAGAAAAAATGAATTTAATATGTCAACTCTTTGGTACTCCCTAGTTCCTCCATCCCAAATCTTTTATCTCGTTTGACTTTCGATGATTAAATTAATCATACTTTGACCAAATATTACATATATAATATAAATAAAAATTATATCATTAGAAAGTACATTTAGTCTACTTTAATATATATTTTTCAGATTTTGTAAACTATAAAAGTGATACGTAAATGTTAGTTAAAATTTAATTAATTTGATCATAAAAAATCAAACAGGACAAAAGATTTGGGAAAAGGAAGTATAAAATAACGAACCACTTGCATGGTAAAGTATGTGTAGTGGGATTTTTGACAAATTTGTCAAGATTTTATTGAAATTTATTACTATCAAACTACATCATGACTTGTGATTATTGAGTTTCTTGATCGGCTAGGGGTGATCAGTTGGTTGACTCCAAGAGTTGTTACTTGACTTTAAGGTTCAAAAATGGATATAATTAAATGCCTTCACATATGTACTAAGTAGCACATCTCCTCTAGTATCATACAACATGTACCTGGCGTCCAAGAAAACATCCTTGTATCTTCTTGTTTTGGTCCTTTTCATTCCTTTTTTCAAAATACGTCTTAATGAAGGAAGCAACGTGATCACCATTGGTCAGGCTCTGTCAGGCAATGAAACGATATCGTCGGAAAATGGGACATTTGAACTAGGTTTCTTCACACCAGGTAAGTCCCAGAACTATTACATTGGCATATGGTATAAAGAATTTGCTAATAAAACTGTTGTTTGGGTAGCAAATAGAAACCACCCCATTTCCAATCCTTATGATTCAAAACTAAAACTCTTCCCAAATGGAAATCTTGTTCTCCTAAATGAGTCAAAAATTCAAATTTGGTCCTCAAATTCCACCTCAGAAACAGATAATTCAACATTAGCCATCCTTTTTGATAATGGAAACTTTGTGACACAAGATAATCAAGATTCCTCTAATATCATCTGGCAAAGTTTTGATTATCCAACAGACACTTGGCTTCCGGGTGGTGGAAAAGTTGGATATAACAAGATAAAAAAGCAAAAAATTTATTTAACACCATGGAAAAATGCAGAAGATCCTGCCCCTAGTATTTTTTCACTCGAGGTGGAACCAAATGGAACAAGTCACAATTTGATATACAATAGGACTATACAGTACTGGTCTACTGGTGAATGGACAGGAACAAATTTTGTCTATGTTCCAGAAATTGACCGTAACTATTATATCAAAAATCTCAAGTACATATCCAATGTCAATGAGAGCAAGTTCACATATGACATTGGTTTTCCTAAAATTCTCACGCGATTTATGATTGATGTGACGGGACGGCTTAAGCAGTTCATATTCCGAGAAGGCCAATGGGTTGCATTTTGGGCGCGGCCAGGACAATGTGAAGTTCTAAAATTTTGTGGTGCTTTTGGTACATGCAATGAGTTGAAGGAGCCCTATTGTAATTGTTTGCAAGAGTATGAACCAAAGGTGCCAACGAACTGGGCACTGGGCGATTATACTGATGGGTGCATCAGGAGATCATCTTTTAAATGTGGAGTTGGACGAGGAGAGGACACTTTTTTATCGATAAAGAATATGCGCTTTTCGTTGCAGGATACAGGGGATGCGCACTCCTTGGATGTTGAGAGCGATAAAGAATGCAAGTCTGCTTGCTTGAGAAATTGTTCATGCACTGGCTATGTTTTCGATGATGGTAAATGTGTGGTTTGGAACGGAGAGGTGTATAATTTCCAAGAATTGGCTCCTGATGACAGCAGAGGTGGAGTTTTCCATGTTCGGATCACAAAATCCAGAAAAGCCAGCAAGATTATCGTTTGGATTGTTGTAGGAACCATTGGGGGGTCCGTTTTGCTTGGCATGGTAACAATAGTTCTATTACGACTGAGGAAACGAAAAGTGAGAGAATATGATGGGAAAGTAGGAGATCTGATGTTATTTAAGTACAAAGACATCAGAAAATCTACTAACGATTTCTCGGAAAAGCTGGGCGAAGGTGGGTTTGGCTCAGTTTTCAAAGGGACTTTACCAAACTCCATCGATATAGCAGTTAAACGGCTGAAGAACTTGAAGCAGGGAGAGAAGCAGTTCCGGGCAGAGGTGAGCACAATCGGGCAAATTCAACATATCAACCTTGTTCGCCTTCAAGGATTCTGCATAGAAGGTGAAAAAAGACTTTTAGTTTTTGATTACATGAAGAATGGTTCTCTTGAAAATCATTTGTTTCACCAAAATTCCAATGGCTTTCTAGATTGGAAAGCAAGGTACAACATTATGATCGGAACTGCTAGAGGGTTAAATTATCTCCACGAAAAATGCAGGGACTGTATCATACATTGTGATATTAAGCCTGATAACATTTTATTGGATGAGGGGTTTAATCCCAAAGTTGCCGATTTCGGCCTAGCCAAGCTTCTTGGCCGAGAGTTTAGCCGAGTGTTGACAACAATAAGAGGAACGAGAGGATATCTTGCACCGGAATGGATTTCAGGCGAGGCCATCACCGTAAAGGCAGATGTTTTTAGCTACGGAAACCTGTTGTTTGAGATCCTCTCAGGGAGGAGAAATAGGGATTTGTTAGATGATGGTGACTACTTTCCGGCTCTTGTTGCAGAGAAATTAAGTAAAGGGGAAGAAGTACTGTACTTGTTAGATCAAAAAATGGAAGGTGATGTAGATTTAAGTGAAGTAGCCAGAGCTTGCAAAGTGGCTTGTTGGTGCATTCAAGATGATGAGAAGAATAGGCCAACTATGGGGCTTGTAATTAAGATTCTAGAGGGAATTTCAGAAGTTGGGATTCCACCAATTCCTCGGTTTCTCCAAGGTTACACCGGGGATAATAAATCTCGGCCCATAGTTTACCAGCATTACACATTTGACACAACTTCATTCAGTAGTTAGTTATATGTTTGCTAGTTGACATGCTTCTGCGTGAATATAGAGATGTAATTGCATTTTGCTCATCTTCCTGTTAAATATTCATCTATCTTAAAGGTTGTACAAGAACTTCAGATTGCAGTTTTCAATAATTTATCCAAAGGGCGCATACTACTGTTAGATTTGAAATATTTCCGTATAGAATTTTTTATAAGACCCACTATATCCAAATGCTAAATCAATCAACAAATTTCCTTTACAGGGAGAAACACGAATCATGGTCTTTCAAATCAGGGATGTGATAATTTTTTAGAAAGATAAGTGTAAAATGGATTGAAGAACAATGGGTCTGTTTGGCTTACCTTAAAATAAGTAACTTATAACTTAAAGTGATAAGTATCATATAAGTGATAAGTAAATCAGAACTTATAAGTTAATAGAGTGTTTGGTAAATCAGAAATTATAAGTTAGTAGAGTGTTTGGTAAATCAGAACTTATAAGTTAACTTTTTTAAATATTTTCAAAATATTTGTTTTTTAATATATATAAGTGGATATCAATGGATAGATCTCGATGAGTAGAGAAATTTGACATATACATATCAATTTTTTAATGAACGAATCAAAAGATATATGATTTTGAAGATTTGAAGCATATTATATATTGCGTATATCGAGAAATAAGAATAAGTTGAAAGTTGAATGTTAGGATTTCTTAACATTCAACTTATCCCATATAAGTTGTTAGAGCATCTCCAACGGGAATAGCTAAAATTGGTTGGCTAAATTGGACCTGTAGGACATTATGTAAAATTTGTTGAATCTGTAAGACATTTTACTTCAATGGTATTAGCTATATTGGTTGGCTATATTTTAAAAATAGTATGTTATTAATAATTGACTTAATTGCACTTTGGTGGCCTGTAGTATAATTTTTTTGCACGGAAATGGCTAAATGTTTATTTGTGCCAGAGTGATGTCTAAATTAATAATTTTGAACCACTATGGGGGCTCCGCCTCCCAGCCGTTAGTTGCTCCGTTTAAAGTTAACAGTCAGAGGGGTAAAATGGGTATACACGGCTTCTAATGGCTAATTTGGTTATATAAATTCCCCTTTCTCAGATTTGCAAGCAAACACACAAAATCAGGCAACTAATACATGGCTGCTAGGTGTTCTTGCGAGAAATGGAATGCTGGAAGAAAATTGGACTCAATTAAATGGTCTTTCTACTAGCAAAACAACAACCAACATTAAGTTCCAACTAAGGAAATAGCACAACATTAAGTTCCAACATTAAATGGTCTTTCTACTAGCACAACATTAAGTTCCAAAATTAAGTTCCAACTAAAAAAACAGCCAGAAATAAGGAAATAGCACAACTTCAAGGTTTCTTGGCTTTTTTTGCAGCCTCATTCCCTGCCCTTTTTGCTCTCTTTCCAGCCTCATTCCCTGCTTCAACAATTGGCCTTTTACCTTTGTCTTGATGTTGTGCAGCACCACCTTCTCCTTGGGCTGCTTGTCCCTCTTTGCTTGCATTCTGGCCCATTCCTTCATCAGGCTGAGCTGTCTCAGGCCTGTGCCAATTTGGCACCTCTTTCTGAAAATAAAAACCAACAATTAATTTGGGCCTTAACTAGTTCCTTCCATTCTGAACATAACATTAAACTGTTATACTTACTTCCTTTTTACAAGTCCTAGAATTGTGGCCCTCTTTGCCACAAGTCCCACATTTAACTTTAGTTTTTGTTGTTGTCAGCTGTCTTCCCTCTGCTTTGGCCTTGATCACTTCATCAGATTTCTGCCACAATAAATATAGCATTTAAGGCCCAAATGTTTTAGAGTAAATATAGCATTTAAGGCCCAAATATTTTAGAGTAAATATAGCATTTAAGGCCCTTACCCTTGATCCACAGCCTCTCCAATTATGGCCAGTTCCTTTGCAGTAAGTGCACATTACTTGTGTATTTTGCCTTCTGAACTTAGTTGGGTCTTTAGGAATATCATTTTTGTTGTTTCTTTTCTTTTTGGGCCTTCCAGTGGGAATCTTCACAGTAGGGGGTAAAGGCATGGGCTCAGCTGTATCTTCCCAAAATTCTGGACCAACAATTGGTTCTAGAGTGTGACTGTATAACTGCAAATTAGTAAATAGAGAAATGTGAGTGAATTAGTCAATAAGGACAAAGTAGTAAAAACTTGAGAAAGGTGATACCTTAAGGTAGATATCTTTCTTGTACCAATCACTTATGTAGTGGTCCCATGGCTCATTCCTCATTGCTATACATGCACATGCATGATAGCAAGGGATGCCAGTCAATTCCCATTTTCTGCATGTGCAGCTCCTCTTCACCAAGTCAACAACTAACTCATGCCCAGCTTCACTGCATGTGACACTATAGGCTGAACCACCAGACCAGTTTACAACACAATTTCCAGCAAAATGTATAGCTCTGCACATGAAAAAATGTAGAACATATTAAAGGGTCATTTGGGCAGACATAGTAAAGGGTCATTCATGTAAAAAATTACTGACTTGTTCAATTTTTTTTGTGCACTAGGGCAGATCACAAGTTGCCTATCCATCATCTTATCCCTCCTTTTCTGTATCCTCTTCATGACAGCAATGTGAATTTGTCTAAACATTGTCAAGATTGGAAGGTCCCTGAATTTCCTTATACTTGAGTTGAACACCTCATAGTGATTGTTTACAAACATATCACTTGATGAGGTTGTTCTAAATGCTGACCTGGACCATTGCTCCATTGGCTTTTGCATTAGCCAGTCATGGCAGACCTGGACCATACTTCCAAACCTGACTGAATTGCTCTGAATGTGTACCATTTATTTTCACAAGAGCCCTTGCTTTTGCTCTATACACAGCATGCTTGCTTACATTGCATTTCAGATCATTCACAATTTTCATGTGAAATGAATCAATGGGCCAGGAAGGGTTCATTCTAATATCTTTTTCATAGAACTTGGCAAGCCATGCAGAATTAATTTGCTTTTGGTTGAAAGTCGGCATGCAGGTATGGTGAGGTTTGAAGGTCTTAATCTGGTAAGTTGTACTTCTTCCAGCTGGGGAAGCATAAATCCTCCATTCACATGGAGGTTCACAAACATACTGCACCTTTCTCCCAAAATTCCTTGAGTTAACAATAGGTCTCCTTTCCATGATTGCATGTCTCTTGACTGCATCTCTAAAAGCTTTCGAATCTTTGAAACACATTCCCACCTCAAAAACTTGATTCACATCAGCTTCCTCATTGTAGACAGGGTACTCAACCACATCTTCCTCATCAGTTGAATTTGCTGCCACTCTCTCATCCTCACTGCCTGCATAAACACTAGAATGATCACTTTCATCTTCCCCACAGATCTGACCAGCAAAGCTCTTCTCACCAGCAAAGCTCTTGTCACCAGCTCCTAAATCATCATCAACATTATCATCGAAGGAGAGATCATCATCACTGTCATCTTTGTTTGATGAGTCAGAATGAAAGCTTTCACTATCACTAGCATCACTCCCCTCTACTGATGCCTGATAACTCTCATCACTCCCATCACTCTCATGTTCATCAATTTCATCAGCAAAGAGCTCTCTAAATTCCTTTTCTGCATTAATTTCTGCTTGTGTACTTTCCATGAAATCAAAGTCCCTAATATTCATCTCCTCCTGACTAAACTCATATGCTTCATCTCCAGGGGTTGGTGGCCTGGGAGGTTCTTTTCCAGGGATTGGTTGCCTAGGAGGTTCATCTACATACTCAAAGTTCACATTTTGAGTATTCAATTCAGCCTGGGAAGACGATAATGGTTGGATCACAACAGCAAATATGTCTACATACTGGTGTACATTTATTGTGCACATTAACATCAGCTCCTCATCATCATACAATTCAAAACAACCCCTCTCCATGTTAGTCCCTGGGAGTCTATACCAATATCTGTGATAACCCCCAAATTCCCCTACATCTTTCATCATCCGACCAATATCTAACATGCTAATTTCATCTACATTGCAGTCATCAAAATAATCAACAGTCCCACCAACATAATAGATAGGATCACTTCTCATTTCCCCACCATGGTGTAATTTATGGTGAAGAACTCAGGATCTACCAAAAAACCAATTAAAACCACAAATTACATAAAAATGCGCAGAATAACACATAAAAATTGGGGGCTTTTAGTATATTATACTTTTAATTGACTATTTAACACATAAAACCAACAATATAACTGGGAACAAGTTTAAACCCTAAAAAACAAGAACAATATCAGCCTAAATGCGTAATAATCACTTATAACAGAGAGAGTTGTACAATATTAATATTCATACCAAAATCAACAATATTTACCATATATATACACACACATATATACAAGTAACGCATACATATACACACATATATAGAAGAAACCCTAAGTACAAAGTTATACCTCTATATTCGGGACCTTCACGAGGCTTGTAGATCTCAGCATCGTCTTTACTCCGCAGGTACCAACTCATCTCGTTCGATTAGGGTTTTGATCGCCAACAGAAATGGGTTTGGTACTTAGGGTTTTTTGATCGCTTATTTTGTGGCCAAGAACAGTGAAGTGGAATTGGAGGGAATCGGGGAGGGCGTATGTAATATATTGTACCCATTCTGTAAATTTACTAATATGCCCTTGCTAGCTGTTTTTTATTTAACGCCGTTACTACACAACTAACGGCTGGGAGGCGGAGCCCCCATAGTGGTTCAAAATTATTAATTTAGACATCACTCTGGCACAAATAAACATTTAGCCATTTCCGTGCAAAAAAATTATACTACAGGCCACCAAAGTGCAATTAAGTCTTAATAATTTAGGTTGTTATAAATAGAATATATCACTTCAATATGGTAATGAATGATGTGGAATCTTCTTACAGATTTCTTACAGCTATATAGAGGTTCGACAAATATAGCCAACCTGTAGAAATTATCTAAAATTATAGCTAACAGCTTTGACCCATTGGAGTTCAAGTTTTTTTAGATAATCTCTATAATTTTTATTTATGGTATCTTTTATCTAATTTTAGCTAAGGATTTCTTGGGGTTGGAGATGCTCTTAATAAGTCCATTCGACTTATTTGCCAAACACCCCAAAAAAAATGAAAACGGACATTCGCCTTTTAAGTCACCTTAAATGGAATGCCAAACACGCACAATGTTGTTTCATTCAAATGTTAAAATAGTCTTGACAATAGCTCAGCTGTATATATCCGGCTTCATAACATGAGACAAAACAAAAGGAATCCTACGGATAACAAACTAGCAAGTACTCCCTCCGTCCCATTTTGTATGACACTCATTCCTTTTTGGGACGTCCCAAAAAGAATGAACCTACTAAACTTACTATTTTTGAACACTACTTTTCACTATTACACCCACTACTTCTCTATTTTATAACTCTTTTTTATTAAATAAATACTATTACCCCCACTACTTTCCTACTTTACCCATTTTTTATACATCCACTTTCACACCCAACCAACCACATGTTACCACCTACCAAGTCAAACAGAATTTTCTTAATCTCCGTGAAAGTCAAACAGGGTCTAACAAATTGGGACGGAGGGAGTAAAAAACTTAGTTAATCCTGACTATTAATGATGCTTGTCCTATTAGCTAGCTATTCAGACTTCCTACCGTCTTAACACTCCCATTCAAGTTTGGAAGTGGGTGGTGGCTGAACTCCAAGCTTGGACATGAGATAAAAGTGATGTTTAGCTGAAAGTCTCTTACTGAGCAGGTCTGCCATCTAAGAGTGGGTTGGTACATGTGTCGTGACTAAGGTGCCAGAAATAATTTTGTCACGAATAAAGTGACAATCAACATCCACGTGTTTCGTTTTCTCATGCAGAACGGGGTTAGCTGCTATTGCTATGACAGCCTTATTATCACAATGCATGATAGATGGAGGAAGGTCAGTGATACCCATATCACGTAGCAATGCTTGAAGCCAGATCACTTCGCAGGTGGTTAGTGTCATGGCACGGTTGCTTCGATTGAGGAACGAGCTACAATAGCTTATTTTTTTTGTTTTCCTTGGACTTGCACCAAGAAGTATGCAGAACCCACTAGTGGATCTTCAAGTCATGGGGCATGTTGCCCAATCGCTATCGCAATATGCATGCAATTCCACAGCAGAGTTAGAGGCCAAGAGGATGCCTTGATTTTGTGTACCAACCAGGTATCTCAAGAGATGAATCGCAGCTTTCATGTGAAATGAGTAGGGGTGTTGCATAAATTGCATTAGAATGTGAACATTATACATGATGTCAGGACGGGTAACGGTCAAGTAGATCAACTTGCCCAACAGCCTTTGATGTGGATCAACAAGAGGCTCACCCAACTCCTTGGTTAATCTGAGGTGAATGTCAATTGGTATCTTCATTGGCGTTGTTGTTTGAACATTGTACTCACAAAACAGATCGATCAAATTTTTTTCGTTGTGACACAAATAAGCCTGTGGAGTAACGATCAACTTCCAAGCCCAAGAAGTAACGAAGGTTGCCCAGGTCCTTCATGTGAAAGACTGTAGATAACATGAGCTTGAGTGTGTCGATTTCCAAGGCAGAATTGCCCGCTAAGAGCAAATCATCCACATATAATAAAACCAATGTTAATGAATCAATGGTGGTTTTAGTAAACAAGCTGTAATCTGACTTACATTGAACAAATCCAAGGTCAATTAGGGTCGTAGACAGCTTAGAAAACCACAGATGTGGTGCCTGTTTTAGACCGTAGAGCGATTTTTTGAGTTTACAAACAAGTGTTACTTCTCCTGCAGGAACATACTCCTCCTGTGAGATTACAATTCTGCAGCCAGCATGTGTATAGCCCAGTGGCATTCATTCTTATGTATATTATGTCATCCAAGTTGCCATGAAGGAATGGGTTCATAACATTCATCTGCACCACAATCCAGTCGTTTATTGCAGCCACAGCCAGAAGTGCGTGTATGGTTGCCATTTTAGCAACCGGTACGAAGGTTTGCTCATAGTCCACCCCATAGACTTGTTTACAGCCCAAAACAACCAAACGAGTCTTGAAGCGTTCAGTTGTTCCATCTGCCCTGAACTTGGCTTATACAGCCACTTACTTCCAGTTGACTTTTTGCCTTGAGGTAGAGTGGTGATGTCCCATGTGTTGTTTTCTTCCAAATTCATTGCATCAATCCAATGTTGATATTTGACAGCTTGTTGAAAGCACTTAGGATCTGCTACAGAGGTTAACGGGAAGATACTCACTAAAAAAGATTGTATTAGCTATTAGAATTTGACATTGATGTCATAATTTTTTTTTATTTTTAGGGTTCGATTTTTATGGATAAAAATTATTATATGAGTCTTTATAATTTATGTTAAAGTTGGGATTTCGATTTTAACTAGAGCATGGCTCAATCGAAAGAATCTTGTTTAACAGGAAATCGATTAATTAGAGAAGATTATGTAACTATCTTTTATTGTAATACATGAGTCTACCCAGGTATATAGATGCAGTTAACCAATCAGAATTTATGAATTATTTCCAATTAGAGGTCATTTCAAAATTTTAGACCAATCATATTATATTAAAAGTTTTCCTTATTTAACATTCTCATCCTATTATATTAACCATTGTAGTTAACTATTCTAATTTAAATATAGTAGTTACTTGATTTAACAAATCCACATATCAATTATTTTAAATGTCAAAAAACAATTATAATAAATTAACATTAAATATGATTATACAAATATATAATATTAAATGATTTTTGCAATATTAAATTTTCATACTTTCGATTTACAAGTAATCATAATTACATTATTATTTTACGGATTAATTTTCATAAATATATATAAGAGCCAATCAAAATTTACCACTAAAATTAAATTAATCATATCATTGTTATCCTAATTTATTTATCGTGATTACTCAACAACTTTTTTTAAATACAAAATTTATTTTATTTAGTACATGCACAAATTACATATTTTTTTCAAATGATAAAATATTTACTAACTTATCAATCTTTTAATTTAAATTCAATCAAAATACAAATATTGTGTATTTATCAATTGATTTAAATACAAATATATTATTTTAATACATGAGTCTATTTTATCAATATTATATAATATAATATTTTAATATCACAAACTCTCGATCTACAATCATAAGATGCAATCAAATTTTAATAATCTACTATCATTGAATTAATTTTTTAAAATTAAAAAATATTTACCACACTATTCTTAATACACCAGTTTTTTGATAAATAATTAATTTATCAATAAAAGGGGATATGACATCTAAAAAAATAATCAAATTTTCAAATTTTTTATAAATCATAATTTTTTAAATTCAATCAGAATTATACTATTATATATTATGAACTAATTTTTATGAATATCAACTAAATTTGCTAATATTAGCATATGAAAATATTATACTATAATCAAGTATTATAGCATATGAATATTATTGTCATCGTGAGGAAAATATATAATTAATTTGTTAGAACATATTCGAACTGTTAACCATAACTATGATTCTATACTATCCAAATCAATGAACCAATATAACAAAATCCCGTAGATATAAGATCCCAGATGCAAAAATAAAAGAACATGCAATGAGAAAGAACAAAATCCAATGTATGGGTAGACAAATTTCACTAACAGGGTATCAGACTCTCAATAAAAAGATATATTTAATGAAAAATATAGTAAAATCAAGGAAAAGAAACGGGAGTTATCATGCATAAGGAGAATGTACAAAATTCAATATATCAGTAGATGAAACCCATCAACCTGAACTAGACTCTCAATAAAGAGAGATATTTATTGAAAAACAAATCAAAATTAATGAAAACAATAAAAATGGGCCTTATTATCAACCAAAACGTTGATGTTAGTACTTAAACTTTAGTTTAGTATTTTTTGGAGAGGATGAGAGAGAGGAATGGCTACCTTCGTTATAAAAATGATTATTATTGATAACTAGATAGGTCGATACATGAAATTATATATTATCTCTAATAAAAGGTACCCTTTTTACTTTTGTATTAATTAAAGTAACAGTATTCAATTCTTATATCTTAATCTAGGAGCAGACATATCGAATTTGCTTGGTTGGTTGATAATATTTATTTTTAATATCAGGAAAACCTTATATATAGGTAAAAAAAAACTTAATAACTTGGCAGATATATTCTAAACAAAAAGATATATTTATTAACAATAAACAAAATTAAAAAAAGAATAAAAATTAAAAAAAAAACATAACGCCACATAAAGTGGCGTTTACTTTTGAAAACAAATTCTAAACTTGCGTTTTCAAGCAAGAAAACAAAAAAAAAAAAAAAAAAGCAATCTCTTCTAACGCTACACGCATCAGCGTTAAGAAGAAGAAAAAATAAAAATAAAAACGTTGTTTTATCCTATGTTTTGGAGTGATATTTGGGACCAAGTTTTTGAGCTGTGATATTTGGGGCCATTTCCTTTCATATTGCGATAGATAGGGCAAACACCCGACTTTCCTTCGGCACCAATAATTTAGACACAACTAGCTCTGATGCCAACTGTTAGGAATCTGCCCGATTCCCTGCGAATGCGGAAGCGATTTGATAAATATTTGCGCTTAGATCCCACAAATATACGTGATAGTAATGAAGCAACAAACCAACAATACAGTAAAAGAGACAAGAGATTTAACGTGGTTCGGCCCAGCCTACATCCACAAGAGTAACAACTTCACACTAGATAAAAGAGATTACAATATCCGGGTATTCTGCCCCTGAATTTTATACACAAATTCAGCCCTATAATACCTATTATGTATATCCCCAACTCACTGAAGTGTTTATCTCAAAACCTCCCCCTATCACTATTTCCCGACAACCTTTCCTTCTCTCACTCTCCCAATCCGGATAGTGCCACACAACCTGATAGAAAGCCCCCTGCAGCGGGACCACCTCCGATGGCTGCAGTCAGACCCAAGTATCCTATGGAATAATTTAGACACGAGGACCTTCTATCCCGACACTTCCTGAAAGCGGACTAAACCGACTCCCTACTAGACGGACTATCAAGCAGCTATAGAGAGAGAAGAGAGAATTATGGTGTATTTGATAATGAAGGAGGAGAGGGTATTTATAGGAGTATGTAGTAGGTGGTAGGTGGTGGTAGGTGAGTTTGGTAAGAATTAGGCTGCTGCCTAACATAATAAATAAAGTTCAATTGATTTTTAACGACTGGATTACTGAGTTATGTGGAAAAACTGAGAATCGCCATTGTGGTGGAGAAAGATTTTATTGATTTGAAGAAATTCAAGGCTTGCATCCATAGCTCCTTCGATACCATGTTCAAAGCTGCGGTTCCTTCTTAAAAATTTGAAGTTGCTTATTGATACAATCTGATAGCCAAACCCCCGACTGCTTTCAGAAATTATCCAGTTTAATTTGTTGATAGCCAAACCCCGAGTGCTTTCAAAAATTATCTAGTTTAATTTGTTGTTACTTCATAAAGTGTGAAGTACTATATAGTATTTATAAATCTTGATTTGGCATCCAAAATTTGCCTAGAATTATATGTAATTGTAAGTTTTTTATATATGAGCCAAGTAATTAGACAGTGAATATTTAAAATAATAAAATATTGATCCCTTTCCTTTGACTAAAATGCCACAAAGTTGTCAAAAATAAGGGACATCTACTCAAACTTTCAACCTTAGAACATGCTTGAATTGATATAACTTACTCCCTCCGTCCACTCGATTTCTTTACATTTGTGAATTACACGGAGACCAAGGAAAAATATAAAGAAGAAGGAGAGAAGTAGGAAAAATGAGTAAAGTGGTGGGACCCATCACTATAAAATGTATAAAATGAGTTAGTGGAGGAAAGTAGTAGATGTAGTTGATTTTTATATTATAAAACTTTACTATTTTAGGAAAGTTTTGAAATGTAAAGAATTGGATGGAACATCCCAAAAAGGAAAGTGTAAAGAAATGGATCGAAAAGAGGGAGTATAAACTGCTCCTCAAGTCAATTTCTTGATCGCACAAATGAAACAGCCCGCAAACTGAGAAAAATGAGTTTTAATATGTCAACTCTTCGGTATAAAACAACAAACCACTTGCATGGTAAAGTAATGTGTAGTGGGATTTTTGACAATGTTGTCAAGATTTTATAGAAATTTATTACTCCCGTCCCAAAATGTAAGACCCTCTGACTTTTTCAAGCATTTAAATGTGTTCGGACCGGGTACTTGTGAATTATATTTTTTAATTTTTTTCAATTTGTATAAAAATACAGATCTATATTTTTATACAAACAAAAAAAATTCTAAAAATATTATTTATAAGTACCCCGTCCAAGCACATTGAAATGCGTGTAAAAAGAAGAGTGTCGTACAAAATGGGACGGAGGGAGTACTAAACTACATCATGAATCTTGATTATTGAGTTTCTTGATCGGCTTGGGGGTGAGTTGGTTGACTCCAAGAGTTGTTACTTGACCTAAGGTTCAAAAATGGATATAATGCCTTCATATATGTACTCAGTAGCACATGTCCTCTAGTATCATACAACATGTACCTGGCGTCCAAGAAAACATACTTGTATCTTCTTGTTTTGGTCCTTTTCGTTCTTTTTTTCGAAACAAGTCTTAATGAAGGAAGCAACGTGATCACCATTGGTCAGGCTCTGTCAGGCAATGAAACGATATCGTCGGAAAATGGGACATTTGAACTAGGTTTCTTCACACCAGGTAAGTCCCAGAACTATTACATTGGCATATGGTATAAAGAATTTGCTAATAAAACTGTTGTTTGGGTAGCAAATAGAAACCACCCCATTTCCAATCCTTATGATTCAAAACTAAAACTCTTCCCAAATGGAAATCTTGTTCTCCTAAATGAGTCAAAAATTCAAATTTGGTCCACAAACTCAACCGCAAAAAAGGAAAATTCATCTTTAGCCATCCTTCTTGATAATGGAAATTTTGTGACAAGAGATAATCAAGATTCCTCTAATATTATATGGCAAAGTTTTGATTACCCAACAGACACTTGGCTTCCGGGTGGTGGTAAAATTGGATATAACAAAATTAAAAAGAAAAAGATATATCTAACTTCGTGGCGGAATGCAGAAAATCCCGCCACGGGTCTTTTCTCATTTGAGGTGGAAACAAATGGAACAAGTCACATGATGCTATACAATAGGACCAAACAATACTGGTATTCTGGTCCATGGACAGGAAAAAATTTTGTTTTTGCTCCAGAAATTGAGCGCAACCCTTATATCTCAAATTTAAGATATATTTCCAATGTGAATGAGAGCAAGTTCACTTATGACACTGATAGTTCGAAAACCCTCACGCGGTTTATGATTGACAAGACCGGACAGTATAGGCAGTTCGCGTGGAGAGAAAGCTTCCCCGAACGTCGATGGATAGGAAATTGGATGCGGCCAGAACAATGCGAAGTTCCAAACGTTTGTGGTGCATTTGGGACATGCAATCTATTGAAAGCGCCTTCTTGTAATTGTTTGCCAGGGTATGAACCGAGGGTGTCAAAGAATTGGGATTTGGGAGATTATGCTGATGGGTGCATTAGGAAACCCCATGTAAAATGTGGTGTTGGAGGAGAAGAAGACACGTTTTTATCCATAAAAGCGATGCGATTTTCATTTCAGGATACAGGGGATTCACTGTCACTGGATGTTGGGAATGACAAAGAGTGCAAGTCTGCTTGCTTAAGAAATTGTTCATGCACTGCTTATGTGTCTGACGGTGATAAATGTGTGGTTTGGATCGGAGAAGTGTACAATCTCCAACAACTGGTTTCTGATGACAACAGAGGTAGAGTTCTTCATGTTCGGATTACAAAATCCGGAAAAGCCAACAAGATTAATATTTGGATTGTAGTAGGAGCTGTTGGGGGGTTCTTAGCTTTGCTTGGCATGGTAACAGTGGTCATATTGCAGCTGAGGAAACGAAACGTGGGAAAGTATAATGGGGCAGCTGGGGAATTAATGTTATTTAAGTACAAAGACATCAGAAAATCTACCAAAGACTTCTCAGAAAAGCTGGGTGAAGGCGGGTTCGGCTCGGTTTTCAGAGGGACTTTACCTAACTCCAGAGAGATAGCAGTTAAAAGGCTGAAGAATTTGAAGCAAGGGGAGAAGCAATTCCGCGCAGAAGTATGCACAATCGGGCAAATTCAACATATCAACCTTGTTCGCCTTCAAGGATTCTGCATAGAAGGTGAAAAAAGACTTCTAGTGTTTGATTACATGAAGAATGGTTCTCTTGAAAATCATTTGTTTCGCAAAAATTCCAATGTTTTTCTAGATTGGAAAGCCAGGTACAACATTATGATCGGAACTGCTAGAGGTTTAAATTATCTCCACGAAAAATGCAGGGATTGTATCATACATTGTGATATTAAGCCTGATAACATTTTATTGGATGATGGGTTTAATGCCAAAGTTGCTGATTTTGGCCTGGCCAAGCTTCTTGGCCGAGAGTTTAGCCGAGTGTTGACGACAATAAGAGGAACCAGAGGATATCTTGCACCAGAATGGATTTCAGGTGAGGCCATCACTGTAAAGGCAGATGTTTTTAGCTATGGAAAGCTGTTGTTTGAGATCATATCTGGGAGGAGAAATATGGAGTTACTAGATGATGGTGACTATTTCCCAGCTCTAGTTGCAAAGAAATTAAGCACAGGAGAAGAAGCAGTAATGCAATTCTTAGATCAAAAATTGCAAGGTGAAGCAGATTCAAGTGAAGTGTTTAGAGCCTGCAGAGTGGCTTGCTGGTGCATTCAAGATGATGAGAAGAATAGGCCAAGTATGGAAGTTGTGATTCGATTTCTGGAAGGAATTTCAGAAGTTGATATTCCTCCATTTCCTCGGTTTCTCCATGGTTTTACAAAGGATCTTACAGATCACTCCATAGTTTACCAGGACTGCACATCGGAAACAACTTCATCTGATAGTTAGAAACATGTTTTGTATATGTTCTATTATAGCAAAGACCAAGTACAGGGCTTGCCAATCTGATTTTTGACGGAATTTGAGAAGTTGGGATCCGTCCACTTCCTCGTTTTCTTCAAGATCTCGGAGAATAATAATATCAACCCATAGTTGTAGAGTACTACACAATTGAACTTCATTCAATTGTTAGATATATGTTTGTATCCATTCTGTTTACCCAAAACTGTTGCCATCAGTATTTCCAATTGTAGGTCGATTTACCTCTGCATGCATGTAACAACAAAACTGCCTCTCATTTATCTGTCCTGTTAAAGCTTGCACAGACTAATTATTCATCCAAGATAAAACGGAAAATATACTTTCTATTTGATTTGTAATATTTCCCCATTGCTTTCACTAGTTATGCGCACTATACCTTAACGCTCAATCAACAAGATCCTTTTACAAAGGACTATCAAAATCATGGTCTTTTACATAAGGAACGACCAACTTTTTTGCAGTCCAGTTTCAGTGACAGTTTAAAATTTTATTTTGGCAACAAACAGACACACCCAAAATAATAAGGAAGATAAACATCCCAATATTTAGTTTGATGAGCAGGTATATAATTTTCATCAAACTAATGTTAAAAAGATATAGCAGTGAGTACAGAGAAGTCGGTGTCATACCTTAAGTGCACTTGCTTGTCAATTCGTTTCTTTCAAAACCACCACAACCAGAACAGGATAAAGCAATCCTTTTTAGAACATTTGTTAATGCAGAAGGTGAAGATCAAGATTAAAATTAAAGATAGTGATCACATTTATAGCACTTGCATTACAAAAATTACCCAAGGTCTAGATTACAAATAACATGAAATGCAAACACTAGAAAATCAATGTCCTGCACACCAACAATATGAAACTAATGTACAATATTATCAGCTGAAAATTCTAATATGTAATATAAACGGGGAATTGGAGACCAGTAACTTGCAACTGCAACCCAGAAAATAATTCCATGGACCACTGAAGAAATTTGAATCGAATCCCAGAACAGTTTGCCTCTGAAGTGTTCTGCTATAGTGAACTAACTATATAGCCTTTGCCTCAGTTTTATGCTATAAGAAAATTGAAGATTGTATATATAACTAAGTAGCCTTACTGCATCATGGTATGTTATGAAAGAGGGCCTATAATTTTTTAATTTATTATCTAGGCTATATGCATCTTCATATGTTGTGCCTTTACAATAACCACTTGCACTTTTCCATCAATGTAGGAAGAGTGAAAAAATAATACTACATGCTTTTGCTTATGCAGGTTGGTACAGGGAATCTGCAGTGGGAAATAAAGATTAAGAAAAATAGGTTTGGCCAAAAAAGTAGAAGAAGAGGAAATCCAATTATTTCCCACCACTAATTCCAAGACAAAGCAAAGAGAATTAGTGTATACTGCATTGGTCGAAAAGTCCAAAATGATGTACATTTGGTCATCTTGTGGCCTCCAAAAACAAAACCCCACTTGCTTTGACTAACATGCAACTCAGTTGAAGTATATACCTGATTTTCAGGTTTAAAACAGCTTCAAAAATCTCCATATCTAGGCTCTTAATTTTATTTTCCCAAAGTACTAGTATGATAAATTGAATTAAGGACACTCCTAAGTGCTCCTCACATGTTTATTGCCACCTCTTTATTATTGAAAAAATAAAATAAAAAATCCCCCTAGTTTCTAAGTCTATTGACGCCCATCTTGACTACTGAGTTTTAAAAAATAGATATCATTCGATAATTTTTATATCTAATAAAATGTATTCTTTTAATTTGATATACAATTATAAATAAATATTTAGACCTCAATGTATAGGTGCCAAAGTCTAGCAAGCTATTCCAGGAAGCATAAATTTTAAAAAGAAAAGGGTCTCTTCAATGTGTGGATGCCAAGATATTTACTTCAGCCGAGTTGCATACTTGTCAAAGCAAAGAACCACCGCTCAATTTCCAGTAGTTACTTGACTCCAAGTTTATAAACAGAAGTATATGACTTCAGATTTTTATAAATCCAAATCTTATAGTACTATTAGTATTGTGCTGTTCTCTTGTCATATGTAACACATTTTAAATAATAATCTACTTCTTGGTGTTTGTCTGTTTGATTTTTTGATATGATGAAAGTAGAGACAAAGAAAACATCCTTGTACCTTCTTGCATTGCACCTTTGTGCTATTTTCTATGAAACACATATTTGTGAAGGAACACATGTCATCTCCGTCGGTCAGACCCTCTCCGGCAACCAAACGATATCCTCCGAAAATGGGACATTTGAATTGGGCTTCTTCGCGCCAGGTAAGTCCAAAAACTTTTACATAGGCATATGGTATAAAAACTTTGCTGATAAAACTGTTGTCTGGGTAGCAAACAGAAACCACCCTGTTACCAATCCTTACGATTCAGAACTAACACTCTTACCAGATGGAAATCTTGCTCTACTGAATGAATCCAAAATACAACTTTGGTCCTCAAATTCTACTGCAAGAAAAGATAATTCAACTTTAGCCATACTTTTTGATAATGGAAATTTTGTGACACAAGATAAACAAGATTCCTCTAATATTATATGGCAAAGTTTTGATAATCCAACAGACACTTGGCTTCCAGGTGGTAAAATCGGATATAACAAAATAAAAAAGGAAAAGATCTATCTAACTTCATGGCGAAATTCTGAGAATCCTTCCCCTGGTCTATTCTCACTTGAGGTGGAAACAAATGGTACAAGTATCATTTTGGTGTACAATAGGACTAAACAGTACTTAACAACTGGTGCATGGACTGGAAGATATTTTGTGCTTGTCCACGAAATTGAGGTAAACCCGTATATCTCGAATTTTAGATATATTTCAAATGTGAATGAGAGCAAGTTAACTTATGACACTGATATTCCCAAAACTCTCACGCGGTTTATGATCGACGTAACGGGGCGGTTTAGACAGTTCGCGTGGAGAGAGAGTTTCCCCGAACGTCGATGGCTTGGAAATTGGATGCGGCCAGAACAATGCGAAGTTCCAAACGTGTGTGGTGCGTTTGGGACATGCAATCCGCCTTCTTGTAATTGTTTGCCAGGGTATGAACCGAGGGTGTCAAAGAATTGGGAATTGGGAGATTATACTGATGGGTGCATTAGGAAACCCCATGTAAAATGTGGTGTTGGAGGAGAAGAAGACACGTTTTTATCCATAAAAGCGATGCGATTTTCATTTCAGGATACAGGGGATTCACTGTCATTGGATGTTGGGAACGACAAAGAATGCAAGTCTGCTTGCTTAAGAAATTGTTCATGCACTGCTTATGTGTCTGACGGTGATAAATGTGTGGTTTGGATCGGAGAAGTGTACAATCTCCAACAACTGGTTTCTGATGACAACAGAGGTAGAGTTTTTCATGTTCGGATTACAAAATCCGGAAAAGCCAACAAGATTAATATTTGGATTGTAGTAGGAGCTGTTGGGGGGTTCTTAGCTTTGCTTGGCATGGTAACAGTGGTCATACTGCAGCTGAGGAAACGAAACGTGGGAAAGTATAATGGGGCAGCTGGGGAATTAATGTTATTTAAGTACAAAGACATCAGAAAATATACCAAAGACTTCTCAGAAAAGCTGGGTGAAGGCGGGTTCGGCTCGGTTTTCAGAGGGACTTTACCTAACTCCAGAGTGATAGCAGTTAAAAGGCTGAAGAATTTGAAGCAAGGGGAGAAGCAATTCCGCGCAGAAGTAAGCACAATCGGGCAAATTCAACATGTCAACCTTGTCCGCCTTCAAGGATTCTGCATAGAAGGTGAAAAAAGACTTTTGGTGTTTGAATACATGAAGAATGGTTCCCTTGAACATCACTTGTTTCACGAGAATTCTAATGTTTTTCTAGATTGGAAAGCAAGGTACAACATTATGATTGGAACTGCTAGAGGATTGAAGTATCTCCATGAGAAATGCAGGGATTGTATCATACATTGTGACATTAAGCCTGATAACATTTTGTTGGATGATGTGTTTAATGCCAAAGTTGCTGATTTTGGCCTAGCCAAGCTTCTTGGCCGAGAATGTAGCCGAGTCCTGACAACGATAAGAGGAACAAGAGGATATCTTGCTCCGGAATGGATTTCAGGCGAGGCCATCACCGCAAAGGCAGATGTTTTTAGCTATGGCAAGCTGATGTTTGAGATTATATCAGGGAGGAGAAATATGGAGTTGTTAGATGATGGTGACTATTTTCCTGCTCTAGTTGCAGACAAAATAAGCAAAGGGGAAGAAGTATTAATGCAGTTCTTAGATCGAAAATTGGAAGGTAAAGCAGATTCAAGTGAAGTGGCGAGAGCTTGCAAAGTAGCTTGTTGGTGCATTCAAGATGATGAGAAGAATAGGCCAAGTATGGGGCTTGTGATTCAGATTCTAGAGGGAACTACAGAAGTTGGGATTCCTCCATTTCCATGGTTTCTCCGAGGTTTTACAAAAGATAATGAATATCAAAGCATATTTAACCAGCCCTATACATTCTGCACAACTTCATCTAATACTTAGACACATCTGTATGTTTTTATCCGCTCTTCTATTTTATAAGCAAAGGCCGAGTAAAGAAAAGTGTGGGGCACAAATAAAACATTAAATCTCCAGGATTTGGGATTCCTCCATTTCCCTGGTTTCTCCTATACTAACTAAATACCAGCAGTACGCTCGACAGAACTTCATCCATCAGTTAGATATATGCTTGTATATGTTTTATCGTTATAACAATCAATTTCCAGTTTTAAGTCTAGTTGCTTGTGCATGCACTTGGCAACAATATAATTGCAGCATCAGTTGTCTTTCTTGTAAAATATACATCTATTTTACTGAAGTCATAGAATTTCAGACTGCTGGGAGTAATTAATTCATCTAATTGAAGAGTTAACATACTTGCTATAATCCTATTAGATTGTCATTTGCCGCATCGCTTTTGTTAGTCTGTAATCACTATGTCTGCATGCTAATGTGCTATAGCAATCAAAAAAAGGTTTTCTAGAGGGAAAAATAAGAGTGCTCCTGGTCTTCACATTAGGAAATGAGCAACTTTCTTCAAGTCCTAAAATCTATTTTGACAACATATAAACTACAAAAAAGAAGCAGGATTTACCGTTAATTGTGAAACTGAGAAGACCCAAGTTCTGACTTGTGAGCTTAGCTTGTGATATTAACTCCTGTGCACCCGGGTACAATGCATGCGAAACCATTGTAGCAGCCGCTGGGAAGGCATAATAGGCGATGGCCAAAGAATGGGGCTACTGAATTTTTTAAATAAAACGTCAATATTCAAAATTGCATAAACTTTTTTTCTGTATTATTGTGAGTTATCAATGATTTGATATACAACATTGCGCAAGAGTAATTTTTAGGTACCTGGTTATGATATCAGTTGTTGCCCCGTACGGATTTATTTTTGGATAACTCTCAAAAGACCTCATACTAATGAAGTTAATTGGCTGTTTATAAACTAGCTATTTGCCCGACTGTTTATAAACTAGCTATTTGCCCCTCCCATAAACGATGTCACCAAAATAAGAGCAATCGAACTTAAATTTTATTTAAAATTCTGAATTTGATCAAATAATAATTTTGGATGATTTGAAAATCACACTTTCAAATATTAATTTAAAATGATAACCTAATTCATGTCATTTGAAATGCATTATTTAAAATGAAATACATGTTCTCAACGCAATTTTAGGAAATTAACAAATAAATTACATTTTTTATTATTATTTAAAATTTAACTTTTACTTAATCACGCTTTTATATTGTCTGATTGTCATTGGCGACCTTGATATTACTCAGTGATGAATAAACTACGAATTTATTCCCTATAATCCATTTTATAAATCATTTGATTTTTCTACACGTAATTTTAAGATATTTTGATTATATTGTAAAATAATTATTTTTTAAAAAAATCTAAATAAAAATATAATTCGTAAAAATGAAAAAAAAATAAAAATAAAATATCTGATGCAAAAATCAAAAGTCTTATATTAGGACTGAGCAAAAAACCGAAAAAATCCGAAACCGAAACCGCTAAAAACCGATCCGTATAAAATTGATCCGAAACCGAAAAATTAAAAACCGAAACCGAATCCGATTATGCGGTTTCGGTTTCTTGTTGAAACCGATCCGAAAAAACCCGAATCCGATTCGATTAAAATAAATAAATAATTAATAATTATATATATAGGCTTTTGCTCAAATACAAGCTACAAACTAACACTAGATTAATTATATTTCATTTATTCTAAGGTTCCCGCCAAGGGTACCTTCACAAAAATTGCTTAAAATAATTGGCTCTATCCACCAAAAAAAAAAAAACTTGCCGTGGAAATGCGAAGCATTTAAGACAGTAAACGGATGAGTTAGGCAGACATGAGGGTCGCAGGCCCTCGACACACCCGTGAATCGTCTATTGCCTTTACTATTGATTGCCATTCCTTACAACTTTAGAATGATAAAGGCGCGAAGCGCCGTACAAGAAGGTTCGAAGCACCGTTAACCAGTGAAATCCACTGCCACGTCATCACGTGAACAGTGAATTTTTTTTTTTTTTGCTTAATGGAGCCAATTATTTTAAACACTTTTTGTATTGGGGTACCCCTATTTTGATCATTAGATTAGCATGAAATATTGAATTAGTGTTTAGTTTGTAGTTAATTTTAGTTTGTAGTAGAGTAGGACTCTATATATATATATATATATATATATATATATATATATATATATATATATATATATATATATATCTAAAAAATGAAGCTTGTACCAAGTATGCAAAATTCTTGGCAGCTGGTGTAGGAAAGGTCATAATATAGATAAACTATTGAGGAAATAGTTAAGCATTCATGCTGATAATTCCCACGGCCGATTAGAGGCTTCCGATCACCGTTCTAGGCACTTTACCGGAAGCACTTCACCTGAGTTTGGGGTATCTGCAAAACAATGCTTGCCCGGGGGTGGTGGCCGTCAAGCACCTCCGGCGTGAGAATCAGTAATCGGAAATAATAATAATCAGGCTGGTGAAAATATATCGTATGTGAAGAATATGTAGAGAGCTTTTGTTTTGTAGGAGTTTTTATGTGTATGAAAGATTGTATATCCTCTGGTGTGTGTGTAGAATGAGGGTATTTATAGGTTGGGTTTCCCAATCACTGTTGCCCACTAGTTGTGCCGTTAAAGCTACAGTGAGCCACTATTGGAACAGTGATTGATGTCCCCTCAAACATACCTTGATTCTGCCACTTGAGCTACTTTGGTTAGATTTTGTCTGTTGCAACTTGGGTGTCTTTGAATATTATATTGCCTCTTTGTCTTATGGAGCAAGATACCTTTATGCAAGTGGGCAAGTGGGTGTGCAAATGGATAAAGCAAGATATTTTTGTGCAAGTGGATTAGTATAAGAGAGATGATAGTTTGAAATACTTTTTGTGGATACTCTTTTGTATTTGTTGAAATAATACTTTTGAAATTAGATATACTTTGTCAAGTATTCCAGAATTGTGTTGTTAGGGAACTTGTATTTTGCTATTTGCGGGTGCCCGCTGATAGCTATCAGCGGGTACTTATCATTGCCCCCCACTCCCTCTAGGCGCTTTAGCGGGTAGGGGGAGTAAAAGAAAACGATAAGCGGAAAAAATGCAAAACTGCGTAATGCCTGTGCCCCCCAAGTGTTGGCGGACAACACTCAGGAGATGGAAAATTTTTTGTAAAAATGTGCCCCCAAGTGTTGGAGGACAACACTTAGGAGTTAGAAAATCTTTGTAAAAATGTGCCCCCCAAGTGTTGGCGGACAACACTTAGGAGTTAGAAAATCTTTGTAAAATGTTCAAGCTTGTGCGGTTTGCGGTGTGCGAAGTTGAAACATTTTTGTTTGATATGCGTAACTGCTATGCGAATAAATGCTTATTATTGTCAATTAATGAGAGAATAATATTAAATGCCCATAATAAGAGAAATGATAAGTGGCAGTGCGTATTAATGAGTGAAGTGACCTTTGGGTGGAGAGAGAATGTACCTTTGAAATGATATGTGAAGAAAAGTGGGGAGTTATTACCAAGTGAGTAGTTGGTGTTTTGTACCGAGGCAGTTATTATTGTGCTTTTGCCGTGGGCCAATCAGAAGCTGCCACGTTGCATGTTATAATCTCTCCCCCCCTTTTCACGCGCCTCACGTAATAAAAAGGGAGGTTTGCTCAGTTATTTCTCTCATCTTTTTACTGTCTTCATATCTCTTACTTTTGAGTTTTTACTCGGTTGTTCTTGGTTGTTGCTGTGCTATTCCGGTGATCGACGAGGTTTCCATCCCTTTAAATCCGTTCGTATCTCCTGCTTTGTGGTAATATATGTTGTTCTTTTCTTGCATTTTCTTTTTTGATCTTTGTTTCATAGATAACTGTGCCATGTATGTATCTCCAATTTTGTGATGTCTGTTTGGATAGGTGGTTTTGAATGTGGGTTTGTGTTTGTTTTTTGTTTCAGTGGTAAGTGGATGTTGTTTCGATTTCCTCTTTTATGAAAAAGAGTTCGATTTATGTTTTTGGTCATGACTTTTGGTGGTGTATTGTTTGTTGTTCATAGTTTATGAGTTTGGGTACTGTGATCTTTTGATGTTTATGCCAGTAATGGTGTGTATATACGTATGTATATGTGGTAAATAAGGTGTAAATTGCTTTGTGATGCTGTGGCTTCGATGTTTGTGGAGGGAAATGGAATATGAATCGTTTTTCTTGTATTAATAAAAATGGAAATTGCTGTGAAAATCCACGTGTACCTTGATATTTGTAAGCGGGTTTTGTGTAGGCGGTACTGGTTTTTTACTTTGAATTTGTGTAGATGGGTGACGAATTCACAGATCAAGAGACCGGAGAGAAGGGCCCATTGATAAACGTGTACGGGCGGTGGGCGGATATTGGGCAAATGACCTACCCAGCGGTTCTTCGGAGAAATCGGTATAGATACTTTGAGAGTAGTGAGAGTTTGTTCCGGGCAACCAATGTGGCACCGACAGCGTATTTGAAGGCGCAGATGGATGCCGTCTTTTCTAGATTTCCTCATCTTCAACACGACAGTACGTTCCTGGGTGAGGAATGGTCAGAGTATGTTAGTAGGATGTTCCGGATAGAAGATGGCTATTTCTGGCGGCGGGCGGAGCCGGGTGAGAGGCTGTATCACCGTTTTGATGACGGTTCTGTGTGTCTCCCAGTTAGTCATTTGAAGGCTGGTTTCCGGGTTCCCCCACATAAATTTATCATGGATTTATTCCGAGTGTATTTTCAGTGTCCGTTAGCCCAGTTTACTCCCAATTCCATAAGAGCTATTAATTGGTTTATAGCCAGTAGTGAAGCAATGGGTAAGCAGCCGACGTTCAGGTCATTTTTCTGTCTCTTTGATGTGAAATCGAGTCGTGCAAAGCCTTTCTATGAACTGCAATTTGTGAAGCCGAATACCGTGATCGGGAAGGCCTTGGATGGTCATCGCCCGTTTTTATTTCCCAAGGGTATGGCGGGTTGGCATGAGGAGTTTTTGGTTATCGGTGGCGGTGAGTTTGCCTGGCAGAAGAATTTTACGAAGAAAGTTGAGTGTTCTTATAAGGTGAACAGCAATCGATTGAGCCGTGTTGAGATTGATATCTTGGTCAGGCTTGTGAAGGCGCTAGGCGAAGTGTGGACGGAATCCAATTTTGTTGATCCGGCCGATTTGAGAAGACATTGCTGTAAGTCTCTGTTTCATGTATTTTGTTGTTTTTGTTGTGTCTGCTATTGACAATATCGTTTATTTTGTGTAGTATTGGATCCTCGTAAACCGGAGCTGGATGTACACCCAACCCTGGGTTTGAGTGAAGCGAGGTTGTATGCAAAGTTTATATTGACGGTGCCCCCCAGACCCAACCGTCTCCGTGGTGGTCATTTTTCCGCTACAAATATATTGGATGCTTTTGATTTGTAAGGTGAAGGTAGAGGGGCTGAACCTTCTGTTCCTTTTGAAGATCCAGAAACCGTTGTGGAGGAAGATACTGAGGAGGAGGTGGACGAGGATGACATTGATTCGAAGGCCGAGTCGCTATCTGAGGAGTTGCTAGGTGAGTCTGAGGAGTTTTTGGGTGGGGAAGGTCAGGCAGTTGAGGAAAGCATTGAGTTGGAGTCAGAGGGAGAAAAAATGATAATACTTTCTTAGCTTATGTGGGGGGGGCAATGATAATACTTTCTTAGTTTATCTCCGTGCCAAGTATTGTTGACTTCCGTCCCATCTAGGCGAGCGAGTTTGTAAGAACCCGGCCTGAGAACTTGGGCGATTTTATAGGGGCCTTCCCACTTGGGCATGAGTTTGCCCGTATGTCTTGGGTCGGATGCTTCTGTTGCTCGATTAACCAAATCGCCTTCCACATAAGTCTTGATTCTAGCCCGTCTTCCGAAAAATTCTTTTGTTTTTTCTTTGTAAGCGGCCATTTTCTCGACGGCGGCCACCCTTGCTTCGTCTAGAAGGTCAAGGTTTATTCTGAGTCCATTGTTGTTTGCTTCTTCTTCGAAATTGATGGTGCGGAATGATGGGGATCCTATCTCGATTGGGGCAAGAGCTTCAGTGCCAAAAGCCAATTTGAAAGGGGATTCACCCGTACTGACCTTAGTTGTTGTCCGGTAAGACCAAAGGACGTTGGGTAGCTCATGCGGCCATTTTTTCTTGGAAGTTGTTAATCTTTTTTCTAGGCCCCTGACAATGATGCGGTTGGTTACTTCAACCTGACCGTTGCTTTGAGGGTGGCATACTGAAGCTTTTTTGTGTTTGATCCCGTAGTCGGATAGGAACTTTGTGAATTTTGACCCAACGAACTGTGTGCCGTTGTCGGATATGAGTACCACTGGAATGCCAAATCTTGTAATCACTTGTTCTGTGACGAAACGGATTGCATCATCTTGCGTGATGTTTTTGAGTGCTTTTGCTTCGGCCCATTTGGTCATGTAATCGATGGCGACCATTACATATTGTAGGTCACCTTTGGCCTTGGGAAAAGGTCCCATGATATCGATGCCCCACACCGCAAACGGTATAGGTGACAATATTGCCGTCGGGAGGGCTGGTGCTTTTCTAGACATGTTGCTAAACAGCTGGCATTGGTGGCATTTCTTGGTGAATGTCTTGCATTCCTTGTGCATCTTGGGCCAGTAATAACCCTGCCTGAGTATTTTATGTGCCAGTGCCTTCCCAGCCATGTGGTCGCCATAAATGCCTTCGTGAACTTCTCTCATGCAATATATAGCTTCTTCTTCGTCGACACATTTGAGGATGGGAGAATCAAAACTTCTTTTGTACAGGGTGCCTTCTTGGATGAAGTATTTTGTTGCTTGAGATTTGAGTATTTTAGCTTTGATGTTGTCCTCTGGCAGCGTGCCATCTTTTAAATAACGGATGTAAGGACTCATCCAAGTTTCAGTCGGTGGATTTATTTCCATAATATCGAGGGTGCTGACGCTGGGAGTGGTAAGTTCTTCAAAGTATATTGTGTCCGCTTCTGTCTTTTCCCCTTGGGTTAATTTAGATAACTTGTCCGCTATTGCATTGTCTACCCGGTCTATCTATTCTAGGGAATACTCTTCGAATTGAGGGAGCATGGCTTGCACTAACTCTTGATATTTGCTGAGATTGTTGTCTTTGGTTGCGTAATCCCCCGTTGTTTGTCGAACAACTAATTGTGAATCGCTGTAGATGGTGATTCTTTTCACTTGTAAGTTTCTGGCCAGTGTCAAGCCGGCCAAGAGTGCCTCGTACTCCGCCTGGTTATTTGTAGCTTTGAAATTCAATTGTATGGCTTGTTTAACTTGAAAACCGTCGGGGCTAGTGAGGATGAGTCCCGCTCCGCATCGAATGTTTGTGGAGGAACCGTCCACATATAATTGTCAAGTGTTGTCTGTTGTTGCAAGATTTTTTGTGGTAACTATGCTTTCCGTTGCTGAAAACGAACATTCGATCACGAAGTCCGCCAATGCTTGCGCTTTGATCGCGGTTCTGGGCATGAATTTTAGATTGAATTGGCCGAGCTCAACGGCCCAGTTGATCAATCTGCCTGATAAATCCGGTTTGTGGAGAATTTTTCTGAGTGGTTGGTCTGTGATGATCCTGATTTGTCTGCCTTAGAAGTAATGTCTTAATTTTCTACTTGTCACGACCAAGGCTAGAGCGAACTTTTGGACATTCGGATAGCGGGTTTCCGCATCTTTGAGCACTTGACTAACATAATAGACCGGCTTTTGTTCGCCATTTTCCTCTTTTATGAGTACTGCTCCCACGGCTTTGTCTGTTGCGGATAAGTATAGTGACAGGGGTTCTGAAGGAGCTGCGACCGCGAGTAGGGGAGCCGAAGATAGATAAGTTTTGAGATCTTCGAAGGCTTTCTGGCAGGCGTCCGTCCAAGATATAGCTTTAGTTTTTGTGGCTCCCTTCAAGGTATCAAAGAACGGTAGGCATCTGTCTGCTAGTTTAGCGATAAACCTTCTGAGAGCGGCTAACCTTCCTGTTAATTTCTGTATATATTTCAAAGTTTTGGGCGGTTGCATGTCGATTATAGCCTTTATTTTTTCCGGGTTGGCCTCAATACCTCTGTGGGACACTAAGAAGCCAAGGAACTTTCCTGCATCTAGTGCGAACGTGCATTTGTCGGGGTTTAGCTTCATGTTGTACTTTCTGAGGGTTGAGAAACATTCTTCTAAGTCATGAAGGTGGGAAGCCGTTAAGAGGGTTTTTACTATGAGATCATCCACGTATACTTCCATATTTCGGCCTAGCTGTCCGCCGAAGATTTTATTCATGGTCTTCTGGAAGGTGGCGCCAGCGTTGATTAATCCAAAGGGCATGACTTTGTAGCAGTACACCCCCCTATGTGTGATGAAGGCTGCCTTTTCTCTATCTTCAGGGGTCATTTTTATTTGGTTGTAGCCGGAGTAGGCATCCATGAAACTTAGCATTAAGTGACCCGCTGTTGCATCAATGAGTTGGTCTATTGAAGGGAGTGGATACGGGTCCTTTGGGCATGCTGCATTTAAGTCCGTGTAATCCACACACATTCTCCATTTCCCGTTAGATTTCTTTACTAGTACTACATTTGCAACCCACTTGGGGTAGGTGACCTCGCAAATTAGATCTGCGTCCAAGAGTTTGTCGATTTCGATATCGATTGCCTGTTGTCGCTCTGGTGCAAAGTTCCTCCTTTTTTATATCTTCGGAGGCTTATTTGGGTCCACATTCAACTTGTGGATTGCTACCGACTCAAGACCTGGCATGTCTTTTGGACTCCATGCGAAAACATCTGCATATTTTCTTAGGAGGTCTGTGAGGCCTGATTTGAAAATGGACTCCAATCCCGCCACTATACTTACACTTTTGTTCGAGTCACCAGGTATGATTTCTATTTTTTCTGTTTCCACCGCAGGGCTTATCGGAGGCCTTTCTTCTCTTTTGAGACATTTCATGAGATTCGCGTCGATGCGAGGAGGGTCTTCTAGCAGCGGGTTATGCCCGTCTATGAACTGTACTTCCTTTCTTCTTTTATTTTTTGCGAGCTGATTTTCGGCATGCCTTTGCCTTTTTGCTTGTTTTCTCTTGGTTGCTTTTTCTCTGTGGAGATTTCTAGGCTCTGTTTTTGCCAGTGTGATTGCTATGCCATAGCATCTCTTAGATGTTTCAGAATCTCCCTTGATATCCCCGACCCCGTTTAGAGTGGGGAATTTGACTTTAAGATGGGGGTGGAGGTGACTGCCTTTAGCATATTGAGGGTAGGTCTTCCCAAAATCATGTTGTACGAGGAAGCGATGTTGATGACATAGAATTTGACCGTTCGACATACTTGCCTGGGCGATTCACCGAAATAGACGGGGAGTATGGCAATGCCCGTAATTGGGACGACGTTGTGCCCAAAACCGTAAAGTGGTGTTTCGTCAGGACATGTTTCGAGTTTCTCGCCATCTAACTTGAGCATGTCCCATGTGTGTTTGAAACAGATGTCGACTGAGGACCCGTTATCAACGAGGATCCTCTTTACCTCGTTGTTGGCCACGCCCAATGATACAACTAGTGCCTCAGTGTGGTTCGGGTTAATACCCTTATAGTCCGCATCGGTAAAAGTAATGATATTCGGGGGTCCCTCATATATCTCATAAATGTCATGCTCTTCTCTTGGCGGGGAGGATTGTCCGCCGAAGACGGTATGTACGATGTTTCTGTTTGGTCCTTATGGGGGGGATGCCCCTTGCACTTGTCTTGGAAAGTACTGAGATAGATTGCCCGCCTTTACCTGTCTTTCCAAGAAATATTTGAGGGACAAGCAACTGCCCGTGTAGTGCCCAAGTGTCTCGTGATAATCGCAGTGTTTGTCTTTAGGTCTGTCCTCGGGTGGAGAATGCATTGGTGCAGGTGGGAGATAGAAGGGTTTCCCTCTGATTTCTTTCAGAATGCTCGCCCTGGGGAGGGTGAATTTGGTCCATTCCGGCTCAGGACGCCTATTCGGTATTTGCGGGTTTGCCGGCCCCAAGCGGTCTCTGACCGGGACTGATGATTGTGTTCTTTGTGTGGGCGGGGGTGGTCCATGAGTGGTCTGTACTTGGTGTAAGGCCGGTGTTTGCCTTTGATAGGATGAAAACCTTTCCCTTTGAAAATATGGTGCAGGTGGAGCCCTGGACTGTTTTAGTACGCTCAGAGATTCGGCTTCGTTGATGGCTTGGGAGGCCAGGTCATATGCTTTTGCTAATGTGGCTGGTTTTGTTTCCATAAGACGACATACGTATTTTTCGCATTCGTAGGGATTAAGACCTCTCCTTAAGTGGACCAAAGCTTCTGTTTCATTGACGCAAACAACTTTGTTGACGGCCTCCTTGAAGCGGTCAATGTAGTCCTGCAGTGTTTCCCTGTTGCGTTGTGCGACGGTTTCCAGAAATACGGTATGAACCTCGTGTTGCTGGTTTGCTTTGAACTTATTGAGGAATAGTCTTTTGAATTCCAGCCAGGTGTCTATGGATCGGGTGGTTATTCTGCAGAACCACCTCTGTGCATTTCCGCGGAGAGTTGCGGCAAAGAAACGACATCGCGTCAGGTCATTGTATTCATAATGAAGAGCTAGCTGATCAAAGTAGCTAAGATGCTCCTCTGGATCACCTAACCCGTCGGAAGAATTGAAGCTGTGATGTTTGATTTCCTTTTGACGGGGCTCCGCCTCCAATCTAGTGGTGAATGGCGTGCCACCCGATTCTGGTTCGCTATTTCCCTCTATCTTTTTCTTGAGTTCCATAATAGTTCGCAGCATCTCTGCATTGGTGGGTTGCACGCTGTCGGTATCTTTTGGGCAGGGAGGAGAACGTTCTCTTTGTTTCTGTTTTTCGTACTCGGCCAGAACCTTTTTGTAGGCAGCTTTCTTGTCGACAATCACCTTCCTTAGGTCTCTCTGCTTTCTGTTCTGCTCCCATATTTCGGGTTGGTGATGGCCTTTGTTGTGCCTCTCATGGATTGTCTCTTGGGATGAGCCTAGGCGAGAAAAAGCGGAGTTTGCTTTGTGCGGTCGGCTGTGTGCCTCGCTTTGGTCGTCGCGTGGATTTATTCGAGATTCTTTTTGTTCGTTTGGCTTTTCTTGTCCGGCCTGGGGAAATGCAAAGGCTATTTGCATGAGTAAGTTTATTTGTTGCGGGTTGTAGCCTGTTAGGTCGAGGCTAAGAATTTGATCTTGATTTCCTTCCCGAGGAGGGTTTGCTTGTAAGCGGTTTTCAGTATTTACTTGCGGGTCCTGTGGCGGGATGCCAGTGTTATTTCCTTGTATCTCTATTGATTGTCGCTCGTCAGGGTTTGCCATCACGGTTTTTAGCTCTGGTATTTGTGTGACTATACGGATGCTGTGTATCTTGCGTCTTTGAGGTTGACGCTTTTGCTTTGTCGTGTAGAAGTAGCTATTCTGGTAGAGCAGGCGAGGGATTTTTCTTTAAGAAAAAAGGCCCCCTCCTTCTAGCGCCAAATGATAATCCCACGGCCGATTAGAGGCTTCCGATCACCATTCTAGGCACTTTACCGAAAGCACTTCACCTGAGTTTGGGGTATCTGCAAAACAATGCTTGCCCGGGGGTGGTGGCCGTCAAGCACCTCCGGCGTGAGAATCAGTAATCGGAAATAATAATAATCAGGCTGGAGAAAATATATCGTATGTGAAGAATATGTAGAGAGCTTTTGTTTTGTAGGAGTTTTTATGTGTATGAAAGATTGTATATCCTCTGGTGTGTGTGTGTAGAATGAGGGTATTTATAGGTTGGATTTCCCAATCATTGTTGCCCACTAGTTGTGCCATTAAAGCTACAGTGAGCCACTATTGGAACAGTGATTGATGTCCCCTCAAACATACCTTGATTCTTCCACTTGAGCTACTTTAGTCAGATTTTGTCTATTGCAACTTGGGTGTCTTTGAATATTATATTGCCTCTTTGTCTTATGGAGCAAGATAGCTTTATGCAAGTGGGCAAGTGGGTGTGCAAATGGATAAAGCAAGATATTTTTGTGCAAGTGGATTAGTATAAGAGAGATGATAGTTTGAAATACTTTTTGTGGATACTCTTTTGTATTTGTGGAAATAATACTTTTGAAATTAGATATACTTTATCAAGTATTCCAGAATTGTGTTTTTAGGGAACTAGTATTTTGCTATTTGCGGGTGCCCGCTGATAGCTATCAGCGGGTACTCTCTGAGTGTCTGCAACTCTTTTATTTCGAAAAATTTCATCTTAGACGTTAGTACTTAATTATTAAAACTCTGTATATTTCGAGAAAACATATATTTCATGGATGTAATTTTTAATTTTATGTACTTTTCATTTAAGTAAGGTATGTCGGTTTTATTATTTTTATTTGATGCGGTTTTAAAACCGAAACCGAACCCGAACCGATTGCAACCGATCCAACAATTTTGAATCTGAAACCGAACCGTCCGTCGGTTTCGGTTGCAGTTTCGGTTTGAGATTTTAAAACCCGAAGAGTTTCGGTTTCAGTTTCGGTTTTACCATAAACCCCGATCTGATCCGATCCGTGCTCTCCCTTACGTTATATAACGTATGAGAGAGTAATAAATTATTACTACTCGGCAGTCGGCATTCAATGGGCCTGTTTGGCCAACACATAAAATAAGTCTTTATGAACTTATTTTCAGGTAAAATTTTCATATTTTGATAATTTATTTTTAATAAAAGTATTTAATTTATGTTTGAGATTTTATACGTTACAAAAAAAAATAACTTTTTCAAACAAAAAAATTAAAAATCTCTAATTTTATCTTAAAAATAATAAATTAACTTATTCTATAAAATAAGTTCTCTCCCAACACCCCCAATGTTGTAAGTCATAATAATACTACAATACTACGTAACTCGAGCTATTAAGTGCAAGTTGCAAATGAGGGATGAGTAGTAGTGGGTTGAGTGTCTGTAATAATGCAACACAGTAACGCACACGCTTCCAATTTCACGTTTTCCAACGCGATCTTACATCCTGTCAACCGACGAATCCCCTCGTGAATCTCCATTCCCTATATACGATCACCCTTAAATCCATTCACCATTACACATTGTAGTATACTGTATACAGCTATGATTCTTATTACTTATTTAGTTTATTTTTTGTTGTAGCCTCAGCTTCAAGTTGCTCTGTTTCAGTGATCAATTTTAAAAATTTAGCTAGCATTAGTTTGATTAAATATTGTTATTCAACTTTGATTAATGGGTTCCTCTGGTTTCTTTGTTATCTGCCTCCTTCATTCAACATTATCTGCATCTTGCGGTGCACTTATAATGTTTTATTTAAATGAAATATCTGCGTTTGGTCATGGCACCGAAACCGCAACCAAGCTCATGGGATCAACACCGCATGATCAGCTATTGAAACAAATCTCCGACTCGTTCGCAGGCCTACTTCTTGTTGCAATGGGATTTTTATTATTCATGGTTGCATTTGTTAAGGACAGGGAGTTTCAAAACTTCTTTGCAAAAGGTTGTGTTCTTGTTCATGTCTCAATGGCTCTTTGGAGAGTGTTGGTCGAAAGAAGGCTCGAAGAATTGGCTTATGCGTGGCCTAGGCAGCTGGTTGGTGATTTTCTGTTAGCTCTTTCGTGGGTTTTCTTTCTTGCTTACTCTTGGAGAGAAAAGTATGATTAGATCAGCTTAAGAGTGTAAATCCATTTTTTTCGTATAACAACCCTCTGTTCGATGATGTTGTAGATTGCACATTTGATGAATCAATTGTGTTTGGGTATCTCGCGTTCCATATTTTTTGATCAAGTGATCAAGGACTTATTTTGAATAAATTGTGCTTGAGGTCAATGTTACATTCTCGCCATACTACATAGTGAAAATGGATTGAAGCATAGAATGAAGATGTTACAACATTGAAAAAAATTGCAATCTTTGTGTGTGTGTGATGTGATAAAACTTTGCTATATGTTTCAAAATAAATATTATCAACACATAGGTTTCTTCATCTTCATTACTAGTGTCAGACATTGTTGTCATCTCATGTTGTCTAGTCCATTCAAAAGGACCAGCAACACCTGCTATACAATAGCAAGTGTGTTGATGACAATCTGCCATACCACTGGGTAAACACTTCACCCCCACATCATAGGTGAAGCATCTGAACTGTATTTGTGAAATGATACATGTCTAATTATTTGTGCACCTACACTCCTCATTTTTTCGGTAACAAGATGTCTCGACCGTCTAATTATTAGCGTACCTATAATACTCGATTTTCGGTAACAAGATGCATCAACCGTCGCTAAAAATGTATGTATAAGAACAAGGGTACTTGCCCAAATTTTGTTTTCCTAAGAAACGAAACCAAATTTTTTTTTTACTCGTATGCTTAAATTTGTTACTTTTTGGGGTTGAAACCCACTAATACTTGGGTGTATATTTGAAAGAATAGTTAATAAGGTTGATGGTCAACAACAAACGCTTATTATTATTTGTTGCTACTTTTCACGTACCGCAGAAATTTTTTGCGGTACGTAGAGAAATGGAATTCCCTGTGATACGTGTTTCACCGTTTATTCTAACAAATCGTTTGCCAAAAACTGGATTCCGATAAAGAATGTGAAATGTGATTCACCTTGTATATATACTAAAAATGTACCAACTCAGTTTCTACGTATGAGATAGTGAAATAATAATACATGGGATTTGGTTGTGCAGGTTGATACAGGGAATCTTGAGTGAACAATGAAGAAAAAAGAAAAGAAAAGTTTGGCCAAAAAAAGGAAGGGGAAAGGGGTGATTTATTCACACAACTGAATCCAAGGACAAAGCCTCATAGATTGATTGCATTGGTCCAAAAGTCTAAGTTGATGTATAGACTCTTTCAACTGCTCCTCTTTTATCAAAAGTAAATGTACCCCGTTTTATCCTTCTTTCGGACAATATTTATTGTTACTGCATTTATATTGTATCTGCACAACATGAATGTGCCTCTACCCCTTCCACCTTGTGTCAACAGCGTTTCAACGTCACATTCTATTTATCAGAGTGTAAAAAGAATTGGCCAATTTATGCGTAAATTATATACGAATTTATGTTTACGATTTAGGAATTACAAGTCTAAATTATAGATAATATAGCGACTCTCTCTCTTTTCTAAAACCCTAGCCTCTATTATAGAGTTTTGAGGGGGCTTTCATCGGTCTTCACCGGTGAAAAGCCCCAATCCCTTTTCATTTTCTTGTTTCAGATCTTGTTTTTTTCAATAAGTTCTCAATTTATTTGGATTTCAATAATTTCCCAATTTATTTGGGTTTTGTTAGTCTCTCCTTGTGAGAGTTGAAGTTTTTGTTTTGATTGGGTTTTGGTGTGTTCCATGGCCGAGGTTATAGATCGACAAGATTTTCATGCTTTTGATTTAGGGATGAATGTTATTATGGGATCGCATCTACGGTCGTTTGTACATAACAGTCCGATGAAAAAAACTACTGGTACATACTTTTAATCATCTTCAAATCGCTTGGTTGCCTCTAGGAATGATTCAACAGCGATCCCCTTAAGCGTCTGTCCTTTCGATTGAAAGATTGTATTCGTAGATACCGTATGGCTTTCGATTAATGAATTGATTCCTTTTGTTTAAAAAAAAGTCTAAATTATTGATATTAAAAAAAAGACTAAATTATAGGAATGTAATTCTTTTTTGAATTAATTTTTCTGAATAAAAAATAAAAATGGTAAACAGAATTCATACATACAATTGGTTACTAAAGACAAGTCAAACTTTATATAATTTTAGATGAAATAGTTAATTTAAGCGAATTATTGTAGCCAGATGTTTGTAGGAGCTAAATGATACTCCTTCCGTCCCAAAATAAATGAGCATTCATGCATTTCAATTCGTTCGATAGAGGTATTTCTAAATAATATTTTTTTTCAATTTTATTTTGTATAAAATATATTTCTGTACAAAAAAAAAAATCAAAAAAATACTATTTACAAATACATCAATCAAACACATTAAAATGCGTGAAAAAATAAAGATCATATAAATTGAAACGGAAATAATATATAACATATATTAGGAACATTCGTAAACTAAGACCATATTTAATCAGCATGGATTAAAGTTAAACATTGTTTATAAAATTTATTCTTACGCTAACCATGGGGCTAGACTTGGTGAACGTTTGACGACCCATGTCAAGTTTTTCTGCTTTTCTGGCTTGTAGTTGTTGACTTGTTGCCGTCCGACTTGAATATGAAATCTTAACTCTAATTTATTATACGACTGGGCACTGGTAGGATTTTTTTTTTATTTTAAATTAAATTTCAAAGCATAATAAAATGTGGTACTCCCTCCGTTTCAAAATAAGTTTCTTATTTCCTTCTGACACGTTTGCCAACACACATTTTTAATCGTTAATATCTTGAATTTCGTATTAGTATTAAATATAAAAACTTCACTGTATTAAAGTACTCATAAATACGAATCCAACAAAATCACTCATGACTATATTTTGTCTTATAAATTAGACGTAAATTAGTAATTTGTCTAGTATCATGAACAATCCCGACATCTGGAATGGAAAACTTATATTAAAACGGAGGGAGTATCTGATGTCTTCCTAAATCCTAACAATAAACCTATCAATCACAAAATATCTTTTTTTTGAGGGCATCAATCACGAAATATCTTATCAACAGATCTACAAGGGATGTTAATCAGAAACACGGGCTAAACTTCCATCAAGAAAATAACATTACCTTTTTTTTTTTTTTGAAACCAGAAAATAACATTACCTAATTCTTAAAAAGTGTGGAGATTATCTTAAACCAAGCCCAGTCCAAAAATCATAATTATTGAACAATTTGTACTTTTTATTAATGTGAAAATTGTGGTTATCGGGTTCAATTCCATTATTCGCTATAACTATATTATTAAGTAGTGTTTATTTATTCAATATTTTTATTATTCAATTTTTTACAAATACATATTTAAATAATTTTTATTAATTTTTATTTTCAATAATTTATCAATATTATTATTTTAATATCGATTCGTATTTTATTAATATTAATATTTTAATTTTAAATCATACTATCAACTAGTATTAAAAATATCAAAATAATTTTTACTTAAAATTCTCCACATATCACATGTTTTATTCATATTAGTTATAAAAATTATCTACATTCACATTAATCACACTAATTAAAACAACTCATTACTCGTGTTACCACTTTATTTAGCAGAACTTTTTGGAAACATTTTTTTTCTAACATTTAATATTTCATCTCTACACCATCATATACATTCTTAAATTCATAGTAAAACCTTCATAAATAATCATAGTTACGATGACAACAACAATATAACTTGAACTGAAAGTCGATTGAATCATTAAAATTCAACCGTTGAATGAAAATAAAAATGAGATTTTAATATTTTTTGTGTTAAAAAATTATTCTAAGTTTCGTTAGTGGATTATGAATAAAACCAAGCCAAACCAAACCAAACATACCCAGTATATCAGGATCTGGGAGGGTAAGTTGTACGCAGACCATGCCCCCACTGGGTGGTGAGGCTGTTTCCGTGAAGTAGTGGATTATGAATATATACCATAATCCAAAGTTTCAAACGGGTATTGAATTTTCTTATTTTTTTAAATGTTTTTTTTTTTAAAACTATTATTATTTTTAAATGTTGACCACAACTATTTAAGCATACGTTTTTTATATTTTGAATTGAATTTCAGAAGTAATGCGGAAAGGCAGAAGGATGTGATCGAATAAACATATGGAAATAATTTATTTATTTTCATCTCTTTTTTCGGTTACTTTATTTTTACTAGTACAAAACACAATAATGCACGTGTTGAAGGCTGAGCGTGGTCTACACTTCTATATATCATCAGATCAGTTCCCAAATTCTTATTCCCATTTTATAAATAAAAAAAAAAAAAAACCCAAGTATAAAAATAAATAAAGCACCACCATAAAGCCAATCACAATATATCACCATGGCGGAACTCAACACAAACCAAGAACAACAACCCTGTTCTATAACAAATAATAATCAAACCCAAACCCTGTTGATTCGCATCATGAGTAAACGCAGAACATGGGCTTTTTTATTCATCTCCGTATATTCACTCCTCTTATTATCTTCTTGGAACCTCCTTAAATCTGTACTTTCTTGGTACGACTCTTCTGTTTCAACTTCTTCTTCTTCTTCTAACTCATTTGGCTTCTCTGCAATTTATGCTTCCATGGCTTTAGGTGGTATTTTTGGCCTTCTTGCAATGGCTGCTGCTCTGGCCGTGGCTGTTCCGGCCACTTTGATGACCTGGATAACTGTGCTTGTTTTGTTGACTTTTTGTGGTAAGCCTAGGAAGGCTTTGGTTGTTGAAGGAAAAAAGTTGACTAGGGAAATTTCTTGTGTTGTGTTGAGAGTTTTGATTAGAGAAGGCAAGTTTGTTGCTGCTGTTTGTGCTGTTTTAGGCTACTTTGCTTTAGTTAGGAATATTAAAGAGCCTTGATCAAGTCTTGGTTTTACTTGTTTCTTTTTCTTTTTTTTGTGTAATGTAGTAGGATTTGACTATATGATTACAAGTTTATAACTAATTTGTTTATGTAAATTCGGTGACATTCGGTGATTCACGGAGACATATGTCTGCAAGAGTTGTAAAATTCGGGAATCGAAAAATATTTCATTGGCGAATAAAATGTTTCCGAACTACTGTATAGACGTTATTGGTATTAAAGGAGGTTCGGTAACGAAAAATATTTCGATTATTGTAGAGATGTTCTTGGTGTCAATTCCGAGCATGGTAGCCCACTTACTTCCAGAACGTTCCAGGAAATCGAATCCAACCTTTAAGATGTAAACCTTAAGCGTCACAGCTCGACCATATGAGACACCGTGTAAAGAGGATCGTGATTTGAATGTTAGTATGTGCAATTGATTAACTATCTGAAACAAAAAATAGGATTCCGAAATTTAATAATTAGATCGAATGATGTAAAAAGCAGGTAAGCTAACATAATAACGTAGCACTAAAGTGTGTGCGCCATATTTTCATTGGACTGTTTGGACCACTAATGGCCTTTTCTCACTTGTAATATAGCGGGGAGCATCATGAGCTTGTCTGTTCTTTACCGAACAAACTTTGCATTATCTTTTGTAATTTCTAAGTATGTTTTCATAGTTATCTTGATCAAATAACGTTACAAAAAATGTGCAAACACAATTTTTAAATGTACTTGCTTAAAATCCGTGTGATACAAGGATTTTTTTTAATATTATATGAATTTTTTTATTAATTTAAATTATTTATTTTTAAAACATGAATTTTTGAAGGCTTCAATTTTTTTATGAGATGATTTGATAATATATATATATATATATATATATATATATATATATATATATATGTTATCCGTGATATTTATAGAAAATGAGATATTTTAGTTAGAAAATATAGAGAAAATGATAGGTTTTAGTTGAAAAAGGTAATCGGTTAATTGTTACTTGTTAGTAATTATAAAATTATTATGTTATTTTATTAAATAGAATGTCCATGATATGATTAGAAAAATTTAGTTAGAGAAAATTAAAAAGTAACATGTTCTAGATGAAAAAGGTAATTGATTAGTTTATAGAATTTATAATTTAATTACTTTATTTTACTAAATACAATTACTCGTAATATTTTTAGAAAAGGAAAAATTAATATTTTTCGTGATATTTTCATTAAAAGAGAGATTTTAGTTAGAAAATATAAAAAAATGATATGTTTTAGTTGAAATAATCAGTTAATCATTAAAGTTATAATATTATTAGTTTATTGTATTAAATAGAATCGCTTCTGATATACATGAAAAAATAGAGGTTTTAGTTAGAGAAAATAGAAAGGTAACATGAAAATTCAAAAAGTGACATGGTTTATGTGAAAAAGGTAATTGAATAGTTTATAGTAATTATAATTTAATTATGTTATTTTACTAAATAAAATTGCTCATAAAGTTTTTAGAAAATGAGATATTAATGTTGCCCGTTATTTCTAGAAAAAAAAAGAATTTAATTTGGAAAAAACAGAAAAGATAATACGTTTTAGCTGAAATGGTAATCGGTTAATAATTAGTATTATGATATTATTGTTTTATTTTATTTTTTTGAAAAAATATTATTGTTTTATTTTTATTAAATAGAAACACTCGTGATACAATTGGAAAAAGAGATGTTTTAGTAAGAAAAAATAAAAAGGTAACGTATTTTGGCTGGAAAAGGTAATCGCCTAAAATATAATTGTAAAAAGAGAGATTTTAGTTAGAGAAAAGTTAACGTGGCTGAAAAGGGGGTAATTGATTAGTTAATAGTAATTATAATACAATTACGTTATTTGATTAAATTTTAAAAAAGGAATGTAAAATATATTGTATTTTACCTGAAAAAGGAAATTATTTTGTTTTTGAAAAATAGAAAATGTAATATGTTTAACCTGAAAAAGGAAATTGATTAATTAGAGGATAAATTTTAGTATAAAATACATAAGATATTATATTTTACCTGAAAAAGGAAATTGTTTAGTTATTGAAAAATGGAAAAGATAATATGTTTAACTTAAAAAAAAGAAATTGATTAGTTAGTAGGATGAGTAAGGGTAAATAAGTAAAATCAACAGGTACTGTACCGACCGACCGACCAACCAAACTTTTAATGCTTCGGCTTTTATATAATAGTACTAGCTTATAATCCGTGCGATGCACGGGTTTCTTTTAATATATTATAAATTTTATTTTATTCTATAATTATGTTTTTATATAATTATTAATTTTAAAAATTATTTTGATATTAATTTAATAAAATTTGAAGTAAGTTTAATAAATGATTTTCATGATTTAAAATTTATAAAATAAAATTTTAAGTTAAATATGTCGTTATTTGAACCTTGAATATTTAGTAAATTAATTTAATCATTAAATATACCTTATAATTACATCTAACGGTTCTTATAATTACTAAAAATCTAACAGTAATATGGTGTCATATTTTTGGGTATACATTAATGATTGTAAATATATGTTTTTAATTAAAAGGTAATGCATTTAATTAGAAAAGAAATATTAATGATTGGAAGATTATGATTGCAAAATTATGTTTTGCATTAAAAGGTAACGTATTTTAATTAGAAAAGAAATATTAATGATTGGAAGTTACGATATTTTAGGTACATATAAAGGGTAATATGTTCAATTAAAAGTAAACGTATTTTAAATTGATTGAAAGATAAAATATTTTAGGTATTTATTAAATTTTAGTTAATAGTACAATTATGTTTTATATAATTATCAATTTAATAATTTTTAATATTTTAATTTAACATAATTTAATATACTCATATTTACGTATTATACTAATATTTTCTTATTATAAACAATGTGCAGGAATTTTTAATATATTTTATTAATAATTGAAAATATGGTGTGATATTTTTTTGTCTTTCCTTTTAACCACTCTTCGTTTTTTTGTCTATTTTGATAATAAATTTGATTTATATGTATATGTTTGTGGAAAGAATTTTGGTGATACAAGCATCAAAATAGTTGTTATTATATGTGTATTTTTCTTTAAACACTGTGCATCATACTTTATTATGATTTTGCACTTTCAAATTCTAATTACAATGATTCTCTTATAGCTTTTTATGTTTTCAAAATGAAATTAAAGTAAAAAAGGATTTTAATATTTAATTTTTTTATTATTATATATACTTGGGATTTTTAAAATATATGCAACGGGCGTCGGCCTAAAAATTGTGCGGCAAAATCGATAAATCAAAGTCAAAGAGTATTTAAGTATTCAAATTTTTATTTTTGTGTATGCTTAAAGTTTTTATAATATATACAAACGGATGTCGGTCTAAAAAATTGTGAGACAAAATTCGTATAAAAAAATATATGAATAATTTATCTTATTATCTATGTATATTAAATATATACAATATTGTGTTCACCAATTTATATTGATATTTTAGATATATTTAAAATTTTAAATTATGAGGTAAAATCGGTAAATCACAGTCAAAGAGCATTTTAGTATTTAGATTTTTATTATTGTATATGCTTAGTATTTTTATAATATATACAACGGGTGTCGGCCTAAAAAATCGTAAGACAAAATCGGTATAGAAAAATATATGAATAATTTATCATATCATCTATGTATATTTAATTTATAGAAAATTGTGTTTACCAATTTATATTGATATTATAAAAAAAAATTTGTCCTTTTTTTTTTACTAAAATGATCTTTATTTAAAAAAAAAATTTAAAAAAATTATAAGGCCGCCGCGAAGCGCGGGTAAGTCGACTAGTCTATCTATTATATATATAAAGGAAAACCCGCAGGAGCTCTCAGATCGCTCGAATTCTATTTATCTATTTTTTATAGCTTCTCAATTTTAATTCAATAAAATTGAATTTCCTTATTTACATTAGAATTTTTAGAGAGGACAATAAATATATAAAATTCAATTCTATATAGAATTTAACGAATGTTACCTTTTTTTCCTTTATTAACTTAAATCCTATTTAAGTTTCAAATTCAAATTATCTATAAATAAAGAAAATCTAAAACTCTTTTCTAGCATTAGTTGACGATTTTTATCTTCTTACTTTGTCACTACGTTTCATGTGCATATTTTTCTACGGGTAAAATTTAATTAGTCATAATGATGTTATTTGTCTATTTTATGTTCATAAATATTGGCACTGTATGTGGTTTGTTCAACTGTTTCTTCTATTTAATTGTTGATAAGCAATTCACATTTTTTCTAAAGTTTGGAATGTTTTTATCCAATAGTAATTAATTTATTTTTCCTTTTAATTACTTATCTTTGTTTATGAATTTCGTTGTGGGGTTAAGATTTTGTAGCTATTTTGTAGCTATTTACTGACATTATGATCTATCTTTCTTCTTTGTTGTAATTTTGCAGATCAGTGATTTTTCATCTGCTAGCAACAGTTTCATAACAATGATTTAAAAACGTATGCATACCTATCTCGGCAAAAAATAATGTGGAACATTATATGTCGACAAGATATTGCTTTTACTATAACCAATTTTCTATTATACAATATTACCACGCAAAATTAGCATTATAACGTTGATAATATAATCAATTTTCCATTCTACTATGTTTGTATATTAACTTTGGATACGAATGTTGACATGATATGATGACATATCAATTCTATCTTTTTATTCATATTTTTTACTTTTTTTAATTTTTTATAATACAAACTTGGATGAATCAGGAAGATAAAAAGAAAACTCATCACTGGCAGGCACCAATAACAGATTCTTGGGATTAGGACAATTGGGGTAATTCAATGATTTCTTTTATTTTTTTTAACGCTAATAACCTACGACTTGAATGTTAATGTACAAAAATTTTGAACTTTTACCGTTCACTATTTATTTATTCATTGTTAATTGTTAATTTATTGTTGTTATCATCTCATTATTCTTGATCATAATATTTCAACATCTTCTTTTAATTAATTCAATCAAATATGCTCCTTTATCTATATGTATTTATTACAACGGGTGTCGGCCTAAGAAAACGTGACATAAAATCGACGTAAAAATAAGTATATGGTTTTTTTTGTCTATATACATATTAAAATTTGTACAATATTGTATTCACTAATTTATTTACAATTATTTTTTTGATTTATTTTTTAAATAGTCTAAATTTGAAAAAATTAAAAAAGTATTACAAAACCGTCGAGAAACGTGTCTTATATGTATTTATTACAACGGGTGTCGGCCTAAGAAAACGTGAAACAAAATCAACATAAAAATTAGTATATAGTTTATTAGTTGTCTATAAATATATATATATATATATATATATATTAAAATTTGTACAATATTTTGTTCATTAATTTATTTATAGATATTTTCTTTTTGATTTCTTTCTTAAATTCATATTTATAAATTTTTTAAAAAAATATTATAAGGCCGCTGCGAAGCGCGGTTTAGTCAACTAGTTTTATATATATAAAGGAAAACCCCCAGGAGCTCTGGAATCGCTCGATTCATACTTATCTATTTTTCTAGAGCTCCTCTATTTTAAATAATTAAAATCAAAACTTCCTTCTTTAGTTCCTATTTTTTAGAAAATATCAAAACTTCCCTTTTTAACATTAACATCTTCGAAATAGAAAAGGTTTTCGAATTTGTAGGGAGGAAGAAGTCAAATTTATAAATTCGAAATAAAAAAGAAATTTAATATTTCAAAATTTCCTTTTTTAACATTAACATTTTCGAAATAGAAAAGATTTTTGAATTTATATGGAAGAAGAATTCAATTTACATATTCGAAATAGAAAAGATATTTTATAATTCAATTATTGCTTCCAACGATCAAATTTTATGACCGTATTTATAACCTTTTTTCTTGCTTCTTTTTACTTTTGTTTTTGTCTTTCTTTCAGTTTTTTTATTCATTCTTATTTTGTTTAATTTTCAATAAACATGACTATGTTTGTGCTCCACTGATTTTTTGGGATTTTCTGGTTGCTTTTATTGTTCATTTTGAAGGTTTGAATTTAGATTTAACATTTGCTTTCTTCATTTTAATTTTATATTTATGATTTGTAATGATTTTAGTTATAATTCTGGATTATTAGTAACCATGGGTTGCTCCTTGCTTTGAATTTTTAATTTTTTTTAGTGATCTTCGTACAGAAACACCTGATCGTGTGAACAAGAATTAGCAGATCTTTCTCTGTTTGAGAAGTAGAAGCACTTGACAAACTTGACACAAAAAATTTGAAGTTTTACCATTCTCTCTTTATTTATTTATTGTTAATTGTTATTTTGTCGTTATTATCTTCTCATTATTTTTTATCATAATATTCCACGTCTTCTTTTAATTAATTCAATCAAATATGCTTTTTTATCTATATGTATTTATTACAACGGGTGTCGGCCTAAGAAAACATGTCACAAAATTGACATAAAAAATAAGTATATGGTTTACTTTGTTGTATATATATATATATATATATATATATATATATATATATATATATATATATACTAAAATTTGTAGAATATTGTAATCACTAATATTTTTATAGATTTTTTTTATTTCTTTCTTAAATAGCCTATATTTCAAAAAATTTAAAAAATATTAAATGGCCGCCGAGAAACATATCTTATATGTATTTATTACAACGGGTGTCGGTCTACGGTCTAAGAAAACGTGATACAAATCAACATTATATCTTATCCATAAATTTAGTTTGGTCGCTGTACTATCAAAATAATCTCAACCGTTGAATCTAATATTTTTAAAAATAAACGATCAAGATTATATCATATTAAAAAGAAATTATTTTAAAAAGGGTATCATTAATAAAGGTTGTATTGAAATTGAATTTTAAAAAGAAAATTATATATAATAAGTGTAAGAGGGATTTTATCCATAAATTTGGTTTGGTCATTGTACTACCAAAATAATCTCAACCGTCGAATATAATATTTTTAAAAATAGACGATCAAGATTATATCATATTAAAAAGAAAATTATAATCTAAAAAGGATATCATTAATAAAGGTTGTATTGAAATTGAATTTTAAAAAGAAAATTATAACATAAAAAGGATATAATAGTCTATTATTGTCCAACAATCTTTCCAGCATACAGTTTTTTTGTTATCCCTAAATAAGCCCATATTGCGTTATAAAGGACTTTGTCCTCATTAGGCTCTTTTCGTTTCACTCAAGTGTTAATGGTGAAGGTTTTAATAATAATTAATGCCATGCATTATGCAATTATGAAGTTGGTATGTGGTTTATGATATGATCTGTTTCAATGTTTAATGTGTGTTTGCTGGTTACAGGTAGATTGTTAAAAAAGATCGTGTGGTTGTAAGTAAAAAAGAGATAGCTGCCATGTATCCATCAACCTTGATGCATACAGATTCAGACAACAAAATAGAACACAAAAAATTAAAGTACATAGATTAGATCCAAATTAAATTCATATCAAATTATTAATATCTTAATATTGATATTCAACTCTAACATGTACAACTAAATATCCATATCTTAAATTCATATCGAATTATTGATATTGATTTCTTAACTTAACATTGATAAAAAATATATAATTATTTAAGGATTTATCTGTAAAATATTATTTATAAAATTTAAAATCGTATTGTAAACTATTTAAGAATTTACTCTCAAGTGTAATAAAATAATTTCGATGACGCGATACATAAAAATAGCAATTTTCAAAATAAAATACACAAATATTAATTATTAAATAAAGAAAACTAAAAAAACCGTGCATCGCACGGGTTATAAGCTAGTAAAAAATAAGTATATAGTTTATATAGTTTATTTAGTTGTCCATATATATTAAAATTTGTAAAACATTGTGTTCATTAATTTATTTATGGATATTTTCTTTTCGATTTATTTGTTAAACTTATATTTTGAATTTTTTTAAAAAAATATTGAAAGATCATCGCGAAGCGCGGCTTAGTAAACTAGTGTGTGTATATATATATATATATATAAGATTTTGCACGTTGAATTTAATATTTGTGATCTATCTTGAATTCTTAAAATTAGATCATAAAAAGTAGATGAAAAACGTTGGATTTAGCATAATAAATATTTTATATTTTAACATGTAAACTAAAAAATGTATTTATATTAAAATACGAAAGTGTATGTCAATGTTTTAAATTATATATAATTGATTTTCTATATTGAATATGATTATCAATGCAGAACAGCCTAGCTTTGTGGGAGATGTACCAATCCAGGAAGTCGACTAAGACTTGGACGTATAAACTTGCGTATTAGGAAGGGTATAAGCTATATAATCTAGGCTGTTGTTAGTTGAGGAAGTTTTAATGGTACATATATCCTCTTAACCAGGTTTAGATGCTTGCATGTATTAGTATGGGGTACAAATTCATGTTTGTTTCTGCTGTTGTTTCTAGGGCTTTTATCTTCGTAGTGGTCGTAAAAGTTTTTTTTTTTTTTTGATAGTTTGGTCGTAAAAGTTGATGTACTACATAAGCAAACCTCATTATTGAGGTGCTTTTGACATTGTAATTTTTCAAATCAACCCAATGTTAGCTTATATGAAAAAAAAAATGTAGCTCTTCTGCACTGAATACGATTAATATAAAAATCTGATTTATAGATATCAAGATAGAGTCCAAATAATAAATTTGAACTTTTTTAATATTAATAAATAAATAAATAAAATTCAATTGTATCCCTTTTTAATTATATATCCTTTTCATATTATAATTTTCTTTTAAAATTCAATTTAATATAACTTTTTTAATTATATCTTTTAGATTATAATTTTCTTTTTAATATGATATAATCTTGATCGTCTGTTTTTAAAAATATTAGATTCGACGATTGAGATTATTTTGATAGTACAGTAACCAAAATTATGAATAAAATTCCTTTTACGTTTATTATATATAAGGATATAATGAACAAGTACGTTTATTATATATAAGGATATAATGAACAAGAATTGATAACTTTATTGATACTTCCATAATTAGCACAAATACAGATCATTCCTTTTTTAGCTAAATAGATTTGTACTTTTGCCCCCACTTAAATTGGTAAGAGTAGGAGGATAGGATTATTTCCTTTCCTTTCTTTCATTAACGTTATTCGCTTGAAGTTTCCACAATTAAATAATTCATAAACATGGTAATTAGTTAATTACAATCCATGCATATAAAAGATAAATAGATTAGATCAAAAGAACATTGAATTATCACAGCTTCGTCTCAGAACTATAAGCCCAGCCCCTTTTATTGACCCTGCATGAAGTTCTTGTTAGACTCCTTGATAACACAGTACAGACACGTACAGCTGCACACACTAACATATACAAACTAGTGAGCATATAAGCACTGATATATGGCCATAAGAGTGTTATCTTCTCCGCGCAGAACAGAATTGGAGGCCAAGATGACACCATTAGTTCTTTGGTCCTGCCTTTTCGCATCTACTGGTGGCCTTATGTTTGGTTATGATCTTGGTATTTCAGGTATCTACTTCAAATTTCAACGATTCTAGTATCCCCATGGTTTTATGTCTGATCTCCTATTATTTTATAACTTCAAACTTCTTTTTATCGTAAAAAATTTGATAGAAGTGTGTACATGTTAATCTATTTATCATGATTCATTCTGCTAATATGGCAAATAATATTTTTACATTAAGATATGTTTATTGTTAAAAACAAGAAAATCATTAGTAATTATCTAATACATGCAGGTGGTGTAACATCAATGGATGATTTCTTGAAAGAGTTCTTCCCTGTGGTGTACAAAAGAACTCAACAAACTGGACCAAAGAACAACTACTGCAGATACAATAATCAACTGCTACAATTATTTACATCGTCGCTCTATGTAGCTGCTTTAGTGTCGACGTTTTTTGCCTCTTATACTACAAGGAAGCGTGGCAGGACCTTCTCTATGTTTATTGGGGGAATTTTCTTCCTAGTTGGTGTTGTAGTCAATGCTTTATCACTTAACTTGGTTATGCTTATTTTTGGGAGAATTGCACTTGGCTGTGGAGTTGGTTTTGCGAATCAGGTATGTAGTACTGCATATCATGCCTACATCGACTAGACTCGATACTAATAATTTAATAATAATTATATTTGATAATTACAATTAATATGTACTTATATTTCTTTAGTTTCATCCGATCCGTGTCCATGCTTCGCACGGGTTAACAACTAATATTACTAATGTACTTCTTTGTGTAATTATGTTGTACAGAACAAACTCTGTTTTAACTTTTAATGTATGTTTATCTCGTCTTTAATTTCTGTCCAGTTTATTTTCCGCAAAGAACTACGTTCTAAACATATCTTTATCTCGTCTTTAATTTCTATCCAATTTATTTTCTGCAAAGAACTACATTCCAAGTACAATTTGACAAACACATGCATAAATATACATCTGTCTCTAAGTAACAAGCAATATCTTAAATTTATATGTAGGAAACTAATTCTAAATTATAACAGAGCTTCATAATAAGAAAGTAAGCATGGTTTTTGCATGAATTTGTAGGCAGTTCCACTGTATTTGTCAGAGATGGCACCTACGAGAAGACGTGGTGCACTGAACATATTGTTCCAGCTCATGATCACAACTGGTATACTTTTCGCCAACCTTGTCAACTACTGGACAGCAAAGTAAGCCAGCACTTGTCCCTGCAAGAAATAGATACTTAAAAGTTTGCCTATTTTACAGAATAAAAGTCTTTTTAAAACATCGTCATTTGACTCATAACATAGCTTCAGCCTTCAGTTTACTCTGGTGCACACTACTTGTCACATGTGTATGTTTTCTTGGTATATGTATTCGTTTCTGAGTGGCTCGTGAAATTTTGAAAACTGCAGAATTGAAGGATGGGGTTGGAGGCTATCACTAGGATTAGCTGGAATTCCAGCTCTCCTACTAACAGCAGGTTCTCTCTTAGTTTCTGATACTCCGAACAGCCTTATTGAGCGTGGTATGTTGGAAGAAGGCATATTAGTTCTCAGAAAGATTCGCGGTAATAACAATGTTGAACCTGAAATCAGAGAGCTTGTTGACGCCAGCCGTGTAGCTGGAGAAGTTGAAAACCCCTTCAGACACCTTCTAATAGAAAAGAACAGGCCACAACTTCTAATAGCAGGTGCCTTACAGGTAACAATAGCACACATACATCTTATGTCTCCATTTTAGTTAGTTGAACAAAACGTATAAATTGTATTTCAAATTTGGCAGTTATTCCAACAACTCACCGGAATCAATGCCATTATGTTTTATGCGCCGGTTCTATTTGAATCACTCGGATTTGGAGGCAATGCTTCGTTGTATTCAGCTGCGATCACAGGTGGTGTCAATGTGTTGTCAACCGTATTATCAATCTTTGTTGTTGACAAAGTAGGTAGGAGAGTTCTATTGTTGGCAGCTGCATTTGTTATGTTTCTTGCGCAAATAGTAATTGCTATAGTACTAGGAGCTAAGCTTTCTGATAGCACCAACAACCTCGAGAAAGGATATTCAGTACTGGTAGTGATCATGATATGCATATTTGTGGCAGCATTTGCATCGTCTTGGGGACCATTAGGATGGCTAATTCCTAGCGAGATGTTTCCTCTTGAGACGCGATCAGCTGGACAAAGTGTGACTGTTTGTATGAACATGTTCTTCACATTTGTCATTGCTCAGTCCTTCTTGTCCATTCTTTGTGCTTTTAAGTACTGCATATTCTTGTTTTTCTCCTTTTGTGTTTTGGTCATGACTATCTTCACAAGCCTTTTTGTTCCGGAGACGAAAAATGTGCCCATTGAGAAGATGAAAGAGAGTGTTTGGAACCAACACTGGCTGTGCATGATCTGCCACGAGGAGATGCAAGATTTGTTGAATGTATAGTATAAAGGCTGAGCCTGCTCGGTGGTTCAGAGTATTAACTAGGTTACTATATATTTAACTTCTAGATGCATGTCTAATTGGTAGTGTAGTTGACGTGGTACTAGAACCTACATGGTTCAGTACAGAAAATATGTGTGCAGTACCTTAAACAGACTTATTTTTTTGTTAGTAATTCAATTGTAGTTGCATTTTTACAATTTAAATTCCAAAGTTTGTATGAGTTTATACCGAAACATTATGTATAATTTGATGAACAATCTAAAAGTTCACTTAAATGTGCACACAAACTTAGATTTGTTCAATGTTTATACAAAACATTACTACATTATTGACTTTAAGACATGTGCAGAACAGAATGTTATGAATGTCCCCGTTACTGCCGATGCATCATTTCGTGATGCAAATATGTTGATATGCTGATCGTAGGGAAAGTTTTGAATAGTCAGTGTCACAAATTAGAGGGCTGATAATAAAATATTGGTACTGTGCTCCATCTGCTTCTTGTAACTGGGCTACCATATCTTTTAAGGCCAATATAGATGCAGGGGACTCCTGTTGTTGCTTGTTAATGTTCTCGGTCTGTTGAAACCGATAGATTTTTTATATATGGTGGCTTGTGTGCTGTCTGAGTACTGCACTACACGATGCTGCTGCATTGGTGCAGCTCGTGCAATATAGCTTTGTATCTTGGATTTTTGGGTCGCTGGGATTTTATGATAAGGAACAATGAGATGATATGAGGGAAGGCAGTGGTTGTTCCAATTTGTGGAGTTCGTGGAATTAGGAATTTGTTGATCACTTACAAAAAACACTAGACTGTGACTGAGATCTGAAGTTCTTTTGAATTATTCATAATGAAGGGAAGAACAACCATGATTCGTTATGTTATTTCATTTGTGACGATTCCAATTTGTGACAAATGAAATAGGATCAGGAAACATGATTCGTTTCAAATCATCTAATTTACGAGCGAAAGTTTATCTTGTATATCAGTATTTTTAAGAGATCAAATAACTTTTTTTGATGTGAATAAACTATATAAAAAATTTGTGATCTATCGTACACATTTAATCTCGCTGCTAGCAGAATACGATCAATCAAATAATTATTTTTAAAAATTATAAGTAAATGGTGCATGCACATGAACTTTGTATAATCATGTATTCTTGTTTTTTAGGGCACTCTTTTTACCCTTTAAGTTTTTTTTCCATAGGATATTGTTTTTGTGGGATTTTAACGAGACCCTTTTTTGTGGGGTTCTTCCTTTCAGACTTGAAAGTTTCGATTAAATGATGAACTTTCTTGATCGAAAGAAACTCCTTATTAAAATATTGTATTCCCTTACAATTCATTTATCAAATATATAACAAAAAAAAAATAAATGCGCTAGACATAGATATTCTTTCTCAAATATGTACACTTTACTAGAAAAGTATCATTATCACTATCATGACATGCTTGCCAGTAAAAAACGTTGATGTACCAAACATGGTAACCAAACCATAGAAATCAAATCCTAAGATGGTCCAATGATGTTTAATTAATTCATTAATAAAATCCTAGATTTATTATTTAACTATACTAAAACTTTCAAAGTCTTCAAGAATATCCAAGTGACAAGAAAACATCAGATCTTATTACCCATCATCATTTGATAATTAACATCTCACCTTAATGCACACACCTATTCAACCCTAGAGTCTTCACCCAATTACAGTTTTATAGATACACTGCATTTGTGTGTATATACAAATGGAGTAACATGTTAGGTATACTTTCTCAACCATCTTGGTCTCACCCCACCTTAAAAAGACTCAATTTTGACGTTATAATCTTCATTTTTGTTTACGTTTTAATCATTTCAAGTTCAGAAATTCACAATTTCTGGGCCCTATTAGTCAAAGGTGCTATCCTGCATTTTCTTTATTATAAAAGACATAGTTGTTCATACAAATGATGCAGATGTAGGTGTTTTGTTGGTTGATTCTTGGAGTTTAACTGTCTTTTCTTGTTGTTTTTAGCTAATATTTGTTAATTTGGATCTGGGTATGCTCAAAGATTTTGTTTTTATGTGGGTTTTCCAGTGATTTTGGAACTATATAGATCCAAGGTTCAAACCCTAATGAGTTCTTGAAATTTAGATATTTTTTTGAGTTTTTTTAGCTTAAAGGGTGTTCAAGATTTCTCTTTTTGATAGAGAAAATGGTGGCAGGGAATAATTTGTTTTACCCAATTGTTGGTTTTGCATCATGTGTTGCTTTTATTTACATGTCTTTTGGGGACTTGTGGGTTGATATTCATGGTCAAACTGAACAGAAGTTGAGTTTTGTTGAAAGAAATGGGACACATTTTATGTTAGATGGTAGAATTTTTTATATTAATGGGTGGAATTCATATTGGTTTATGGACCATGCTGTGAATTCGCATAGCAAACCTAGAATCAAACAAATGTTGCAAGCGGGGGCGAAGATGGGGCTCACTGTGTGTCGAACTTGGGCTTTTAATGATGGTGACTACAATGCACTTCAGATTTCCCCTGGTCAATTTGATGAGCAAGTATTTAGGGTAAAGTATTTCTGCATCTATTGTTATTCTGTGGATCTTCTTTTGTCATGTTGAATGGTTTTTAATATGATATATGTGGTTAACTGGTAATGTATATCTTTGTGTCAGCAGATTATAGTTTTGTATTCGGAATGCAACCTTGAAATTTACTGCCCATAAATTGTATTTAAGAACTGATTGTTTGAGGATATATGATGATAAGCTTTTAATTTATTTATTGACTACTAAAGGAATGTGTGATATGATTCAAATCTTAATTTATTATCAAAAGTCCTTATATTTTTGTTAAGTCATTCTTTTGGAATTGTCTTTGAAACTATATGCCGGCAGTTATAATTAAATTTGTTGTCATTGCATTAAGTTCCAGAGTTTCTGGAATGATGCAAGGTATTACAGCCTCTTTCAGCTTCCAAGTTATATCAGTTCTGATGTTGTTTTCAGTCCATTCAGCTGTTACCTGCACCAATTATAAATGTCCAACCAAACGTCACTTATTAATTAGCTGAAAAAAATGTTCCTTATTAATTAGCTATAAAAATGTAACCTATTGCTGAAAAATTGGCAGGCCCTAGACTATGTCATTGCCGAAGCCAAGCAACAAAAGATCAGGCTGTTGCTTGCTATAGTCAATAACTTACAAGCATATGGAGGCAAGACTCAATATGTCAAGTGGGCATGGGAAGAAGGCCTAGGATTAAGCGCTTCTAATGATTCATTTTTTTATGATCCATCTATTCGTCGTTATTTTAAACACTATATCAAGGTAAATATTGTCCTATATCATTGATTATCAAATTTAACTGTTACTCTATAATATTTAAGTCACTAGTATTCAACTAACTGATATAAGGAAAGTGTACAACTATATTGTATTCAAGTTCCCAGTATTTGTTTGGCAAGTTGTGTTTGAAATTTAATGCACAAATTTAAAGTTAAATGTGTATATTATATCCATGTTGCTAGTGTAACCGTAAAGCTTAGGAGTTTAGTAGATACTAGATATTGCTAAAATTTAAACATGATTTAGAACATCATAATAGTGGGCTTGGATTTGTAATTTAATTAATATAATACTATTACATTGTATCTTAGCTAGATTAAACAATGTACTTGTAAATGGAATGGTATCACCTTATCTGATATTGCACGTGGAATTGGCTGATACCAAGATGGTGCTTCAGTTTTTATGGATTCGAATTAAGTTTTTATAGCTGTTGAATAAGTAGATAATGAACAGAACTAATTGCATGTAAGTGCAGATTTTACTATCAAAAAATATGTACAAATTCAATTTCATGCATTTAATTATCTGTGTATTATGAAATTTTCTTCTTTTAAACACCAAAGTTAACTGAAAATTCAACCGTAGCTAAGACCCTATTTCACTAATTCACTGTTGCTCTCCTGAATTTATATAGCTTTCAAATGTAATATCAAGAATCCCTAGTTGAACCGTTACTTGCCAGTAGATAGTGTATCTAGTATCTCACTTCCCGCACATGTGTTGTCGAGACAGACACTGCATGTCAAGGCATATTTTTCAATTGAGCCAAATTTATACAGCAGCACTTGCATCTCAGCATCGAGTTCAGAAAAATAATAACACTCATGTGGATTCACATTCGTCTCTCTGTAGAAAGAAAATGTATCTTACTATTAAAGATGGTTAAGCATGACAGTCATCCATAACGATATCATCCAAGTTATCATAGAAGCTAACAAGTCGTATAAAGCTTCCATTTGCTTCTCATTAAATGCTTCCTAACCTTGCCGACATATACAGTCTATGTTGCCGCCTTTAATGCCACTTTCAGTTTCCCTCCTTGCACGGAACTAAAAGAAAGCCTGAAACCATACTGCAGAAACAAAATCCTCTTTCCTCTTGGAACTGTGGTCCAAGGCTAATCCTAAAATGTTAATGCTGATGATATTTTGATGAGATTTTAAGAATATGGGGAATGTTGTGAGAGTAATAATTCAATGACTGGAATTTGAAGGTCAAATTACATAAATATTAAATGCATGTATGGGTTAGAGGATTAGTGTTCCCGATTAAGGGGTTTGAACGGGGGTAGGTGTGCAAGAACTATGGATAAGTTAGGAGAGTGTATATATACCTGTGTGATTAGGTTTGAAGTTTGAACACTTAGGCAGGCCAGTTAAGAAAGTTTACGGTTTTCAATATTTGGGTTTTACATGTATAGCAAAGCTGGGTTGAAAATTTGATGGCTGTATGCTGGAAAGCTGCTTTCAATATCTGGGCGTATGGGTCTGGGTTGTAGGAAAGTAGAATGATAACTTCAGTCAATTTTATCTATGTTCACAAGATATTTGACTATTTTGGCCTTTGTGTTATCTTCAAATTATTTTTCTCACAAGTGCTTAATAAAATATATTTAGTAGGACACAATGCCCTGCCACACCATTGAACTATATTATTGTCTATATACATGAACCTAAGTAAGGAAAATCAAAGTGATCGATACCTCAATTGCATTAATTGGAAAGGTAGTACCTGAAGCGAAAGGTAAAACAATGAGGGTACAAAGCTCTGTTTTGGCCTCCGGTGTATCAATTACATGCAGCAGAGACTTATCTTTGCCCTTTCTGCATCTTAACCAAATATTTTAGCTTGTTAGTTCATACTTTGTTGTACATCTTATAATTTTGGGCTGCACGATAAATTGTTGTAACAATTGTAACATGTTGAAGTCTTTCACTGATTCTAGTAACTCTGACTTCCGCAGACTGTTCTGACAAGAAAGAATACTATCACAGGAATTGAGTACAGAGATGATCCCACCATTTTTGGATGGGAGTTGATCAATGAGCCCAGGTGCATCACTGATGCTTCAGGCGACACTCTTCAAGTAAGCAAATATAGAATATAAAGAAATACTTGAATCCTGAAAGAGTAGCTCTGACTAAATGTAGGAACCAATAGCATAGCATTGGAATGGTATTTAATATCATGAAGTCCTTATATGTTGCCTACCTTTTGAAGCATATACTGTTTTTGTGTTAAGCTTACAGATTTTGGTAAACATTAGCAAGTTTTTCCATTGTAACATCAAAAGTACTTCCAGGGTATGCCAAGTGACAATCCTCCAGTTGCTTAAGGGAAGATATGCTAACCCCAGTAATTTTTCTTAGATATGTTGGCGGTGTATGTTGACTACTCGGTACTCACTGTCAACCAATCTTTAGCTTTAGATCCTTGTCTCTAGAAAGTTACGATCCTTGAAAGTCTTAAGAGTACTTCAAATGAGTTACTTCTAGGTCGTGCTAAATCTCATATGTTTTAACTTTTAAGAGAATCAGGAGGGGCCCAGCGGTGCAAAGCTGCTCTTGCCTCCTAGTGCTAATGGAGTTCGATCCTCACCCCCTGCCCCCATGTATTTAAATTGAATACATGTAAAAAAAAATGGCAATTACACTGCCCTAATATATATGTGTGTATACGTATTCATTTTTTGTGGATCCTTGCAAGAAATAGGTCCTATTTTTTCATTTGCCTTGATGTTTTAGTTTGTATCAAGCCAATGTTGATATCCTCTGACTGAAGTAACTATACCCTTATACTTTAGAATAGATAAGTGAAACCCTTATGTCCATTGATTGGATAGTTGAATCTCGAGGCCACCGGATCTTGGGTTCCTCTCCCCTTTCAAATATCCCTTGAAGTCGACTAATGTACCACATCATCAGCTGTGTTTCTCTTCTATGTATCTCTATGGAGATCAAAATTATGTAGTTATCAGAAATATAACCAAATTGTAAGGTCATCAGATAATTGTCTTACTAGTCGGATTTGGCTTTGTAAGGTTCAACTCATCCAATTAAATGGCATTAGATTTATTAATGCAAAATATAACATTTAGGTTAAATTGGTGAAAGCAAAGGTAGTTGGCGTTTGATTAGTTTTGAATAGTAAGCTTTTATATATTCATTTCGGCCTCAAATGTGCATGTGCTCTGTGCATGTTCTTTTGTTCTCCACCTACATGATTTATGTTGAAAATCAGCATTGAAAGTTCTTCTTTTGGTCCAAATATGAATTGGTCTCATGTGATGGAATCACAGGAATGGATAGAAGAGATGTCATCTTTTGTGAAAGCAATTGACAAGAAGCATCTATTAACTGTAGGCCTCGAGGGCTTTTATGGTCCTAAAAGTCCGAAAAGATCATCTCAGAATCCAGAATTTTGGGCAGCGGACCTTGGGACTGACTTTATTCGCAACTCAATGCCTTCTACCATCGACTTTGCTTCAGTTCATATATATCCTGACCACTGGTATGTGTCTACATGTTTTCAGTTTTAATTTGCACCTGCATACGATGCTAACCAAAGACCAATGTGCTCTTTTAAACATTATCCAGCAATAAGAAATTTTATCTAAAAAAACTTGTTGGACCCGAGAAACTAAAATTTTGGCTCCCGTCATTTTTGGGGTTTTTTTCAATTTTATGATGAGTCTTCATATATATTTAACCTTTTCAAAAGAATGTTCAGAGCGCTCTTGAGCATGGCCTGGTTATGTAGTTCAGTTAAAATGGCAATTAAGCCTAATATAACAAATGTGATGTGTTTCTTTCTTTAGGACTCACGTGGAAGACTTAGAGTACAAACTAAATTTTGTTTCTAGATGGATGCGTTCCCACATTGAAGATGGCGACAAAGAACTCAAGAAACCTGTTATGTTCACTGAATTTGGATTATCTAGTCAAAACAAGGGTTTCAACCCAGCTCAACGAGATAGATTCTACAAAATTGTTTTTGATCTCATATATAAATCTGCTAAGAAGAAAGGATCCGGAGCTGGGTCTTTTGCCTGGCAGTTCTTTGTTGGAGGAATGGAAGAATACAATGATGAATTTGGGATTGTCCCGTGGGAGAGGCCATCCACATATAAGCTGATAATTGAACAATCTTGTAGACTGGCAAGAATTGGAGGAGCATTCCCTTGGCAAAGTGAGTACATCAAACAATTGTGTTCACATTGATTGCAAGTAAAAGATGTAGTTCCACGCATGAAGAAGCTAGACAATATATGTGGTCTAAGATCACCTTAAGGAAAAGTGATGCTGGTTATTTAATTTTGTACCACGGTAGATATATGTACACAGAATTGTTCAAACAAGAAGACATGAATCATATACTCCGGAATTGTATCTCTAATCCCTGAAAAGTTTATGTTATATACTTGTGCATGTTCTGAGTTTGATTTCATTGTAGTTCACATTATCTTGTCATTGACATGATGTTGCATTTACTTTAGTCTTGGTTTGATCGTGGACACGCACAGAAATCATCATTCAATAGGAAACAAGCATGTGCCCTGTGCTGGTAGCTCAGACATGGAAGCCTTTAGTCCAAAGTTATGTTCAAACTGCAAGAAGCTTATATATGAAGCATATTTTGTAAGCAACATGTCAGTTGTCATCTGATTATTTGAATGAATATTGAGTCAATTCCATCTACCTATGAAAAAACCATTCCACTAGATTTACTCCTTATCACTAAATCTTAGGATGTGGATGAGGATGAGGATGAGGATGTGCTTAAGAGTCTAATCATGTAAAGGATGAGGATGTGCTTGTGAGGATTAGTCTAAATTCGCCTTCGAAAGATTCAACTCATGTTCATTAAGTTGAAACTCAGAATGTAACAGTACTTAAATTCAAACCTTACATTTTACACTTTGTTGATATCCATCCACTCCATCTTGTTTGTCAAAGTAGCCATATTGTGGTAATAGACTTCTGAGGTTCAAAACAATTCGAAAGGGGACTAATTGTAGTAGTAAGCACGCAAAATATATCAAATTATGAAAACTTTAATTAACCTGGATAGTTGATGCACAAGAAATAATCATATTTGCTATACGAACAAAATGCAGTAGAAAAAACACCAAACAAGCTTAGAAGTAAGGGCAATTAAACACCATGCCTAAACTAACACAATCACATCAACATTCACTTGGAGAAAAGAATTACACCTAATTCACATTATCTAACATAAACAACAACAAAAAATTAAAAACAAGGAACAAAGCAATAAAAACTAAAGTCATGTAGTTGATTATGTATCTAACAAATTCATTCATGCAATACATCAAACACCTTCAAGTCTGTTAAAAACACAAACACAAAACACTATCATAAACCCCTGTAAATTACAATCCACCATGTCTCTAACAACATTAACTCAGACAATTCATCAAACACCTTCACCACTAACCACGTTTCGCCAATCTCGGCGAAACCCTAACCCCAATTCCCCCATTCCCCTTACATTTCCCCTTTCCCTTCACCTTCTTACCATTCAATTGCCCCTTCTCAGCCTCCAATCCCTCAGATCTCCCACTCCGAGCCCTCATCGCAACGCCTTCCGATCCTTCACCCCCCTTCTTCATCCCACACTCCTCCGCAACTTTCTCGAAATCATCCCCCAACTTCCTCACCGCACCTCTCTTCCCACTCTCCTCTCCATCACTCTCATCCTCATCCACCAGAAACCTCCTCTTCCTCTTCACCATAAACGGCGCCGGCGGTGCCTCCGGCGACGCCTCCACACTCTCCCCTCCAACCTCCGACTTTTTCGCCGATTTTTTCTCCGACCTCTCCTGCTCCGATCTGATTCTCTCCATGTTGCCTTCGATCCGGCCTTGGAAGCGTAACCGCTTAACATTCAATCCACCCATGGACCAGTGAGCTTCTTCGGCCCATGACATGAGCGAGTCGAGAACCGGTTTGGGCGGGTCAACTCGCTCCTCGTTGAATCTGACGTCGGTGTAGAATCGTGGCCTGGGGAGGCTGCTGCCGTAGAATTTTCCGGGACCGAGGGAAACAACCATTTTCGAATTGAATTAGGGTTTGTTAAGATCTGTGTGTATAATGGTGGCTGATTGCATTGGAATGGTTGTTGTGATGGAATAGATGGGGTTTTATAAGGGGGTTTTGGCGGGATAATGTGGCCGCGTATACTTGCCGCTTGCGTTTGTGGGCGGGAGATTGGTTTTAAGTTTTTTTATTGTTGATTTCTGGTTCCCGCTTTGTTTTGGAATATCTATATCTATTTTCTGGGGATTTAAATCAGATTTCAAATAATGTTAAGATCATAATGATATTATTTAATTTTCGTAAACATGTTAATTAAGAATAAAAAGACATATAAGTTTAATTATTCAATAAAAAAAAAAAATTGATAGAAATGGATAGAAATGGTGAAAAGGTTGTTATGTTTTGTTGGGCGACCTGGGATGCTAGCACTATTCTAAACATTTACGATTCAGTCGATTAATTTTCGATTAATTCTTTACAAAGTATTCACCCGATTCGATTTTTAAAATCACCGATTAATCTTTACAAGTAATTCCTAATCGGAGTATTTATAATAAATTATTAGAATCAAAATTATCTATTAATCAAGTATATATTATTATATAATTTATGATATGATAAATACATATTACTTAATAAATAATAAAAGAATCATAATAATATACTAAATAATATTATAATATTAAAATACATCCAATTTTGTTCCGGTTAATTCTTTCGATTTATCCCCGATTTTACGATTAATCCTTACAATGTCTTTTTACCGATCTTGTCCGATACCCGATTTTTGTAACACTGGTTGGTCTACTCGAGAGGTGTGGGAAGAGACGAACACACACCTAACTTGCATAACAAATACTGGAGTTGAGCAGAATAGAGAGCTTTAGTGAATAAGTCTGCAGGCTGGTTGTAACTCGAAACATGTTGAGGAGAGATTAAACCAGCTCTAAACTTTTGACGAAAAAGGTGACAATCAATCTCAATGTGTTTAGCGCGCTCATGAAAAACTGGATTTGAGGCAATATAAAGAGCAGATTGGCTATCACAAAAGAGGGGACAGGAGTGAGAAGTAGTATATGAAGCTCAGTAAGCAAGGCAATCAACCAAGTCAATTCACAACATGTATTGGCCATACTACAATACTCAGCTTCAGTAGTCGAACGAGAGACGGTTTGTTGCTTTTTGCAGCGCCAAGAAATCATTGTGCCACCAAACATAACACAAAAACCAGTAAGCGATTGACGAGTTTGGCCACAACTTCCCCAATCAGCATCACAGAATGTTTTGAGAACTAGATTGGTCTTTACAGCATAGAACATCCCTTGTGATGTAATAATACTAAAGTAAAGAATGAGTTTGAGAGCAGTATGCCAGTGTACAGATCGTGGATAGTTCGTAAATTGAGCAATAACATAAACAGAATAGGCCAGATCAGGCCGATAGATAGTAAGATAAATCAGATGGCCAATCAAATGTTTGTAAGCAGTGACATCAGTAAGAAACGGATTGTCAGAATCCTTGAGTAAACTGTGATGTTGATCCATAGGTACAAGAGCAGTCTTGGTACCAAGATATGCAAAGTCTTTTAAAATACCAGAGACATAATTTTGCTGATTCATAAACAGACTTGTCTCAGTTCGAGTTACTTGTATGCCTAAGAAATAATCCAAGGTACCCAAATCTTTGATCTTAAAGTGACTACTCAAAAATTCAGTAACCTAGGACATCACCACATAATTGTTTCCAATCATAAGCATATCATCAACATAGATCATAAGAAGAATAATAGTGCCATCTTTATCATAAAGAAACAAGCTAGGATCACCGTTTGTCTGAACAAAACCAAATGCCAGTAAAGCATTGGACAAGGCTATGAACCATTGTCGTGGTGCCTGTTTCAAAACATAAAGAGACTTAAGCAAACAACACACAAGTTTCTGATTTGGATACTTGCCAGAATCTCAGCAAGAATTGTATAACCTAGTGGAATAGACATATAAACCTCTTCATTAAGTGTCCCATGAAGAAACGCATTCGTGACATCAAGTTGAGTAATATTCCAACAATACAAAGCATCCATGGCAAGTAAGAGACGAAATGTAGTCATCTTAGTAACCGGAGCAAATGTCTTAAAATAATCCATGTTTGCCGTTTGAGTAAAGCCTTTTGCTACTAAACGTGCATTAAAACGATCTACTTGACCATTTGGAAGATACTTAACCTTGTACAACCATCTACAACCAACCGAGTTCTTGTCTGGTGGAAGAGGTACTACTTCCCATGTATGTTTAGCCTCAAGGGCAACAAGTTCTACACTCATAGTTGTGCACCACTCTCGAATTTCAACAACTTGCTTATAATGCTGAGGTACATCAATTAAATGTGTAGGAGAAGAAGTAGTATCAACAGAATGTGAAACAGATGTCATAAATGAAGTAAAAGATTGACTCACATAATTAGAGCAACCTAAAGTAAGTGGAAGTCCAGTATAATCAAGAAATTTTACAGGCAAATGCCTCTGCCTAGATGGTCGAAGCACTGGAGCTGGAGCTATATCAGTAAAGGTCGTCGCATCAGTAATTGAGTTAGGGGTGTTCGCGGTGCGGGCGGTGCGGTTTTTTCCTCAAACCGAAAACCAAACCGCGCATGCGATTTGAACAAATTTCCAAACCGCGATCGTACCACGTAACACAAAAATCGCGAAAATCGCACCACGAAAATGCGGTGCGGTTTGTGCGGTTTATACATTTAAAAATTAATGATATTAATCATTAGATGATTAAATAATATTTTTTAATAATGTGAATTAAATTCTCGATGATTTGATTTGATTTCTTCATCTTTATGTAATTTGTACCTATATATCATTTTGTTATTTATTTTGTAGTTGGTGGCTCAAACTCTTAGAACGTACTAACATAATAACTCGAACATTAAAATATATCTTGAGGATCTAATGTACATTGCTTGTTCATCTAATTAATTTTAATCCAATCATATCAGCTTATAATTAAAAATAAAAACATGCTGGTAATCCATAATACTAAATTTGTAATAATTAAGCAAGATTTTTGTATAAAATGAAAGTAAATAAATGATGAATTAATATATATAATGTAATGAATATTTCACCAGGAGGTATTAACCTATTTAACTTTTTAGTATTATTAATAAGTCTAGATTGGACCTGTTGATTTAAATTGATTGACCGCTAATAGAGTTATAAAATATATAAAATACATATAATTTATTAAATATTGCGGTGCGGTACAATACGGTTTGAACCGCCTGAAATTTGAAACCGCAATCCGCACCGCACCGCGCGGTTTGTCAAGATTTTAAACCGCACCACGAAAAATAAAAACCACGCTTCGCGGTGCGATGTGGTGCAGTGCGGGCGGTTTTTGCGGTTTTTGCAGTTTGATGAACACCCCTAAATTGAGTTATCAGATGTTGGTGTGGATTCAGTAGTAGACAAATGTTCAAAAATATCAGCAACAGATGAAGGATCAATAGCAGTGTCAATCACAAGAGAAGATTGAAGAGGTTCATCCTCAACAAACACAGTTGAAGCAGGAAATAAGAGTTGAGGTGGAGTAACATCAAGATCTTTAAATGAAAAAGGCAGTTTCAATAAACTGCACATTTCGTGAACACAAATATTTTCCTAGTAGTCAAATCCAAGATTTTATAACCTTTCTTGCCATATGGATAGCCAATAAACACCCTTTTGACTGATCTGGATGCAAACTTGTCTAATGGATGAGGCAACACAACAGCATAACATAAGCATCCAAAAATTCGTAGAGCAGAATAATCAGGCACACAACTATGCAGAATCTCATAAGGACTTTGATTATCCAATAAGGGAGAGGGAGTTCTATTAACTAAATAAGTAGAAGTTCACAAGCAATCTCCCCAAAAAACCAATGGTAGATTAGCATGAAATCATTGAGCCCTTGCACAATTTAATAAGTGCCTATGCTTTTGTTCCACTAATCCATTATGCTGAGGTGTGTATGCACAGCTGGATTGATGAATGATGCCTAAGGAAGCAAAGAAGCTGGCTAAAGACTGATTCATAGATTCAGTTACATTGTCTGTACGGAACACTTTAACAACATTATGATACTGATTTTGAACCAGTGTACAAACTCTTAAATAAGCTGATGAACAACAGATTTATCAGCCACCAAATATATCCAAATCTTCAACCAAGGATAAGAACATAATGCAAGTACCATGTGTCTTAAACCGATATGGACCATAAAGGTCTGCATGAACTAAATCAAATAACTGAGTACTGTTAGAATTACTCACAGGAAACCTTAACCAGGTTTTCTTAGCAAAATAGCAGCTATCACAGGTATCAAGTATCTTCTTATCACAAGCAACAGGTAACATCTGAATTATCTTTACAGGAGCATGCCGTAATTTAGAATTCCAAACATCGGTACTACGAACATGAGCAACAAAAAAATAAAAAATCACAGTAGAAGCCACAGAAGATTTAGATGGCAAAGCACTAGAATTAGGCTCAATTGTGAGTATATAGAGACCACCTTCTTCCTGACCAAGCTCTACTGTTTGCTTCCAATTGTGATCCCGAAGATAACATTTGGCAGCTAAGAAATTAACTGCATAAGAGGTATTTTGCAGAAGCTTTGAAATAGATAACAAGTTGTAAGCAAATAAGGGCACACATAGTACATTAGTTAGGGCTAAGAAAGGAGTAAGAAACAAACTTTCAACATGACTTATAACAGTTGTAACTCCATTATGCAACTGTAAAGTAGCAATACAAGGATGCACATCATGTAACAAATGTAAGAAAGGTGTAATGTGATCTGTTGCACCTGTATCTATAATCCATTTATTCTATGAGAGTGTCTTGTCAAGAATATGAATGTGATTAACAGAATATGCAACCATGCCTGAAAATCTTACTGCATTAACTGAGGACATCCAATTTGTAGCTTTAGCATCACTGTGCTGAATAGACTGTGTTTGAGGTGAGGCTACAGTCAAGTTTTTTTGTAACAAATTAATGAGCTGTCTGCACTATCCTTCAGACAAGTTCAAGCTATCAGAAGAGGAACTTTTTAACCTAGCAGACACAGTGTCAGTTGTAAGAGAAGAGTCATGAACAACATTTTCCATAACAGACCTTTGAGGTGTGAGAAATTTTGGTTTAGGTTTAAGTTTCCCAAACAACTTATGCCAAGAAGGGAAGCCATGAATACAATAACACTTATCTCGAAGGTGACCATGCATATGAAAATAATCATACACCACTGAAGCATCACTAGATTTCTTGATTGAATTCCGAGCACCAAGAAAAATTTGCTTTAATTGTCATGTGGCAGCATTATCATCACCAAAACTTGAAGAGTTATGTACTACGTTGACTCTTTTCTTGAAGCAACATAGAATAAGTCTGACTTAATGATGGCAAAGGTTTCATCAATAAGATATGTCCTCTAATACCAGTAAATATGTCATTTAACCCCATCAGAAACTGAGTAAGTTGAATACTCTAATCAAGGTCATCTAACTTGCTATTAATAGTATAGGTACACTTATCACAGGTACATCTAGGCTTAGAACAGAGACAATCAAGTTCATCATGCAAGGTACGAAACTTGGTGAAATATGCACTAATAGGCAATGTCCCCTATGTGAGATGAGCAATTTCCTTTCGTAAATAAAACACTTTAGGAACAGTGCTTTGAGCATGGTGAGTCTCAAGATCTAGCCAAATATTACGAGCTGATGGAATGTGAACAATACTACTCCTAATATCTGCTGAAACAGTTTTCAAAAGCCATGAAGTTACCATATCGTTACAACGAATCCAATGAACGAACATAGAAGAATTAGCAACAGGTTTAGTATACGATCCATCTACAAAACCTAACTTCAAATTTAATGATAAAACAATCTTCATAGATCGATGCCACTGATTATAGTTGTTTTCACTTAAGATAACAGTAGTATTCTGCATACCAGATTATCTGATGGATGTAGATAGTATGGATGATGACAATCCAGTGTAGATGACATACTAGTAGATCCAATAGTTACAGATGAATATGATGCGATTGTAGACATGATGAGTTGAAAGAAATAAGCTTACAGAACTGCAGTTGTAATGAAGAAATCAATAGTAATCAATCAAACACTATATCAGCAAGCTTCAAGCTCAAGCTCACAAATAACAATGGCGTTAACACTGTCTCTTCGATGCGGAAATAAGCTATCAAAGCTCTGATACCATGTTAAAATTCAGATTTGTACTTAACAGTAAACTCAGATATCAATAGTGAATACTAAACTCAAAGATTCATTCATAAAGCTCAGTAGATTTTCACAACAATGGTGTTTAATGTGTATACATCTCAGGCTCAACAAGAATGGAAAGGAAAAGAGAACACAATAAAAGAGAAAGAAAATGAAATATGATATCTAACTGATTCTAAGCCCACTGTCAATACTAGTAACAAACTTTGGAGAGAGAAACCGTTAGATGCCAGCTAGATTTCTTAGTCAACACACGTGAATATCACAAATCAGCATATTAGTCAGCATTTATGTTAGGTCCAAATGTGTTGTAGATGGGGGGGTGAATACAACTTTTCGAATATGAGAAGCAATAAATACGATGCAATAAATGAACACACAGATTCAAGGAATATATGTCTTATATATAACTTGAAAGGGTTGCTACAACATTCATTACAAAGTATCACAGAAGTTCAGAGAGAAGCGAAGGATACTAAGCTCTGTGAATGCACTCTCTCTCTTTTTCTCTTGTGTTTTTCTCAAGAATTGCTCTCTCATTAAAACATTACACAAGTACTTCTATTTATACTACATGTAATCTATGTCCTGTAGTCTTCAAAGACTAAGATCACCGTGGCCCAATGATGTCCACATAAATCTTGCCTTATCTTGAAAGCTTGGAAATCTGCCACTCAGAAGATGCCATGTGTCATGTTGAAGCTGCACTCTAAGTAGAACTTCTACTTGAGAATTTCTACTTAGCCATCTCGAATTTTCTAAGTAGAACTTCTACTTAGAAACTTCTATTTGGTCATCTAGAATATTTAGTACTTAGAAAATATTCTGGTCTTCAACTTGAAACTTCAATGCACATCTTGAACTTGTGATATCTTCATGTCTTCTTTATTCTTCACCAAGCTCTTGAATATGGATCTTTATTACTGACATAAACTTGCTATCAATGTCCTGACACTTGATGCACTGGTCTGGTTCATAAGTGACTAGTCTTGATAGGGTTTTTCTTTCTTGAACAAATTACCATATCCAATTAGTAATGTGGCTTTCCAATATTTGCTTTCCTTCTTGTTCACTTGAAATCAATTGGTCTTATTGATACTGATAGTTATGATCTTGATTCTTGGCTTTTCAAATCACTGAGGCATGAACAACTTTGACTTGAACTTCTCTCAATGATTTCTTCTTGGCTTGATCATAGTTAACATGTTGAATTGTATCAATTACCTTGTCTCCATTTAGTGTTGATTTCTTGTGACTTCTTGTTCTTGATTGTCTTCTGGTTAAGTATCTTTTCCTTTAGTTGAGTTACATTAGTTATAGTGTTACAAGTTTACACACTCTGCCTTTCAATCTCCCCCTATTTGATTGTCTAACAATGACATTCAAATAAATGAAGGATAACTCAACTAAACAATGAGACGAGAAAAGATAATTAACATTACAGTCTTGAATAATTTACAATTTAAAAGTACTTGAAAACAATACAATGAACTTAAACTAGAAACAGAATTCGAACTTCGAATTAAAGATCATTTGAGTGATTCCTATCACCTGGATTATTTCATACCTTTTAGTCAAACTTATATCACCTTATTGGATTCACTCTAAGGTGAATTTTCCTCAAGTGAGTTAAAGCAACCGAAAGACGTGAAGTTTTTCCAACTCCAAGTTCACACAACTCTGACCTTTAACCCTAATTCCGTTTCCTCTTTCTAGCTTCAGCAGCTTGGTCTTTCTCTTCTTTCTGCCTTTTGCGCTTCTCCTTCTGCTGCTGTTCTTTCTTGTACACTGGATCACGAAGCTGCTTCCACCTAGCATTCAACAGACTTACAGCTTCCATTTCTAGAGGATTCTTGGGCTCTGGATAAGGATGTTTGAAAAGCCTTCTGAGTTTGTCCACCTCCTGAGTAGTTCTGATCTTTGGAATGTCCTCAAAGTTCTTCATTATGAGCTGAGGTTTCCAGTGAGATTTATCAGCTTTAAACTGACAATAGATCATCTTGGGGTAGCCCTTGACACGGTCAGTATTGTGGACACTGGTCGCATCTCGCTCCATCCGCTTCTTTTCCACTACTACTTCAGACAGGTAACTCATGAGTCTCTGCTTTTCTTCCATAAACTTATCTTCCACTTCGCCCCATTTAAATACATATAATACTTTCTCCAGAAATGCAGCATCTTGAGTCCGTAGCAGCCATTTTCTACTCATATGCAAGATTGTTTGATTCTGGTCTGCATCTATGAATACTAAGGCATCAGTTGTATCTTCAACATAAGCGTGTATCCAGTATACACTATCACTTCCTGGAACACCAATTGCCTCCATTATCTCTCCTTGTTCCAGTGCTCCAGAAGGAAGAGTCAGAGCTTCATCTACATTCTTCATAGCTTGAAGAATATTCCATTTCTTCTCTATCAGCTCCGGCTCAATCTTCACGTCATCAAGAGGGTTTGGAGCAATGACATCACACTTCCACACCTCATTGCTCTTCTTGAATATGACTCTTTCAATGATCTTCACGGATTTATCTTTAAGCTCAGAAGCGAATCCCTTACTCATCATTTGTCTACAGACAGCTTTGAGAGATTCCACTGAAAGCTCCATTAGATCATTTTCCTCCATGCTAACCCTCTTCATCTTTCCGTCAACTACCATCCGGACAAAATTTGGATATGCTGAGAATTCTGGACCCTTGTCCTCTGCTAGCTGCATTAACTAATCTCTATACAGAATGCTTAGCTCCTCAGAATGAGAGTATTGAATTTTTGTCGCTAGCAAGAACAACTCTGACGCAGATCTTCTCGTTATGAATTGGTCATCCACATATAGGAAAGATGTTGGGACTCCTTCTACCAAAGACAAAATGACCTGCCACTCCTTAAGGTTTGCATTGTATCCAACTCTGACTTTAGAAATTAATCTCTTCAAAGCATTTATATAGTCCCCAGTCATTGGATTCTGCAAATTCAAGTTGTAGAACAGATCATCTGTATCCTTGTTATGAACTCCTTTCGCACAGGGTCCCATCATTATCTTCCTTGCTTCATCCCACTTCTGTCCTATCCTCCTATTGTCAAGATCAACTTGAGGATCAGTTAGCCTTGCAAGCTCATGAACATACTGCTTCCCTTGTAGCTCCACTTTCTTTTCTAGGAAGGCAGCACGTTCTTGCATCATCTTCATTTTATGGAACTGAGCTTGTTCCAAGGCTAACTGTTGAGCTTTAAGGGTTTCCTCATCAACAGGAATTTCTTCAGGCATTCCGGAAGACATCCCAGCACCTCCACCTTGTTCCTTCAAAGATCTTTTTATAGCATGTGCCAACGGTACGTCTTCCATATCAGAATCTGAGTCAAGTACCTCCTGTACTGTTTCCTGATGACTCAGGTCAACGAATGGTTCATCAACCATCATTGCCTTACCCTTTCTCCTCCTCAGAGCCTCTTCATCAACAGACGGCTCAATTTCTGGTTCCTTGACAAGATCATCGGGTTCTTCAATTTCTTCGATGTGAACTGCCTGTTGTCTCGTCTCCTTTCCACTCTCCCCCTTAGGTGAGTTATCCTGTGCTCCACCTTGGTCTCCAGATCCACCAGTTGCATAAGAACCTCCAAAACCATAACCAGAGGCTCCCGCTCCACTAGCACCACCTGCACCAGCATCGGGGGGAGGTTGTTGTGACTCAAAGCACTTCGGGGGTACAAAACTCTTGACTGCGAACATCATTCTACTGATTTCCACAGCCATTGTATGCATTGTAGACTCCATTGCCCCCATCCTCTCATTGAGAGTGCTTCCCAAGACACCACCAGCATGGCCCAAGTCATTGACCTTATTTGTCAAAGCATCAAAAGCTGTAGCTTGACTTGCCATTCTTGCTGCGTAGTCGTCTAGAGCCCTTTGATTGTTTCCAATGTTAATCCCGAACTGCCCCATCGTGTGCCCGAACTACCTCATCTGATTTTCCATAGAAGTCATACGCGTATCAAGATTTTCAATGTTAAGGGACGGTGTTTGGTTTAGGTGACCTCGCTCTAATACTCGTTCTGTTGGTATTTGGCGCTCGGTTTCGGGCCTTAAAAATGAAGGTCCCTCTCTCCCTAACCTCTCACACACACTCCCTGTCTCACGCTCGTGTATGTCTTCAATGATTGATCCAAAGTATGAAGCAGTACCTGCAGAAATTGGATAAGCAAAATAATTGGCAGTTATGGGATCAATTTCTGTTTGTTCCTGAGTTGGAATCTCAGGCTGAGAGGCTGCAAAGTGTCCTTGTACGACATCAGAACCGATCCTCTTTGCAGCATCAGTACGTACCGGTGAAGGTACGGCTGAAGTTGTTAAAACTCCATGTCCTTTTGAAGCAACAGGATCTTCAAAAGGTACATAATTGTCATCAAAATCCCTATGTGCAGATTGTTTAAGGGGAGAAGAACCACTCTCGTGAGGTGGAGTGGTTGTGTGTGACACAATAGGGTTTGACTGGGGTTTTGAAGTAGCAGCATGAAAAAGTTTGGCTTTCTTTCGAATAAGTTGCTGCTCTTCGGGTTCACTCTCCTCATCATCTCCTACATATATACGTACTGGCTTTCTGACTTCCGTTAACAGGGGTGAAAGAGAATAAGAATGTGTATCAGGCTCAGAAATATAGCTCTCACCCTGGGATAGATTCTGCGGGTTAGCAGTCTCTTGGGTCTCGGAATCAGATACATAGGAGGAGGAATGAGTAGTATGCAGGGAGAGATTACCTTGTTCATTACCTTGTGCCTCATCGCTTTGCTCATCAGGAATCTCATCAAATGCCTCAGCATGAGCAGATGGATTCTGAGCATATGATGAAACTTGCAGACAACATCAGTTGTAGTGATATCTCTACTTGCAGGAGATCCCATTGAAGCCACTATCTCAGAGAGAACTATGCGTCCATAATTTATATCCAGTTCTCTTGCTAGGACAACTGCAAAGGTTTGCATTGGAATTATGAACTATGCGTCCATAATTTATAATTCCATTCCACATGGAAGAATTGTTTTTGGATATTTCCTGTGATCGGGCCTTTCGGAGGATAACATCCAATTTCTTTAAAGAATCTGAGGCGTTGTTCCGCTGTAGGTTCTGCATCATAAGCATCTTTGATTGGGAAACCCAGAACCCTGTTGACAATTTCTTCAGTCACCTCATATTCCTGACCCGCTAAGGTAAACCTGAAACCGAAGGGGGTTGATTTGCTCCCAAAAGTAACCGAACTAGTCCATAATTGCTGTAAAGCATCATGTACTAGTGTAGGTTTAGCAGTAAAAGCATGGCTAGCTTTGGAGTACAAATTAAGAAATCGTATCCAAAACTTAAACCGCGGGAGTTGATCATCAATTTCCGTAGAAATATTATAAAAATTGTTTTTAGCAAGTGAAAATTGGTGAGCCATTTTACTTAAATGTTTTTCTTTAAAAGATGTGAATTTTTTTTTAATTTTGAAAAACAAATAATTTACGAATTAAAGATTGTACTCCTTTTAATTTAACAAGAACAACAAAAGTTCATTTGAGAAATTAAACTACGGGATTCAATCAATAGCCAATACTAAATCTGAATATTCAATGAAAACGAATATTCGTGTGTATACCAGTGAAATCGTGTGTGTATATGGATGAAGAATATGGAAATTGTGTTTTGTGAACAGTTACACAAACAGTTTATGTTCGTGTGTATGTATATGCGCGTGTATGAATGGTCACTAAACATAGTACCACAACGATTAAGGATAACACAGTGAATAGCAGTCAACAAATTGGCAGTAATTCGTGATTAGTATGAGTTTAATCACAAAAACACGGATTAAAGGTATGAAGTTTGTGAAATCGCCTTGTTTTTGTGAAACGGTTGCTGTGAAAATGAAATTAGGTAAAGTGAATGATGCATCGAGTTAGAGATGTATATATAGATGATTGAAATGACAAAAGTATCCCTGTTAAAAAGAGTGTTAAAGTCTAAGTACATACAGGGAGGACTTAAGTCGAACTCTATCTCGAACATCTCTATCTCGAACATCAAGTCGAACTTCGAGATGAAGTTCGAGATAGAGGTTAACTCGAACAAATAAGCACAAGTTAGCACTTTAACCAATTTTACAGCAAAAACTATAGGGAAATCCTATCTCGAACATTATTGATTTGTAGTAAACTTGGAAAATTCCCTTCCAGAAAAAAACAGGGAAATTCGAGATACATTTCGAGTTAGAAGTTTAACTCTATCTCGAACATCAAGTCGAAATTCGAGTTGAGTTTCGAGATAGACTAAGAACTCTATCTCGAACATCAAGTCGAAATTCGAGTTGAGTTTCGAGATAGACTAACTCGAAGTAAATCTCAATTCTTTCCAAAATACCCCCTTGAAGCAAAAACTACAGGGTAATTCAAGATATGTTTCGAGTTAGGAGTGTAACTCGAAAAATTCCCTTTAGCTTAACTGAGAACTCTATCTCGAACATCAAGTCGAAATTCGAGTTGAGTTTCGAGATAGACTAACTCGAAGTTAATTCTCAGTTCTTTTCAAAATATTCCCTTAATGGAAATCTCATCTCAACTTTTGAGATAAAATTCAAGAAAGACTTTATCTCGAATATTTTGAAGATAGAACTAGGCACACTGGTAACTCGAACTCGAACTCGAAGTCGAATTTCGAGATGAATTTCGAGATAGCCAACTCGAAATTCTTCCCAGACTTTGAATTTTCAAAACTTCACTCTGACAGTTTAAGTCGAAATTCAAGTCGAATTTCTAGATGAGTTTCGAGATAGAACCTAACTCGAAATATTGAAGTTTTTTTAATTCTAAGGCCTCTAATTACATAAAAATCATAGGTAAATTCATCTAAAAATCATGCAATATTTAGAATATTATGAATTTAACTCCCCCTATGATCATGCAATCTAACAAGCATAAATTCACAGATTTGTGCTATAGAAGACACTTAAAACACAATGAATTCATGCAAAATCACACTATATGCAACCTATAACAATCATTAATTAGGCATTTTAAAGTCTAAGCACATAATGATTGAGTAGCTTGCACATACAAACATAAACATGGATTTTACAGATAGAAGGCTTTACTAACTGTTGTTAAGCATTCCCAATTCACCAACCAATCTATTGAATGTTACTTCATCAAGAGGTTTGGTGAATATATCTGCAATTTGTTGCATTGTGGGCACAAAATGTAGCTCCACAGTCCCCTCCTCGACATGTTCTCTTATGAAGTGATACCTGATGTCGATGTGCTTGGTTCTTGAGTGATCTACAGGATTGTTGGTTATGGCAATGGCACTTGTGTTGTCACACATGATTGGAATTTTCTTGTGCTCCATGCCATAATCCTTCAATTGGTTCCTCATCCACAATATTTGAGCTACACAGCTTCCAGCAGCAATGTACTCAGCTTCAGCAGTAGAAGTAGATACTGTATGTTGCTTTTTACTTTGCCAGGACACCAATCTTCTGCCAAGAAATTGGCAAGCACCAGATGTGCTTTTCCTATCAATCCTGCAACCTGCATAGTCTGAATCCGAATAGCCAATAAGATTAAAACCTGTATCTCTTGGGTACCAAATCCCTAGATTTGGTGTGCCCTTGAGATACCTAAAAATTCTTTTGACGGCTACGAGATGTGATTCTCTAGGATCCGCTTGGAACCTTGCACATAAACAAGTTGCGAACATTATATCGGGTCTACTTGCAGTTAAATAGATGAGTGAGCCAATCATACCTCGATAGCTTGTGATGTCAACTGATTTACCTGATTTGTCTTCATCAAGCTTCGTGGCTGTTGCCATGGGAGTCTTAGCTGGTGATGCATCTTCTAGATTATACTTCTTGAGTAAATCTCTGACGTACTTGGATTGACAGATAAAGATACCATCTTTTCTCTGACTGATCTGTAATCCAAGGAAGAAGGACAGCTCTCCCATCATGCTCATCTCATATTTTTCCTGCATTAGCTTGGCAAATTTCTCGCACAAGCGCTCATTTGATGACCCAAAAATAATATCGTCCACATAGACTTGAACAAGTATTAAGTCATTTCTTACAATTTTATAGAACAATGTTTTATCAATTACTCCCCTAGTAAAACCATTTTCAATTAAGAATAAAGATAGGGTTTCATACCATCGTCTTGGGGATTGCTTGAGGCCATAGACAGATTTGAAGAGTAGATACACAAAATCTACATGTTCTGGATCAATGAAGCCGGGCGGCTGTTCCAGATACACTTCTTCTTCTAACTCTCCGTTCAGGAAGGCACTTTTCACGTCCATCTGGAAAACTTTGAAGTTGTTATGTGCTGCAAATGCCAAGAACATCCTGACTGCCTCAAGTCTTGCAACCGGTGCATAGGTTTCATCATAATCAATTCCTTCTCGCTGAGAATAACCTTTTGCAACCAAACGAGCCTTGTTTCGTGTTACAAGTCCGTTTTCATCCAGTTTATTTCTGAATACCCACCTTGCTCCAATTACGGATATGTTCTTTGGTCGGGGTACCGGTTTCCAAACTTTCTGTCTTTCAAACTGATTGAGTTCCTCTTGCATTGCAATCACCCAATCAGCATCACCAAGAGCTTCTTCTATTTCTTTAGGTTCAAGCTTGGATAAGAACCCAGAATATAAGGAGATATTAGCCATGTCAGCTCTTGCAGTTCTTCTAGTAGTCACACCAGCATCTGGATCACCAATAATTAACTCAAACGGATGGTCTCTATTCCATACCCGTTCACCTGGAAATTGTCTTGATGATTCAGCTTGACTTTCTGAGTTGTGGTGCTGACTACTTAGATTATTTTCACTAACTCCCCCTGAGTTAGTGCCAGCTCCTACAGAACTAGAGTCAACTCGACTCGAGCCTTGAACAATAGTCCTTGAGCTGCTATTTACTCCCCCTGAGTTGTTGCCGGTTCGTATTGAAGAAGTCTCTCCTGATCTTGTAGAATTAGCTTGTTCACTAGACTCAGGTTCTTCATGTACACTTGGAACATTTAATGGAACAACCAACTCAGGTTCATCTTCAAGATCTTCTAAGTCCAGATTATAAAATTTTAGGGACTCAGGTTCACTAGAATCTCTTGAAATTGATGAGAGTTTGGTATCGTCGAATATGACGTTGTAGCTTTCAGTCACTTTTCGATCATTTACTAAGAACACTCTATAAGCTGCCACCACATCTGTAGAGTAACCAACAAAGATTCCTTCACGAGCTTTTGCTGCAAACTTGCCTAGATTTTCATCATCTATAAGCACATAGCATTTTGCTCCGAAGACATGAAAGTATTTGATTGTTGGTCTTCTGTTGTTCATTAATTCACATGGTGTCTTTTCTTTATCTTTTATAATCAATGTTCTATTTTGAGTGTAACAAGCGGTACTCACTGCTTCGGCCCAGAAGTACAGAGGAAGTTTCGAATCATACAACAAAGTTCTTGCTGCTTCAACCAAAGTTCTATTCTTCCTTTCAACTACTCCATTTTGCTGTGGAGTTCTCGGGGCTGAATACTGACGACGTATTCCCTTAGATACACAGAAGTCATTTAGCACTGCGTTTTTGAATTCAGTGCCATTGTCTGATCTAATCGTCTTCACAGTAAGTGTTGAAACATTCTCAATTTGAGTGATGTGATCAATGATTAAGAAAGGTACTTCGTCTTTCGTCATTGCGAACAATACCCATGTATACTTGGAGAAGTCATCCACGATTACCAAGGCATATCTTTTCCTAGACAAAGATAGGACATTCACTGGGCCAAACAAATCCATATGAAGAAGTTGTAGAGGCTCAGTAATACTAGAAATTTCTTTGCTTTTATGCGATGCTCGCTTCGACTTTCCCATTTCACAAGCTTCATAGAGTCCTTTCGGAGCGAACTCCATTTGAGGTAGATCTCTCACCAATTCTCGCCTCGTGAGAGCATTCATCGTTTTGAAGTTTAAGTGAGATAGCTTTTTGTGCCATAACCAGCTTTCATCATCCGGGGCTTTGCTGTAGAAACAGGTGACCTCATTCTGATTTGCTGAATCCATATCTGCAACAAAAAGATCTGCCTTTCGAACTCCTCTCAAAGCTAGTGAGCCTTCCTTGATGTGAGTGATTGATACACCTTTCTTGTTGAAGACAATTTCGTAACCTTTGTCACAGAATTGACTGATACTCAACAGATTGTGTTTCAGTCCCTCAACATAGGAAATATCTTCTATGATGACATTGCCAATTTTCAGTTTGCCATATCCCTTTGTGTAAGAACCCAGATTTTGGGAGGAATTAAAACTTTTATGTATTTAATGATGTAAGAATGAATAGTGGTTATGACTGCGATGTAACGAAGATCTATTAAATAAATGGAACGGATTTGAATTCAATTACTTATATGTCATGCAGAATACTTTTGGTTGACGGCATAGATAAGAATGATCTATCTCCTAAGAATATAAGTATATTACTTCAAGTAAGATTACTCTTATGTCATCCAAATCAATACCTATTATAAGTCCAGCGGTTCCGTAAAAAGGTTAAGAAGCACTCGAGAGTAAACCAGGTTCATTTTCCTAATTATAGGAATTAAATAAAAATAAGTGATGAATAGTGATTTTGGTGGAATTTGGAATATTATTATAATAATGATATACCCGGTATTCGGAACGGATTTCTGAGTTCGTATTAGTGATCCAGGAGGAAAATAAGTGTATGTAAAAGCTGTCGGATTCAGAAAAAGAGCACTTTTATTTTCTCCGAGAGTTCCCTGGACACTGATAGCCTTAAGTAATTAACGAATGGATTAAAGGAGTATAAAATGGAAAGTTAGAATGAAAGATGGAGAATGAAAGTATTAATATTAAAGAGGATTCCCGGTAAACCCTAATTAGAAATCCGTGAAATATTCTCACGAACGATCAATCGAATCGAGCAATAACCGGACAAAAGAGCAAGCAGAGACTAAGATGCATGCATGTGCTATGTATAAAATATCTACTAACCAAACTAGAATCAAGAAACTAGAACCATTAGAGATCAACTAGTACTTAGAAAATCAAATCACTTGGTTAAGCCTTAAACCACCCAATCTTCAACACTTGTCCTCACAAATACATCATTCTATACATCACCACTTTATTAAAGTGACAAGGATGAGATATTATCTAAAACAAGTCACTTTATGCATTATTTTCAAGCAACCAAGCAAGAACTCATCTTCCTCTCCCAAGAAACAAGCATTCGGCCTTCTTGGAAATTCCAAATTCAAAAACCAACTTCCAACCATTTGTTGATCTTGAAACTTTTATGGTGAGACTTACATTTCATATAAATGATCTCCTCAAAATCCTAGCTTCAATCTCTTCTTTTTCCATTTTCAAAAAAATGATTTAAGAGGAGGGTGAATAGTGTTTTCATGAACTAATCTTGTTTTTCCTTGATTTCTTTGGTTGATTTAGCAAGCTTAAGCACTTCTAAGGATCATACCAAGCATAGTGAGGCTAGATCATACTCCAAGGAAGGTATAACAACTTTAAACCCTAGGCTTTACCTTGAGATTTTGCATGCTCTTGATGGGTTTTAGTATAAGATGTGATATTAGCATGATTATAAGCATGTATATGATGTAGTTTTGATAAATGTTAAAAATAGTTTAGATGAACGGAAAGGCATTGCTTGGCCTCAGTTCATGTATATAAGTCATGTATATGTTGTTTGGGTTGGATGCTATGTGTAAGGGAAGATTCGAAATTGATAGATATTCGATTTACAGCCGTTATAATGCCCGATTTTACAATACCATGTTTTGTATGCCATTTTACATGTCAAACCCCTACTGTCCAGAGACCTTATCTGCCATGATAGGATAGGTAATGTTCTAAGCTTTGTTTTGATATAAAGATCACGTGAAACGGACTTACGGTTTAGGATTTATGACCAAATTACTAAAAGTAGTTCGAATCCGTGAACGAAAGTTCGTAACTGAAATTGAACCCTCGTAAGCTATGTAAAGTCATGGCGAATCTTGGTAAATAAATACTAGGGGTAAGAAGGAAGGTGTGAAAGAAAACCGTATGACAAAAAGAGCATTTTTCGATTTATTAAAAATGTTCGAGTCAAGGTTAAACGCGAACGAACCCCTAAAAGACGACTCTTTTATAACTTTGGTAAAACACTTAGAAAACGGGCGATAAAACTCGGAGTAAAATATTGGTTCGTAACGATCAACCTTAGAACTCATATGACTTAAGTATGTCCCAAGTATAAGTGCAGTGACATGTCGTGTTAACGAACGAATGTCGGGTCGGATCAGTGATAATAAGTAATCCACTAAAAGGGGGTATAACGAGATAACTCGAGAACGTGTTTCGATTTAAGTATAACTTAACTTTTATATGTTAAGTGATTAATCCCGAATGCCTTGGCTATTTATAGATCACCAGGCTGAACCGGGACCCGCTACCACTACCCCTTACCGTACTCGACTACCAGGCAAGTTTCAATTCCCTTCTTTTAGGCTGTTGTTGTGAGTGAATAAATATATATATATGATTGCTGATATACATATGCCATTGCATGCATGCCTACTTTCAAGTTGAATTGATATACTTGTTCCCTGAATGTTATTGTTGGCTTATAAGCCAGATAGTTATACATCAGTTATAAGCCGGTTAATATAAGACCCTCATAGAAGGGCGTATACATCTTTATTCATCAAATATAGACCGGGAGTCAATATTTCTTGATATATCGAGATTACCTCGGGAGAAAATATTTAAGTAAATATTTTCTATTATTTGGGCGACGAATATTATTTGAATATTCGTTCGAGACTAATTATTTTAACGATCCTTACTTCAAATAATTATTTGAATTTAACTATTCAACGAATAATACTTCTCAATATTCATTCAGAGTCGAATTGATTATCGACTATTATTTCGAATATTCTTCTAAAGATGAGACTGTTAGATGAATATCATTTGGATATTCTTTTAGATTATTATTTTATTAAATAAATATTACTTTCGAATATTCATTTAAGATATTAAATACTTGATGAATATTATTTTAATATTCATCTGAAGCTTGATTTAATTATCGAATATTATCTCGAATATTCCTTAAGGCTTGGATTACTAAATGAATATTACTTGATATTCATTTAGGATATTATTCATTCAATGAATATTACTTTTGAATATTCATTTAAATTTCCTAATTAATTATGATTATTACCTTAAATATTCTTTTCAGGTCTTATTAATTAATGAATATTGTTTTGAATATTCATTTAAATATTTATTTATTCAATAAATATTCCCCTGATATCTCTTCAGGGATTATTTTGAGAAATACTCTGATTAAAGATATTCTTTCATATTCCCAAATATTCTGTAAAATATTTTAATTCAATAAATATTCCCTGAATATTTATTCCATACTTAGAATAACCTCGATAAGGTTTATCTTCTTCAATTATTACAGAAAATATTTCGAAGTCATATTATTATTAATCTTATATCAAGAAAGGTTCCCAGACATCATTCATCTTTGAGTCTATCTTCTTAATAATAAGGGAACCTTACTTGGAAAAATGTTATTTATCTTGTCGACTTCCCGGTCATAAAATATTCCCTTCACCCGCAACTCGGGTGCTGTTGACTTATTAAGTCGTTGTTTACCTTCTCATCTTTCGAGGGGTAAGATTACTGGAACAAGTTGATATCCGTTACCAAGTGATAGCTTGGGAGTTATTTGTAAATTTTCCTTTCCAACTAGATACGACTACTTTGTGGAGTCTTATCAACAAGTATTATACTTGGGGAAAGGGGGACGAACGTTATATTCAGAATCATGAATTCTATTTGAACTAGGAGTCGTGTAAAAGGCCGAGTAGCGCCGGTCCATCCCCTTGGCCCAACCGTTGGCCGGGGAGAGCTAGCATGGCGGTATACAAGTAAAGCCGTCAGTTCTTCCTTCTACCGGTAGTAAATCTAAATTGAGCTGTACGATCTCGACTGATCATCAAGATTGGAACAGCGGGCGCGGTGAATACTCCATCATTGGTTCATCATCCAAATTCATTTATTTCCTGCAACATGATTACTGTTGGCAGAGTTGGAAAAGAGTCATAACTGGAATTGCAACCCTTTCTTGCAAGTTCCTCTTCTTATTAACGATAATAATATCTCGCTTACTTTGATGTAGCAGATATTTCTTCAATCAAATACTTTAAGTTACCTTGTAACTTCATCGTTCATGTTATACTGGCATCATTTCCGTAAATGCATGGCATATGGTTTAAAAGATAGCTTTGAACTGTTTTAAATTATCGTTCAGTTATATATTTGTTGGTGGGCTTTCGCTCACCCTTGCTTTGTTTATATTATGTCACAACAACAGCTAGGACAGATGGCTCGCGTCAGGCGCACTCGGCGCAAGCAGGTTACCCGACCCACCGGACTACCCGCTGAGATGCTAGCCGCCATTGCTGAGGTAGCATAGTTAGACAGCTTTTGTTTCCTGTTTAACTATATGTATAATTAATGTAATCAACGGCAAAACTTTTAAACCTATGATGTTATCCTTTTGGGATTGTAATAACTTTTATTCGTAAACCCTTAATGTAAGACTTATTTCAATTTCATCTCCGGGACTATAACTGTTGTGTGTGTGAGTGGTAATTATTGTGGGGTCACAGCATGTGATTTATTTATTATGGACTCAAGTCAAGTATTATGAATGGATGTAAGACCGTAACCACCAGATCCCTGACCCCGGATCTGGGGGTGTTACAGAGATGGTATCAGAGCGAGAGTTATATATCCCAAGAGATGATACGACGTTATATAATAATAAATTCAATAATATAATAAGAACCCTTGCCAGGTTCACCTAAAACCCTTACGGGAACTTTTAAGTATCATGATAGTAACATAGTTCGTCTTGTGTAGGCGAGCGACTTGTCGGCCCAGGAGGCAGCTGCGAGACAGCATGATGAGGACATGTTCCGGACTAGGGACCCATACTATGAGCACTTGCCGGAGGAGGATACTGAGCCTGAGGAGGAGGACGCTGAGGAGGTCCAGGTTGAGGCTGATACTGATGTGATCGAGTCTGAGGAGGAGGACCCTGAGGAGGTCCAGGATGATGCTGACACAGATGTTGTTGAGACTGAGGGGGAGGAGGACCCGGAGGGGATCCAGACAGGACAGGATGCTGAGTTAGTGGTTGAGGATGATGATTATTGGGTTATGACTGAGTTCAGGACTATGGGAGATGACACTGACATGACCACGGATCAGGTGGCGCCGGTGGATGAGGGTGTTGAGGGAGATATAGATGAGCCAGTAGTTGGTGCTGTAGGGAGTTCTGGACTTTTTGTGCCACTCCTCCCTGTTGAGAGAGCCCCTACCCCACCACCACTACCTGTGAGCCCCTACCCCGACGAGTTTGAGGAGCTTACCCCAGAGCCCCAACAGACAGAGACTGCCGCTCCAGCTGAGCCATCCACCCCACCTCATGCCCCGATAGGAGGAGTCCCAGTATGTGTTCACAACTTGATTGTGAACGGGCTTTATAGAGAGTTATCTGTGGCAGATGCCAGGTTGGCAGAATCTAGGAGTGAGTTAGCAGCAGAGAGAGCCGCCCGGATGAGGGTGCAGGGCAGGAGGACTATCAGTGACAGAGTTGGGTATAGGGCTGTGACCCGCATCGAGCTGAGGGCCCGGGTGAGGGTGCGACAGTTGCCTACTGATGGGCATGGTAGGGTAGACAGAGCAGCGGCTGAGGAGGTTTTCCGCATCGCCATGGGGAGGGTTCGGAGGATGTTTCGTCGTGGCGGCTGATTTCAGATGTAGTGATGCAGTGGTCTAGTTGTCTAGTCATGTACGGACATAGTAGTGCCGGCTTTTGTAGGGATGGTTTTCTTGTACTTGTTTTCCCTTTTTGCAGACTAGACAGATAGACAGCATATTTCACTTTTGACTTGTTGTTGTTGCTAGGATGGCTGTACTTTAAACTATCGTTGTAACTCGGATGTTGTACCTTTTCGGTACCTGGTATATATTTGTTTCCATTTCAGTCATTACAATTTTGTTGGGAAGTGATCACGAGTTTATTAGCATATGTATTACTTTTCGATTAAGTTACCATGAGATATAAAACTGTGGGATTTTTAAAACCCAATCATGTAAAGAAATGTGCAAGGAAAAATCCTTTAAAACCGGTAAGTGAACCTAACGTATAATTTTCCAAATTTCAGTAAAATGCCTCCAAGACGGATGGGCACTAGGGCTAACCCCCGCGAATCTACTGACCAAGAGAGTCACAACCAACACGAGGAAAACCGTGGAAGTAGTGAAGAACAAGATCAGGACTATAATGAGCAAGAAGATTCCCAGTATGGAGCAGAGGATGAACCCCTGTACTCTGAAGAATTTGAAAGGGAAATAGAGGGTGGAGAAACTGAAGTAGAACAGGAAGGGGAGAACCAGGGTGGAAACCCCATGGGCCAGTTTATGGATCTACTTAGGCAGAATTTGAACCAATACCCCCAACCACCACCAAGCAACAACACTTCAGTGGCAAATTCCTTTAGGGCCTTTAAGTCCCTTAAGCCCCCAGAGTTCCACGGATCGGCTGATCCCGTTGAGGCGAGGGCCTGGGTCAAAGAAATGGAAAAGTCTTTTGAGATCCTGAGTATCAATGAGGCTCAGAAGACTGTTTTTGCTACTTACCTACTAAAGGGAGATGCCAATTATTGGTGGGAAGCCAAGAAAAACATGGAGACTGATGCTGTCATAGCCTGGGAAAGGTTCAAACAATTATTCCTGGAGAAGTACTTCCCGAAGTTCATGAAAACCCAGATGGAACTTAAGTTCTTGGAACTGAAACAGAACAATATGTCAGTGGCTGACTATGAGGCTAAATTTACTGAGCTATCAAGATTTGTGCCAGAGTTTGTAGACACAGAAGAGAAGAAAGCTAACATGTTTCAACAAGGGCTGAAACAGTGGATCCAGAATAGGGTGGCTGTTTTAGAGATTACAGATTATGCCACCTTGGTGCAGAAGACAACCATTGTGGAGGCTGGTAGTGATCAGATGCAGAGAGAGAGAGAGAAAGGGGGGATAAAGAGAAAGCATGTTAGTATGGGCGGAAGATCCGCTGGAGGAAAACCCCCAACCAAGTTTAATCGAGGAGCGGTTTCCCTACCAGGGAGGAATATGGGGTTTAAACCATCTGCTAGTGTAAGTGTGAGCCAGGGCGGCCATCAATCAGGAATGTCCCGTTCCAACCCTTCTCGACCTCTATTGCCATTGTGTGCTACTTGTGGGAAGAGGCACTCCGGGGTGTGCAACCTGAAGCAGATAAACTGTTATAAGTGTGGGCGAGCTGGGCATTATGCCACCTCTTGCACCACGGTCATCCCTAACAGCACAACCTGTTTCCAGTGTGGACAGCGAGGGCACATGAGGAAGGATTGCCCAAAGAGCAAACCAGCAGCATCAGGAGCAAGCAAGGTTGCCTCAAATAGGCCACCAACTGCTAGGACCTTCAATACGTCAGTACAAGATGCCGTGAGGGACACAGATGTGATAGCAGGTACTTTTTCTCTTAATTCAGTCAGTGCAAATGTCTTATTTGATTCAGGAGCAACTAAGTCTTTTATATCTAGAGATTTTGCGCATAAGTTGAAACTTAAAACCCAGCAACTAAGAGATTCCTTACAAGTAGAAATAGCTAATCAGGAAATCGTACCGGTTAATCAAATTCACCCCGATTGTAAGCTAGAAATAGGAGGACGATCCTTCTATGTCGATTTAATTCCTTTTAAGCTAGGGGAATTCGATGTCATTTTGGGTATGGATTGGTTGTCTCGCAATGATGCGCAGATAGATTGTAAAGGGAAAAAGGTTAAGTTGAAAACCCCAGGGAAGAAAGAAATAGTGTTTAAGGGGATGCGAAAGACCCAGAAAATTCTGACTATGGCGCAAACCAAGAGATTGTTACGAAAAGGGAACGAGGCTTATTTAGCCTACGTTATAGATACTCAGAAGGAAGTGCCAAGATTGCAAGACATTCGGGTAGTTAATGAGTTCGAGGACGTGTTCCCACAAGATCTTCCCGGACTACCACCAGATAGGGTAATTGAGTTTGCCATCGAATTAGCCCCGGGGACGGCGCCAGTTTCGAAGGCCCCGTACCGACTAGCCCCAGTAGAAATGAAGGAGCTAGCTAAACAATTACAGGAATTGTTGGATAAGGGCATGATAAGGCCCAGTGTGTCGCCTTGGGGCGCACCAGTGTTGTTTGTTAAGAAAAAGGATGGAAGTATGAGGTTATGCATCGACTACAGAGAATTGAACAAGCTAACCATAAAGAATAAGTATCCATTGCCCAGGATAGACGATTTGTTTGACCAGCTAAGAGGAGCTGAATACTTCTCTAAGATTGATTTGAGAACAGGATATCACCAACTGAAGATCAAACCTGAAGATATCCCGAAGACTGCATTCCGCACCAGATACGGACATTATGAGTTCTTAGTTATGTCATTTGGATTGACCAACGCCCCAGCAGCCTTCATGGACCTAATGAATAGAGTGTTCAAGGAATATTTGGACCAATTCGTGATAGTTTTCATTGATGATATTCTCATCTACTCAAAGACAGAGGCAGAACACGCTGAACATTTAAGGATAACCTTAGAAATACTCAGGAAAGAGCAGTTATATGCCAAGTTCTCCAAGTGTGAGTTTTGGAAAAATGAGGTACAATTCTTAGGGCACGTGATCAATAGAGAAGGAGTGTTGGTTGACCCCTCCAAGATAGAAGCAGTTTCAAACTGGGAACGGCCAACTACTCCAACCGAGGTGAGGAGTTTCATTGGACTGGCCGGATATTACAGGAGATTTGTCCAAGACTTTGCGAAACTCGCAGCTCCATTAACTCGACTTACCCGTAAAACCGAGAAATGTGAATGGACTGAGAAATGCGAGAAGAGTTTCCAAGAGTTAAAGAAGAGGCTGGTGACAGCCCCAGTGCTGGCATTACCTGATGGAAAAGGAGATTTCGTGATTTATAGTGATGCTTCGCATAAAGGACTGGGATGCGTGCTTATGCAGCACGGCAAGGTAATAGCATATGCGTCTAGGCAATTGAAGGATTATGAAGTCAGATATCCCACGCATGATCTAGAACTAGCAGCCATAGTCTTCGCCTTAAAGATTTGGAGACACTACCTGTATGGGGAAAAATGCGAGATTTACACAGATCATAAGAGCCTCAAATACATTTTCACTCAGAAAGAGCTTAACATGCGCCAGAGGAGGTGGTTAGAGTTAATCAAGGATTACGACTGTGAAATTCGATATCACCCGGGTAAAGCCAATGTGGTGGCTGACGCCCTTAGTCGAAAAGAGAAGCTCAAGATGATAACTTCAGAGAAAGAGCTAGTAAAGGATTTTGAGAAGTTGGAAATCGAGGTTAAGTTACCTGAAGAGGGCAAAGAAAAGTTGATGGAAATTAGAATCCAACCTCCATTGCTAGAAAAGATTAGACTGTGCCAGGAACGGACGATGGAGGAAGAAAAGAACTCCACAGAAGAGCTAATGACCGGGGAGGAAATTAAGTGCGAAAGAGACAAGGAAGGGATCATGAGGTACACGTACAGGATATGGATCCCAAATGTCCAGGAGCTCAAGGATGAGATTTTAAATGAGGCACACAACTCAAGATACTCAGTGCACCCCGGTAGCACTAAAATGTATAGGGATTTGAAGGAGTATTACTGGTGGCCCAATATGAAAAAGGACGTAGCAGAGTGGGTAAGCAGATGCTTAACCTGCCAACGAGTGAAGGCAGAGCACCAGAGACCCAGCGGACTTCTACATCCCTTAGAGATTCCAGAATGGAAATGGGAACATATAGCCATGGATTTCGTAGTAGGTTTACCCAGGACCAAGGCTAATCATGACACCATATGGGTAATTGTAGATCGACTGACGAAATCGGCTCACTTTCTCCCGATCAACGAAAGGTACACGGTCGATAGACTAGTGGACATCTACTTAAAAGAGATAGTGGCGCGACATGGAGTCCCAGTCGCAATAGTATCCGATCGAGATCCTAGATTTAACTCCAGGTTTTGGAGAAGTTTTCAAGAATGTGTAGGGACCCGGCTGGACATGAGCACAGCCTACCACCCCCAGACAGATGGGCAAAGTGAAAGGACCATCCAAACGCTAGAGGATATGTTGAGAGTCTGCGCGATAGACTTCAAGGGGAGTTGGGATGATCACTTGCCATTGGTTGAGTTCTCCTATAATAACAGTTATCATTCAAGCATTGGGATGCCACCTTATGAGGCCCTTTATGGAAGAAAATGTCGATCTCCCTTGTATTGGGATGAAGTTGGAGAGCGGAAGATGCTCGGGCCCGAAGTGGTCCAACGAACTAAAGATGCAGTAGATCTAATCAGAGGACGGTTGGTAGCAGCCCAGGATCGACAAAAGAAATATGCCGACTTAGCTCGGAAAGGCAAGGAATACGAGGTAGGGGACCTAGTGTTCTTGAAAGTGTCACCTTGGAAAGGTTTAATGAGATTTGGGAAGAAAGGAAAGCTGAGTCCCAGATACATTGGACCATTTGAGATCTTGAGACGGATTGGGGAACTAGCCTATGAACTCGCATTGCCCCCGAATCTACAGCAGGTGCACAATGTGTTCCATGTTTCGATGCTGAGGAAGTATAATCCGGATGCTAAGCATATTGTAGAGTATGAGCAAGTCATCCACGATTACCAAGGCATATCTTTTCCTAGACAAAGATAGGACATTCACTGGGCCAAACAAATCCATATGAAGAAGTTGTAGAGGCTCAGTAATACTAGAAATTTCTTTGCTTTTATGCGATGCTCGCTTCGACTTTCCCATTTCACAAGCTTCATAGAGTCCTTTCGGAGCTAACTCCATTTGAGGTAGATCTCTCACCAATTCTCGCCTCGTGAGAGCATTCATCGTTTTGAAGTTTAAGTGAGATAGCTTTTTGTGCCATAACCAGCTTTCATCATCCGGGGCTTTGCTGTAGAAACAGGTGACCTCATTCTGATTTGCTGAATCCATATCTGCAACAAAAAGATCTGCCTTTCGAACTCCTCTCAAAGCTAGTGAGCCTTCCTTGATGTGAGTGATTGATACACCTTTCTTGTTGAAGACAATTTCGTAACCTTTGTCACAGAATTGACTGATACTCAACAGATTGTGTTTCAGTCCCTCAACATAGGAAATATCTTCTATGATGACATTGCCAGTTTTCAGTTTGCCATATCCCTTTGTGTAAGAACCCAGATTTTGGGAGGAATTAAAACTTTTATGTATTTAATGATGTAAGAATGAATAGTGGTTATGACTGCGATGTAACGAAGATCTATTAAATAAATGGAACGGATTTGAATTCAATTACTTATATGTCATGCAGAATACTTTTGGTTGACGGCATAGATAAGAATGATCTATCTCCTAAGAATATAAGTATATTACTTCAAGTAAGATTACTCTTATGTCATCCAAATCAATACCTATTATAAGTCCAGCGGTTCCGTAAAAAGGTTAAGAAGCACTCGAGAGTAAACCAGGTTCATTTTCCTAATTATAGGAATTAAATAAAAATAAGTGATGAATAGTGATTTTGGTGGAATTTGGAATATTATTATAATAATGATATACCCGGTATTCGGAACGGATTTCTGAGTTCGTATTAGTGATCCAGGAGGAAAATAAGTGTATGTAAAAGCTGTCGGATTCAGAAAAAGAGCACTTTTATTTTCTCCGAGAGTTCCCTGGACACTGATAGCCTTAAGTAATTAACGAATGGATTAAAGGAGTATAAAATGGAAAGTTAGAATGAAAGATGGAGAATGAAAGTATTAATATTAAAGAGGATTCCCGGTAAACCCTAATTAGAAATCCGTGAAATATTCTCACGAACGATCAATCGAATCGAGCAATAACCGGACAAAAGAGCAAGCAGAGACTAAGATGCATGCATGTGCTATGTATAAAATATCTACTAACCAAACTAGAATCAAGAAACTAGAACCATTAGAGATCAACTAGTACTTAGAAAATCAAATCACTTGGTTAAGCCTTAAACCACCCAATCTTCAACACTTGTCCTCACAAATACATCATTCTATACATCACCACTTTATTAAAGTGACAAGGATGAGATATTATCTAAAACAAGTCACTTTATGCATTATTTTCAAGCAACCAAGCAAGAACTCATCTTCCTCTCCCAAGAAACAAGCATTCGGCCTTCTTGGAAATTCCAAATTCAAAAACCAACTTCCAACCATTTGTTGATCTTGAAACTTTTATGGTGAGACTTACATTTCATATAAATGATCTCCTCAAAATCCTAGCTTCAATCTCTTCTTTTTCCATTTTCAAAAAAATGATTTAAGAGGAGGGTGAATAGTGTTTTCATGAACTAATCTTGTTTTTCCTTGATTTCTTTGGTTGATTTAGCAAGCTTAAGCACTTCTAAGGATCATACCAAGCATAGTGAGGCTAGATCATACTCCAAGGAAGGTATAACAACTTTAAACCCTAGGCTTTACCTTGAGATTTTGCATGCTCTTGATGGGTTTTAGTATAAGATGTGATATTAGCATGATTATAAGCATGTATATGATGTAGTTTTGATAAATGTTAAAAATAGTTTAGATGAACGGAAAGGCATTGCTTGGCCTCAGTTCATGTATATAAGTCATGTATATGTTGTTTGGGTTGGATGCTATGTGTAAGGGAAGATTCGAAATTGATAGATATTCGATTTACAGCCGTTATAATGCCCGATTTTACAATACCATGTTTTGTATGCCATTTTCCATGTCAAACCCCTACTGTCCAGAGACCTTATCTGCCATGATAGGATAGGTAATGTTCTAAGCTTTGTTTTGATATAAAGATCACGTGAAACGGACTTACGGTTTAGGATTTATGACCAAATTACTAAAAGTAGTTCGAATCCGTGAACGAAAGTTCGTAACTGAAATTGAACCCTCGTAAGCTATGTAACGTCATGGCGAATCTTGGTAAATAAATACTAGGGGTAAGAAGGAAGGTGTGAAAGAAAACCGTATGACAAAAAGAGCATTTTTCGATTTATTAAAAATGTTCGAGTCAAGGTTAAACGCGAACGAACCCCTAAAAGACGACTCTTTTATAACTTTGGTAAAACACTTAGAAAACGGGCGATAAAACTCGGAGTAAAATATTGGTTCGTAACGATCAACCTTAGAACTCATATGACTTAAGTATGTCCCAAGTATAAGTGCAGTGACATGTCGTGTTAACGAACGAATGTCGGGTCGGATCAGTGATAATAAGTAATCCACTAAAAGGGGGTATAACGAGATAACTCGAGAACGTGTTTCGATTTAAGTATAACTTAACTTTTATATGTTAAGTGATTAATCCCGAATGCCTTGGCTATTTATAGATCACCAGGCTGAACCGGGACCCGCTACCACTACCCCTTACCGTACTCGACTACCAGGCAAGTTTCAATTCCCTTCTTTTAGGCTGTTGTTGTGAGTGAATAAATATATATATATGATTGCTGATATACATATGCCATTGCATGCATGCCTACTTTCAAGTTGAATTGATATACTTGTTCCCTGAATGTTATTGTTGGCTTATAAGCTAGATAGTTATACATCAGTTATAAGCCGGTTAATATAAGACCCTCATAGAAGGGCGTATACATCTTTATTCATCAAATATAGACCGGGAGTCAATATTTCTTGATATATCGAGATTACCTCGGGAGAAAATATTTAAGTAAATATTTTCTATTATTTGGGCGACGAATATTATTTGAATATTCGTTCGAGACTAATTATTTTAACGATCCTTACTTCAAATAATTATTTGAATTTAACTATTCAACGAATAATACTTCTCAATATTCATTCAGAGTCGAATTGATTATCGACTATTATTTCGAATATTCTTCTAAAGATGAGACTGTTAGATGAATATCATTTGGATATTCTTTTAGATTATTATTTTATTAAATAAATATTACTTTCGAATATTCATTTAAGATATTAAATACTTGATGAATATTATTTTAATATTCATCTGAAGCTTGATTTAATTATCGAATATTATCTCGAATATTCCTTAAGGCTTGGATTACTAAATGAATATTACTTGATATTCATTTAGGATATTATTCATTCAATGAATATTACTTTTGAATATTCATTTAAATTTCCTAATTAATTATGATTATTACCTTAAATATTCTTTTCAGGTCTTATTAATTAATGAATATTGTTTTGAATATTCATTTAAATATTTATTTATTCAATAAATATTCCCCTGATATCTCTTCAGGGATTATTTTGAGAAATACTCTGATTAAAGATATTCTTTCATATTCCCAAATATTCTGTAAAATATTTTAATTCAATAAATATTCCCTGAATATTTATTCCATACTTAGAATAACCTCGATAAGGTTTATCTTCTTCAATTATTACAGAAAATATTTCGAAGTCATATTATTATTAATCTTATATCAAGAAAGGTTCCCAGACATCATTCATCTTTGAGTCTATCTTCTTAATAATAAGGGAACCTTACTTGGAAAAATGTTATTTATCTTGTCGACTTCCCGGTCATAAAGTATTCCCTTCACCCGCAACTCGGGTGCTGTTGACTTATTAAGTCGTTGTTTACCTTCTCATCTTTCGAGGGGTAAGATTACTGGAACAAGTTGATATCCGTTACCAAGTGATAGCTTGGGAGTTATTGGTAAATTTTCCTTTCCAACTAGATACGACTACTTTGTGGAGTCTTATCAACAAGTATTATACTTGGGGAAAGGGGGACGAACGTTATATTCAGAATCATGAATTCTATTTGAACTAGGAGTCGTGTAAGAGGCCGAGTAGCGCCGGTCCATCCCCTTGGCCCAACCGTTGGCCGGGGAGAGCTAGCATGGCGGTATACAAGTAAAGCCGTCAGTTCTTCCTTCTACCGGTAGTAAATCTAAATTGAGCTGTACGATCTCGACTGATCATCAAGATTGGAACAGCGGGCGCGGTGAATACTCCATCATTGGTTCATCATCCAAATTCATTTATTTCCTGCAACATGATTACTGTTGGCAGAGTTGGAAAAGAGTCATAACTGGAATTGCAACCCTTTCTTGCAAGTTCCTCTTCTTATTAACGATAATAATATCTCGCTTACTTTGATGTAGCAGATATTTCTTCAATCAAATACTTTAAGTTACCTTGTAACTTCATCGTTCATGTTATACTGGCATCATTTCCGTAAATGCATGGCATATGGTTTAAAAGATAGCTTTGAACTGTTTTAAATTATCGTTCAGTTATATATTTGTTGGTGGGCTTTCGCTCACCCTTGCTTTGTTTATATTATGTCACAACAACAGCTAGGACAGATGGCTCGCGTCAGGCGCACTCGGCGCAAGCAGGTTACCCGACCCACCGGACTACCCGCTGAGATGCTAGCCGCCATTGCTGAGGTAGCATAGTTAGACAGCTTTTGTTTCCTGTTTAACTATATGTATAATTAATGTAATCAACGGCAAAACTTTTAAACCTATGATGTTATCCTTTTGGGATTGTAATAACTTTTATTCGTAAACCCTTAATGTAAGACTTATTTCAATTTCATCTCCGGGACTATAACTGTTGTGTGTGTGAGTGGTAATTATTGTGGGGTCACAGCATGTGATTTATTTATTATGGACTCAAGTCAAGTATTATGAATGGATGTAAGACCGTAACCACCAGATCCCTGACCCCGGATCTGGGGGTGTTACACTTTGTCACACCTATGCTGTCATCTCCAAAGGTAACATAAGGGCCAGCCTTCATAACCAACTCTGTAAGCAGGGACTTGTTTCCAGTCATATGCCTCGATGCTCCACTGTCTAGCACCCATATAACTTTATTTCTATTCTGCTTAATGCCCTGCAATGACAGATTGGTTAGACATTCTTCGGAACCCAACTTTGATTGGGCCCGGCTTTTCGATAAGATCGAGAATCAACAGATTTAACAACAGGAGAGGCACTTTTCTTAACATTACTAGAGCTTTCGACTATCTCATTTCCTTTCTCAGACTTGACAGATTTGTCAGTCTTAGGAGAAGGTTTATCACTCCTAACTTTAGGAGGACTGACAGTCTTGGCTCTCACATGCTTTTTCTTAATGTTTGAACTAACAACAGTATTTAAGCATGACTGGTTAGATGCATTCATTAAATGCACAAAAGTTTGCATGATGTTAAAAGTGCATGGCATACAATTAGGTTGATCACACTGTGCATGATTCTGATGCAGATTATTCATTGTATGTGTGATAGGCATGGCATGTGCAGCAGGAACATTCATGTTAGCTTTGCATGCATAAGAAAGATGTTCAGTAGATTTACAATGATAACATGCTTTCTTTATTCGTTCAGCCTTAACCTCTTTTATGCCTTTTTCTTTCTTTCCTTGTTGTTTAACAGCCTTAGCTCCTAATCCCGGTCTAGATTCATCTCTAGGGAAATTGATTTTAACTTGTTTGATAGGAGTTATAGGTTGTTCTTTCTGGCGATCTTCCATCTCAATCTCATATCTAGCTATTAATTCAGTCTCTTCTTCTTCTATTCTAGGAACAAAATGTTTGTAGATAGGTTTGACAGCCGATTTAAGAATTCTAGGTGTTTCCTTTTTAAGGTCACTGGAACTAGGGTCAATAGGTCTCTTTCCTTCTTTCTTAGGAAGGTCAGAATAATCAAGTCCTATACCTACTCCAGTTATCTTCTTAAATGTGTCATTATCTACATACACTTTACTAGCAGCTAGTTTGTAAGCTTCGCATTTAGTTTCTAACTCAACTAGTTTGTCCCTAAGACGTGCTTCTACTTCTTCCTTAAGGACGAGCTTGTGCTCCAGAGATTTAATAAAGTCTCTTAGGGAAGTATCTACAGTGCAAGCAGCCTCCAGCTCTTCCACTTTTGCCTCAAGCATTCTGCTTTTGGCAACAAGTGTTTTCTATTCCTTTTGAGAAGAGTCTAGGCTTTTGCACAACATATAGATCTCTTCACTAAGAGCCCCGTTCTGTTCCTTATAATCATCAATGGACATTTCTACTTTAAGGGTTAGAACTGGTACCTCTGGTTCCTCTGATGTCTCAGCCATGAGGGCAAAGTTTGCTACATGAGTAACATCTTCCTCATCTGAATCATCCCAAGCTCTTCCTTCTGTCACCAATAAAGCTCGTTTTCCATGTCTTTCCTTCACCAGCGATTCATACTTGCTTTTGAGGGCTTCATATGTCTCTTTTGGATAAGTCTGTTTAGGCTTTTTGCAGTCTGAGGCAAAATGTCCAGCTTCACCACAGTTATAGCATTTGAACTTCATTTTGAAATCCAAAGGAGATTTGTAGCTGGTATTCTTGCCTTTTCCTTTGTAGCCTGACGAACTACCACCACCCCTAGCAGCCCGATAATAAGATGAAGAATTTCTCTGTGGTCGGTTGCTCTTTCTGAATCTCATGTTGCTGAACTTCCTTGCCATGTATGCCACGACACTATCGTCCATGTTGTCCAGCTCCTCTTGGGTGAAGTAGTCATCATCACTGTCAGATGCGCACTCGTCATCATTATCAACTTGGTGTGGTGCAAGTGATGATTTAGGCTTTGCTGCAACCATTGCCTTCTTAGACTCTTCCTCATCAGCAACTAATCCTGATGCAGTTTCTTTTCCTTTTGAATCATTGTCCCATGCTTGATCTTGAAGTGTTTCCAGCTCATAGGTCTTTAATATTCCATAATACTCTTCCAGAGAAGTTTTATACAAATCTCTGGTTTCTCTTATTGCGTAGACCCTATGTTCAATGCTTTTTGGCTGGTTCCTCAGATATCTCGTATTAGTCTCAACCATGGGAAGAGTTACACTTCTCAGATTCAAATCCAATACCAACTGACTGAATCGTAGATAGACGTCTGTTATGCCTTCTCCTTTTCGTATTCTAAAGGTGTCATACTCCATCTTGAGTATGAGTGTCTTGTTGCTTCTAACCTCTGCAGATCCTTCCATGACAACTTCTATCTTGTCCCAAATCTTCTTCGCTGTAGTCAGACCTTTGACTATGTTGAACATTTCATGATCAAGAGATTCCATCAAGGTTTGTCGTATGGCAGTATCATAAGCTATTTGTTCCTTGTCAGCATCCGAAAACTCCGAGGCCTTTTTAGGCTCAGACCGAGGTGCTATAACCACCCCTCCTTCCGTATGTGCAGGAATAACCACCATTAGAACAAATTTACCCTTGTCAAGGACTTCCAGATATTCAGGGTTAACAGTCTCTAGATATAGTCTCATTCTGAAAACCCATTCTTCATAGTGATCTCAGTTGAACATTGGGATCTTGAATGCATTTTTAGGAGCCATTTCAATTCTGGTCACTAAAAGTTTCTAAGTACCCAAGACTAGGCTATGTAGAATATATATGTAGAACTTTTGCCTAAGTCGAAATTTCTCTAAGTCGAAATTTTGCTCAAGTCGAAATTCACCAAGTAGAAATTGTCCAAGTCGAAATTCTATGTAGAAATTCTCAAGTAGAAATTCTATGTAGAACTTTTGTCCTTAGAATAATTTTTCTGCAGGTTACTTTAATATTGAATAAACAATATTATCTCTTTAACACCTTTTGACTTTGAATGCTTTACTCACCTAACCCACCTAACCCACGTGCTAGGTACTGAGTATGTCTTGTTTCACTTTCGGCCGTGAATAATGCAAATCACAAAGTCCAAAAACACATTTTTATTCTTTTACTATTTTTCTGTTTGAAAAGGAGATCAAAAAGTTGTTGGGTTGTCTTCTTTGATAAGAACAGATGATGAACACTCAAGAACACCAAATATGAAAGTACCCAGATTAATTCACAAAAATTAATTAAAATACATCCAAGCTAAATAATCACACCTGGAGTATTTAAATAATTTTTCGGATGAGTTTTCACTACAAACGAATTAAAGCTCACTTTTCGAGAAAATGAAAAGTAGATCTAGAAAATGAAAACTCACGATTCTTCTACCAAACACAAGGATCTATGTTTTGTATGTTAAACATATAGCTTTGATACCAATTGTTAGGTCCAAATGTGTTGTAGAGGGGGGGTGAATACAACTTTTCGAATATGAGATGCAATAAATACGATGCAATAAATGAACACACAGATTCAAGGAATATATGTCTTATATATAACTTGAAAGGGTTGCTACAACATTCATTACAAAGTATCACAGAAGTTCAGAGAGAAGTGAAGGATACTAAGCTCTGTGAATGCACTCTCTCTCTTTTTCTCTTGTGTTTTTCTCAAGAATTGCTCTCTCATTAAAACATTACACAAGTACTTCTATTTATACTACATGTAATCTATGTTCTGTAGTCTTCAAAGACTAAGATGTACGTGGCCCAATGATGTCCACATAAATCTTGCCTTATCTTGAAAGCTTGGAAATCTGCCACTCAGAAGATGCCATGTGTCATGTTGAAGCTGCACTTTAAGTAGAACTTCTACTTGAGAATTTCTACTTAGCCATCTCGAATTTTCTAAGTAGAACTTCTACTTAGAAACTTCTACTTGGTCATCTAGAATATTTAGTACTTAGAAAATATTCTGGTCTTCAACTTGAAACTTCAATGCACATCTTGAACTTGTGATATCTTCATGTCTTCTTTATTCTTCACCAAGCTCTTGAATATGGATCTTTATTACTGACATAAACTTGCTATCAATGTCCTGACACTTGATGCACTGGTCTGGTTCATAAGTGACTAGTCTTGATAGGGTTTTTGCTTCTTGAACAAATTACCATATCCAATTAGTAATGTGGCTTTCCAATATTTGTTTTCCTTCTTGTTCACTTGAAATCAATTGGTCTTATTGATACTGATAGTTATGATCTTGATTCTTGGCTTTTCAAATCACTGAGGCATGAACAACTTTGACTTGAACTTCTCTCAATGATTTCTTCTTGGCTTGATCATAGTTAACATGTTGAATTGTATCAATTACCTTGTCTTCATTTAGTGTTGATTTCTTGTGACTTCTTGTTCTTGATTGTCTTCTGGTTAAGTATCTTTTCCTTTAGTTGAGTTACATTAGTTATAGTGTTACAAGTTTACACACACTGCCTTTCAATTTATCCTATTTATCAACAGGGTGATCGTCGAATCTGACTCACAAATCGTGGTTCAAGCATTGCGGAGTACTGTTAACATGAAATCCATTTTTGGATACAAACTTTAGGAGTGTAATCAGGGGTGGCCCTAGTTACAGGTAAACTAGTCTTGTGCCTAGGCCCCCAAAATTTTAGAGGTTAGTAAATATTTTTGTATGAAGACTTGTAAATGTTGAGTCGAAATTTGAGAGGACTCAGAAGTTAGTAGAAGGGTTACAAATGTGTTAAAATACATAAAAGAGATTGAAGGTAGCTATCCAAATGTTTGGATTCTTATATGAGTCTTCTAACTATACTCGTTACTATTACTCATGCGGAATAGAGTTTTTCAAAACTAAAGCCAATGAAAAACTACCTTCGTTCAACCATGTCTCACGAAAGTTTAAGTGGTTCGGCTATGTTATCTTTAAAATGGGATATGGTTCAAAAACTTGATTATGTGAATTTGATTGATATTTTTGCATCAAAAAATGCAAATTATGTTATATTTAAATAAAATAATGAGATTATTTTACATACTATATTGTCGTCTGTTTTATTAGTAAATTTTAAGTGTATATTTTATTTATGAAAAATATTAGGCCCTATAATTTAGGTTTGTCTTGGGCCCCTCGATTTTCAGAACGATCGCCGAATGCAAGAAGATGGTATCGGATCTGCAAAACATAGATATATAGCCTTTGTAAAATGTATGGCTAATAGAGTTGTTCACGCCTTGGCTAGGTACTCATGTATGTTCAGTAAACCTGGATTCTATTCTTCTGGAAGTTGTAGCTGCAATAGCAGCAGACATGAATTTTAATCAATGAAGTTCCTTCCCTTTGTTCAAAAAAAAAAAACAATTGATAGCAATTAATCAAATTTTAAAGATTAAAATTAATTGGGCATTTTGTAACGAAATAATCAACCGAATCAGAAAATTTAGAAATATGAATAGTATTAGATTTTTTGTTGAGGAATGTTACATGCATCAAACATAGTCGAAAAATAACTTTTAAATGATAAATGATGTATTTTAATTAATGAGATTCATATTAATATATGTGAAATTTATTATATTTATGAATAAATAATCATTCGAAAAACGATAACTAACTGTTTAGAAAAAAATTGGGAATTTTGAAATTATTCTTTTTGCTTGGGATCAGTTTGATTAACAAATTTGAGTTATAAATTCAGTTATCTTGAACTTGAACTTAATTGGTTCAAAATTTGTATAGGTTAAATTATCCAATCCATACTTGATTTGAAATATCAATAAATAAATAAACTCGATTCGAAATAATAATATGATCCATTGAATTATTAATCAAATTAAAGTCTAATCATGGTGCAAACATGATTCCCTTTTACACCATATAAATAAATTACTCATTCATGCTACGAACAAGAGCAACAAAAGTTATATAGAAAGCCATATAAACGTGTACTAATAAAAACAAGAGAACAGGAATACCTCTAACATTATATTGAAGAAGAATCTAAACTTAACCAAAGAGATGGAAAACAAACCCTAGTTATGTAAAAGTACATAGGTCTCTCCTCTCTATTCTCTCCCTGAAAACTACTCCCTCCGTCCCACCCATTAGTTAACATATGGGTTCGGGCACGGAGACCAAGGAAATATATAAAAAAATGGGTGAAAAGTGAGAAAATTGAGTAAAGTGGTGGGACCCATAAATATATAATGTATAAAGTGGGTATAGTGGAGGAGAAAAGTGAGTAAAGTGATGAGACCCATAAATATATAATGTATAAAGTGGGTATAGTGGAGGAAAATAGTGGATGTAGTTGATTTTTATATATATATAATTTTACTATTTTAGGAAAGTTTTGAAATGCGAAGAATTGGATGGGACATCCCAAAAAGGAAAGTGTGAATAAATGGATGAGACAGAGGGAGTAATAATAAAATTCAGAATAAAATATGATTTCTATCTCTTAATAAAAGTATTTTTGATGTTTAATAAATTTACAAAATCATATCCATAATTAAATATATTTTCATGTAAAATTCGCAGCTGTAATTGTTCCTATATTTCTAGGCTATTTCAATTGGACTGTACTCTTTTGATCACATCAGAATTAAAGAAAGTCTTTAAATTTCACATGGACCATAAGATCGTCACAATCCGATTTCTGGAATTCAAGATAGGGCAGTATAGTCGCAACACAATAAATATGAAAAAAAAATTATCTAAAATATATATGAATATGTACTCTATCATTATGTTAATTAAATAATAAGTAAAATATTGGATTATTTTAAAATTTGTAAAAATGTATAATATGTATAAATAACTAGTAATATTTATTTTAAATATTTTTATGAATCTATTTTACACATGAGTATCCACTAATTAATATACATTGTTGTCCATGTATTGATAATGTTTTTTTATCAGTTGAAATGTTTGGTATCTCTAAATAACATGGATGATAAAATAATTTGATCGATGAATATTCAATCCATTTCGATTTTATTGCGAACTTAAGATTTTAAATTTAAATTTATTTTTATAACATGAAAGAATTCAAATTTAATTTTCACATGTAATATATCGATTTCAATTTGAAATATGAAATTGGTAACTCAATTCTAATTCCATCCAAATTTGAAAATACCCACGTAAAATATAATTTGAAATAGAGAAAAAGGAAACCTTATATAATTTTGATGCTTATGTCAGGTTGAATCATGCCCTAAGTCCTCTTGGGCTGCACTTATAAATCTGAAATAAATTTTTATTTTCGAAAAAAGTATATATTTAAATACTCTTTTGTAGAAATAAATGTTTATACAGAGTTTATCATTCGTTATTTTACAAAAATAAGTTATTTATTTCAAAAATAAATATATATTTAGAATAAGTATTTATTTGTGTAAAATAAAGTAAGCCAAACGGAGCCAGTTTCACTTTCATAATTATCCTATTATCTGGTCAACTTGTCAAGGGATACACTCATCTATCTATTTTACCTCCATGATCATCGTATCTCTTTCTTTTTGCATTTTTCATTCACAAAGTGATAAATTGTGCTGCTGTGCACATCACATCATAAACAATTACTGGACGCGTGTACCTATATGAATTCGACATGGGTTCTTATGATTTTACGAGAAAACTTTAAATAAGTACATTGTTAATACAAAAAGAGAGTTAATTGAAAGAATGAATGGATTGAGTGAATCCTAAGAGCAACTACAACGCACGTAGTTTAGAAAGTTGTTTGTTGACACAACATAGTTGTTTGCCATTGGAGTGCTCAGTTGTTAGCAAAGTTGGTAGACTTTGTTGTTCAAAATGAACAACGGTTGTTTTGTTTTTTTATTCTTTCTTTATGCTATTTGACCCCACTTGCTCTTCAACTATCTGCAGCTCCAGTTATATTCGTTTTACAATTTGGAAGTATGTGAACATTAAATAATAAATAATATGAGTGCAAACAACTATGAAAAGGTTGTTGTGCATTGGACCGAATATAAAGATAATGTTGTTAGATGTGAGTTGGAGGTGAGAGAAAGCATCTTCTGGTGAGGTGGACCATGCAAACAACCCTTGTGGTTGTTTGCGTTGTGGTTGCTCTAAATAATCGCATACATTACTGTAACGGCGGGCGGTTAATAGCATACATATGTTATAGTATATCGTATTGCAAAATTGTAAACTTTCGGTACATAGAGAAATTCGGTACATAGAGAAATGGATCCCTTGTTTTTACACCAAAAATCTTACTATACATGTATTATTTCAAGATCCTTGGCTTGTTGGTAAGGAGGGTTTCAGGGTTGATCAATCATGAGAGTATGAGGATCGTAGTTTAACAGTGGCTCAGTTACTTTTGCAAAATAGAAGAGAATGGGATAGCACTAAAATTACAAGCATTTTCTCAGAAAATGATGCGAGGCAGATCATGGCAACTCAAATTCCATATGTTCTAGCTGAAGATCGTTTAGCTTGGTCGAGAACTGCAAATGGAAGATATTCTGTGAAGACGGGGTATCAATTATGGCATGCCCAGAATATTGGAACTGGGACTGTTACTCAGTCGATTGGATGGAAAAAACTATGGAAGATAGAGGTTCCTCATAAGATAAAAGTGTTTTTGTAGCGTTTCTGCAAAAACAATCTTCCGGTCAAGAGCAGACTTAGCAACAAAGGAGTGCGCCTCCCTCTTGACTGTCCTATGTGTAACTCGGGTATTGAAGACCTCATTTATGTCTTCTTTGCCTGTCCCTTTGCGTCGGCTTGCTGGCATTATGTAGGTCTGGTGTTTGACATGTCATTGGTGGAGTCTGCCCCCTTATGGTTACTCACTCAACTGGAGACATTGTCTGATTCTGAAGTCTTAACCATTACTAAAATTCTCTGGGGAGTTTGGTTTTTCCGTAATAAAAAAGTCTGGGAAAACAAGACGGTTACAGCTGCTGTAGCTATGGATTGGAGTGCAAAAAGTATTGGTGACTGGAAAGAGGCCAAGGCTAAACGATTCAAACAGGCGATCAACATCTCGTGTTCTGGTAGTCCTGCACTGGTGAGGTGGAGAAAACCTGACGTTGGTTCACTTAAGTTGAATGTTGATGCAGCTGTGAGGGTGGGTGAACCATCTTTCTCAATGGGGTTCGTTATTAGAGATAGCTCAGGAACCTTTGTGATGGGCAAAACGGTGTGTAAAGCCATGGTTTCTACAGTTCTGGAAGCAGAAGCGTTCGCCATTCTCGAAGGCCTTCGTTGGTTGCAACAGTTGAACCATGGGAGGGTGGTCATTGAATCAGATTCGCTCCTTGCTGTTCGAGCTTTGCAAGACACTCAAGATAATCTGCTGGAGGTTGGCCATGTTTTGGATGCCTGTAGGCTTATTCTAGATTCAAATTCAGGGTATTCAATTTCTTTCGTTAAAAGACAAGCGAATAGGGTAGCTCATCTTATAGCTAAATTACCCTGTTCTCTAAATTGTCAAAACATAGTTACGTCTCCTTCGAATTTGTTGTTGGAAGCTCTTTTGTATGACTTATCGTATTAACGAAGTTTATCTTTTATTCAAAAAAAAAAACCTTTTTAAAGTACTATATGCTGCAACGCATACGTATGCTAAGAGTAACTCCAACAGCCTCCTTGTGTTTTCCTTATAAATATTATAAAATATTAGGCTCTTAGTGATTTAGGATATTACTAGCTTAAAACCTGTGCGATGCACGGATTTTTTAAAATATTATATAATTTTTTTTCATTAATTTAAATTATTTTTGAAAATATTAATTTTGGAGGCTTAAATTTTTATATGAGATGATTTGATAATAGTTGTATAAATGTTATCCATGATATTTCTAAAAATGGAGAGATTTTAGTCAGAAAATATAGAAAGATGATAGGTTTTAGTTGAAAAAAATAATTGTTTAATTATTAGTAATTATAAAATAATTCTTTTATTTTATTAAATATAATGTCCGTGTAATGATTAGAATAAGAGAGGATTTAGTTAAAGAAAATTAAAAAGGTAACATGTTTTTGGTGAAAAAGGTAATTGATTAGTTTATAGTATTTATAATTTAATTACGTTATTTTACTAAATACAATTGCTCGTAATGTTTTTTGAAAAGAAGAAATTAATATTGTACGTGATATTTCTATTAAAAGAGAGATTTTAGTTAGAAAATATATAAAACATGATACGTTTTAGCTGAAAAAGAAAATCATTTAATTATTAATATTAGAATATTATTAGTTTATTGTATTAAATAGAACCGCCCGTGATATAATTGGAAAAAAAAGATATTTTAGCTATAGAAATAGAAAGGCAACGTGAAAATTAAAAAGATTATACGATTTATGTGAAAAAGGTAATTGATTAGTTTATAGTAATTATAATTTAATTAAGGTAATCGACTACTTACCATTATTTTAATTAATTAATTTTAATTTAATATACTCATGTTTACGGATTATAATAATGTTTCCTTATTATAAACAACGTATACAAATTTTTAATATATTTTTATTAATAATTGAAAAATATGATGTAATATTTTCGGGTATATATTAATGATTGTAAGATTAGTTTTAAATTAAAAAGGTAACATGTTTTAATTTGAAAGGAAATATTAATGATTGTAAGATATGATACGACTGATGTTTTTATAAATAACGTATACAGATTTTTAATATACTTTATTAATAATTGAAAAATATGATGTGATATTTCGGGTATATATTAATGATTGCAAGATTAGTAGGTGTTTATAAAAGGTAATATCTTCAATTAAAAGTAAATGTGAAAAAAGGCAATCGACTACTTACCATTAATTATATTATGTTATTATTTATTTTAGGAGTTTTAATAGTATAGATAAAGGGTAAATAAATAAATTCACTTAGTAACCAAAAACATATATTTCTTTATAATGAAGGGTAAATAAGTAAATTCACTTGGTACCAAAAAACAGGTACCAAAACTTTCAATGTTTTGGAATTTATATAATAGTATAGATAAGGTATGATAACTCCAACAAGCTTCCTTATAATTGATCCTTATATTATTAAAAATAATAAATAAAAGGAAGGAAGCAAGAACAAAAAAGAGGGAAACAATTGGAAAGAGGAGGGAAAATAATATTTTATTAATAAAAGTGAAATAAGGGAGCCCTTAAAGATAAGGGATGACATGATGCTCTTAACTTTTTAAGGAAAATTTAAGAACCTGTTGGAGCACAATTTTAAACATAATCCCTTATCATTTGAATTAGAAGGTCATATAAGTGATCTCTTGGAGTTGCTCTAAAGACCAAACCCCTACTTTAATATACATAGGGAAACTAAATGATGTAGTTTCACCTCATATAAATCTCTTATTTCATGTCAATCTGATACTCCTTTGACTCTTTGAAACATTATATATAACTCATATAAGTAATTACAAGTTCTAGAGTCTTGCTGACTTGCGGAACTGGTTAAAGATTTTTTTTTTTTTTTTTTATGAATAATCAATAGCCAATAATCATGTAGTGAATAGAGATTTATCTTTCTCAATTTTTGTTTAATAATATATTTAAGATTGTAAATTATGTAAGTTTATATAATTATTTATTTATTTTTGTCAATATGTGTATTTTTTAATATATATTAGATTTTATTTTAATCAACACAATTTAATATATGTTGCTGTTTATTTAATTTATAATTTGTAGTTTTAATTGTTATGTTAAAATTATTAATATTGTCAACGCGTGCCCGTTATATTTAAATTGATTATTTGACTTTCAGTTATTAAAATTTTGAAAATAATGATCCACTTCAAAACTTAATAATTAGAATTAGAATTTTAAATTTATATTTTATTTAGTGAAAAATATTTTGAATTTCACAAAATGGGTCCAAATCTAATACTACTCCATTATTATTCATGGGAGAAGAAGACTCGTAATTGCAGTAATAACTAAACTAAAGTCCAAACCAACGTGGTCTTTCTTTTCTAAAAATCTCGGATTCAGTCGATTAATTCTCTACAGAATGGTTAATCGATTCAATTTTTAAAATTCTCGATTAATTTTTACGAGTATTTCTTGATTGGAGTATTTATAATAAATTATTAGAATTAAATTATATATTATTCAAATATAAATTATTATTTACTTTATGATATGATAAATACACATTACTTACAAAAAACTAAAAAATTTGAATAAAATACTAAATAATTTTGTAATAGTAAAATACATCCGATTTTCACTCCGATTAATCCCCGATTTAATGATTAATCCTTTTAAGGTTCCTTTACCGATCTTGTCCGATACTCGATTTCTGTAACATTAATATTATGTTTGATTGGGATGAATACAATCAAATATAATAAAATAAAATGAAATTTAAAATATAAAATAAATGAACATTGAATACTCATTCCATTCCAATTCATTCTATTTCATTCCTCCGAACCAAACGCAACATAAGTCTTTCAAACTAAAGGCCTCAGTGTTCTACTATGGGCCCCATCTGCACTGAAATTACCAGTCTTCTTGTCCGAGGTTTCTTGTAGGCCCATTTTCCTTCCGCACCAAGGCTCAGCAAAATTTCCACTTGTACTTTTTGTAAGTAACGTCACGTCGTCACCCTTCATTTTTCTTTATATCCCGAAGTATTACAGTGATCTTATATACTCCTATATTTTATTTTTATGATTCAAATGAATCAAAAAAACGTTACAAATTATAAATTGAAAAAAGGAATCAAACCTAAAAATCAATCATCAATAGAATTTCAACCTCTGTCACTAGCCGGACTTCATCGGCGTGATCATTCATATATATATATATATATATATATATATATACATGAGTCACCTCACATGTATTTACATATAGGAGTATTTTTTAAACAAATTTTCAGCATATACTCTTTTCATTTCATCTCTTTGCATTAGTTTACTTTCAAATATAATTTTCGAGAAACAAATTATCACATGCATCATGAGTAACATTTTTTAAAAAATAATTTACGAATCGCAGAGATTTGTGTGTAGATCAGTACTTAAATTCGTTCTTATCTGAAATAGTTTTGGGTTAAGGTTTAAAAATTAGTCGAGTTTCGAGTTGAATTAAATTTTTGGTGCTACTCATTTATTTGAGGGCTCCCGTTCCCTAACAATCATTTGTTAGGGAATTGTTTCACAACATATGGTTTCAGATCCAACGGTCCTGATTTAAAAAAAATTACACCGTACCGTAAAAACTTTCCACGGTACGGGGTAATTAAAAAAATGGCCTCTGTTTTCACATAAAAAATCTACTGTTCACCATACCACATAAATTTTATGCGGTATGTGAACAGTAGGGACATTTCTGTAATTTCTCCGTACCGCGGAAAGTTTCTGCAGTATAATGTAATTTTTTTTTAAAATCAGGACTGTTGAATCGTTGATCTAACTGTCCTGAAACCATATGTTGTGAAAGAGTTCCCTAGCAAACGTACCCCTTATTTGAGATAGATATGAAAAAAGGTTGGATAAAGTAGAAATGTTACGTCTCAGCAATGTCCCTGACACAACATAACGTAGGTAAACAATGAACATAACACTCGCCAAGCGTAGCGTACAATAAGCAAACCTTCACCCCGGCGCACGATAGCTTACTTTCCATTTAGGGCGCGAATTAAGCTTTCTCAGTCTCCCCATTTTGCAAAGTCTCTCACTTTTTTTTTCTCCCCCTTTCTCTCTCTACATTTACATCGTACACAACACCTCTCTCTCTCTCTCTCTCTCTCTCTCTCTCTCTCTGTTTATTTATAACCCTCTCTCTGTCTGCTCTCTGTTTGTTTTATCTCTCTCTCTCTCTCTCTCTCTCTCTCTCTCTCTCTCCCCCACCTCTCTCTCTCTCTCTGTTTTGTACTGTAACTCTCTCTCCCTCTCTCTCCTTCCTGTATATATACAGCTCTGTTTTATAAGTGCTAAAATTCCGATCAAAATGGATAACTCGACGGTGATCGATATCGGAATTGCAGAAGTAGCTAATTCAGACTCTGTAGCTTCTGATTCAAAGGAAATTATGCACAATGAGGTATCTACACTCTCTCAAAACCCTAGCTTTATTAAATTGATCAATTGTCTTCCAATTGCTTAGCTTATTGTTAGTGATCGTTTGTTATTATACCTAATTTTGACGCGTTTGCTTGCTAGATTATGGATTTATGCTATTTTTATCTTTTTTTCGCTTCGTTATTGTCTTGATTGGTGCTTGTTTTGATCTAATTTTTTTGATCATTTCTAGGGTTTTAGTGTTATTTCAGAGAATGTATTGTACTTGCTGAGAATACTTTGTATCTGTATGTGTCAGTATGTTTGATTAGTGATTGTAGCTAATCCCGATAAGGAAAAGAAGAATTTTTTTAAATAGGCTGATGTCCAAATGCAAAGTAATACTATAGGATACAAAGTAGATGATTTACAAGGATAGTTTTTTTTTTTTTTTTAATATTTTTTATATAGTGAATTGTGTTACATGCCTTATAAATTAGGTTCGGATATTTATGGTAATTTTTTTTTTATATATGTTGACTCTGGTATGTCAGTATATTGTATTGTAATTCTGAAGGTTTGTAGAAGTTGTAGTTTAAAAAGTTTGTACTGCACTACTGTTTACATGTATATACACAAAAGTGTATTCATTTTTGTTTTTGTTTGATTTAACGTGCTTCTGAATTTTACTTATACATTTTCACCATCTCACTTTATGCTTTGAATCCAATCTCAATTTTTGAATAGGAGCAGACTGGAACAGAACTTGGGAGCTTATCTACTAGCATTGCAGGGTCATCATTTGCTACTCCTAATTCAGCTTCTATTCATGATTCTAGTGCTGATGTGTCATGCCATTGTGATGAAAACAATGGACATGATAACGATGATGACGATGGATGTTACATTTCTGATTATGATGACAATGATGATTATATGTTCGAAAATGATGATGATGACGATAATGATGATGATTATCTGAATATGCAAGCACAATTTGACAATGTGGATTTGCCTCCTGGGGTTGAAGCTTCAGTTTCTTGGATTAAGGATAGCACGTCTAGCATGAATTTCAGCAAGGACTCTATGGTTCCCCCTTCTGGGTCTGGGTCAGGGTCAGGGTCAGAGGGAAAGACGTCTCTTGCTTTAGTCTCGGATATGCCTAATGTCATTCATAAGAATGTAGGTTCGAGCAGTTCAACATTGTTTGTAGGGTCTAGCTCTGATGTGAAGAAGGAAGGAGAAGAAGAACATGAAGGTGCTGTGATAGATGAAACAGAAAAAGAAGATGATGTGATGAAGAACTACGAGTGTTTTAAAAGATTTGATACTGTAAATGATTTCGTAGATCATCACTATAGTGGATTTGGCTTTGGAGGGCAACAGGTGCATCTTTAACATTACCCTGCATCTCATCTTTTTGTTATCTTAGTGCAGAGCACTTATTATTTTTTCTGCTTTCATGTACACAATTTACATTCAGGCATATTTACATGTTTTATATATCTTCATTGTAGCCACCTAAGGCTTGGACAAAGAAAATTCATGATGAGTGGAAAATGTTGGAGAAGGGTTTACCTGGTGAGTACTAATTTTTTGGCCAGATATTCAGGTTCATGGAGGCAACATAAATTGAGTCTTACACAGATAGTTAAATTATTTCATCTTGTACTTGAAATCTAAAATTATGTTACATAGCTTGCAAAATACCATAAATAAGTTATGGAATTGCAGATAGCTGTCTCATATGAACATTAAATAAGGTTGATTGGTATACGCTATTATCACCTAAAATTGCTGCAGTACCTTTACTCTTATTTTCGTGCGGATTGCTCACCTTGCCCTTGATGTCTCAACTTGGTTTTCTTGCACATAAGAGCATTGCAGGCACATAGGGCCGATGTTTGTTTTTGCCTTCCAATCTGTAAAAGTTGTGGGTGCATACCATAAAACATGCTTTGTTATCATGTGTTATTGTTTATTTTCCTTAACATAGGTTTTTTTTTCTTAGCAGAGTATTAAATTCTTGATACTTACTGTTTGCATTTTTTATTCTGACACAGAGACGATATATGTCAGAGTGTATGAAACTAGGATGGATCTTTTGAGGGCTATCATTATAGGACCTGCAGGCACTCCCTACCATGATGGCCTTTTTGTCTTTGATGTTCTTTTCCCCCCTACCTACCCAGATATTCCGCCAGTATGTACATTTTACTGTGCATATACACACATTTCGAGATGTGTTTATTTATAATATTTTTTTCTTCCAATGTGTAATGTTGTTCTCTTAAATTCTTAAGATGGTATACTACTATTCTGGTGGCCTTCGATTGAATCCAAACTTGTATGATTGCGGAAAAGTCTGCCTCAGTCTTTTAAACACTTGGACTGGTGAAGGGAATGAGAAATGGATACCAAACTCATCTACAATGCTACAAGTCTTGGTGTCTATACAAGCTTTGATACTGAACGAAAAACCCTTTTTTAATGAGCCTGGGTATGATGGTATGTACCCTGGAGAGACCGGGAGGAAGAAATCTAAGGAATACACTGAAAATGCCTTCATTATGTCACTAAAAACGATGATGTATACACTTAGGAGGCCCCCAAAGGTGATCTTTTTTTTCCTATCGTCTTTTTTCTGTTATCATTATATGTGATTGTGTTTCTTTATGAACATGATAAATTTAATTTAATCATTTGTCCATCCATTGATTCCATTGTCTAAAAGTACTTTGATATAAAATTATTTTCTCACTTGTAAATACATGTTGTTCATAGAATTTCAACCTGGGTAACTGGTATCAAAATGTTGTTTCGTTATGTTAAAGTTTGGTAGAGGGGTTTACTTGAAAACTCTTTTCCGTTATTCAGGTAACTCACTCCCCACATGCCCCATCGGATTCTAATCCATTTCGATTACCATTACCCTCCCCATTCTCACTTCCCATGAAGAATCTAGACGGCCTTTTAGTAAGCTTAAGAATAAATTTGTTACACGTGCTGAGCTAAGTTTTAAATCTAAGTGATCATTTAAAAATCTTGCTTCAAGAGCATAGGTCAGATATGATTTTTTTATATAACAACCATAGCTGTCAACAAGTCTGGAAGTTAATTTGATTAAGCTTTACTGCTTTAGTTTGACACCTTCTCATGAGAGCAAAAGAAAACATGTTAGGATAAAATTTCTGGAGTAATTATCGCAACTAATATACCATTTTTAACGTAGATAGTGTTGATTGGTGAATGTGTTAGTGTTGATTGGAGAATGGAGAATGTAGGTTAGATGAAAGATGTATTCATGTTGGAGAGTTATGCCAGAGTTCCCGTGCAGTCTTATTCAAATGATGTCAATTGTCACACTTTACACAACATATTGTCTGATAGAAATTTACACCTAGTTGATGAAATGGTGAGTGATCTGGCTGTGGAGCCTTCACATGATGGACTAGTAGATTCCAGGCTGCCCAACGTGATTCATTTGCGAATCCTCCCTTGGGTCCGAATTTTAGGTCGTCTGACTTTTGGCACACAACTTAAAGTGCTTTGACAATATAGTTAAATTTATTAGTTATTCTTTTTCTGAACTAGAATATCAAGTATATATCTTTATTTACAAAAAAGAAAATTTAAATAATAATGAATTTAACTGTGGTCAAAGAAATTTGAAATGTGTGCAAAAAATCAAGCACCAATGTAGCATCTAATTAAAATACGTGCTAAGTTTTATAATTGTCATGTAGCATTTCGAGGACTTTGTTGCCGGCTATTTCCGCACCAATGCACGTCGCATCTTATTGGCCTGCAAAGCTTACATGGAAGGAGCTGCTGTTGGATCACTCACGAACAATGATCAGGCGGAAAGCTCGCCAGAGTTTAAGGATGCTGTAGCCAGAATGATGAATGGCCTTGTTTTGATCTTCTTAAGAAATGGATCAAAGGACTGTAAGGAGTTCGGGTGTTCAGGCTGATGGTTATTATACTCGTAACTCATTATTATGACGAGACTAATGCTTTATATCTTTAGGACGTTGAAAACTTTTGCTGGCTAGTCTAAGGTTTTACTGCACCGTGCAGAGTAGCATTTTGTGTAGAGGAAAGGGTAAATAGTAATGGATGTAAACAATTGGGTATAGATATTTGCATGACGTCTCTAATTGTAAGGGCTTAGACTTTTGCATAACAGAATGCTCTTAGTTTATCAATAATGGCTTGTATTTATTATTTGGATAATGACAAGCATCCTATATGTGCTTATGAATTCCGGTCCTGCCTCATTTTCTTGGAAATGTTCAATTCATTTTTGACTTTGAATTTGTTTTTCATGAGGTGCAGATCAGGGGTACAAAAAGTTTTCCTAAAATTGTTCCGAAAAGATTGGGTGACATGTTTTTATTGCATCTGCTTTTTATGTAGTAGTATATACCAAGGAAGTCTACTACATTTATAGCTATGGATCCAATCAAAATTTGATGCATACATTTTCTATAATTTATTTACTCAAGTCTGTAAACCCCTAAAAACCTTACATTCAGGAACAATGGGGGAGTACAATTAGCTAGTCGAACTTTCGAATACAGTCTTTCCTATTTGCTTAGATTATACGTCTGGTTTGAAAATTCTGAGAAAATTGTAATTTGATGATTGACATTTGTTTGGCATCGAATTGATGGTCTGCAGAGACCTTATTCATGTAAAATGCCAAATACTATTACTGTATGGCACCAAAAAATAAGTCTCTGGGAATTTGCTAGTCTAAAAAATGACCAGCAATTTTCGCAAATTGCTTGCTTGGAATGCTACTCAAGCTGTTTCCAGTAGCATGTTCTCTACGTGAAATCCTTATATATGCATAACTAAATTGTAACAGCTAAAACTTGTAATAATGAGACTCCAGTTGCGAAGAAAGAACAATAACAGAACATATCTTCTCCCTTTCCTTCTGATATAATTTTCATGGTAGAAGTACAGTATCCTTAAACTATTCATGCCCTCGACATTTATATGTGTATGATCAACTTCTAATGCAAACTATATTCAAACATCTACAAAATCACCAGATATGCGTATTAAAATTCATCATAAAATTTGGACATCGAAAATGTTTAATACTGTAACTCACAAATATAGGATATAGTGAAAACACAAATAATATTCACCAGTTGGTGATCTGCAAACTATATTGGTGCTTGAGATAAAGCATGATTTAGGCATCGTAGAACTGTGCGTGCTGACCCAACTCCGAGCTCAACATATGACGAAGGAGAATGTCTACTCTCCCATTTCTTGTTTTCGTGTCAGCATAACGTCGTCGTGGATCCTTTCCTGTACTCCCCTCGTCCATGTCATTATGTTTTTCTGCATCTTCTATCTTCATTACAGCAAAGAATGCCTCCAATACAAATGCTACTACAAAATTCAGAAGCAGTGGAATGGTCACCAGATAGAAGCTGACGAAGTATATGTAAGACCAAGCAGAGTCTGTCAATATTCTGTAGCTCTGCATCCATGCTTGCCAGTTTACCGTTACTAATAAATTAAATAGTGTCACCATTCCGCTTGGGTAGTCATTAAAATTGAAAAGCAGATAGTCATTATCTGCCATAGCCGTCTCTGCCAAATGAGGATTTCCAGCATTCACCAATCCGCCAAAGAGCTGCACCCCTACAGAGCAATACATGCATAGCACGCAGAATATAGTACCTAGGTATGGCATTAAACTTGGTATCAGAGTGAGAAATGTTGCAACAAAGGCTCTGTAACGACGAACAAAAATCAAGAGCCTTATTAGTCGTAACATCCGTGCAATAAGAAGATAGCGAATCCATTCTCCATCTGAGAGAAACGGCAGTCCTTTGGGAGACACAAAAGTTGTTGTTTCAACAATAACTATAACCATGGTGATAATGAAGTCGAAACGATTTTGACCATCCCTCCAATAGTTTTCGAACCCATACGAGTAGACTTTTAGCGCCAATTCCAGAAAATACAACCACCCGAAGACAAATTCAAGATGTTCCCAGAACTTCTGCCCAGCGTTGTCTTGTATGTTAAGAGTTGTTTCAATAACAACAGTGACAAGATTCAGTATCAAAACAAATATTACAACGTATTCGACTTTGTGACTCCGGACAAAGGATTTCAACTTCTCAGATAAGGGTGCACGATAAAATGAAAATTTTTCTAACCAAGGTATGGAAGCCTCCTTATGAAACCTCAGTGCTATAGCGTTGCAAATATCAGCAAATTCTTCCAAATTAATCCTGAAGTCACGGGTAGCATCCAACTCATAGAATATTTTTTCAAAATCTTCTTCAGAGATTTTTGGCAATGTGCTGTATTTTCCAAGTTCTTTAAACAACAGAGTACACTGTTTTTTGTGTAAATTACCGATATGATCACTATCTATAAAGTCAAAAGCTTTTTTCAAAATCTTAAACTTTATACGATCCTTTGAAACAACTTGTTTGGCTAGCTGACCCTTAAAGCTTTCATACACAACGGCAAGGATCAGGTTGGTGACGAAGTAAACAGCCAAGAGCACATAAAGAATGAAGATCAGGGAATACCAACGCGATGCTTTGTATGCAGGAATCCAGACATCAGGATTGTTGGCTGTGGTAAATAGGATAAACATATGATATGTTGTTGCACCAAACGAGGTAAATAATGTTTCGCCTTGTGCTGTATTCTCAAATATGACAAATGCTAACCAACTTGAGAATAGCAGAAATAGAAGTCCTAAAATCTGCCAATGACATAGATTAGACAATCAGGTGAATTCACTACATCAATGTTTCAACCCAAATTAGTACGATAAATCCAACACTTTGAATAGAGTTATAGAGATATAGTGAAGAAGTACCAGAACATTAAAGAATGTGATAATCATTCCTGCAAGGACAACCACGGTCTCACGTAGATCCCTAAAGTAAATAGTAACAAATAAATTATACGCAATTTAATCAGATTAATAAAAAAAAATACTTGTGCACATCACTAAAGGTTCCTGTTGCAAGTCTAGTTCTGTCACATGAGGTCCTGTTAACACAACTTGATGTTCAGTGGAGAATAATATTACAGGCCCTCATGTTCTCCCCTAGAATTTTCTTAAATATGCTTGAAGTACCATCTTCTGGTAATACTATCTATCACATTTCTGAAAATCATGCAAGTAAATCAATTGTTTATTATTAAAGAATCGTCAATTGAATACTCATGCACACACATCTCCACTGAGACATGAACCCTCAACCTCTTATATCCAAAGAGGAGAGATGCATTAGCTAGGACAAGGGTTGCAGGTATCTTGCAAGAACTATTGCCATTACTAGGTTGGATATACTTGTCTTTCGAAATGTAGATGCAATGAAAGATGGCAGATTTCTAAAGATGAAGAGAATGTAAGGTCTAAACAAGTTTATACTCTCATGATTTTAAGATTGACAGATTTAGTCACCACTCACTATTGTAATACCTGATGTTCAAAATGAAAAAAACAACCCGCACATAGGGTGCTATTCTGAATGGAAGAGATGAGAATGCCACCGGAGATAAATAAAGCGCATAAATGAAAACATCAGTGATCAGGATTAGCAGGAAAATGATCTGAGAAATCAATAAAAAGTTAAAAAAGAATATTAGACAAAAAAACGTAATAGTAGAAACTAGTTCCACATATAACTAAACTAAACAAGAATGGCAGAGGTAACTGAAGTCAAGTTCGAAACTCCATCAGGATTCTTGAATCGATTGAATAACAATGCATAACAAACACACAAGGTAAGATTTTAAACACATCATGCTCACATGTTTTGCACTCCTAAATACCGTAATATATTTTGTAAGATCATGTTATGGTTATGAGAGAGAATTTCTGAGATGACCAACACATGAATGTTCAATATATGACTTGTTCTCTTAATCACTTACAATGCACTAATACCTTCTAGATCATGATGTATGTGATCAAACATGCATACAAGAAATGGCAGCATGTCTTTCACACTATTTTAGATGATATTATTAAACACTTAGAAAGTGTCTAGAATCTGGAAGCAGAGTTTTGGGATCATCAGACATAAAAAGTTGATGCTTAGGCATTAGGTAAAGCTTGCACATATATGATGATGCTAAGGTAATAGGTAAAGCATGATATAGTAATAGAGGTACTTTCGCACAACTATGTTAGCTATTGCATAACTTCAAGGCAGCCCCTGTGACTGATCATAGCAATATGTCCAATTGAACCTACAAGACCTAATTAAGCATGTGTAATGCAACTCAAATACAAAACAAACAATTATACTGAAATAAATGATATCATATCATGGAAATTTAGTAGTAATATATTAGGATATCAAGATTGCAAAATAGACATCCAGGGCTGACGAAATTATAAGCTGCGGGAACATGATAGTAGAGTACGCACCTTTAGTTTATTAAGATGATTTTTCCAATAGATATTAAACCCTTCATATGATATTGGAAAAAGCGTATGTGCTATGAGAATAACAAGAGTAATTCCCTGCATAAATTTGCAGCAGAAACTCGTGAATTAGAACAAGAAGTATAAAGAAACAATACTTGTGAACACATTATTGCAGAAAGGCATGCAAATGATTTGATTAATCTACTAGGCTGCGATGCCAGGGATCAGGCATCCAAGTGTTGCCTTAACCAATTATTAAGTAATAACGATCACGCATATGTAAAGTAGCCGGTACAAATGAAACTCATAACCACATTAATAGGATTCACATTGGATAACTCGGATAGAAGTCCTGATGTAAAAGTTTGTACTATACAAAGGCCGAATAAGTAAGAGTCTTACCTAGGCTGAAGCCCTGGCTGATTAGATAAAATTAGCGATTTTTTTTTAATCTTTGTCTCTATTCGTCTGTAAAAATCATCATGGATTTTACTTATTTGTCGTTGTCTTCTTGGGCACTACAATTCTATATATTGCATAGTGGTCAAAGACGAGAGTTCTCCAAAAAATTAACGACATCCTACCTCGCATATAAGAGATCCAGTCCCATTTAAATAAGGCAGCTGTCCAAGAAAGTAGTAATCCCTGTTTCCGCAAGAATTTGCTAGATTCTGGTTGCACCACAACGGTTTCTGCAAATATATAAACATTCATATAAACTAGATATGACTATGCCAACTCTATGTAAATATAATGACAGTGAACAAATATAGCATTTGAATCAGAGATATAGACTGGCATTGATAGCCCGAAGACCATAGAGCACCATCTAAGAAAAATCAATAGCACATAAGAACTTGACCAACCTCCAGGAAGTTAAGATACAACAAAGCAAAATGATTAAGGAACCAGATCCACTCAAATCGAATAAAAAAGAAGTAGAATTTCACTGCATCTGCAAAGGTTGAATCATCATCAAGAATCTCCTCAGGTAGTCCCCTGCCACCTTCAGCCTGAAAACAGAGTGCATGTACTATATTACTGGAATTTTCAGTTGTCATGCCAGTATAGCTTCTAGGAAAATAATGCCAGCACAATTCGATGCAAGCGTGCAGAACCATTGAACCAGTCATATGAGACAAGACTGTACAATATCTTAGTTTTATTTTTTAAGTATAACCCAAATTTAGTTACTTTTACATATTGCACTTGTTGGAGCATTCGGACAAATTATTAAAGCTATTATCAAGTATAGATTTTGATATGAAGTGAAGGAGGAGAGCAAAGAAGTGAGATGAACATACGAGATCAATGAGTGCAGCAGCTTTCTCATAAGGAGAACCATATGCAATGGCGTCAGACCTCTCATTAAACGTAGGTAACCGATCTCTCGTAACCGAAGTTTCTTCACTCGGAACCAGTAGATGCGTTTCCATCTTCTTCTTCTCAGCCTGCTCTCTCTCTGTTAATACAAGCTATAATATACAACTACAATGACCATATCGATGCTACTTGGAGTATATTTATTCATGTAACAGATCATATTTAAATGTTTAAATTACAACTCACTCAATGTAATTAAAAATAAGTAATGTGTGTGGTTAACATTTGACTTTCTATAAAATTCCAAGAAAATTATACATAAATATAGAGAGAAAGCATTAAAATCCATGCGAATATGCGATGATAGCTAATAGTATATATAAGAATGACGTAGTGAAGAAGGCGTCATTCAGTAGGTGTCGAAGGAGGCACAAGGTTAGTACAGGGTTTAACGTTGAAGTATTGGTTGTTAGGATTTTAATTATTCCAGTAGACAAGTCTACGTTCCAACAAGATTAACAAAATAATCACATGTTCCTGCTATTGTACTATAATATTCATTAGAGCACCAACTGCAAGTATAGGTACTTACATATGTACTGTACTCGTAGACTTGTTCATATTACAATGTACCCGTTGTAGATAGACTCGGTTTTAGAAATTATAATTTAAATAATGGAAATATTTCAATGAAAAATGAGAGTCGAAAAGAAGAATACGAACCTTTTGGACCTTGATCGGGCTTGTACTAATGCAGAATTAAGAAACACAGATAGATGATGCAGATAAAGAATAAGGATATAGTATATTTGAGAAACAGAATTTGCGTATTACAGACAGAACAGACAGCCAATGAAGCTTCTTAATACAGTAGCAATTATGATGTAAAGCAAGATTTAACAATCAGGGCACTCTGCATGCTGCTCCAACCTGGATCACAAGTGCTCAACATAACATATTTTACTTGTGACTAAACAACACACGCGTATGTTAACTATGTGTGGTGATCCAATTCTGGGCTCAACATACGATGAAGGAGCAGATCAACTTTCAAACTTGATGGTATCACGCCAGCATAACGTAACATTGGCTGCTCACTATCTATATCTAGTTTAGCAAAGTATGCCTCCCAACACAAATGCTATTACAACATTCAGAAGCAGTAGAATTGTTAGCACAAAGCAGCTGACAAAGTACATGTAAGACCAAGCAGAATCTGTCAATACTTTGTAGCTCTGCATCCACGATTGCCAGTTTCCCATCACTAATAAATTAAATAGTGTCACCATTCCACTTGGGTAGTCATTAAAATTCAAAAGTAGATACTCATTATCTGCGATATCCGTCTTTGCCAAACGAAGGTTGCCAGCATTGACCAATCCACCAAAGATCTGCACCCCTAATGAGCAATACATACATAGCACACAGAAAGTGGTGCCTAGGTAAGGCATTAAAGTTGGTATCAGAGTTAAAAATGTCACAACAAAGGTTCGGTAACGATCAACAAAAAACAAGAGCCTTGTTACTTGAAGGATCCTTGCCATAAGAAGATAGCGATTCCATTCTTCATTTGAAAGAATTGGCAGTCCTTCGGAAAACAAAAACGTTGTTGTTTGAAGAATAACTACAAGTAATGTGATACTAAAGTCGAAACGATTTTGAGCATATATCTCTCCAACAATTTTGGAACCCAGATGAGTAGACTTTTAGTGTCATTTCCAGGAAAAACAACCACCCAAAGACAAACAACAGCTGTTTCCAGAACCCCTGCCTGGAGTCGTCATGTATTCTTTGAGTTGTTACCATAACAGAAACAAGATTCAGTATCAAGAGAAAAATTACTACGTAACTGAATTTGGGTGACCGGACAAAGGTGGTCAGCTTCCTAGATAAGGGCGCATGATAGAATATTGGGAAGTTTTCTAACCAATGCATCTCCTCCTTTTTAAACTTTAGTGCTATGGCATTAGTAAGTTCATTGAACTCTTCTAAGTTAATCTTGAAGTCATGGGAATCATCCAAATCCTGGAATATTAATTCATAATCTTCTCTGGAGATATTCGGCAATGTGCTGTATTTACTGAGCTCCTTAAACAAATGACAACATTGTTCTTTGTTCAAATATTCAGATTTACTGCTATCTATAAGATCAAAAGCTTTCTTCAAAATCCCAGTCTTTATACGATCCTTTGCAAGAACTTGTTTGGCTAGCTGACCCTTAAAGCTATCGTACACAACGGCAAGGATCAAGTTGGTGAGAAAGTATACACCCAAGAGCACATAAAGAATGAAAAACAGGGAATACCAACGCGATGCTTTGTATGCAGGAATCCAGACATCAGGATTGTTCGATGTGGTAAACAGGATAAACATTTGATATGCTGTAGCACCATATGAAGTAAATTCCGCTCTTCCTTGTTCCGTGTCCTCAAACATGACATATGCTAGCCAACTTGAGAACACCAGAAATAGAAGTCCCATTATCTGCAATTGACATATATTAGAGAAATTCGGAGAATCCAATACATCAATGTTTAAAACTAAGTTCAATCGTACACATTAGATTGAGATGTAGTGGATCGAAGTACCAATAAATTAATAAAATTGGAGATCATTCCAGCAAGGACAATAGGTTTCTCGTACATACCTGGAGTTAATAATCAGAAAACAATTATAAGCAATCTATTTAAAAAAACAGATAAATAACAAGGAATGCTTGTGCACATCGCTGAAGTTCTCTGAACCAATTTATTAGGAAAAATTAAGAATCCTTTCAAAAAACAAAAAAGCAACTGAAAGTGGGCATGCCAGTTTGTTATTGCATCCATTGATCTAGACTATAAGTTCTTAGGTTTCCATTTCTTTTGGTTCTCTACAGATTCGTGTATATATATCTTCTGAAACAGTAGATGCTACGAAGGGTTGCAAATTTTGAAACAAGAACCCATGTCAGGTCAACATAAGTTTAATTATTGATATTTTCTACATTACTTATTCCTCAACGTGAATTAATGAATGCGACATGCATAAGTCATCGATACCTGATGTCCAAAATGAAAAAAACAACCCGGACATACGGTCCGATTCTGAACGGGAGAGATGAGAATGCCACTGGAGATAGATAAAGCACATATGTGAGAACATCAGCGACCAGGATTAGCAGGAAAATTATCTGTGAGATCAATAAAAAGGTACAATCAAATAGTAGACAGGAAAAATTATAAGATAGTGACAATACTAGTAGAGGTCACAAGCATAGAGTTTAAAACCCCAGCACCTACAATAAAGAATCTGTATTCTACGCGGATGCAGGACTTGATGATTAAATGAAAATGCATTTGAAAATACATATTTTGGCAATCAAGTGAACTGAAAGGGAGAAAACTTCATCTCTTAAAAAAGTGATCATATTACGATAATCAAAAAAGGCAAAACAAACATCAGGGGTTGAGAAAAATATAATCTGCAGGAGCATGACAAAGGAGTGCTTGCCTTTAATTTATTAAAATGATTTTTTCCAGAAGAGATTTAACCCTTCATATGAAATTGGAAAGATATGTGCTATGAGAATAACAAGAGTGATTCCCTGCATAAAATTGCAGAATCCTTGCATTAGACAGAAAGTTAAAGAAACTAAACCTCTGAATGCATGATAAGTGCAAGACATGGCAGTGTTGCGCTTAGCTAAATTTATTATCCATATGTAAGTTGCTCTGTATAAATAGAACCAGATCACTTGAATCAGACGTAAAATTTACAATGGATACCTCTAACAAATTTCCAGATGTAATGTACAAGTAAGGTGTAAATCACTAAAGCTTTGTAGGGTCATGTGGCATGTTCAGGCGTAACTTTAATTGGTCGAAATCAAAACGAAACCCAGATAAGTTATACAAGAACATGGACCATTATAATTTTTATCAGCTATGAAACACTATAACTCAAAGTGTTAGGAATTCTTTCAAATTTGGTTAGTGGAATGGCACCATAAAACCCTTCTTTTCTCATTGCTCCAACTTCTAGGTACCATGTTTCCTAAAATTTATCGTTATGCTGCACACACTCGTACAAATGTCGACCTTCCACTGAACTTTTAATGTCACCTCCCTATTAGAAGATATAAATTTGAAAGCTTTTTATTACATTTCAGGCTTAGTTTCTCTGAGACAAGCCTTTGGACCACAAACAAAAATTACAAACATAAGGTAGAGACCATAGATTTGATTGTCTTAGTACACATTCATTTTAGGGCCCCTTCTATTACATATAATTCATTACATCTTAGGTAAGTTGGACCAATAGTTGTCAAATAAATCCCTATTGTAGAACATGTCAGGGACTTGTCTTGTTATCTTCTTGTGAGATGCGAGAAATTTTTAGAGTATATAGTAGTTAATTGTTTGAGGTTGCACAATAGCTATATATTTTGCAGACATTCCAAAATATTAGCAGACACCCTTACCTCATATATAAGAGACCCAACCCCATCAAAATAAGGCAGCTGTCCAAGAAAGTAGTAGTAATCCCTGTTATTGCAAGAAATTGCTACATTGTGGCTGCACCACAATGGTTTCTGCAAATATATAAGCAATCTAATAAGCTAAATAAAACCATGACAACTCGATGAATATACTGACAGTGAACAAATGATGCATATACATCAGAACTCCACTAATATTTAAAGCCCAAATGCATTAACAGATAAATAAAATTATAACCCAAAAACCACAGAGCACCGTCTGAGAAATACTAATAGCATGAAAAAAACTTGACCAACCTCCAAGAAGTTGAGCAGTAACAACGCAAAATAATTGAGAGACCAGATGTAATCAAATCGAATAAATTTGAAGTAAAATTTTGCCGCCTCTGCAAAGGCAGCTGATTGATCGTCGAGAAACTCCTCTGGTAAATCCATGCCATTTTCAGCCTGAAAATTTGAGTGCACGTACCATATTATTAGACTTTGCAGAAGTCATTTTCACCCCCCATATACGTTAGCAAATGAATTTGCGAGTTCGATTACAAGTAGTATTAATAGAGGTCGAATGTTGCAACAGCATAAATGAAACATCCATAAAGGTAGCGGATCATTCAAGTAAAATTTGATAAATATGTATCTAAATAAGTATGTACTTAATAGAAATAAAAAGGGAGAGTGCAATGAATGCAATAAACATACAAGATCAACAAGTGCAGCAGCTTTCTGATAAATAGAACCATAAACAATGGCGTCGGACCTCCTTCTAAAAGTAGGCAACTGATCTCTCAAACCAGAACTTTCTCCACTGCTTCGATCTCTCTCCATCTCTCTCTCACACACTAACTACAACATATGAAAACAAAACTATATGGAAACTCCTTCGTCAACTATATTTACTACATTTACTTGCAAGTTGCAACTTGTCAACTTACACTCAATTTGAATAAATAAGTAATGTGTTACTTATACATGTGTGAAACAACAAGAAAATAACGTGCGTGTATGGAAAATGTTTGGGATCCATCACGGATGGATCTATAAATCTAACATAGTGGGGGTTATACAAAAGGGGGGGAAATTTCAGTATGAAATAAACAATTAGCAATCAATGAAGGTTAGACATTCATTATTTTACAACAAGAAGTACGAGGATAATCCATTATTAAATAAGAGAAGAGCAATATCATTCTGGGCTCAACGTGCTGATATCCTTACTGTGGTTTATACATGCATCATGAATTATGATGAAGCTATTGCTAATTGAATGAAGCTACTTTCATACAATAAAAATCCCGATCGAATGTCTGGAAGGAGTACTTAGTAAGATTCAGCTATGCATATGAGCCTTCTGTACCTCGATCACTAGAATTAATGCACAATTAAGAAACACAAAAAACTGATGCCAAATATAAAGAAAAGGGATAGAGAATATTTGAAAGTTTAACAAAGAGTCACATACAGTCATACAGACGATGAAGCTTCTTTAACGGAGTAAATAACTGGATCGCAGAGGCCAGGGAGAGTCTATATTTTAACAGTGATAAGAATATCAAACAGTTGTCTCACATCACAACTCAGCTTCGCAAAATGAGTGTTGGTCAATCAAAATTACAAATCTATTATAACGAAACACTTAGTTAAGACTAATTTGAAAAGCCAATAAAAACAACGGAATGATGTTTACCTGTTGTTTATATGCTTTTATGTCACAAAATTAGGTACCTTTCAATTGCTAATTGCAAATTAAGAAATAAAAAGATGCATTGTTCAGAAGTTTCTTGGAATGCTACTCAGAAGATATTTCCAGTAGCATATCCTCAAGGCCTCGACATAAAATCATTATATGCATAAAAAACTTTAATCAGCTAAAACTGGTAATTAGCGACTAATGACAGATCCAACTTCTCCAAGCACTAAGAACAAATGTGTTCCCTACTTCCCTCCATCCGTCATTTGATCGTAAAATACAGTAGCAATTATTTACTTTTAACTAAAACTACAACCTCTACTACCTTTCAGAATTTATCAGAAAAAAAAATGTACATAAACAAAATTCGATAGATATACAGATAAAATCTAGCTTATGATCCACAGTCCACACAGAGGATAAACTAAGAAAAAAGCCTAAGATTTAACTAATAATGCATAAGATTCCGTGGTTTGTAGTTTATACGCACGCTTCATTATGTATTTGACCACAATCATAGACATACCTAAATTACTATCCTAATATAGAATATGATATAAAGCGGGATTTAAGCATTGGAGCACTCTGCCTGCTGCTTCAACTCAGAGCTCAACATACGATGAAGGAGTGCATCAACTCTCTGACTTCGTGTTTTCGTGCCAGCATAACGACGTCTTGGCTCCCTTGATTCACTTTCTTTGCCTTTATCGTTATTCTTCCCTTCATTTTTCTTGTCATTATCATTACATTTCTCCTCGTCTTCCATATCCATTTCAGCAAAGAACGGCTCCAAGACAAATGCTACTACCAAATTCAGCAACAGTAGAATAGTTACCAGAAAGAAGCTAACAAAGTATATGTAAGACCAAGCAGAATCTGTCAATTCTTTGTAGCTCTGCATCCATGATTGCCAGTTTCCCATCACTAACAGATTAAATAGTGTCACCATACCACTTGGGTAGTCATTAAAATTGAAAAGTAGATAGTCATTATCTGCGAGATCCGTCTTTGCCAAACGAAGGTTACCAGCATTGACCAATCCACCGAAGATCTGCACCCCAAAAGAGCATTACACGAATAGCACACAGAATATAGTACCTAGGTATGGCATTAAACTTGGTATCAGAGTGAGAAATGTTGCAACAAAGGCTCGGTAACGACGAACAAAAATGAAGAGCCTTATTAGTCGTAACCATCCTTGCAATAAGAAGATAGCGAATCCATTCTCCATTTAAGAGGAATGGCAGTCATTTGGGAGACACAAAAGTTGTCGTTTCAGTGATAACTATAACCATGGTGATAATGAAGTCAAAACGATTTTGACCATCCCTCCAATAGTTTTCGAACCCATATGGGTAGACAGCACCAATTCCACAAAATACCACCACCCAAAGACAACCTCAAGCTGTTCCCAGAACTTCTGACCAGAGTTGTCTTGTATGTCGAGAGTTGTTTCAATAACAACAGTGATAAGATTCAGTATCAAAACAAAAATTACCACGTATTCAAAGTTGGGGCCCCTAACAAAGGTTTTCAAGTTCGGATAAGGGTGCTTGATAGAATGAGAAATTTTCTAACCAAGGCAGGGAATCCTCCTTCTGAAACTTTACTGCTATGGCATTGCAAATATCAGTGAATTCATCAAAATTAATCTTCTTGTCACGTGTACCATCATCCAACTCGTAGAATATTAACCCAAAATCTTCTTCTGAGATATCCGGCAATGTCCTGTATCTGCCAAGTTCTTTTAACAAACGACTACACTGTTTTTTGTCCAAATAGTCATGATTCTCAGTAACCATGAAATTAAAGGCTTTTTTCAAAATTCCATTCCCAATACGATCCTTTGCAACAACTTGTTTGGCTAGCTGACCCTTAAAGCTATCGTACACAACGGCCAGGATCAAGTTGGTGACAAAGTAAACACCCAAGAGCACATAAAGAATGAAGAACAGGGAGTACCAGCGTGATGCTTTGTATGCAGGAATCCAAACATCAGGATTGTTGGATGTTGTAAACAGGATAAACATGTGATAAATAGTTGCACCATAGGAGGTGAATATTGTTTCTCCTTGTTCTGTATCCTCGAATATGACATATGCTAACCAACTTGAGAACTGCAGGAATAGAAGTCCTAAAAGCTGCAATAGACGTACATTACAAAAATACAGTAAATCCACTACATGTGTACATCAGTGTTTCAAACTCCCGAAAGACAAAGCAATCTTACTGCCAAAATGAATTACAAGAATGGTACCGAAACAAACTAAAACAGAGATAGAGATACATACCAACACATTAAGGTATGTGACTATCATTCCAGCAAGGACAACTAGTGTGTCTCGTAGATCTCTGAAGTAAATTATAACGAAACAACTATGAGCAATATAATCAGGAATGCTTGCGCACACTTCTAAATTTTTTTTCTGTAGTAAGTTTAATATATATATATATAGTTAGCCCTTTATACATATAATCAAAAACCATAATTAGCCACTTCCAAGTTCCAACTCATGCACTTCTCCAAACATTGAAATGTAAATTCAACAGAGACAGGCCTACTTTGAGCTAACACCTACAACATGATTTTGTAAATACGTGTTGATGAAAAGGCATTCAGTTGGTTTGACACAATTAAATTTATATTGGGATATGAAATTTCAGAGAAAGAAGATGACACAAAGAGTAGAAAATTTTTAGAGGTGAAGTATTATAACTTTTTACATGTCTTAAGTATAATATTAAATCATGAACAGTGTGTCTTATGCTTTAGAGATTGGCAGATTTAGTGTAACTAATACCTGATGTTCAAAATGAAAAAAGCAACCCGGACATAAGGCGCTAGTCTGAATGGGAGAGAGGAGAATGCCACCGGCGATAGATAAAGCGCATAAATGAAAACATCAGCAATCAGGATTAGCAGGAATATGATCTGAGGAACCAACAAAAAGGTACAACCAATATTAGACAGGAAAAACTACACAAGAAATCAGTACCACATTAAAGTGGCCTAAGAAAGAATCCTAGAAAACACAAAAGTCAAGTTTGAAACTACATTGCAGACAATTCAATAAATCTTTACTCTACCAGGATATGCTTGACTTGATGCTTAAATCGCAACATATGAAATACATTACTTGGTAATATCTCAGGTACATTATGCATTCACAAGTTTTTTTATGTTATGTACTCAAGATCATATTATTTGGTAAAAGGATGTAAAGCCGTGAGAAAGATTACGTTAGCTGACTACTAAATTAACAATGTTCAATACCACTATTTGTATTCTCTTCCCACCTAAAATGCACAAATTTCTAATCTCAATGTATCCGAACAAACATGCAAATTAATGCATCTGAAATCTTTTTATGCTACGTTATATACTATTATTCAATCTTAAGAGTGCTTCATAATTTGGAGTCAGATTTCTTAGCTTCTTTTTAAAGCTTAATGAGCTTAGGTTGTACATTAAGCATCATGTGGTAATACAGTATAGATTTCATATACAATTCCAGATCATCCTTTGTTCCTAGCAAAAAGTTGATCACTTCAGTTGGTGATTTCCACTTTATCTCAGAACTAATTATATACACTATACACAAACAATAACGTTACGGTAATACTTTTCCTTAATGTATGACTAGCGATAAATATCATTCAAATTACTTGCAAAAATGAATGACTTTGATTGTATATTCGTGCACCTCTTGGCTACCAGTGTACGACAAACTACCAATATATACAAGAACACTAATGGGATGTAATCTTATAGAAAAAAGTTGATGAAATCTTATGATGAATGTAGATATTTAGTGTAAAAAAATTGATCTTATGATGAATGTAGATATTTAATGTAAAAAATTGATGTAATCAAAGGGCGCAAACTTCACAACATTGTCCATATTATCAATAAACAACTAAAATCATTGTGCAGGGACAGTATCTAGGTCTACCACTTCAGCACAAACTTTATTAACATTAGTTCATAATAAAATATAACAGGTTAAAGTAAATTATATAACAGATTGAAAGTAATATCCAAACTTCAAAATGAATTAATATTGGATTATTTCAAGGCAACGCCTGTAACTGATGAAAGCAAGACAATTACAATGAGTTCATTAGACCAGCTTTTCCATGTCCAATTAAACCTACATGACCTAATAAGTAAGAACACTTGTAAATTGTAACTTAATAAATACCAAACAAGTAATTTGGAACAGAACATACTTGAATTCGTAAAAATTAAAAATAGAGGATAATAAGAACTTCAAAACAGATATCATGATTTGAGAAAAATATAAGCTGCAGGAGCATGATAGTCGAAAACTTACCTTTAATTTATTAAGATGACTTTTAAAGTAGATATTAAACCCTTCATATGATATTGGAAAGAACATATGCGCTATGAGAATAGCAAGAGTAATTCCCTGCATAGAAGTGCAGAAATTCACACATTAAAACACAAAGTTATAGAAACTAAACTTGTGAATGCATGACAAGAAAAGGCATGCAAGTTTCGTCATGGATGACAACATCTATGCACGTAGAAATAGTCCTTGGTGGTCTGTACAAACAGAAATAATCACCACATGAATTAGACGTTGAATTACATATTGGCCTCATACTGCACATTTCTAATATTAAATCTGTTTAAAAAAAACTGTTTTAAAGTTTAAAATTACATTTCAACCTTAGTTTCTCAGAGACAAACCTTTGGACTACAAATATCATGTTTAAACATGGGGGAAGAGACCATATATCTTACTATCACGGCACACAGTAGTTGTTACTGCCTAATGTTAAGCTAGTCGTTAACGCATCTTCTTATCTACTTAAATATTTAAATAAACTTTTGTAAGAGTTTGACTGTTTGAGGATGTATTCTTAATTTCTCGGGCACCAAAATTCTTTATATTGCATAGTGGTGGTCACAAATGATGAGATTTTCCACAAACTAGAAAAGACCCTTACCTCATATACAAGAGATCCAGCCCCATCTAAATAAGGCAGCTGTCCAAGGAAGTAGTAATCCCTGTCATTGCAATAAATTTCCAAATTCTGGCTGCACCACAATGGTTTCTGCGAATGCATAAATGTTTTTCTTAGAATCATATATACAAATACTAAAACAAAACAACCAAAAACAAAGCTAAATAGTATATTACCATTTTCATACTCGCTATCAACCAAAATAAAACACTAAGATTTGGAGGCTTTTTCCACGCTCAGCTGAAAATGAAAATATATATATATATATATATATATATTAAAATACATAATTATTATGCATTTGTATCAATATATAGTTAGAAAACTGATCAAAATAAAAAAGATGTAGTTTTAATAAAATAGATTCTAATAGAATACCTGAACATATCCTAAAAAGACTGATTTTTTTCTGTTAGAAGTCACTTGTCTAGCAATTCTAGCGTACCCCTTGTCAGCATATTCTGAGCCCCAGGAGTTTCTAATCTCCCAATAGTGCTTCCCTTTTTCATCAGTGCCATATCCTGTGATAGTAACCATGTGCATCGGTTCACCTCCAACATATTCAGGTGGAGTATAAATTTCCTGTACAATTAAATATAATTAGTGATTTTTAAAATGAAAACTAGAAGTTATTATCGCTAAAATCTAGATATATACATATTCAAACAAGCATCTAAATCTTAATTCTTTTCTATGTTTGATAACAAAATTACCTCTGCGGTTAAACTGTAAAATTCTCTAGTTACTAAAAGAATGCCAACAAGGGGTTGGTTAGCAAGTAACTTCAACATCTTTCTTTCTTGGACATCCGATTTAACCTCTTCATAATCAATTATCTTAAATCTCTGAAATAGACAACAAATGATTTTCAAGATTTTATTGAAAAATATTATAAAAGAATTCACATGAAAATTAAAAGAGTACTTACGTGACAATTTTTGCCTCCTTGACCAGTTTTAGAAATGCCTGGATGCCAGAGATACTCAAATGCTTTTTTAAGGTTAGAAAGGCAAACAACACCAGATTTTTTTTTTACTCCATTCGTGAAGTCGTCAACATTAAGGGACACTCCTCCCATCCCGAACAAAGTCAAAAGTGCTTCCATCAAGCACAATAGTGCGATAGCCCAACAATTTTCTATAACCAAAAAAGAAATAAAAGTTCAAAAAATAAATACAGTAATAAAATTTGTACGATTCTCATTATGATAAATATAAGTAAATGAACAAGACGTCTAAAAAAGTATACGAAGTTCTAGTAAGGCTGGAGTTGGAATCAACAAGCTGCAATTAAAGCTGGAAATTGAGAATTTTACAACTTTTCAGCAATTTCTGTATTTTCTGCAGTTAACTGAATTAACAGAATTTGGAATTGGTCTTGGCGCCAAAAGCTGTTAAGTCAGTTATATAGCTAGTTGTTAGGGACGAATTTACATTTCATTTCGATTTAGATTTATTTCTTTTGTAATTTCAGTAAATTGTAACTAGTATAAATAGGATTCCTTTGTAAGTTCTAAAATCAGAAAATCAAATACAAATGTCTTTCTTTTTCCAAATTTCTCTCTCTTCTCTATCTTTCTGGTTTTCTCTCTGTTCTGTTAGCTATATATATCTGTACATACATATACGCAGAGAGCACCTCTCATGCAACAAAGGCTCAAGAAATCGAGAGGTTGTCAACCTAAGGGTTTCTAAAGAACGACAAAATAGTTGATAAAATAAATTAAATTAGGATTTCACTATAAAAATCCATCCTTCCTGAGAACATTTGTATCTAACAATATGTCATGAAAGAAGTAATGAAAGGGAAGCACGGGACAAAGGGTTGCGATATATATATTGTTAGGATCAGTACTCCTTATGTTCTGTGCTTGACTACTTAGATCTGTTGAATTTTCTCTGTTGTTAACTAGATTTGATTGTGTTTCAGTGAAATATGACTTGTTACTGTCTGAGTATTTGTTTCCAGTTGTTCTAGTGGATAATTGTTGGAGAAAATTACAATTACAGTAGTACTCAGTGTTGTGCAGTTGAGGTGTAGTTCCTTGCTGTGTTGTTGAGCTTTGTTTTGATCTGTGCATTAAGTGGAGTGTTGTTTCTGTGTGTGTGGTTGTGCTGTGCAAGTAGAGTTTATGATCTGTTGTATTGAGAAGAGAAGTTTTGGTGATCTGCTGTGTATCATTAGTTGAGCACTCCAGATGTTTTGGTGATACTTTGACTGTGTGAACAATATTTAGAACTCTGTGAATTGGTGATTGTGAAGTGCAGCTGTGTTTACTGGAGTGAATGTTGTGTAAGGGAGTGATAGTAGCGGTGAAGTTACTCTGACATAGCAATTGTGTAGACAAGGTGATTGATGTCTTGTACAAGTGGATCTGTGAAGGAAGGAAGGGGATCTGTCTTGTGCTGGGAGATCTGTAGGAATGGATTCAGCAGTAGGAAAAGAAGGTGATAAGGCTTTTGATGAGGCTGTATTCATGGTGCAACAACAGATAACTGCATACAAGGAAAGAACCAGTAAAAAATTGCAGAAATTAGAAGCTACAATAGAGGTAGCCAGGAAGATGATGGTAAAAATGCTGCAAACGAAGGTTCAGAAGCTTAAGGAATGTTTTGTTACTCCTGCTGGGTGGGAGGCCAATGCCAGGCAAGCAAGAATTGTGCAAAGACCTGGTGTTATACAGATTCAGTGCATCATAGGTAAGAGTAAGAGTAAGACAAGAAATTTCTAACAGTTCATTTTACAAAAATAGTCACAATGCAGACCAACAGATACATGCAGGGACATTTAACTACGACAGAAAAACAGTACATTCAACAAGAAAAAGATTAGAACGGGCTCTTATTCAGTAGCCAAATATTTTTTATGCAAGACAGTTGATTCACTAACTTGGCCAATCAAGTGAACCACATGGCATGCATGCTTGCTCTATCACCTTCAATATACGATTAAAGCTAGCAGTCTAGCACATAGAAAGAATCACAAAGTTGTTACGTCGCAGCTTCTGCCTAAGGTTTCTTTTAGATTTTAACAGGACTGACCCTAAATGTTAACTTGCCAACTCTCCTGGAAAGTTAAAGTGCTAAAAAAAGAGTGGATCACTAGAAGCCTATCATTATCACTCTCATTCAACACTAATACTAAAACATTCAAGCCAAAAAACTAGGGTTAATAATATCACAACTTAAACACAAGGGATGACCCGAAAATGAGACCCATACCAACCCTAAGTAACTCGAAATAACTCGATAGAACTATTTAACATAAAAACTAGAGGTGACAATATCCAACATAATTTGTGAAACACAAAAACCACACTACCACCACGACCCTATTAACCCAATAACTCTTCAACTCTCATTCTTCTAAACTTGTACAGTCATTTTCATCAAACACGACCCAAACACGAAACAAAGTAATCAACAAATCAACAGTCTTAATACACAATCAATAAAAACAAACCAACACACAACACAATAGACAGTCCTAAATCATTCAACAGTACTCCCTAAAACAAATAACACAATAAAAACCAGGGATGGACACTGCTAAAAACCCGAAAATGAGACATAATACCACCCCTAATTAACCCAAAATAACCCTAATTAAAATTTATTCCTCCAAACTCATAACATTTCTTTAGCTAATTTAAAATTATATATTCAATTTTATCACATGACCCAAAACTCGAAACTTAACAGAAAACAATTCGACCCATTTACAAACAAACACGAACCCAAACTTAAAACAAAAACACTACCCGAAACCCAACACGAACTAACTACCGAAACAGCAGATTGATAGTAGCACGAGTCTTCTCTCTAGTCTTCTGAGACTCCCTTTATTCCCAAGCACCTTGCCTATTTGTCTCGACGGCAACATTATTCTAAACACTACATCCTGACCCAACATTACACACACACACACACACACACACATATATATATATAAACTGGTTCTCACACACACACACACACATATATATATATATAAAGGATTACCAGTCCGCTGACTTGGCACAGGATTGGTGAACAAATGTCTCCAGCTTTTGGTTTCTTCTTGGTCCGGAGAAAGATCCTGAGCTCGTGGACGTCCCCCCCTTCTAGCACCCTTGCTGCTCCTAGCACCCTTGCTGCTCCCGGCACCCTCCATTCTTGGGAAAAAGTTGAAAGGAAATACAAAGATTTTATATTCAAATACAGAGAGGAAAATAAACCCAGAAGAAAGGAAGAAAGAGAGAGGAAAATAAAGGAGGGGTTTTTTGTTTGCCTTGTACAGGGGCAGTAGTGTAGTAGCCTAGTAGGCAAGTACACTGTCTGACATGTATCTGCATGGCATCTCGGTTTCTGATTTTTGAGACAGACAGACGGTTTATTTCTGTTTAAGTGTTGTACATCCCTGCAGGGTTATATTTAACGTTTACAGAAATATTCCTAGATTAGAATTTTTTTTTGTTTTCTATTCTTCTTTCTCTGGATTCAAACTTGACTGTATGTAATTTAAAATTCCATACATCTCTTCATTTTTGTTGTATATTATTCTTTTATCAATCATCAATTCTTTTGTTTTGTTTTTATAGATTTTGTCAAATATAGAATTATAAATTGAATGGAAAATCTTCGTCAAGTTTTATCAATCATCAATTTTTATGTTTGTTTGTTATATTATCTTTATATATATATTTGCTGTTTATAGCCTTTTATACAGAATATTTTCTTTAAACATATCCTGCAACACAAAGGATCTTCTTTCAGTTTTTTAAATGCTGAAGAAAATGAAAATGAAACACGAGAGGTCAATCAGAGCTTTAAATAGAAACTGTTCCAGCTGACTAGTTCTTTAAAGCTTCATCATCTTGAAGGAAATAAGTTAGTATTTTTTTTTTTTTTTGACCTGCAAGGGTTTGTAACAATACAGTAATAGGAAAGATATGAGAGACACTGAGAGTTGGAGAGTAACAACCATAGTCTTGAGTTATTTTTCTTCACCATGAGAAGTCTTTTGTACCTGTCAAATAGCATAAGAGAAATATGTGGTATGCAACTAGTTACTGTGTTGACCTCTTTAAAGAAGTCAACACAGTCCATAGCTGAGTAGAGTGTGAGCACTGTCCTAGTAAGAATGCATATATACAAGAGATCGAATATAACAAAGTCCATACATATCATAAACCATTCAAACTGCTGAGGTCGAAACAGATGGACCAAAGCAACACACAAGCATCAAGTATTAATTATTACAGACCAAATAATTCCAGTCAACAAAGACTGAGCAAATATCTAGCAAAGAAAGTTCACATATTCACCAAAAGTTCAACCAACACCACAACAGAAACCAGAATAAGAACAGGAGTCATCATTCACCAACACCAGCTATCAACAGCATCTTCATTCAAAACCAGGAGGAACAGAGGAAAATTCAATTATGTCCAATCACTGCAGCTGGAGCTGATCAACAAATAATAATATAAAAACAATTAAACATGGTGAAATATAAAAAAGCAATGCCCAAGTAAGCGTATCTATACATATGTATGTATCAAAATGATGATATGTAACTGAGCTATACATAAATCAAAGTTAAGTCATAAGTCCAGTTAAGATAACAAGTACACTAAGAGGCATATCATAGCAGGCAAATCATATGTAGAAAACAAGTATCACAACACATACTAATATAGCTGAAATAATGAAGTAATCATGCTGAAAATAGTTGTTATTCAAAGATATCAAAATTTTACTAAAGAATAACAACGTACCCAATAATTTTCAATATAAGTTACATAGATCAAGCTATACATAACAGTAACATAACAGGTAACACAACTAATCACAAATCAACATAAAACATAAGAAATTTCAATCCACAACAGGTATCACAGTCTACCAAGTAACACTCAATGCTAACAAATATAATTAATTGTTTTGCCATGGAGTCGCCACACATGATGTCGGAATCGAATTAGGGTTTCGATTATTTTTGAATATTTGAGTGATGGAACAAACTGAGATGTTTATCCATCATTCTCGTAGGATTGATGATGGTTTAGGGTAGATGATCATTGGAATATCATTCCATGCGCCGGAGAAGACAATCACCAGGCTGAAATTGCGAAAGTTGTTGCTCCTAGAGGGGAGGACTAGGACCAAGAATTGAAGGCGAGGTAAGATTCAGACTTCAGGGAAACAAATAAACTAGCAGGGAGTTGATAACGAAAGTTTCGTAAGGGGACTGGAGCTTGAGGAAGCTATTAGTTCTGAAGCCATAAGCTATTGGGTCTTCTGCAGAACCTAATGAAAGGTTAATTAGCTAGAGATAATTATTTAAATGGTTTGCTGACAAACACTAATTTAAAGGTTAATTATAGGCATCACTCTCTTTCTCATTTGGCTCGTCAAATGAGCTAGTTTTTGGTGAAGATGCTTGATTGGGATCAAGATATGGGTTGTGTTGGATAGTTGGGTCATGAGATTTCTTAGCATGTTAATATGTTACAACTGCATTCACGTGCTCATTCGATTTCTTATCAACCTTGTGAACTTGACTGACATTGGGTGGATTCGTAGCATGATGAGATTTACCTCAGGTTGACTAGGAAAAGTCCCAGCCTCACGGCTACTCAATTAAGTGGCCATTTGACTCAATTGAGTTGTATTAACTGCCCTACTGGTTTTGTAAGAAGTTCTAAACTCTAGCGAAGGAGAGCATTCTCATCATTTAGAGGTGGGTGATTTGTTTGTTTTAAAGTGGTTTGAGGACTTTGGTAAACTCCAGTTGGGTATTGTTGTGGAAATAGTTTGATTTTCGACACCTTGGGACCATGAGAAATTAGGATGATTGTGGTACCCAGGGTTATATGTATTTAAGAATGGATCATTTTGAGATCTTTGATTTGGGTACACAGCATTAGCTTGCTCTATGGCTGTGCATACTGAAGAAAAATGATCCAACCAAGGTAATAATTCCTGGGACGAGGTTAAGAAGCCTAAAACAAGGGTATCCTATGTCCTCTTTACAGTTGGTCTCCGTGATAGAGTTTGCATATCATTACGGATGCATAAGGCCGAAATTAGAGGTATAAACAACAGCAGAAATTAAGAATGGAATATTGAATGTACAAACAAGTGCAGAAAGAAACAATTAAATATATGTATGTACTTTTTGAATCAATTATTCTAATCATCAGGTTAGGAAGAATCTGTAGAGTGCAGAAAGAATCACTAAGAGAAGCAAAGAAGTTGGTGTGTGAAGCAACAAGAACATTAGAAATACCTTGACCTTTGCGCTGGAAAATTTCCACATCGATGGAACCGTAGCCAGAAGGATTAATGTCGTCACAGACAGTAGTCTGATAAGTGCTGTACTCCTCCTCCTGGTCATGTTTGGCCTCAAAAGTTATAAAATAATGACATTGTAATTTATTGGCCTTGACCAAGTTGAGATCCATAAGATTCCATCCCTAATTAGAGAAACGCAATTATATAAGATGATATTATAAACCAAGAAAGAAATGAACAAACAGTAGGTGAAAGAAATGAACAAACAGTAGGTGTGGAGGTGAATAGAATAGGGGCTCACTTTTTTATCTTGTTGAGTTTCAACAGCATAATGCATGAGTTCCTTGGCCCTTTCCCACATCCATGAAGAAGATGGATTTAGTGGCCAAATTTTTTGAAAATAGTCCGGGATAGGGGGGGGAGGGAGATCATCGATATCGAATGGCTGCTAACAAAGAAACATTGAAACATTAGTAAATAAATAAATACAGAAAGAATCAATCAATCAATTGAAACAACAATTAACAAGTAAGTTATAATATATATAAGCATAGACATAGACGACATTATCATTTCGTCTCTGGTCATAAGCGCGGGCTTCATCCCTGAGCTTTTCATCATCGATGAATCCGAAGTTGTCATACTTCTCGTTCAGTTCCTCTATCCTTATTCGAACTGTCTCCTCATCTACCCATTCACCAAAATCCTCCTCCGAAACTTGCTTCTCGTCAACATTATTAACGTTAGTCGTCTCCTTCTCTGTGCTCTTGCCGGAATTGTCCGCCTTTCGCTTTTTCCCACGTGATGATTCCAAGACCACCACTGACCTCTCTCTGTCATTAATAATAATAATCGGAGCTGCTGTTTCGATTTCCATGATCGACGAACCCGAAACGATTTAGGGTTTTTAGATTTGGGGAAGGAAGGAAGACCCGGATATGTTTTGTCTTTTTACGGAGGAGGATGCGTTTCCCCCTTGTCTATTTATCTATTCTGTTTCTGCTATATTTCCACAACATCTAGAATATTTTATTTTTAAATTATTAATTACGGTACCTTGATTTTACTTATTTTCCCTTACTCAATTACATATAAAATCCATCATACTAATTAATCAATTTCCTTTTCAAGTTAAATATATTATCTTTTCTATTTTTCAATAACTAAATAATTTCCTTTTCCAGGTAAATATATTATCTTTTATATTTTATCTAACTAAAATTTCTCCTTTATTAATCAATTTCCCTTTTCAGGTTAAACATATTACCTTTTTTATTTTTTAATAACTAAATAATTTTCTTTTTCATATAAAATACAATATCTTTTACATTTTATCTAACTAAAATTTCTCCTTTTTAAAAAACAATACAAGAAATTTTGTTTAATAAAATAACATAATTATATTATAATTACTATTAACTAATCAATTACCTTTTTTAGTCAAAATACGTTACCTTTTTTCTTTTCTCTAACTAAAATCTCGCTTTTTCCAATTATAACATGGATGGTTACTTTTTCAGCCAAAACACGTTACCTTTTTTCTTTTCTCTTACTAAAACCTCTCTTTTTTCAATTATATAACGAGAGTTTCTATTTAATAAAAATAAAATAATAATATTATATTACTAATAATTAACTTATTACCTTTTCAGCTAAAACCTACCATCTTTTCTATTTTTTCTAATTAAATTCTCTTTTTTCTTATAGAAATATCACAGTCAACATTCATTTCTCATTTTCTAAAAACTATGAGCAATTTTATTTGGTAAAATAACATAATTAAATTATACTTACTATAAACTAATCAATTACCTTTTTCACATAAATCAATTTCTCCTTTATTAAAAGACTACGAGCAATTTTGTTTAATAAAATAACATAATTATATTATAATTACCATTAACTAATCAATTACCTTTTTCAGTCAGAACACGTTACCTTTTTTTTTTCAAACTAAAATATCTTTTCTCCAATTATATCATGGACGATGGTTACTTTTCCAGCCAAAATACGTAACTTTTTCTCTTTTCTCTTACTAAAACATCTCCTTTTCCAATTATATCGCGGGCGATTCTATTTAATAAAAATTAAATAATAAAATAATTAACTAATAATTAATCGATTACCTTTTCAGCTAAACGGTATCATCTTTTTAATTTTTTCTAATTATATTCCCTTTTTTCTAGAAATTTTACGGGCAACATTAATTTCTCATTTTATAAAAACCATGAACAATTTTATTTAGTAAAATAACATAATTAAATTAAAATTACTATAAACTAATCAATTACCTTTTTCACATAAATCATGTCATCTTTTTAATTTTCACGTTACCTTTCTATTTTTTTTTAAACTAAAATCTATCTTTTTCCAATTATATCACGAGCGGTTATATTTAATACAATATACTAATAATATTATAATATTAATAATTAATCAATTACCTTTTTCAGCTAAAACGTATCATCTTTTCTATATTTTCTAACTAAAATCTCTCTTTTAATAGAAATATCACGGACAATACTAATTTCTCCTTTTCTAAAAACATTACGAGCAATTGTATTTAGTAAAATAAAGTAATTAAATTATAATTACAATAAACTAATCAATTACCTTTTTGACCTAGAACATGTTACATTTTTAACTTTTTTCTAACTAAATCCTATTTTTTTGAAATCATATCACGAACATTCTATTTAATAAAATAAAATAATAATTTTATAATTACCAATAATTATCCGATTACCTTTTTCAACTAAAAACTATCATCTTTTCTATATTTTCTAACTAAAATCCCTTATTCTCTAGAAATATTACGGATAACATTTTTATAATTATTATCAAATTATCTCATATAAAATTTTTAGCCTAAAAAATCATGTTTTAAAAAATTAATTTAAATTAATGAAAAAAATTCATATAATATTAAAAAAAATCCGTGCATCGCACGGGGTTTAGGCTAGTATTTTTAAATTTTAAAGATTTTTAATACAGTTGTACATTTTTTATTTTATTTAAATTTCATATCTATACATGATCATGGTAATTAATTATATATATAATTAAAGAGAAAAAGGAACTTAAAATGTATTTTAGGTAATTTCCTAAGATTATAATACAAAATAACAATATATTGATAAAATTTTAAATGAATTCTGGTTGGGTGAAAAACCAAAATACCCACCATTTAATTGCAACAGCTCAAAATACCCACGAGCGGGAACGTCCGCCTTTTTTACCCACAGACCACGCATGTCTTACATGCGTACACTGTATACGCATGTCTCAATGCGTGGTCTTTACAAAAGTGAAGTCTGGCATCACATGCTTAGCTGGGATACGCATTCTGGAAATGCATAACAGAAGACACGCATTCTAGAAATGCGCAACCAAAGCACTGTTCATCGTCTTTATAGACGTGAACGAGGGACGACTTTCAGGCGATTTTTGCACAAAATCCGGCCAGCCTTCGTTCAGTCCTTTCCAAGTTTCTAGCACACACGTACCATACATCAAAACGTTCGTCTTCTCCCCATCTACAAGTGTATACCATTCAATTTTTGTTTCTTTTACCGGATTTTAAAACCCCAAAACCAAGCTCGTTTTCCGATCCCATTTTCCGATAAGTTCTTACACGCCCCTGCGGGGCCAAAAACCAACAAATCGAAGGATCAAAATGAAGAGGAAGCTCTGGGCTTCATTTTGATACCATAAGCAGTAATGGAGGTTGCCGGAATGTCATGGACGGGGGAGATGAACCGGAGAGGCGATTTTTCGCCTTAGAGAGATGTCGGCCAGCAAATTGAAAAATGATGCATGATGACATCATCACACATCTGGGAAATGTGTGACTTGAGATACACATGTTCAACATGCGTATCCCAGGCCACGCATGCCCAGAATGCGTAGGCCGTTGGTAATTTGGGCAGAAACTCGCGCACATGGGCATTTCGAGCAAGGGTCAAGCAAAAGTAGTGTAGTTTGGGCATTATTTCATTCTGGTTTTACAAAAATACCCCTCTCATATTTGTATATAAAATCCCATGTATCTCACCTAACTTACCTAAGATATATCTTAGACTCCCTAATTTCATAATTAAAGTAGTTAACAAATTCTAATTATATATATACTAGCTTTTAACCCGTGTAATGCACGGGTTTATTGTATTATGTTATAAATTTTATTTAATATTATAATTATGTTTTTATATAAAATTATTATTTTAAATAATTTTTAAATTTTAATTTGATTTAAATTAATATATTCATATTTATGGATTATACTAATGTTTCCTTATCAACGTATATGATTTTTAATAAATTTTATTAATAATTTAAAATATGGTGTGCTATTTTCGGGTATATATTAATGATTGTAAGATTTGTTGTAAATTAAAAAGGTAACGTGTTTTAATTAGAAAGGAAATATTAATGATTGAAAGACATGATACGATTGATCTTTTTAGGTATATTTGTTGTAAATTAAAAAGGTAACGTGTTTTAATTATCAAAAAAATATTAATGATTGAAAGATATGATACGATTGATCTTTTAGGTATTTATAAAAGTTAATATATTCAATTAAAAGTAAATGTGAAAAAGGCAATCGACTAATTACCATTAATTATATTATGTTATTATTTATTTTAGGTGTTATATTTTTCTTGAAAATTATGGTGTGATATTTTCGGGTATATATTAATGATTGTAAGATTAAAGAAATATTAATGATCGAAAGATATGATACGACTGATGTTTTTAGGTGTTTAGAAAAGGTAATATATTCAACTAAAAGTAAATGTGAAAAACGTAATCGACTAATTACCATTAATTTTATTATATTAATGTGAAAAAGACAATCGGTTAATTACCATTAATTTTATTATGTAAATCGATTAATTACCATTAATTATAATGTGTTTTAATTCGAAAGAAATATTAAATCGATTAATTACCATTAAATATTAATTCAAATATTATATCTATACATGATAGTACTTAACTATATATAATTAAAGAAAAATAAATCTGAGATGTATCTTAGATAATTTCCCAAAATTATAATACAAAATAATAATATATTGATAAAATTTTAAATGAATTCTGATTTTACAAAAATATCCCTCTCATATTTGTATATAAAATCCTATGTATCTCACCTAACTTAGTTAAGATATATCTTAGATTTCCTAATCTCATAATTAAAGTATTTAACAAATTGTAGTTATATATCTATACTATTATATTAAAGCCGAAACATTGAAAGTTTTAAAAGTTTTGGTTTTCGGTTTGGTTATCATATTTATTAATAAATAATTAAATTACAAAAACAACTCAAAAAGCTAATTACTAATGTTAACGTAATTATATTCCGATTAAAATTCCTTTATCCGCATTGAGCTTTTACTTGGACTCTTTTTTCTGTTCCAACAACTCAATTACCCATTTTTTCTAAAGATTTTATGATTAATCTTGCGATCACTAATATACACCAAAAAATATCTCACCATATATTCAAATCATTATTTTTAGTAATAAATAAGAATCGTTAGATCTAATAATAAGATATATTATATGATTAAATTAATTCACTAAAAATTCAAAGTTCGAACCCGTCAACGACATTTTTAATTTAGAATTTTACAAAATAAATTTTAAACCATGCATATCATTATATAAATTTATATTAAATTAAAATTAAAAAATTATTAAAAATAAGGATTATATAAAAACATAATTATAATGTTAAATAAATTTTATAACCTATCAAAAGAAACACGTGCTTCGCACGGGTTATTAGCTAGTACTAATATATTAAAGCCGAAAGATTGAAAGTTTGGTTGGTTTGGTTTTCGGTTTGGTTATCCTAATTATTAAAATAAAAAAATAATTACTAACACAATTATATTCCAATTCCAATCAAATTACCCACAAAACAAAATCCTCACAAAACACCACATCACAAATTCTTCTTGAACCTCTCCTCATCCTATTAGTATCCTAATAGGATACTAATATAATATAATTAATATAATTAGTATCTTAATGACATAATATAATTAATGGTAATTAGCCATTCCCATTTTCATATTTACTTTTAGTTGAAGATATTACCTTTTATTAAAATATCAACCGTACCATATCTTTAAATCCTTAATATTTCCTTTCTAATTAAAATATGTTATCTTTTTTAAAAAAACTAATCTTACAATCATTAATATATATACCCAAAAATATCACACCATATTTTCAATTATTAATAAAATATATTTAAAATCCCTACACGTTGTTTATAACAAGAAAATATTAGTATAATGAGTATATTAAATTATATTAAATTAAAATTCAAAAAATTATTAAATTGATAATTATATAAAAACATAATTGTACTATTAACTGAAATTTAATAAATACGTAAAATATCTTATCTTTCAATCAATTTAAAAGACGTTTACTTTTAATTGAACATATTACCCTTTATACACACCTAAAATATCGTATTTTCCAATCAGTAATATTTTTTTCCAATTAAAACGTTGTCTTTTAACTTAAAACATAATTTTGCAATCATAATCTTCCAATCATTAATATTTTTTTTTCTAATTAAATACACTACCTTTTAATTTAAAATATAAATTAACCCAAAAATATGACACCATATTACCGTTAGATTTTTAATAATTAATAAGAACCGTTAGATGTAATTATAAGGTATATTTAATAATTAAATTACTTTACTAATATTCAAGGTTCGAATCCCGTCAACAACATATTTAAATTAAAATTTTATTATATACATTTTAAATCATGCAAATCATTTATTAAATTTACTTCAAATTTTATTAAATTAATATTAAACTAAATTTTGAAAATAATGATTATATCAAAACATAATTATAGAATAAAATAAAATTTTTAACATGTCAAAAGAAATCCGTGCATCGCACGGGTTATAAGCTAGTGTGTTATATATATATATATATATATATTAGTTAACTATTTGCATACTAAAATGTTACCTATTACGTTGACTCATGCACAAAAGGATAAAATTAAACATGATTCAAAATTTTATGTGTGGTATGATCCTTATATTTGGAAACATTGTGCAGACTTAGTGCCCGTTTGGCTTACCTTAAAATAAGTAACTTATAGCTTAAAGTGATAAGTGTCACATAAGTGATAAGTAAATCAGAACTTATAAGTCAATAGTGTGTTTGGTAAATCAGAAATTATAAGTCAGTAGAGTGTTTGGTAAATCAGAACTTATATCAACTCTACTGAAATCAGCATAAAAGGACTGGGGAGTAACTAAAAGATTTATGTAAATAAAAGTTACTTTCCGAATTATTGATTGACTGATGCACAAAATTCAGTTTTCAAAAGATATACGCACAATATTTTTTATTTTTTTTGACGAATAGACACAATATTTCTTGTGATGCTTTTTAAGTAGGAATCCAAAAGTGTTTTAAAGGATTAATTAGCGATATTTCTATTTCATATTTGTTCGATTTAATTATTTTTTAAATGTAATTGAATTTTATTATTAAATTAATTTCCCTTCAAAAAAGAAATACTAGAATAATTTTAATCTTAAATCTTTAATTCAAAAATGAAACATCTTTCATAAAAAAAATGAGAATATACCCTTCGAAAACGGATATTATTGAGAAAATTAGAGCACTAAATTAAACTACATCAATCAATAAACGTGGGCCTAATTACAAGGCCCCCCTGTTAAACATCAATACAATCCGGTCCATCTCCACCGTCCATTACGCCCTTGTCATCACATGATCCGCACCACCAGTTTCTCTGTCTTAATAGAACTCTCCTCTCTCTACAAACTTCTCTCTCTCTCTCTCTCTCTCTCTCATCATCTATACATACAAACCCCAAATCCGTGTTAGAAATATTTTCAGCTAGTATTGATCAAACACCCAGTTTTAAAAATCTTGAATTTTCTTGAAATGGAGATGGCAATGGAAGAAGCTTGTTTGTGTGAGTTCTTGCTTAGGGTTGTACAAGTTCTTGGCGTTGAACAAATTGACCAACGAAGATTCCCTTTTATACAGAACACAATACCCACATGTAAGTTTAAGATTCTATCGTGTTAGAAAAGTTTCAATCTTTTAGGGTTTTCTTGGCTATTCTTGATTTTTACTTGAAATTGAAAAGACCCAATTTGTGTGCTTGCAAGATTTGTGATTTTGGTATCTGGGTATTTCTTGAATTTGTGATTTGGGTGTGTTTGATATTGAAATTTGGTACTAATTTCACTTGTGAAGATGTTTAGGGTTCTTGATTTTAGTTGTTTTGTGATGTTAGTTTTTAGGGTTTGTTAGTTTAGTTTCAATATTGTCGATGGCTGGAAGGGAATTAGAATTGCCAAAGTCGAGTGCGTCTACTTTGAGGGAACAGTTAGCTAGAAAGACTCTTGAGAATGTTAGGAGACAGGGACATAGTTATGTTGAGCTTAGGGAAGATAATAAGAGGACCGTGTTCTTTTGCGTGTTGTGTTTGGCTCCGTGTTATAGTGATTCGGTATTGTATGATCATTTGAGAGGTAATCTTCATAAGATACGGTATGATGCTGCGAAAGCTACTTTGTTGAAACCAAATCCGTGGCCGTTTAATGATGGGGTATATTTCTTTCATGATTTGTCTGACCAAGTTGAGAAGTCGAAGGATTCGACTGGTGATGGTTTTAATTTCTTAGAAATTGATGAAATTGAGTTGAATAATAACCTTGCAATAGTTCCTCACAATGGAAAGAAGAATCATGGGTGTTTTAGGCTTGAGTCTCCTGATAGGTCAGAGTCAGAAGTAGTTTACTCGGATGGGGACAATGATTCAAATGGGGATTGCAATGGTAACGGAACTGAGGATTTGGTCATTACTGGTGTTTTGCATAAAGATGAAATTTGTAATTTACATGTGAGGTTCATTGGAGTGGCTAAAATTGCTGCTAGATTCTGTGAGAAAGAAGGGATTTCCAAAGATATTAGTCGATTGTGGTGTGAGTGGTTGGGAAAGAATGATCTCGAAAATGAAGATATTCTTATCCCTGAGCATGACCTTGCAGTCATTACCTTTCATTATGACTATGATTTAGGTCGGAAGGCACTGTTCACTGATGTGCACCACTTTCTTTTACCTAGTTCTCAGCAAGTAAATGGAAGGGCTCAGCAAGTAAATGGAAGGGCTACCAAAAGGAAGAGGAAATCATTTTCTGATCCAGAAGACATTAGCGAGTCTTTGGGCAGCAGTCAATATGATTCTTCTGGTGAAGAAAATCTATCTTCAAATGGTTCAAGTATAAAATTGACTTTAAGTAAATATGATGATCAGCTTCTGGAATCCGGCGTTATATCGAGCAAAACTGTGCGAAAAGAACTGAGAAAGCAGCAACGTGTAGCTGCAGAAAGAATGTGTGACATCTGTCAACACAAGGTGCTCCCTGGTAAAGATGTGGCAACTCTTATGAATATGAAGACCGGTAGACTTGTCTGCAGTAGCAGGAATGTGAATGGGGTAAATTTCTGCCATGATTTTTTTCCCCTTTTGCTGTACAACAGTATCTTATTTCACATTGTTTCCTTCCTTTTTATACTTTGTAATATACTTCTACCTGCAGGCATTTCATGTATTTCATACATCCTGCCTTGTGCACTGGATACTTCTCAGTGAGTTAGAAATTCATAACAATCAGATTGCTGGTTCTGAAGTGAAACAGAGAAGTCGGAAAAAGGTTGGAGCGAAGAAGAAAGAACTAGTGAAGGACGGTGATGCAAAATTTATCGGAAAGAAAATATATTCGGTGTTTTGTCCAGAATGCCAAGGGACGGGTATAGATATTCATGGAGATGAGCTGGAGAAACCACCTGTTTCCCTTTCTGAGGTTTTCAAATTAAACTACCCCCTTTTATATTCATCTGCTTCTGTGATTTCTGAATTCGAGCATCCAATTAATATCTGTAATCACCTCGATCTTATGTTTCGAGCCTTTCTCTGTTGTTTCAGATGTTCAAATATAAAATCAAAATTACAGATGCACGCAGAGCATGGATAAAAAACCCTGAAGTGTTGCAGAATTGCTCATTGGGCTTAAGTTTCCCATCCCAGTCTGAAGAAGCAATTCAGGTTCAAAGAAATGTCAGTTGTTGCTTTTGTCGTAATTAAATGCTCCATGATCTGTATTGTCACTGTCTCCCGCTATATATATTTGTGTGTGTTTTTAGGGTGTTTAGATATTGGTTAAAAAAAAAATTGTGGTTGCACTGATTAACTCGTTGTCATTCTTTGATTATAGGAAGGGATATTATCGCTGAAGTTGCTTCGCTTTTACCGAGCTCATTAGTAGGGTTTGGAATGTTCATAGGTGGGGTTGTAAGCAAGAGGCTGGATGTTTGAGAAATTTAAGCAACTCTTGTTTTGATGTACACAGTTCTTTTGAGATATTTACAAGTTAAACTTGATTTACTCTAGTTATGTATATCTTGTAATTATTTAACAAAACTTGGTTGGAAACTGGGAATACTTGATGAGTTGATGTTATATATATGGTTATTGACTATGTTGCACAATCCATTGTTTTCTTTGTTATGTTTGTACTCTGCTAGAGAGAGCTCCTGTCAAAAGTATATATCAAATCTACTTTTCCAGGCAAGTGTATTGTTGAGAAAAAAAGCCCTATACGAGATCAATATGTTAAAAAGTTTTTTTTTTTGTTAAATTATTTGAAAGGTAAATATTTATGAAAAGAAGTATTCCCTCGATCCCATTCAAACCGGCTTATTTGATTTTTTGGTTCAAATTGATTAATTTTGTAATTTAAATTAATTATATCATATAGTTAAATATAATTAATGAAAAAAAAATGATAAGAAAATATAGATAATCTATTATAACCTACATTTTTATAAATGTAAGTTAATAATTTTTGAAAATAATTTAAAATTTGGTTAATTTGATAAAAAAATCAAAGAAGTCAGTTTGAGTGGGATGAGAGCTGAAGTAAAATAAAGAATTGGGTAAATGATTATTTGCCCAGAAGTTGGGAGTTAGATCGTGGATAAGTTTAAAGAGGATGTGAGTACTCGTATACAAAAGTTTAAATTTGATTGTAAAAACATAATTTTTAATATTAAATTTCTATATTACTTTATATTAACATCGAACATTTATGTTGCCACGTAAAATTTAGAGTAACTTCAATATTGAAAAAAAAAAACAGAGAACTTGCAAAATGCTGGTTAGACTTTACCTAATTTAATGTCTAACCACCACCAAATGCTACAGCCTGTATGAGGTAAAGTTCAATCACAATTCACAACTTCATAAAATTCACTCTTACAGAAAATAAAAGAAAAATAACAACAAACTCAGAATATGACCAAACTGACTGAGAATTTGTTTTTAGGATGCATGTAACTGGAGTAGTGATGTGAAGTAGGGACTGAAGTTAAATTTCTTGTTTATTCTTGATTTTAAACAACACACAAATCTCATTTTCATTTTCTGATATGATGTTCTCATTTCTAAAATTTACACTCTCATTCTTGTTTTGTGTTGTTACATTTCTAATTTACAGTCATGTTAAAGAAACAACTAGCTCGTGCTTTTTCATATCTGCCTAAAAAAAATATAATCCCTTGCCAAATATTATTGCCATTTTGAAGAAAGACTCATCAAGAACCTTTAAAGGTCTTCGGGAACTTTACTCAGTAGAGTTCTTGAAGCTTCAAACCCTAAAGTTTCAATCTTTAACAACTCAGAAAAGTTGAGCAGTGGGTTGATCAAGGAAGAAGAGTTGAGCTTCAACAACTCAGAAAAACCATCAAACACTTGAGAAAACTCAACCACTTTCACCATGCTCTCCAGGTTCTCTCTTCTTCACACACCATGTATATAAATGTGTAATGTAATGTGTTGGTAAAGTGTGATCTGTATGCATTTTTAAGGGAAAGTTTTGCACATTACGACGGGCTTAGCTAATAGGCATTATACCTTGATTTGAAACAATGCAGTAAAAGTTTGTAGGAATGGGAAAGAAACAAATAATATGTGGTTGGTTCTTGTACAGAATTACATCTTGTTTGTTTTATGTAAATTGTTTCAAACTTTTCCCTCCTTCGGTGATGTTCCATTCTTAGGATCTTTTTCCATTTTAGCGTTTGGCAACCCAACTGCAAGTTGTGTTTTGTTGGAATGGAAGCAGTAAAGTATCAGTCTTTTGTTGACATCTAACCGTAAGTTGTATCCTCACTCCATTTCAACCTGATGCCAAGGATATAATATTTTAACCTCATTATTTTCATATACCCCATAGGCCTATAATTTGTTCACACAATTCGATATTTCATTGAATTCTAGCCACATTTCTTTCTAATTACCTTCTCTATGTCATCCTTACCTTCGGTCTCTTATTCTGTTCACAATTTTCATTCGTTTTCCACTCCAATCCAACTAACCAAACATAAGCCACGTCTTTGTCTAATTGAAAGTAAGATTTTATATGTTTAGTAGCAATTTAATGTACAGGCTATAGCTCAGTGTTTTATACCTCACTTTTGTATGTTCAGTAAGTCTCAGACACTTATTTCTGCACTGATCATTCGTGTTAATTTTTGTATATAATCGTACATGCTGCTCTCGTTTCTTCAAGAGGTGGTCTCTTTATCTATCTCTGTAGAACATTTTTGGAATTCAAGAGCATTAAGTGATGTTATGTATTCTTATCATAGATATCCCAATGGATAGGTAGCAAAAGTTATCTCCATCTATCATCAACAGATTTTACTCTCCGGCTGGGTTTGATATCAAAGGTTCATGGTGTGCAACAAGCAGAGGAATATTTTAATAACATTCCAATAACGTCCAAAGACTTCCATACATATGAATCTCTCCTCATTAGCTATGCCGATGCTAAATTGCTGGAGAAAGCGGAAGGTGTTATGCAGATTATAAGAAACCTGAGTGGTTGCAAAACCATTTCTTACACTGACATGTTAAAATTACATTCTTCTCTTGGAAAGCGTGCCAAGCTAGACTCTTTAGTGCAGGAAATGGAAGAAAATGAAATTGAAATGAACAAGAACACATATTTACCATTTTAAATGCGTATGCAAATGCTTTGGACATAGGCCGAATGCAGAAGTTCCTAATGAAGATGGAAACTGATGTTTTTAGTAACTATGGACTGGTCTGCATTTGTTATAGCAGCCAAAGTTTACCTGCCTGGTGACATGGGCAAAGCTGTGACATATTTAAAGACATCTGAACAAGTCATCCCAGTGGCCTCAAGAAAGTTTGCTTTTCTATTTCTAATAATGACTATGTATGCTAACATGGGCAAAAAGGACGAGGTTCATCGCATATGGAACCTGTACAAGAAAAGATGTAGAATTTGCAATACGGGCTATCTTTGTATGATGAGCTCTCTGGTGAAGTTGGATTATCTTGATGGTGCGCAGAAGGTATATGATGAGTGGGAAGCCAAAAATGTGATGGTTGATTTCCGGCTTCCAAATTTTCTCATTTCTGCTTACTGCAGAAAGGGTCTACTGGCAAAAGCTGAGTCCATACTGCAGAGGCTTTCAGAAGATGGAAAAGAACCAAATGCGAGCACATTGCCTCGTATGGCATTTGGTTATAAAAGTGAGAAGCAAATGGAGAAGGCAGTGGAAGCACTACAGAAATCGCTATTGGCAAGTGGACCTGGGTCAGAAGACTCAGAACCAAAATTTTCTGTATTGTATTCTTGTCTGAAATACTTGAATAAAAAGGGGGATTTGGACAGAATTGAGCACATTAAAAGATTGCTCGAGAAACAAGGAATCAAGTGTGCATATGCCATTCAGAGATTAGTTAAAATTTCCAAAGAGGAAATAAACCCAAACCTCAGGGCAATTAATCCAGTTGAGAGTGATGAACTTGCTTTGGAGGAAAAGATGCTTGAAGCAACAGGGACAAAGGGTGGGGATTTTAATAATAAATCATCCCCGACCAGGGAACTCAGAAACTGATTCGGCACGAACCCTTGCTACAAAGCCTTCCAAGAAGAAAGCGATTTTATTAAGTAGACTTCTCAAAGCTTCAATACGAAAAGGAAAAATTGCCACAATTTTGGACCAGTGGGTTGAAGAGGGAAGAAGCATTGAGATAAAAGAATTGCGAGAAATCATCGAAAAGTTCAAAAAAAGGCATGCTCACAAGGTTTTCTTTCTCTATCTAGCACATATTCATCGATAAACTAAGTTTGTACAAGTTTCATGCATTTTCAAGTTAGAGTGCTGTTTTTAAAGGGCTTTGCAGCTTAGGAAGGCATACGGGTAGAATTTAATATGCTCAGACTTGGTAATTTTTACTTGAACAAAGCCTAAGGATATATTGTTCAAAAGTAAATCAGTAAAGTGGTATATATAATAAAACAGAGTACAAGGTTTCTGGAAATTGCTTGGTTCTTTGTAATGAATTCATAATTTGATTTGTTGTGTCTGATGTTCCATTTATCTTGATGACAAAGCTGATTTAGTATCTCAGCTCCAAGTTTTTTAATAGACATAAAGAACATATTGAAATCCATAGTTTTAAATTTAGTTAGAAAATTAGTGCTCATTTTCCTTGTAATGCTTGAGAATATTTGTTAGACGTATGGTAAATGGTAGATAAGTCGAAGAAAAGAGAGCATCTTTAATCCGTTATCAAACCTTAACAACAATACAACATCATTAGTGGATAAAATGGTGAGCTAGTGGCTCTAAGCAAATATACCAAAATGAAGACTATCCATGGTTTCTACCTCATATTTGTTTGTCAATCTGTTCCAAACTTCTTTTGCACTCCTAGTTCTCAGTCCTGTTAACTCTTGTCTATTATATTAGGCCTGCATAAATGTTGTTTCTTTTAATTTTGAAATTTCAATCAAATTTTGTTTAACATTTGTTTTAAGTTTCGAATATGACAGTTGAATTAATTTCTGATACTTACCACATATATCTCAGTGGATGAGTGGCAAAAGTTTTCTTGATCTATCATCAGCTGATGTTGTTGTCCAGCTGGATCTAACATCCAAGGTTCTGTTGGAAATATTAACTAATACAGCAACATAGAGGCAGTTATATAAAGTATTTAACAAGTCAAGGCCAAGCAAACAATTAACGAAACAAAACACGAAGGTATAAAGCATGCATATCAGTAACTGTAAGAACGAAGGAAAGACAGATATCATACCAGTAGCTATAGCTATATCAGTATAAAAAACAAGTAAGAAAACCAGCTGAGTCGTCAGGATTTGCTCGAAGTCCTGACTGCACTTGAAGAGATAATTGCCCCCACTTACACTGTGTCGGGATGCTTGCAACACCTCTCCCAGAATAAAACAGCTCCGAGTAATATGATCACAGCAACCAGAATACTCAACTTCGACTGGCACCTCAGTCACCGGAAAAAACCCACTAGCAGAGAAGCTACGACAGGAAGGGAATATAGAGTGTAGAGAGGAGAAGAGAATGTAGGGTGTGGTACAACTAAAATCAGCAGCTTAGCTCTCTATTTATAGGAGAGGCCAAATGTAACTGATACCACCCTCATTAATATTGTAACCCCAATTCCATTTAATAATAGTGAAACGATCGATTTAATATAATTAAAATGGCTGTAACAGCTGATTTCCAACCAAAATCAGGTATCAGGATTTTCATCCGTCATTTGATCATCATCTCAGGATCTGACCCATCAGTATTTGATCATCATCAGGCTCTGGCCCATCAGTATTAGATGTCTGACCAGTTCCACATGATTTATTCCAAGTACTGATCCCAATTAATATATATATATTTATTATAATTAAAATATTATTTAAACACATAAATAAAATCCCTCGCCCAGGTCGCCTCGCATACGCGAGACGCCGAGACATTCGCCCAAATCGCCCTTCGACCGAGCCGACCCGAGTCGTGGCGAGGCGGGCGGCGGCGGCGCGCGCGCGCGTGAAGCACACAGTAACACCATGCACCATCATACACCTTAGTAGTTGTACACTACCCATGTGTGTGATTCTATATAAAGCAAACGACCCCTTTTATTTATTTCAATGTGGGACAAATACACATTCTCTTTTTCAAGCTCTTTCAAGCTACCAACTTCAACTCCATTTCTCTATGGATTTCACTAAGAAAATTACTTAGATCCATATATGAAAATTTAAGTCCTCGTAGCAAGGAACAATTTCCAATCGTTAAAATCCGGAATTAATATCAAGAACATATAAAATATATGCTCTAAAAACTCCCATTTTCTAACAATCCCCCACAAATCCATACAGAAATGCTTCAGGTTTTTCATCATGACTTGTTTTTCAGAGTCGGTACCCTTCCGGGTTTGAACCCTCCTGAGTCCCCTACTTCGATGATTACCGGATTCAGATGGAATGTTTCACCTTGAATCTTAATCCGTTTGGTGTAACCATGTTCCATAGACGACGACAAGTCAAAGGCTATGGTGCCAATCTACGGCTTTGAGACATTAATGGTCTCGTCTCGATCCTGTTCGTCGAATGCTTCAAGGAATATCCATTTCCTCTAATTGCAACCACATAATTACATTCGCTTAGCTGGGCATCTCCAGAGATGTACTGCTACCATCTCGTCGAATGACTTGACCCCATTCAGAGTTATAATAACTCTTGCTTAATAGCAGCGTCAGTACCTTCTAGGTTTACAGGGGATAGACTCAGATACAACAGTATCATCTATGTAGCAAAGGTACTACAAATTCATCCTTACAGCTTGTTATTACCACATTGAATACACTTCAAGGGATCTCCTCTCATGTGCATTGGGTTCCCACTGATGATGAACTATTATGGGTTGACAGCCCCATCCCCAACCTTGACTTAAGGACCACTGCAGGTTCCAGTCCTTTAGTCAAAGGATCGGCTATATTATTCTGAGTTCCTATGAACTCTACAGCTATAATCCTATCAGACACTAAACCCCTTATAGACTTTAGTCTAACTTGGATGTACCTCTTTGTCTTAGCATTATACTTTTTACTGCTAATCTTGTCGATAGTTGTTTTACTATCACAATGAATAGCAATCGCATGAAGCGGTCTGCTTACTACAGGTATCACGGACATAAGTCCGTGTAACCATTCAGCCTCCGTTCCCGTGGCATCAAGTGCACACAACTCAGCCTCAAAAATAGACCGAGTTACTATAGTCTGTTTGGTCGACTTCCAGGATATTGCTCCACCTGCTAAGGTGAACACGTATCCAGTCACTCCATTAGAACCAGACTTCTTAGCTATCCAACTTGCATCAATGTACCCCTCAAGTACACCAGGAAATCTCCTATAGTGTAAACTAAGGTACATGGTGCCTTTCAGATATCTAAGTACTCTATCAAGAGCATCCCAATGAGTTCTGTTTGGACAGCTTGTATATCTAGCCAACTTAGACACAGAGTATGAAATATCTGGTCTAGTGCAGTTAGCAAGATACTGGAAGCTCCCTATAATCTGAGAATACCTTAACTGAGACACAGGTACTCTTGAAGTATTCTTAACAAGGGCAACTTTAGGATCATAGGGTGTACTAGCGATTCTACACTGTGAATAACCATATTTCTCAAGTATAGATTTCTCTATATAATGAGACTGTGATAACGTTATTCCCTCAGCTGACCGAGTCAGCTTGAGACCAAGAATCACACTAGCCTCGCCCATATCCTTCATTTCAAAATGCCTTTTCAAGAAAGCTTTTGTCTCGTTAATAATCTCAATATTGGCTCCAAACAGTATTATGTCATCTACATATAGGCACAAGATGACATACTCACTACCTTTAACTTTGGTGTAGACACACTTGTCACTTTCATTAATATCATAACTGAACGGCAACACAGTTTCATCAAACTTTTTATGCCAATCCCTAGGAGCTTGTTTCAAGCAATAGATGGATTTGATCAACTTACATACTTTCCTTTCGTTACCAGATGCAACAAATCCCTCAGGCTGATCCATATAAATCTTTTCTTCAAGTTCACCATGAAGAAAAGCTGTCTTTACATCCATTTGATGGATGATAAGACCATGTACGGAAGCCAATGCTACAAGCATTCAGATTGTTATCATTCTAGCTACAGGAGAGTATGTATCAAAGTAATCAATGCCCTCCTTTTGCTTAAAACCCTTAGCTACCAGTCTAGCTTTGTACTTATCTATTGAGCCGTCAGGGTTCAACTTCCTTTTAAAAATCATCTGCACCCGATAGTAGAACACCCAGGAGGGAGATCAACTAACTCCCATGTTCCGTTAGAAACAATAGAGTCAATTTCACTCTTTACAACGCCCTTCCAGTGCCTAGACTCGGAAGAATCCATAGCTTGTCGGAAAGTTAAAGGTTCGTCCTCGACATTGTAAGTGATAAAATCACTTCCAAACTCCTTGACTACCTTTGCACGCTTACTTCTTCGTGGTTCCTCTACCTTCTTAGGAGTAGAGCTACTACTAGGTTCCGCCCCCACATTTGTCATCTTTTCCACATGATCAGGAATAGAACTCGATGTGTGAGTAGGATCTTCATTAGAAGTATCTTGAGGCATACCAGTCTTCATAGGGTAAACATCCTCAAAGAATGTAGCATCACGAAATTAAACTATCGTGTTTGCTACTATACCATCTATGTCAGATTTTAACACTAAAAATCTCATAGCTGTAGTAGTCTCAAGATAGCCCAGAAAGATACAATCAACAGTCTTCGGACCTAGTTTCTTTATCTTGTTTTCAGGAACAAGTACCTTAGCAAGGCACCCCCACACACAAAGATACTTAAGACTAGTCTTCTTGCTCTTCCATAACTCATAGGGTGTCTTATCCATGTGTTTCAGAGGGACTCTATTCAGAATATGGCAAGCCGTATTCAAAGCCTCTCCCCACATGTATTTAGGCAACCCAGAATTAATAAGCATACTATTAATCATATCTTTAAAAGTTCTGTTCTTTCGCTCAGCAACCCCATTAGACTCAGGTGTGTATGGTGGGGTAACTTCATGAACTATACCATTGCTTTCACAAAATTCATTAAAAGCGTTACTCGTATACTCACCACCTCTATCAGATCTCAACCTTTTAAGTACCTTACTAGTTTGTTTTTCTACTTCAGTTTTATATATAATGAATTTACTAAGTGCTTCATCCTTATGTCTAAGTAAATAAACATAACAGTATCTACTACTATCATCTATAAAGGTAATGAAGTATCTAAACTGGTCCTTAGTCAACACACCGCCAAACTCACAAATATCAGTGTGTACTAAATCTAACAAACCTGAATCCCTAACAATATTATGAAAAGGTTTCCTTATTTGTTTAGCAAACACACATACTTGACATTTAGAATTCTTTTCTATGGTATGTCTTGGAATCAACTCTAAATTCATCATATTTTTAAGAGCACCAAAATTTAAATGACCAAGTCTAGCATGCCATAAATTTGAAGATTCAATACAATTAACAGAAGGAGTAATATTATTAATCAACACACCCAAAACGGGCTCAGCATTTATTACAAATAAACCATTTGACAGGTAACCCTTACCAAAAAATGTACCAGTATGAATAAGAACTACTTTATTACATTTGAAAGAGACTTCAAAACCATTAGCTACTAAACAGCTTCCACTTATTATATTTCTACGCATGTCGGGAACATGATGCACTCTCGTCAGGGATAGAACACGACCCGAAGGAAACTTCAGGTCCACGTTTCCTACTCCATGTACTTGAGCGGCACTTGCGTTCCCCATCGTCACTGTTAAGCTATGACTCTGTTGATAAGATACAAATAAACTAATGTCAGCACAAATATGCACATTAGCTCCAGTATCAATCAACCATTCATTTAACAGATAAGTGGAAAATAGTACAGGGTTGTAGGTAACATATCGGTCCACGTTGGTTTCAGAAGCCGTAGCCTCACCAACAACCATGTTCACTACAGGCCCACTTGCGGTTCCAAGCACAGCATTCGCTTGAGCTACCACCTCGGCTTTCTTCGCTTTCTTTTTCGGGCAGTCCTTACTCCAGTGCCCAACCTGCCCACAAGACCAACATGGTTTGTTTGCCTTTGGTTTCTTGGCCTTATCCTTGTCATTCTTAGGTTTATTACTATTACCCTTCTTAGAGACAGCCTTCCTTTTCTGTCCTACAGTTGCTACATTCACCTTCGAGCTTCCGTGCTCAGTGGGCACCACATGTCCCTGTTTGGACTTGTGTTGTTCTTGCACCGAGATGTCCAGCATAAGGTTGGTCCAGGTGATCTCTCCTTTCTGTCTTTTCAGGGAGAGAGAGAACTCTTCCCAAGACTTTGGGAGTTTTTCAATCACACTCATCACCTTAAACTTTTCGGGGAGGTCCATTCCGAACTCCTTCAAAGCATGCACCATCATCTCTAACTCATGCACTTGCTCAGTCATGGACTTATTGTCCACCAGCTTGAAATCAAGGAACCTAGCCATAGAATACTTTTCCAGACCTTGTGAGTCAGTATTATGTGTCTGGTCCAGCTTCTCCCATAAGAGTTTTGCGGTGTAGGCATCAGAGGAGTACACATCAAACAAGGTGTTCGTTAGAGCAGCCAAAATGGCCGCCCTAGCCACGCCATCCTTCTCAGCCCACTTCACAAAACCCTTAACTGATTCAGCCTTTGCTTGATCCACAACCGGCTTCTCATATTCCACAACAGGCCATAGACCCTTTACAGTCAACCACAACTTCATCCTTTTCTACCAACGAGAAAAGCCAACGCCCCCATTGAATTTCTCCGGCAACCCAGTCAATTCAACGGGTTGTGGAAAACTGTAAGTGGTCCAATCCACGACCACAACAGATGCACCAGAACTACCACTAACAGGAGCACTAACATGACCACTAACAGGAACTTCAGTCTCGTTAACCATTATGCTAAATACTATATAACAAATTATCTCTTCAAGAATGTTGGAAATATTAACTAATACAGCAACATAGAGGCAGTTATATAAAGTATTTAACAAGCCAAGGCCAAGCAAACAATTAACGAAACAAAACACGAAGGTATAAAGCATGCATATCAGTAACTGTAAGAACGAAGGAAAGACAGAAATCATACCAGTAGCCACAGCTATATCAGTATAAAAAACAAGTAAGAAAACCAGCTGAGTCGTCAGGATTTACTCGAAGTCCTGACTGCTCTTAAAGAGATAATTGCCCCCACTTACATTGTGTCGGGATGCTTGCAACACCTCTCTTAGGATAAAACAGCTCCGAGTAATATGATCACAGCAACCAGAATACTCAACTTCGACTGGCACCTCAGTTACCGGAAAAAACCCACTAGCAGAGAAGCTACGGCAGGAAGGGAATATAGAGTGTAGAGAGGAGAAGAGAATGTAGGGCGTGGTACAACTAAAATTAGCAGCTTAGCTCTCTATTTATAGGAGAGGCCAAACGTAACTGATACCACCCTCATTAATATTGTAACCCCCATTCCATTTAATAATAGTGAAACGGTCGATTTAATATAATCAAAACGGCTGTAACAGCTGATTTCCAATTAAATAAATCGTAACAGTTACGTATATATATATTATCCACACATATCAGTTTCTATTTAAATTAATACGAATATATATATTATCAAATTCTGTCCAGGCCCAAAATCAGGTATCAGGATTTTCATCCGTCAGGATCTGATGGCCATCAGTATTTGATCATCATCTCAGGATCTGACCCATCACTATTTGATCATCATCAGGATCTGGCCTGGCCATTAGTATTTGATCATCATCTCAGGATCTGACCCATCACTATTTGATCATCATCAGGATCTGGCCCATCAGTATTAGATGTCTAACCAGTTCCACATGATTTATTCCAAGTACTGATCCCAATTAATATATATATATATATATATATATATATATATATATATATATATATATATATTATTATAATTAAAATATTATTTAAACACATAAATAAAATCCCTCGCCCAGGTCGCCTCGCGAGACATTCGCCCAAATCGCCCTTCGACCGAGCCGACCCGAGTCGAGACGTGACGTGGCGAGGCGGGCAGCGGCGCGCGCGTGAAGCACACAGTAACACCATGCACCATCATACACCTTAGTAGTAGTACACTACCCATGTGTGTGATTCTATATAAAGCAAACAACCCCTTTTATTTATTTAAATGTGGGACAAATACACATTCTCTTTTTCAAGTTCTTTCAAGCTACCAACTTCAACTCCATTTCTCTATGGATTTCACTAAGAAAATTACTTAGATCCATATATGAAAATTTAAGTCCTCATAGCAAGGAATAATTTTCAATCGTTAAAATCCGGAATTAATATCAAGAACACATAAAATATATGCTCTAAAAACTCCCATTTTCTAACAGGTTCATGGTGTAGAACAAGCAGAAGATTTTTTAATAAGATTCCAGATTCTTGATACATGCTAATTTTGTATATATTTTATAGCATGTTATCTCTCATTTATCCTTAATTTTGTGCTTGTTAGCATTGTTAGTAGCATTTTAATTTGAATTTGATGCTAAGATATTTTTTTTTATGTTTATAGGATAATTTTGGAAGCAAAAGGAGCCTGGTTTCAGATCATCAAGAGACCGTAGATTAAACCTGGACGAGCAATGAAGAAATTAGAATTGTCACAAAAACATGGAAAGTGATATATTCTTAAAGCAGGAATCCCGGTTGGAATTAATATAATTTTTGTTAAGCGAAAGGAGTCCGGTTCCAGGTCCTCAATTGACCGCAGCTTAGGACTTAAGGACTTATTTATATTAATAAATATTTAATTTATTTAGAAAATTATATTTATAAATATCTAATAATATTAGATATTTATTTTTATAATTTCTGGATTTAATTAATTATTTATTAATTAAAGATTATAAGCTGTGCGGGATAAAAAGCATTTCTACGGAACCCAGTATAGTACTGCCAACAAAAGTGGCCGGGTTGTTCACAAGTAAAGCAAGTGGTTTGTTATTTTTAATTAAAGAAAAGAAGTGGAATTGTAGTGCTCCTGCTTTCGGCTACTTTGGTTTTTTTTATTTTATTTTCTTTTGTTTTTATTTTCTTTTTCTTTTCTTTTTATTTTTTTAATTTTGTGGTGTGCTAAATTTGTGCTATAAATAGGCCTAGTTCTTGAGCTTATTTACACACCAATTCTTAGAGAGCAAGTTCCTCTCTTGTAATCTCTCTCTCTTTTCTTTGTAATTTTAGTTTTAATTCATACAATTTAATTTTCTGCAAGTTCCATTCTGGTTGAAGATTTTAAGGAATTAAGTGGAGTGCTCTTTTATTTCATTGGCAACTATTTCGGGAGGATAAATTCTTCAAGTTGTACTTTCTTTACTCTAAACTCTTTTACTTATGATTTTACCATTTATTACCTGTTTATTTTATTTATCTAGCATGAGTAACTAATTTTATAATCCGAGAATTAGGTAGTATTCATTGGTGATATATGCTTGTTTAATTGTGATAATCATTCTCTATTTTTGCTAATCTATCATTGAGGGCTTAACCCAATTAAGGGAGTAGCTAACCTTTAATTGTATTCATAGGGATTATGATAAATTGGGAAAGGAGTCATAATTCTTGTTCATGATTTGATAGACATAGTTCAATTATTTAATCGGGAGATTAATAAAAGGACTATGAAACTTATAATTCTTGGGTCTTAATAATCTAAAATTGTATTTCGATTGATCATGGGAGTGACTTTTGAGATATGATTGTAGACAATATTTTGTATCTTGGGAAAGAACATTATAAAGGTTAGAAGAATTGTTTTTAGAAAAATATGAGAAAAATATATATCACATTAAAATAACATTATTGAACCAATTGAAGAATCCTAGTTCTCAGGTTAATTTTCTCTATCGATAAAACTCAATTTTAATTGCTTATTATAGTTAAATTTAGTTAGAAACAAATCACCCAATTATTTTTCTACACTTCTAGATTATAAGGAATTAAAACTTGAACTTAAATTAATAATCCTTCCCTGCGAAAGAATCACAAAAATACTGTCAACAAATTGGCGCCGCTGCCGGGGAAGGCGTCAATATTAAGTTTAGGTTAATTGTTTCTTATATTTTAGATTTTATTTAATTCAGTGTAAAAAAAATTTTAATAACAAAAATATTTTAGTTTTATTAAAATTTCAGTATTTGTTTTCTGTGTTTTTAGCATTAATTCGAAGCAAAGTAAAGTCTCATATGCTTTTAGTTGTTCACCCCTGTTTTCTAATCTTAGAAGTAGAACCCAGCTCTTTTTTTTACAAAAAGAACCAATCCCAGCCTTGTTTTTTTATTCTCTCTTCCTTAATTTTTTTTTTCTCACTGCAAGCACACACAAAATCCTTTCCCTCTCTTTCAATTCCAAGCCACCTCCTTCACTCCCCTTCCCCTTCAAACACCGGCCCATAACACGAACCATCCTTCCCCCTCTTCTTTTCGTTCTCTGCAAACCCACCTCCCCTGTTCTTCTTTTTATTTTTCTCCGATTTTTACACAATCCCTCTTCTCCTTTTCCTTATTAAAATCGATTTCCTGTTTTTCTTCATTTTCTTGTAATTTCGTTTTTATCACTGAAGTTAATTATGCTGAGTTTCTTGGTTTTGTGGTTGCAATGTCGATGTTCTGTTAATCGAGTCGTTGTTGAGTTTTTTCCGAGTTTCTGCAGTTTCTTTTGTTGCTAAATTCTGAGTTGAAATTGCGAGTCGTTCGCTGAGTTTGGTGTTGAATTGAGTTCGTTAAATTGCAGTGTTAGATTGTCGAGTTATGCTATTGAGTAGTCCTATTTGGCCGAAAGTTCTTGTATTTAAGATGAGTTCGTTGCTTTTGCTTACTGAGTTGTAATTTTGCTGAGTTCATATCATTCTTGTTCTGCGAGTTGACGATGGTGCTAAGTTTCGTAGGCTAGTTGTTTTCGTTTTCTGGTTTTCTGAGTTGTGAGTCGAATCGGTCCTGAGTTAAGCTTCGAATGCAGTTTTTGTTTGTTCCCGTTGTTGCAGTTTTGAGCTCTGAATTCGTGGACTCAATTGCTGTTAAATTCTTAGTTGCTGTTTCGTTTCGTAGTTTAGTTCTTTGTTGCTGCGTTTTTTTGGTGTTCAGTGTTAGTAATTTAGAAATGTGAATTAATTTGTTTTCATGCTTGTTTTTGTTCTCGTTACCGAGTAGCTGAGGCAATTTGTGAGCCAAGTAGTCGTGTGTTCTGTTTTGTTTATTTGTGAATTGGTTAGTGACTTAAAAAAAAAAAATAATAATAATAAAAATAAAAAAAATAATAAAAAATAGATAATAATAATAATAAAGAAACTATATATAGTTCTTTTGTTTTAACTCTATCTTATTGGTGTTGTCTTTTCAGGTGCACAAACTCTTGCATGCAACGTACAGTAAGTGTTGGAAATCTAGAATTTGATCCGGAAATCGAACGCACTGCTCGAATCTTAAGGCGAGAGGCAAAGCAAAGGAAAGAAAAATATAAGATGGCTGACGAAGATCGTGAAGTTGCTATTATTGACGAGACTTCAATTTGGGACCATGAGACCCCAAATCCTGCTAATTGCATGTACAAAACTCCAGAGATTGGGGCAGCCCAATTCAACATTAATCCAAGCTTAATTCAGATGATCAGCAATCAAGCTTTTGAAGGAGATATTGAACTAGAGGACCCACACAGACATCTAGAGCGTTTCGTGCAGATGTGTGGCTCATTCAGAATCAATGGTGTTACGAGTGACAAGATTCGTCTCCATATGTTTCCCTACTCTATTAAGGGAAGAGCTTTGGAATGGTTTCAACAACTTCCAGACACCACGGTTGCTACATGGGAGAGTCTTTCTACTGCATTCTTGTCCAAATATTATCCTTCTGACAAGACGCAACAATTGAGGACTATGATTATGAGTTTTAAAGCACAACCGGGTGAAGGTCTATATCAGGCATGTGAGATATTTAAGGCATTATTGAGGAAGTGTCCACATCATGGTTTGCAAGATTGGCAGATCATTAGTACTTTTTATGGGGCCATGAATGCAGATATTCGTTTGAGTTTGGATGTGGCTGCTGGTGGAAATTTTAAGAAGGCACCAACTACACAGGCTAAAGCACTCCTTGAGGAATTGGCATCTAATAATTATTCATGGGCACCTAGTGGGACAAGCTCAGCAAAAGCAGCACAAGATTCTGAGATGATCAACATGCTGGCTCTCAAATTGGATACTCTAACTCAGGAGATGCGAGGACAAAGGGCAAATGTGAATGCTATTTCTTCACCTATGGAAGGGTATAATGATTATAGTGCTAGTCAGAACTCTTATGTGCAACAATTTCCAGAAGAAGCATCTTTTATTCAGGGAAGACAGCCGTGGCCTGTTCAGAATAACTCCTACTACAATCCAAATCAAAGGCCAAACAACAATCTTTCTTACAGTAATAATCATGCGGCTAATCCTTCTTATTCATTTCCAAGGCAGAATCAACCTCCTGGTTTTCAGTCACGACCACCGTATCAAGCACAACAGCAGTATCAACCACCGCCAAAGAAAGAACCTGCTGATTGGGAGGTTGCACTAAATAAAATAATGCAAGGAACCTCTGGGGCATTGGCTAATATGGAATCAAGAATAAATCAGATGGCATCATCTCAAAAGATGCTAGAAACACAGATTGGACAAATTGCCTCCAAGATGGGTGTTTGAGAGCAGGGTTCTCTTCCAAGTCAACCCGACCAGAATGGTAAGGAACAATGCAAAGCAATTACTTTGAGGAGCGGAAGAGAGTTGCCCGAGGTTGAGGCTCTTGAGTCTAAAGAGAGGGATGTGGAAAAAGAAAATGAGATAGTAGAGATTGATGCAGAAAAGTCAGAAAAAGTAGATGAAGATAAGAAGGAAGAAAAACCAGAAAAGCAGTATGTTCCTCCGCCACCTTATGTTCCTTCTATTCCATTTCCACATAGACTTCACAACAGGCAGTTAGAGAAGCAATACGAGAAGTTCTTGACTATGTTCCGGCAGTTGCATATTAATATTCCATTTGCTGATGCTTTGGCTCAAATGCCACTCTATGCCAAATTTCTGAAGGAGATGTTGTCTAGAAAGCGGAAACTTGAGGATGTGGAAACTATTACACTGAATGCGGAGTGTAGTGCAGTCATACAAAAATCAATTCCGCAGAAGTTAAAAGATCCTGGAAGTTTCTCTTTACCATGCACTATTGGAGCAATGGAGAATATTAAAGCCTTGTGTGATTTAGGGGCTAGTGTGAGTTTGATGCCACATTCCATTTGTGGAAGACTTGGTCTTGGAGAGCTCAAGAAGACAAGAATCTCACTTCAGTTGGCTGATCGTACTATCAAGTATCCTTTGGGAGTCATTGAGGATGTGCTTGTCAAAGTGGATAAATTCTTTATCCCTTGTGATTTTGTGGTGTTGGAGATGGATGAAGATGTTGAGATGCCCATTATTTTGGGAAGACCATTCTTGGCTACTGCTGGAACCACAATTGATGTCAAAGCTGGGAAATTGGCATTAAATGTTGGTGATGAAAAGGTTGAGTTTGATCTCAATAAAGCTATGAAGATGCCTTCATTTGATGCTACATGTTTCAATGTTGACATAGTGGATGAGATCGTAAGTCTTGAAGATGCAGACTTCGCAAAAGTAGAGCAAACCTTAGATGATAAAGAAGTTGAAGAAGCACTTGCACTTGATATGCAAGAAAAAGGTACGCCGAAAATTGATGTGGCACTTTCAATCTCGGAGGCACCTCAGGTAGAACTCAAACCTCTTCCTTCTAATCTAAGGTATGCTTTTCTTGGTCCTAATGATACATATCCTGTAATAGTGTCCGCGTTGCTCCATGATGATGAACTTGATAAATTGTTAAATGTGCTTAGGCAATTTAAATCATCAATTGGTTGGACAATTAAAGATATCAAGGGAATTAGCCCTGCTCTTTGCATGCATAGGATTTCTTTAGAAGATAATCATAAACCTGTGATTGAGGGACAAAGAAGATTGAATCCTAATTTGCAAGATGTGGTTAAGGAAGAGATAACTAAGTTGTTAGATGCTGGCATTATATACTCTGTTCCACATAGTAACTGGGTTAGTCCAATTCATGTTGTACCTAAGAAGGGTGGGATGACTGTCGTGCATAATAAAAATAATGAATTAATCCCCACTAGGACTGTAACAGGTTGGAGAGTTTGTATTGATTATAGAAAATTAAATAATGCTACTCGCAAAGATCACTTTCCTCTCCCATTTATTGATCAAATGCTAGAAAGACTTGCGGGTAATGAGTATTATAATTTTCTAGATGGATTCTCGGGATATTTTCAGATTCCCATTGCTCCCGAGGATCAAGAAAAGACAACCTTTACTTGTCCTTATGGTACCTTTGCATATCGTAGACTACCCTTTGGTTTGTGTAATGGCCCATCTACTTTTCAGCGGCTCATGACATCTATATTCTCAGATTTTCTAGGAAAAACCATGGAAGTCTTCATGGATGACTTTACTGTATATGGTTCTTCCTTTGATTCTTGCTTAACCAATTTGTCTCAAGTGTTGCAGAGATGTGAAGACACTAATCTTGTTCTTAATTGGGAAAAGTGTCATTTTATGGTAAAGGATGGTATTGTGCTTGGGCACAAGATTTCTAGTAAAGGCATTGAGGTGGACAGGGCAAAAATCGAAGTGATCGAGAAATTACCACCACCCTCATCTGTGAAGGGGATTAGAAGTTTTCTTGGACACGCCGGTTTTTACCGTCGTTTTATCAAAGATTTTTCTAAAATTTCTCGTCCTCTTTGTAATCTACTTGAAAAAGACAGTGTCTTTGATTTTAACGAGAGTTGTCTTGTTGCTTTTAATAGGTTGAAGAAGGAGCTTACTTCTGCACCTATCATGTCAGCCCCTGATTGGAGCTTACCTTTTGAGCTCATGTGTGATGCTAGTGACTATGCTGTGGGTGCTGTTTTGGGCCAAAAGAAGGAAAAACGCATGCATGTCATATACTATGCAAGCAAGACACTTGATGATGCACAAATCAATTATGCTACCACTGAAAAAGAGCTACTTGCTGTGGTTTTTGCCTTTGACAAATTCAGATCCTATCTTGTTGGGTCTAGGGTGATTGTTTATACAGATCATGCTGCAATTCGTTATTTGATGAAAAAGAAGGATGCCAAGCCTCGTCTAATCCGTTGGATTCTTTTACTCCAGGAGTTTGATCTTGAAATTCGAGACAAGAAAGGTTCTGAAAACTTGGTAGCTGATCATTTATCCAGGTTGGACCAGGGAGAAGAAGTGGTAGGAGTTAATAGACCTATCAATGATGCATTTCCAGAAGAAACACTTCTTGCAGTATCTTTATCTACACCATGGTATGCGGACTTCGTAAATTATCTTGTGGGTGGCATTGTACCAAGTGGACTGAGTTATCAACAAAAGAAGAAATTCTTATTTGATGTAAAACACTACTTCTGGGAAGAACCACTTCTTTACAAGGAATGTGCTGATGGTATCATGAGGAGGTGTGTGCCACACGAGAAAATTCCTAATGTCTTGAATCATTGTCATGCTTTAGAGTGTGGTGGTCACAATAGTAGCACAAAAACGGTGGCAAAAATTTGGCAGTCTGGATTTTATTGGCCTTCAATGTATCAAGATGCCAGAAACTTTGTTGCAACTTGTGATCGATGTCAAAGAACAGGAAATATTTCAGGACGGAATGAGATGCCTTTGCAACCTATTCTTGAGGTTGAGCTCTTTGATGTTTGGGGCATAGATTTCATGGGCCCGTTCCCATCATCTTATGGTAACAAATTTATTTTGGTGGGAGTTGATTACGTCTCTAAATGGGTGGAGGCGATTGCTAGTCCTACAAATGATGGTAGAGTGGTTAAGAAGTTCTTACAGAAGCATATCTTTACACGATTTGGAGTGCCTATGGCCATCATCAATGATGGAGGGTCTCACTTTTGCAATAAATTAATTGAAGATCTTTTGCGAAAGTATGGAGTGACTCAAAAAGTTACTACACCTTATCACCCTCAAACTAGCGGGCAAGTGGAGATCTCAAATCGAGAGCTGAAACAAATTCTTGAGAAAACAGTGGCTAGCTTCAGAAAAGATTGGGCAAAGAAGCTTGATGATGCTCTATGGGTTTATAGGACGGCATTCAAGACACCTATCGGTATGTCTCCGTATAGGTTGGTGTTTGGAAAATCATGTCATTTACCCGTGGAAGTGGAGCACAAGGCACTTTGGGCGATAAGATTCTTGAACATGGAATTACAAGCTGCGGGACTTAACAGGTTGATGCAACTAAGTGAACTTGATGAGTTGAGACTTAAGTCTTATGAAAATGTGGCAATATACAAGGAGAAGACAAAGAAGTGGCATTACAGGCATATTAGACCGAAAGAGTTTGAAGTTGACCAGCAAGTTCTACTGTTCAACTCAAGGCTGAAACTCTTTCCCGGAAAATTGAAGTCAGGATGGTCTGGCCCTTTTAAAATTGTCAAGGTATATCCGTATGGTGCTGTGGACATCACTCGAGATGGTTCCGATGTGTTTAAAGTGAATGGGCAAAGACTCAAGCCATATTTGATTGGTGATGACATTCCAAGAGGAGTCAATTGGCTTCTCTCCAGTCCTCAAGCTTAAGTTCATCACGAGAGGCGTCGAGCTAATGACGTTAAACAAGCGCTATTTGGGAGGCAACCCAAGGAATTTTGTTGATTTGAATAATATTTTTGTTTGGACTATGCAGGAGGATCTTTAATTCGAGATGGATGCCACAATGGCAGTTCTTGGTTGCACATTACCACCTCGACCATGATTCAGGGGAGTCCTCTCTTTTTCCTCGCATATTAGTCCATTGTGTGTTGTTTCTTGTGGACAAGAAACGTGATAAGTTGGGGGGGTGTTCATTTAGATGGAACCTTATTGGGGTTATTTGGTGTTTAAAAAAAATTCAAAAAAAAAAATCAAAAAATTAAAAATCACAAAAAGAATTCTGGCCTTGTAAAAAGATCACATACACTAGCAAGTTGAAACTGGTAGACTTTTTGAAGGTTGTAAGTGATTAAAAGGACATGAATATGTGCAAGATGATTTGGTTTGCATGCTTTGAGTACAAGTAGGTGCATTAGAGAGACGTTTACCTGGGATTGATTATGCTTTGCCGCACCAAGTGAGTTTTGAGCCTATATGCATATCTTTTGCATTTCATATTCGTTTGCTTGAGTGTCCACATGTTGTTTGCATTGCTAGCACTTGTTTGAAGTCTTTCTTGAAATGCATGACATTATTTGATGATAACATGATAAAGGCATTTAGGGATAACCTCATATTTCCTATATTACCACACCATTTATACATGATCAATTAGTTACCCTGTTGAGCTTAATCATATTTTTTCGGTGACACACCACATTACTTGCCTAGACCTTTTTCTTTTATTGGCCTTGCTTTAACTTGAACCCAAATTGTCAAAGGCTAGTAGAGTGTTTGAGGGAGTAAAAAGGTGTGCAAAGGGGGGTTTATTGATGATCATTACTTTTGGGAAAATATTGGGTTTGGTTGTTACTTGTTAGTCGAAGTTTGTAATAATATCAATGGATCATTGTTCTTGTTTATAATTAGCTCTCTTAAAAAAAAAAATACTATTTATATGAGAGCATACTTATGTTTTTATGATCCTTTTTCATTCGACTAGTCAAGTTTCTTGTTAAAAGAGAATAAAAAGATTCAAGTGTGGGGATAATAGGGTGGAGTTGAATGAATTATGTTGTTGGGTACTAGCTTTTGACATTTAACCTGTTTTGGCTTTACTTGACATACCTTGTCCCTAGCCCCATTACAACCCGAATAAAGACCTTTTGATTATCATCAGTGGTGTGTGTTGCGTTAAAGTTAGATTGATACCAAATGTCAAGCATGTTTATGATTTTGTTGGAATGGAGTGATACACTTACCCTTGTTCTTGAGTGAATATTCTTTTGTGAGTGAAAGGTGAGTTATTACCTGTATTTTGCATATGAGATCCCAAGTTTTGACTCAAAGATGTACTCTTGTGGGCTTAGCATGATTACCAACTTATTCTTACATTGACATGGACTGTTGAGAACTTATGCATCTTCTTTGAGTAGACTATGTGAATACTTGTAACTTCGACACAAGGCATTGCATTCTTCACTTTGATTCTTAAATTGACATGGCATGAGAGAACTTGTATATGTGGTGTTGTAGTGGCATTCGATCTTTTACATGAGCTAGATGGATTTTGTGGGTACATTCACTACAGACCCTCACGAGACCTCACTCGTCCACTAGGGCTGCCTAGGGGTTTAAAGGGCTTGTTGCATATGCCAAATGCAACCGTGATCACCTACGGAAGTGGTATTAATAAGTAGTTAGTTTGGTTTACTCGAGGACGAGCAAAAGTTAAGATGGGGGTATTTGATACATGCTAATTTTGTATATATTTTATAGCATGTTATCTCTCATTTATACTTAATTTTGTGCTTGTTAGCATTGTTAGTAGCATTTTAATTTGAATTTGATGCTAAGATATTTTTTTATGTTTATAGGATAATTTTGGAAGCAAAAGGAGCCTGGTTTCAGATCATCAAGAGACCGTAGATTAAACCTGGACGAGCAATGAGGAAATTAGAATTGTCACAAAAACATGGAAAGTGATATATTCTTAAAGCAGGAATCCCGGTTGGAATTAATATAATTTTTGTTACGCGAAAGGAGTCCGGTTCCAGGTCCTCAATTGACCGCAGCTTAGGACTTAAGGACTTATTTATATTAATAAATATTTAATTTATTTAGAAAATTATTTTTATAAATATCTAATAATATTAGATATTTATTTTTATAATTTCTGGATTTAATTAATTATTTATTAATTAAAGATTATAAGCTGTGCGGGATAAAAAGCATTTCTACGGAACCCAGTATAGTACTGCCAACAAAAGTGGCCGGGTTGTTCACAAGTAAAGCAAGTGGTTTGTTATTTTTAATTAAAGAAAAGAAGTGGAATTGTAGTGCTCCTGCTTTCGGCTACTTTGGTTTTTTTTTTTTTTATTTTATTTTCTTTTTCTTTTCTTTTTATTTTTTTTAATTTTGTGGTGTGCTAAATTTGTGCTATAAATAGGCCTAGCTCTTGAGCTTATTTACACACCAATTCTTAGAGAGCAAGTTCCTCTCTTGTAATCTCTCTCTCTCTTTTCTTTGTAATTTTAGTTTTAATTCATACAATTTAATTTTCTGCAAGTTCCATTCTGGTTGAAGATTTTAAGGAATTAAGTGGAGTGCTCTTTTATTTCATTGGCAACTATTTCGGGAGGATAAATTCTTCAAGTTGTACTTTCTTTACTCTAAACTCTTTTACTTATGATTTTACCATTTATTACCTGTTTATTTTATTTATCTAGCATGAGTAACTAATTTTATAATCCGAGAATTAGGTAGTATTCATTGGTGATATATGCTTGTTTAATTGTGATAATCATTCTCTATTTTTGCTAATCTATCATTGAGGGCTTAACCCAATTAAGGGAGTAGCTAACCTTTAATTGTATTCATAGGGATTATGATAAATTGGGAAAGGAGTCATAATTCTTGTTCATGATTTGATAGACATAGTTCAATTATTTAATCGGGAGATTAATAAAAGGACTATGAAACTTATAATTCTTGGGTCTTAATAATCTAAAATTGTATTTCGATTGATCATGGGAGTGACTTTTGAGATATGATTGTAGACAATATTTTGTATCTTGGGAAAGAACATTATAAAGGTTAGAAGAATTGTTTTTAGCAAAATATGAGAAAAATATATATCACATTAAAATAACATTATTGAACCAATTGAAGAATCCTAGTTCTCGGGTTAATTTTCTCTATCGATAAAACTCAATTTTAATTGCTTATTATAGTTAAATTTAGTTAGAAACAAATCACCCAATTATTTTTCTACACTTCTAGATTATAAGGAATTAAAACTTGAACTTAAATTAATAATCCTTCCCTGCGAACGAATCACAAAAATACTACCAACAATTCTTCAAAGAACTTCCAAATATATGGAATTCTTTTGAAGTGCTATGCCGATGCAAAATTGTTGGAAAAAGCAGAAGCTGTAATGGATACGATGAGGAACTTGCATTATGTGGACACACTGTCCTACAATATCATGTTGGAATTATATTCTCATTTCCGAATGCATGACAAACTAGTTTATTTAGTGCAAGAGATGGACAATAATGGAATTGAGTTAGACGTATTCACGTACAATGTTCTGCTTGATGCATATGTAGGTGCTTTGGATATTGATAGAATGGAGAAGTTTTTAATGAAGATGGAAAGTGATTTCTTAGTCACTATGGACTGGAATACATAAGTTCTAGTAGCCAAAGGTTAGGGTGATGGCCCAAAATACCCAAAAATTAAAAAGGAGTAACCAAAATACCCACCGCCAATTCGCGCGGCCATAAATACCCACGGGACACGCTACTGGCAGTGGAGTGTCTCAAGACACGCTAGGGAGGAAAGCGTATCGTGCGAACACGCTGTTGGGGGGAAAGAATTTTACTTGAGATACGCATTGTATAACGGCGTATCACATGTCACGCATGTGTGACTTGCGTGATGACGTCATCTGGCTTCATCATCATCATGTTTGCTCAGATTTTACGCGAAGTCGGTTGCTGTGGCGATTGGAGGCGATTTTCGCTGGAAAACAGAAAAAACTCCGTTCAGCGCCTTCAAAATGTTTTCCCATAACGTATAATATACCAATCGAATCACCTGTGGACGATCTACACATCCATACCACTTTCAAATCGTTTGTTTCGCCGGAATTTCATCTCCCAAATCACCGATTGTCTATCTCTCCTTCTTTTTTCGACGTCTTCGTGTGTGCCCCTGCGGGGCCAGATTCTATAAAATCGTTGGGTCAAAATGAAGAGGAAGCTGTGGTGATGATTTCCGTGTGTTCAGATAGGGTGGAGGTGGCCGGAGTAAGACGAACGAGGTGCTGGAGAGAGGAGAGATTTCCGAGAGAGGCGAGAGAGACGCAGATGAGGGGGATGAACAGTAAACCGAACACGCTACACGGATTAGCGTGTTGAGTGCGTAGATAGGGCCAACAGTCGCGCGCGTGGGTATTTTGGTTATGGGGTAGTGAAAAAGAGGTATTTTGGTCATTTTCACCAAAGGTTACTTATGGCTGGTAACATAGTCAAGGCTCTGGCATCACTCAAGAAATCCGAGCATCTTGTTACATTCACCTCACAAAATCTTGCTTATGACACTCTTACAATAATGTATGCTCTCATGGGCAAAAAATATGAGGCAAATAGGATATGCAACCTGTACAAGAGTGATCAGAAAATTTCTAGTAGAAGCTATGTATGAGTTATGAAGTCTCTAGCGAAGCTGGATGATATTGACAATGTGCAGAAAATATTTGATGAATGGGAAGCTAAGACAAGTGAATTTAGTCCTCACCTTCCAGATTTTCTCATTTCTGCTTACTGCAAGAAGGGTCTTTTAGGAAAGGCCAAGACTTTTCTGCAGAAGTTTCTACAACACGAAGCAGTTCGAAGTGCACGCACATGGACTGCTATGGCATATGGTTAATATGCCCTTGTTCATCAAATGTGACAAAAATTCCAGAAGCTTACATTGTGTTTAGTTGATTGAATTATGCAGGTGAACATAATTATTTGTACAAACAAATTTATATATTTATTAACCAAAAAAAATATAAGTTTTAAATTTTAGGTTTCCATCTTCGAAAAAAAACTAAATTAAATTAAACAACCCCAATTCGCGAATTTGGAGGTTTAAATGATTTGTTTGTGGTTATAGTAAATAATAAATTTGTTTAATTGGACACCGAACCTAAATTTGCTTTTATGATACAGGGTTTGCTTTTTTAATTAATATAAATCTGAAATTATTTTTTCAAAATGCGATGAGATAAGTGAAATGGTTAAAATTTATATATTATCATCTCAAGTCTGGTATATTCTTACACAGCCCGAAATTTATTGAGAATAAATAGTATATAAGCTTTTTTTATTTAAAAAAATAAAATTATGTTAGAACAAATACTCATCATATAAGTCTAAATAATTATATATATATATATATATATATATATATATATATATATATATATGCAAGTGCTCAAATGAGAACCACTCTTAAAATGAGAACTTAGTCCCCAAAGCATATCACCAAAATCCAACAGAATCACCAAATCGTTAAAATTAATAAAAAAATTAAAAAATCAAGTCTGTGCTTACATCATCATGATGACATCACTGTTGACATGGCAAAAATATTTCCCGCCAAAATTTTGGTGATTTGGAAAAATTTCCCGCCAAAAAAAATTGGTGGTTTAGAAAAATTTCCCGCCAAAAAAAAATTGATGGTTTGGAAAATTTTCCCGCCAAAAAAATAGTGATTTGGGAAATTTTCCCGCCAAAAATTTGGTGATTTAGAAAAATTTCCCGCCAAAAAATTGGTGATTTAGAAAAATTTCCCGCCAAAAATTTTGGTGATTTGGAAAAATTTCCCGCCAAAAAATTGGTGATTTAGAAAAATTTCCCGCCAAAAAAAATTGGTGGTTTGGAAAATTTTCCCACCAAAAAATTGGTGATTTGGAAAATTTTCCTGCCAAAAATTTGGTGATTTCGTGGGGCCCCACTACCACGTCATCATGCTGACGTCAGCATTGACGTTGCACTGAAAACTAATATTTTTTATGATTTGGTGATTCTGCTGAATTTTGGTGATTTGCTTTAGGGACTAAGTTCTCATTCTAAGAGGTTCTCACTAGAGTAGCTCCCTATATATATATATATATATATATATATATATAGTCAAAAATCGCATTTTAAGCGAAAAAAGTCCTAAAATGTGACAATAATAGGATCAATACTTTCCCGTACATGAAAAACAAGAAACACACACAAAACCCAGCCCTTAAACCCTCAAGATTTCTTGTGAAGTTTGCAACTTTGTGAATCAACAAGTCGAGTTTAGTAAACAATGTTAAACAAGCTAGCTCAATCTCGTGCAATTTCAACTGTAATTAGGGTTTTTCACACAGTCCCTGCAAGAACCCTAAGTACTATTCCTACCAAAACGCCGTCGTCTCCTGGGACTAGTTTGTACAGTAGAATATTCAAAGCTCCAGACCCAAAAGTTTCAATAATCCCTGTATTGGACCAATGGGTCAAAGAAGAAAGGAGCGTTTCTGTCGGAGAGCTTCGAAAAATTATCAGACAATTGAGGAAATTCAGGCGTGTTAAGCATGCTCTTCAGGTCCACTCTGTTGTTTTACACACACAAACACACACAGATTTAATTTTGTGAATGGTATTGGTAAAGTTAATTACACTGTTGTAAAGATTGGATTTTTTGTGTGTATGTGTTGATGTAATTAAAGGGTGTTTGGTTGTTATTCAAGATTATCGCTTTTTCGTTCTTTACGAAATGTTTTGAACAGGTTTTGGCTCTGGCTCTGTGTTGTCGATTGTATGTTTGTTGATGAAACTATGATGTGTTGAATTGGGGTTAAAAGTAATATAAGAAAAACGCATTGTAATATGGTTTATGTTATAAGACTTGTGTAACAATCGTAACTATTGGCAAAATGTTTTTAAGTCTCAAAGGGTTGAAACGGTGTCGTTAGAGTGGGAGAGTCAATTAAGTTATTTTATTTAAGGGATAATTCTGTTATTATTGCTTTTTTACTGGGATCACGTGCCTATCATTCTGTTATTTAGTAGCCACTAAGATGTCGACACGTGGCTATTAGAGGGTGGGTAGTTGTTAAATAGCAGGAGGATATTTTGTAAAGAACGATGAACATTCTGCAATCATTTTTTATCTCGATTTTCTTCAATGAAGCTTTTTCTGTTTTTCGTTTACTTTCATTCTTCTTAACTGTTAGCTCTATTTAGCTGTTACAAATCAAGACGTGTGTTACAATTGGTATCAGAGCACACGTTCCTCGGAGTTTAAACAGAAATGGCGGAAGGTACGCGGATAAGGGGTTTAGACGAGAGGTTGGGGGTACAGGAAACGAAGGTAAACGAAGTCATAGAGGTGGTGGCTAAAAGCAGAGATGAGGCGGTGAATCAAAACAGAGAACTAAGTGGAAGAATTTTGGGGGTTGAGGCAAAGATGGGAGGAATGAATGACTCTTTGAAGGAAATCAAACAGATGTTAGAGGGGTTACAGTTGGGAAATCGGAGAATGAGCACTGGGAGCAGCTCAAAGGAGGTACCTCTGCGTTCTCCAGTTCTAGATCTGCAATTTGGAAGCACTAATGACAGAGGAGGAGTATTTAACCCATCAAACACCTTGGGTGTACCAACAGGTAATATACCACCCTCCTTGGTTAGCACAAATGTTATCCATACTACTCCTTTGTTACACACTCCCTTGCACTCTACTCACTTACCAATTAGCTTCAATAGCACACCATTAATGGCTCCTCCCATTTATAGTACGGTTACTACGGGTCAAACCATGAATAATACTCCCTACACAACGACACAAACCATGTCAGCACCTCCTTTCGGTGGGCAGCCAATTTTGATACCCTTCAACCCATATATGTTACCACCTCCTACTGGAACCATGCCTGTCTCACCATTTGTGCCACATTCTAACCCTTCGGGTAACTCTCAAACCATATGCACCAGTGGAAACCCTGTATTCAGCCCCCACCCAAAAATCGAATTTCCCAAGTTCAATGGAACTGATCCAAAAGGATGGGTTCTTAAAGCAGAGCAATACTTTGATTTTATAAATATAGAAGAGAGTAGGAAGGTAAAGTTGGCTGTGATGCACTTCGAAGGGAAAGCCAACACATGGTTCAGATACTACCAAGCCAGTAAGATTAATGTGACTTGGAAGACATTCCTGGCTGATGTGATTATGAGATTTGAGAATCCAGATCACAGGGATGTTCAAGATCAATTCAACAAGTTAAAACAAAACTCAAGTGTGGCTGAGTATGAGGACTAGTTCGAGGAGCTGAGAGCAATGGTGATCCACAAAAACAAAGGTTTTAACGAGGAATACTTTATGTCTAGCTTTATAAGTGGACTGAAGGAATCCATCAAGGTAGCAGTGAGAATGTTTAGACCACAAACCTTGTCTGATGCAGTGTTCTTAGCCAAACAAGAAGAAACTAGACTGTCAAAAGGTGGAAGCTCTTACTCGAAGGGACCAGCAGTGAAGTATAACAGTTCAACAGTAAGTGAGCCAAGGTCTACAAATAGTTTCCAAGGGACCACTGCTAGAGTGCAACACCAGGATAGTAAGAGGCCAAGATCCACACTCAGTAGTAAGGAGATAATGGAGAGGAGAGCAAGGGGTCAATGCTTCCATTGTGATGAGCCTTTTCACCCTGGGAAGGACTGTAAGTCCAAGTTATATAAGATGTTGGGAGAAGAAGTGGATGAATTAGAATTCACCACTGAAGGGGATTCAATGACAGGTGGAAACTGGGTACCAGTAGAAGAATGCCCTGGGGAAATCTCTTTGAATGCACTGGCAGGGAATAAGTCTACTAGCACTATAAGGTTGCAGGGAAGTATGAGGGGAAGGCAGGTGCAAATACTTATTGACAGTGGGTCCACCCACAGTTTTGTGGATACCAACTTAGTCAAACAACTGAAACTGGTGGCTGAAGTGGTGACCCCCTTGATGGTAACAGTAGCTAATGGTACTAGTATGGTTGTGGACACTCTGTGTAAAAACCTGGTTTATGAGGTACAAAATCAAAAGTTTGTCACTGATATGAGACCTTTTCCCTTGGGTAGATCAGACATCATTCTAGGTGTGGACTGGTTGAAACTACATAACCCAATCACTTTTGATTACCACAAAATGAGTGTAGCAATACAGAAGGAGGGGAAACCTGTCACTCTACAGGGTGCTACTCAGGAAGGAAGCTTGCAAACTATCAGCAGTAAAAACTTGGGCAAGTTGTTAAAGAATGGCAAGGGCATTACTCAGGGCTGTGTGTGCATGATGAGTGTAGCTGCTTTGAATACTACAGAAGCTCCCTCACCTCCTCCTGAATTGCAGAACTTACTACAAGAATTTGTGGATGTATTCCAAGAACCTCAAGGGTTGCCCCCAGAGAGAGAACATGACCATCAGATACCTCTATTACCAGACAGTCAGCCAGTGAATCAAAGGGGTTACAAGGTACCTTATGTACAGAAAGCTGAGATAGAAAAGCAAATAAAAGAGATGCTGCAATCTGGAATCATACAAAAGAGCACCAGCCCTTTTGCTTCACCTATCATTCTGGTGAAGAAAAAGGATGGCACCTGGAGAATGTGCATTGATTATAGGAGGCTTAATGACATTACTATCAAGAATAAATACCCCATTCCCCTCATTGATGAGCTGTTGGATGAATTGCAAGGAGCCAAGTGGTTTACTAAACTAGATTTGAGAGCAGGGTATCACCAAATTAGGGTGGCACCCCAGGATATCTTCAAGACAGCTTTTAGAACACATCAAGGGCTTTATGAATTCAAGGTCATGCCATTTGGATTGACAAATGCTCCTGCTACTTTCCAAAATCTTATGAATGATATTTTCCAAGAACAAGTGAGGAGGTCAGTGTTAGTTTTTTTTGATGATATACTGGTCTATAGTAACTCTTTACATGACCACATCCATCACTTGAGGTGTGTCCTGGTGAAAATGAGGGAACATAAGTTATTTGCTAAGGGTAGCAAGTGTTTGTTTGGACAAAACCAGGTGGAGTATTTGGGTCACATTATTTCAGAGAAGGGGGTATCCACAGATGCTTCGAAAATAGAGACCATGAAGAACTGGCCCCTTCCTAAGACCCTCAAACAACTAAGAGGATTCCTGGGAATCACTGGATATTATAGGAGATTCATCAAAAATTATGGGGTCATGAGCAAACCCCTGACTGACCTTTTAAAGAAAGGGGCATTTGGGTGGACAGAAGAGGCTAGTAAGGCCTTTAATTCCCTTAAACTGGCAATGGTGACAGCCCCAGTCCTGGCCCTACCTGACTACTCAATTCCTTTCACTCTTGAGACAGATGCATGTGGAACTGGTGTTGGAGCTGTACTGATGCAACAAGGGAGGCCAATAGCATACTTCAGCAAGAGCTTGGCTCCCAAACATCAAGGCATGTCCACCTATGAGAAGGAGCTTTTGGCTATAGTCATGGCCACACAGAAATGGTACACCTACCTCCAAGGAAATCATTTCCTTATAAAAACTGATCATCAAAGCCTCAAATACTTGTTGGAGCAGAGATTGTCCACAATGTTACAACAGAAATGGTTGGCAAGGCTAATGGGACTAGACTATGAGATTGTCTATAAGAAAGGGAAGGAGAATGCTGCTGCTGATGCCCTTTCAAGGTTGTATGAAGGGAATGATCAAGGGCATATACATGAGGTGACAGCCTTGCAAGATGGGTGGCTAGTTTGCATCCTTAGAAGCTATGACTCTGATAACACTGCTCAAGAACTGATATCTGACATCATACTACAGAAACCTGAGGTCCAGGAATTCACATATGCTCAAGGGCTTATCAAGTATAAGGGGAGGCTGTATGTAGGTTCTAGTGGCTCTGTTAGGAAGGAGATATTATGGGAGCTTCATGACAGCAATACAGGAGGGCATTCAGGGCAGGATGCAACTGTCAAAAAGGTAACTCAGTTCTTCTACTGGCCAAACATGAAGCAGGATATAATCACCTATGTTAGGGCTTGTGATCTCTGTCAAAGGATCAAAGCAGACAATTCTTTTCCTGGGGGTCTGCTTCAACCGTTACCAGTGCCAACACAAGTTTGGGAAGACATTTCTATGGATTTTGTAGAGGGATTACCAAAATCAGGGGACAAAGATTGTATCCTAGTAGTTATAGACAGGCTATCTAAAGTGGGTCATTTCATTTCACTGTCACATCCTTACAGTGCTACAACAGTAGCCCAACTATTCTTGGACCACATTTATAAGCTTCATGGGCTACCTAGGACAATTGTGACAGACAGAGATAAAGTGTTCACTAGTCAATTCTGGAGAGAACTGTTTAAATCTGTGGGGACTAACATACATCTTAGTACCTCCAATCACCCACAAACCGATGGGCAAACAGAAAGGTTGAACAGGTGCTTGGAACAATACCTGAGAGCCATGGTTAGCTCAAAACCCAAACAGTGGAATAAGTGGCTTTCTCTTGCTGAATGGTGGTATAACTCCACACACAACAATGCTATCAACATGACACCTTTTGAAGCTCTATATGGGTACAAGCCAAGGCAACTGTGTATCCCTTGTGATCAAAGGTCCCCCATCGATGCAGTCCTTGACTTCCAAGTCAGAAGAGAGGCCATGAATCAAGTGTTAAAAGAAGCAATTCGAAGGGATCAACACAGATACAAGCAAATTGCAGACTCGAAGAGAAGAGAGGTCTCTTATGCTGTGGGAGACTATGTCTACTTGAAATTGCAGCCCTACAAGCAGCTCTCAGTTGCTGTTAGGAGGTATCTCAAACTGGCTCACAGGTACTTTGGTCCATATAAAATCTTGGAGAGGGTTGGTGCAGTAGCTTACAGGTTGGAATTGCCAGTAGGAAGCTTAATACATCCCGTGTTTCATGTGAGTCTGCTAAAGAAGAAAGTTGGTTCTGGAAACCAAGTGACCACAGCTCTTCCTAAATTAGGCCCTGAGGGACAATTCCTTGTATATCCAGTAAAAGTTCTGCAGAGGCGCATGGTCAAGAAGAATAATGCAGCTGTGGCTCAATGGTTGGTGCAATGGTCCCATGCAGTTCCTGAAGATGCCAGTTGGGAGGATGCAAGCGTCATACAAGAACAGTTTCCAGATTTTCATCCTTGAGGACAAGGATGATTTTAAGGGGGTTGGATTGTAACAATCGTAACTATTGGCAAAATGTTTTTAAGTCTCAAAGGGTTGAAACGGTGTCGTTAGAGTGGGAGAGTCAATTAAGTTATTTTATTTAAGGGATAATTCTGTTATTATTGCTTTTTTACTGGGATCACGTGCCTATCATTCTGTTATTTAGTAGCCACTAAGATGTCGACACGTGGCTATTAGAGGGTGGGTAGTTGTTAAATAGCAGGAGGATATTTTGTAAAGAACGATGAACATTCTGCAATCATTTTTTATCTCGATTTTCTTCAATGAAGCTTTTTCTGTTTTTCGTTTACTTTCATTCTTCTTAACTGTTAGCTCTATTTAGCTGTTACAAATCAAGACGTGTGTTACAACTTGAGAGGTGACAATTTTGTGCTGATTGTTCTGAAAGTTGGTGTTTAATTGGAATTTCAGCATTCATTTCTGTTAGATTATATCTCAGGATTTGATTTGCCAAACAAAAGATAAGCATTTAAAGCATAGATTCATATATCTCTTTACTCAGGATTTCATTTATGTTTTTGGTCTTCTCTTTACTATGGTTTCAAATTCAGTAAACATGATAATTTATAGTTTAGAGGTATAAGTGTAAACTAAAATACTATACCTAGACATAACAAACATAGACGGTGCTGTCATTTGGAACTTTCATAAATATTAAAGTATCCGTGGTTTGATGTGTATATACTTCAAGTTTGTTATAAAAAAATGGTGCTAATAATTCTCGTTAACTCCTACCTATCTGGTCAGGGCTGTTTCTTCTAGTGTAGGTTACTCATCAACTATATATCACATAGCCTCTAATAATGTTTCTTGTTATCACAGATATCTCAATGGATGAATGACAAAAGTTTTCTTGATCTAACATCGACAGATGTTGCAATACAGCTGGATCTGATAGCAAAGGTTCGTGGTGTGGAAGAAGCAGAGAAATTTTTTAATGAAATGCCAACCTCTTCAAAAGACTTCCGGAGTTATGGGGCTCTTTTGGCATGCTATGCTGATGCAAAATTGTTGGAAAAAGCCGAAGCTGTTATGCAGTCAATGAGAGAGTTGAGTTATATGCAAACACTGTCCTACAATGTTATGTTAAAATTATATTCCCATTGTGGGATGCTCGACAAGCTAGACTCTCTAATGCAAGAAATGGAAGACCTTGATATTAAGTTCAGTAAATTCACATATAATACTATATTAAATGCATATGCAGATGCTTTGGATATAGGCCAATTGGAGAAGCTTCTAACAAAGATGGAAGCTGATCCATTAGTCATAACGGACTGGAATGCATATGTTGTGGCAGCCAAAGGTTACCTACGGGTCCGTAACAAGGAAAAGGCTCTAGAATCGTTAAAGAAGTCCGAGCAACTTGTCGCGGTCAGCTCAAGAAAAATTGCTTATGAGATTTATATGACAATGTATGCTCGCATGGGCAATAAAGAAGAGTTGCATCGCATTTGGAAGCTGTACAAGAGTCATTGTAAATTTTACAATATGGGATATCTTTGCATGATGAGCTCTCTAGCAAAGATGGATGATCTAGATGCCGCACAGGAAGTATTTGATGAATGGGAAGTAAAAAAAGCTACTTTTGATATTCAACTTCCAAATTTTCTCATTTCTGCTTACTGCAAGAAGGGTCTAATGGACAAGGCCGAATCACTTTGCCAGAGGCTTTTAGATAATGGGAATGAACCAAACGGGGGCACATGGACACGTGTGGCATTTGGTTATCAAAAACTGAAGCAAATGGAAAAGGCAGTAGAAGCACTGAATAAATCGATCTTGGCTAGTGAACCTGGGTCGAAACTATACTTTCCCGTACTAGATGCTTGTCTGATATACTTGAAAGAAAGGGAGGATTTGGATAGGATAGATCGTATTAAAAGATTGCTTGCAGAACGAGGTCATGACTACACACATGTCTTTCAGAGATTAGCTACATATTCTAAAGAAGAAACAATTGCAGATAATAAAGCATTTGATCCGACAGAAGGTGATGTGCACACTTTGGAGAAAGACTTGCTTGAAGTAGGAGAAGAAGGCCGGAATTAGGTTAATATATATGAAAAGCTGTGATTTGTGATAGGGACCTAATTTCTTCCCCAGTACGTGTTATCTTGAAGAGCATTAATATGCTTCAAAATACTTTTGTTTCCTCCAGTTTTCTTGTTTTATTACATTTGCAGTGTCTCACACAATATTCACACATATCTATCACTGTTGGCAGAAAAAACAATTGAATCTTCCCTGCAACTTTCTTCTTGTTCACTACATCCAGAATATGAACTTTTTTATTTATATATTCCTCCTGGAGTGATTTCACTACAGTGGGTGAGACTAATCCCCATTGTCAGTCTCACAATGTTTTTCTGTGTGTCTTGGCTAGTTGGCTCATAGTGGCATTCCTACCATATTCATAATAAAGACAATATTTTCCAGCAAAGTTGATTACAAGGAGTATAGAACTCTGAATGTTTGAACTTATTTAGTGTTCTTAACGACTCTGCTTGGACCCAGGTGCCTAACCTTAAAGGGTTGATAAATATAAATATTTACCGTCAGTTTCAGACTTTCAGTGCTATTAAATCACCAGTACCATTAACATCATATTGTCACCTGTTACAACCTTGACTGTGCCACGACCTTGTTCAGTTACATTAATCTATGGCAAATATCCACCTGGACTTTTCACTCCATTTGTCACAACGACGAGGAAGGAATTAACTGCGACGAAGTAGTGCAAGCTAAACAGAAGCAGCAGAAATATTCGAGAGCTGCTGCTGCTGAGAAATCATCCGTGCTGATGATTTCCACAGGTTCCTTCCTCATCTTACTATTAAATTTTGTTTTAAAGGAATAACTACGTATAATTACAGCAAAATTAGACCCGGTTAATTTATTTTCCTATATATCTGGATCAATTTGCATTTATGTACGTAATGTAACTCTGCTTGATATTAAAATCGGTCACAAGTTGTTCGATTACCAAAGAATTTTTGTTGTAGCGGAATCGCCCTCACTCTTGCGGAAGATCGAGAAGTCAAATTTTGTAGAAAGAAAAAGGAAACATATTCTGATAACTTTGTGGTGGAGTATATTCTCTAAATGTCCAGGCATATATGTAACAGAGACACACAAAATCATGGTGACTTTGTTACAGTATAAATTTAAAAAGGGTGATGTTGGCAAGTGATATATAAACACAATCATTGCTGCGTCTGAACGCAAATTGGTTTGCTCTTTCTAATGCTAGGTACAGGTGAATGTTTGATACTCCTATTGTTTAGTTTGGTGCAACTTGGATACATAGAAAGGGCATGACATGCCTATCTTTTGGCAAGTTAAAGTAGACCAACTACTATACTTCCAACCGAAAGGGAAGAAGGAGGAAAAGAACATAGATTATCATAGTTGGGAGCTCGGTTAGGGCAAAGGTTTGTTATGTTACACGGTGAAATACGTTCTGTAAAAACTTTCTGCGATATGTGTGTAATAGGATTTTTGGTGTGAAAACTGGTCTCATTTTTTTATGATTTGCTATAAAAAAAAAAAAAAAAACGTTTGCTAGTGACTACAAGAGTACTAGTACTATAATGATTATGTGCATACAATTTACCATGTCTGTTCCTCTGCTATAACTTGTTCCAATCCTGAATTTCGGGAAACAATTTTTGCAACATATTTTATTGCACTTGTTACTAACGGTACAAAATAACATTTGTTATTTATGAAATAATGATAGAGCTCGTTTACACTTATTGTATTTGAAACAATTATCCGTCGTGAATTCGAATTAATTTGCTAATGCATTTGTTTGTTCTTTCTATTCCACAAGTGGAGAAACCCCGCGTGTGTGTGAACGCTGATTTGCTTTGTACGCCAAACGCTACTGAAGGAAATGGGTGCAATTTGGACCGTTCAATTGGAGTATATTCATTAAAAACAAGCCTCCTTGTCAAGAGGAAAGGGCAATCAAACAGGAAAGAAACTAGACTGTCAAAAATAAAAATAAAAAGAAAAGGATCCTTCGAAATTAAGGTTAAAAACTTAGCTTACTCAGTTATAATACCACTCAAAGTGGTGTCTGAGAAGGGTAGCTGTACGCAGACCATGCCCCTATACAAGACCATGCCCCTATACAATAGAGAGGTTGTTTCCGAAGGACCCCGGCCATTACAAATACAGAAAGGAAACCAAATACAAACTAAGAAACTCACGCACACGCAGAGTCGAACCCCTGACCTCCTTCAAAGGAGGTCAGTGGCTCAACCACTGCACCAACATGTTGTTGGCCGAAATTAAGGTTCTACTCCCGAATTTTTTAAACGGAATGAAATAAGTGGTGAAGAAGTAAAGTATTTTCATTTTATTTTTGGGATGCAAGTTTTACATGTAAAAATGAGCTTAATTTACATACATTTTCAGTTGTTTTAGTCCCTATTAAAAATTCGAGAATGCAAAAAAAGAATGAAAATAAAATTATTTTACTTAATTTTCACTTATTAAAAACTCGAAAACAAAGTAAGGAAGAGACAAGAGGCAGCTCAAAGAAGCAGCCAAGAGCCATGCTTCGTCATTTCCACGCAATTCCATGCCAATCGTAAACAAATGCTTTTAATTTTTTTTTTATATATTTACTACTACTACTACTTTATTGACCAATAGATTAATATAACAAAATTTATCCAGTGTGTGCCCTTTAACATTAGAAAGACACAATATTATATGCTATTTAATTCAAATAATTAATTCTTTTGCTTTTCTTAACCCAACCAACAGTACACAGAATCTTTACCAAATTAGTATTATCTCCAATTTAAGTATATTTAATATTTTTTATAACAATTATTAATGAACAAGATATACCGAATATATGTAGACATAGAACATCCTTCGCAATTCACTACTAATAACAAAAAACCAAGAGAAAGACCCAACGCAAAAGAGACTTGTTTCATTCAGTATCGATGATGAAAAATCCAAGGATGTAAAATTTCAAAAATGAAATTACAGCAGAAATATTGTATCTGTGTAACAATAATATGATTGGAGGAATGATTTACTACCACTGCCCATGTTAAGACAGGCAAGCAGTTTGGGTAAACAGTAAAAACCGTTTCCTATAAATAACTACATATGCGATGGATTTGTTTAATATTATAATAATAACAAAATAGTTGGAGGAATGATTCAATCAATCAACCAAACCTCTTTTTTTTTTCGTAATATGAAAAATTCATGATAAATATTATCTGTGAGCAGTCACCAGAGTTTCGATGAACCTTAATCCATCGAACCTCGGCGCAAATTTTTCTTCCGAGCTTTTGTTGTTCTTGATCTGCTTCCGCTCTTGTTGTGTTTGTGTTGTGCAAGAATAATCTTCCGTGTATCCGCCCGACACTCCTTCCTGTAATCAAATTCAGAGAAAAAATCTATTATTTATGATACTCGAAAATTTTCGAATACATAGTTCGCGCCTGAACGTCACATGCAAGGTAACATTCAGGCGCGAACCTGAAAATTGTGAGAACCAAATACCCCGCAAAAAATAAATGGCTCTCACGATTTTCGATTATATAAGGGGTGTTACCTGACAGGAGAAGTGAATCTTGGAATCGGAGGAGGAAGAGTAGGAGGACACGACGGCAGCGGAAGCAGCCACGAAGAATCCAGATTTCTTCATGGATCTAGCTGTGAATTTTAATGTTTAAGAATAGGTTGTTAGAAAAAGAACAAGGTTGAGAACAAGAAGAGAGGTTGGGAGATATATGTAATAACGTGCCTTTGACGGCTATTTATATTAGTAGTTGGATTGCCAGACAATTACAGACTATACTTTTTCTGATGCTAATTACAAGATTAGACGCTAATTGCATTCAAAAAAAACATTAGACGCTAATTAGAATATTAGGCGCTAGGGGGTGCGTACCGTGCGTTAGTGCGTAATTTTTTGACTAAACGTATGGTTTTGTTCCGGCTGTTAAACGTTTATTCTCCACATTTTCTTATTTGACTTTGTTTAGGAATAGGTTAAAAAGTCTACAATAGTTTATTACTACTATAGTTTTAAAAAAATACTTATTGCATAAGTTTCTTTAAAAAAACATGCGTGTTTGTCTGTTTGGTACTTTCATAACTGGTACATTATATTTTTTTATTCAAATGAACTAGAAGAACGATACAATTTACAAAGGAAAAAGGGAATCGAATTTATGAACTATCATTAACAAGATCTCAACTTTCGTCTTAATACAATAATTTATTTCTATACAGTTAATACAATAACTTTTAGAGAATTTTTTTTTAAAATTTCTTTTGGAGAAAAACTACATTTTCTGGTAAATACTTTTTGTGAGAAAACTTTTCTAGAATATTTTCAAAAATTTAGTTATCTATCATCAATTGAAACTTGAAAATGAAAATAATATATGTTCAACTAATTTTTATTCATGTACGAATTTTTCCGAAAAGATACCAGTATGTGGGATGAGGTAGTAACCAAGAAAGAAAACAAAAGTGTATAGCTTAAAAAAGAAGAAATGTCGTTGGTGTGCTAACTTTTTAAGTGCATTTTCAATTGATACACCGTAATTTTTAGCTAAAATATTCATGTTCTATATGATATATTAAAAGTAAAATGTAAATAAAATTTGTAAAAATTTGATTTTTAACGGAATATTTTCTTTAAGTAACCATTATAACTAATTTAATTCTAGTACAATGATTTACAAATTTAATAATTTTTACATAATTATTATTTTATATTATTTTAATATATTGAAAATACACTAACAAAACACAAATACAGTAAAACCTCTATAAATTAATATAGTTGGGACCAGAGATTTCTATTAATTTAGAGAGGTATTAATTAATCGATAAATTAATATTTATTAATTTATAGAGAATTTTTGACATTAAAGAAAATTTGTTTCCAATTATATACATTTAAATAGAATGAATTATACAATTTATGTTTTATACTTAATTCAATATATATTGTTTACAAATTTAATGTGTATTGACGAGATTCAAAGTAAATATCCATGTATATTTAGATGATATCAAGGATAAAACAACATTTTTTGAACCTTTTTCACGTAAACAGCACCCAATACATCAAAAACATTGATTAATAACTTTTTAATCTTTTACGAAAACACCACATTCGAATTTTTGGATGCAACAAAGATGGTTAAAGATGAGTTTCATATAGATTCAAATTTTAAGAACCATAGAATCATATTTTACAAAAAGTGTAATACATATATTTTTATGATTATAAAGAAATTATTAATTTATAATATTATTGGGACCATATATTTATATAGGGTTTTTCAAAAAATTATTATCTTATTGAAATTGATCATTTTTTGAACTGGTCCAAGTTAGGACTAGAAGAAATTATTAATTTAGAGAGATTATTAATTTATCGAATATTAATTTAGCGAGGATTTACTGTAAGAGTATTGCAATGTGATAAATACTTGCAATTTGCAAGAGAGAGAGGGGGGTAGAGAGGGCAAGGTTTTCCGCAGCATCTCGGGAATTGAAATGGAGGAAGAGAGAGTAGTGATGTAGTGGCTGACCGTATTCAATCAATAAGGCCCTGATATTTTAGAGTTGCTATCCAATAACAAGGTGACAGGTGTATGGATATGATGACGCCACGCACTCCCACCATTTTCACAAGTTGAACCTGTGAATCTCGGTATTCCAACTAAGCTGCTGTTGCTTCCAAATTCCAACAAGATTGGTGGATTCAGAGTTATGGTCCTGAGCTCATTCAACCACCTCTCTAGAATATCATCATCACAAACACGATGGCTCAAATCTCGTCGAAAACAAGCTAGTAAATACATAAAAGAAGGTTCAAATCTTATTGAAAACAAATCAGACGTATAAATATCAATGTTCTAAAAAGCGGTAAGGGGTTTTAGGTAACGAGATAACCTTCGAGCGCTTAAGCGGCTAGACGAGGATTTATACGGATTTTAGATAAAATCGGGACGGTTGGGGGACCTTCAACGCTTAAGCGAACTTCTACGTAATTAAGCACGATTAGTACAGTGTATTATGGTCAATTTCATTGGCTTAAAACACCACCAAAAAATATTTTATTAATAAAGCAATCATATTCTAATTGATTTATACATATGATCATCATTCATCCATTTGTAACCATCCATGTGTCCGTCCAACTAGTATAATCACCTCAACCACCCATTTTACAGTTAATTAATTACTGCATAATTAACATTAATCTTTTTATATAATTGTCGGCTGACCAGTACTAACTTAATGAAAAAGGGCAGATGAAAACAATTTAAAGAGAAAGAAAAGCAAGGCATAGAGCTTCTCAGCCATCACTATCCCAGTATCCCATTTCCAAAAACACTACACGGATGGTGGAAATATGACAAATCACCAGCTCAAAGGCCGTTGTTTATACAAGTCTAAAGTCACCGCTCCACAAATATGAACATGATTTTTTTTGGGATATTTGATGTGATATCATTGTAGAATTAATTTTTTCATGTGGTACCGTTTAAAATTTTTAACATTATACATAATATCATTACGTTAACCAAATATTAATCAACCGTTATAAAATTATAGAATTTTCCATTTGATACAACTCAAAATTTTTGACTTATAAGTAACACCATTCTATTTTGGGTTTTAACTTCATAACACCATTATATTAATGAATCTATGATTTTTATCATTATGATCAAATTTCTTGGTTTTTGGTGGACGAAGCATGGTCAACCATATTTTGCGGGGCATAAAACTAAGAAATTCTAATAAATTCATCAGATTCACTAAAAAAAGGTATTTTGGAGCTGAAGCCAAAATTAAGATCGTGCCACTTAGAAGTCAAAAATTTTAAAGTGGTACAAAATGAAAAATTCCATAATATTATAACGATTGACTAACATTTGATTAACGAAATAATATTTATGCGAATGAATGTAAAAGTATAATAGTGCTACTTGAAAGTCTAAAACTTCGAGTGATACCATATGAAAAAACCAATTGTATATGATATCAAATGAAATATCCTATTATTTTTTGTCCTGACATAAATTTTGAAATCCTAACATTTGTAAATATTATTCTCGTTTACATAAACGGGTTTTGCAAATCATCTTGGATCTATTAATTGAATTGAGTTGTGTCATTTACTCATTTCAGGTTATTCGGGGGTCACAAAGCTGCTGTGGCCCCTAATTATATATGGAAACATTTTTACAGAAGTGGGAGGTACTCGTAAAGTTGAGGACTTGACAGAAGAAAAGGAAGAAGATTTTTCTACTAAAAGTTGGTCAACCAAAAGAATCGATATGGATGCATAAAGGAGATGGATAGACGACTGGTACAGGAAGGGGTTAGTCTGATAATGGATGGCTTTGTCATTCAATTATTATGACAGAACATGTCCTATGTGTGGTGCACTTGCGCATCATACTGCCACCCCCTTGTCCACCATAATGTCGATAATGCAACTTGTTCTACTGGTCATAATGGACGGTGTGATTCATACATGTATACGCATATGAATCTAACAGTTAAAACACATACCCCGACTTCAATTCGGTTTTTGCATGTATAATTAATTTCATACGACTCACTCTTCACGTATGTGTAATGCACTTTTAAGTTACGGAACAATGTTCCCGGATCATCGGATCATCCTCACGTAACTTACCTGAGATTATAAAGATATCCCGTAAAAATGCACCAATGTATTATTTACGTAGTTCTATGAACCAGCCATCTTCGAAATTTCAAGTCCATTGCTTCATCTCTTCAACACAACTCGCCACAACCTGAGATCACTCAGAAACTACAATATCACAATTCACAAGCAATACAAGAATATTGGTAAGGTCAACCATATATAATAATTTTCATATCATAGACCTTAAAAAATAAAACTAAATGTTTACATCAAAAGTGATGAACTCATAGTAACATGTAAATTTAATAATCCTATGATTAAGGAGTACTCCTAGTACGTGTATAGTGATACTGCCAAACCCAGAATAGATAAACAATTCCTACGATTCCAAGACACCAATCAAATTCACACCCAGGAGGAAAGGACGCGGAACAACACAGACAACTATAAATACTATTGACAAACTAAAGTAGGCAACCGGGGACAATATGTCGACAGCAGATTAAGAAAGGCATGTGATTTTATTAAGCAACAACAAAAAAAAAACGAAAAAGAAGAAAGAAGAAAGATATGTGATGCTGAAACAGGGTGGCAAAGAGAACATAAGCAACTGTTAGTTTAGAGAGCTACAAACTGCTGGCACAAACAAAATAAACACTTTAAAAACATTAACGGGATTTGCAGTGCACATGGATCTCTAAGAGAGCAAGTGAACATAGTCCCCTGTTCGTAAGCATCATGTACCAATCATTAACTATGTATTATTGGTAATAACTCTACTACTATAATACATATTTGTAATCATATTTGTAATAATTGAATAGCATAGCAATGTTAAACTAAACAATTTTCAATTCTATTTTTCATTAACACTATTATTGCAAGTTGAAGTTCCAATATATAGTAATAACCAGTAGCGGTAGCAGTGGAGGCAATATTTGTGTGTCGTAAACTTGCAAGAGAATATTCGAGAGAATAAGATCACCATTATAATCACATACTGCCCCGCAGGGTCAGTGACAACATCAACTGTATAGGCAATAATAGTGCGGTTGTATTACAGTCTGACTCCGCAACAATTAATTAATGCAATTGGCTCCCCTAAGATAATAACAGCCACTTAATTAAATATATTTTGCTTCCCTGAGATCAGCACTTTAACATTTGAAAATAAACTTTTCTCTCACATTTGATACTTTATAAGATGTCGTTAGACTCACTACAATCCTATTTATATTATATGGTCCTTAAGCTTTGTCCACTTGTTTATGCACCTTTCTTAAACTTAGATCTCATAGATGACCTCATAAAGCTGGCCAACAAGGACCACCAACTACTTAGAGTTTCATGTTGTATCGGTTTCACTAGTTTGGTAACATTGTGCAACTCTTTCTTCATATTTTCTAATAAATCTGGAACAAAGAGAAGCATTTGCAAGTGCAACATATAGATTAGAGCTTTATACATGTCCTTAAAATACTGAAAGAATAAAAAATGGTCACAAGAGGGTTCTTTCATTTCGTGATACAGATATATCCCTATAGCCAGCAAGAGAAGAGAAATATAGATCTATTAACACGCTGTTTTGTTCTACTTATATAGTTTAAATGATTTAAGTGTGACATGATTTGTCAGTTCGCTAATTAGTGAACATAATCACCAAGTAGAAAATTACAAATATGTATTATAGTAGTAGAGCTATATAAAATGTTTACTCCTTTAATACTTAGGTCTTTGGCTACTACTTATTAGTAATTAGGTAGTGGAATAAAGTTGCAGCTGCATATTTATTGAAAATTTATTACCTTTCAAATTTACAGGGTTTTACATGATGTGGTATTCGTATTAGAAATGCAACAGGAGGCGGCTAAGCCATCAAAAGCTCAGGGTGTAAACTGCAATATCAGAACTTGCAGGGGGTTGAAGTGCGAATTTTGGAAAATTCAAGAGCTAAACTACTATAATCCGAACATTCAGAAATAGGTTGTGATTTCCTGAAACTTCAGGTGACAATCGGAATCGTCCTGGACTGGTTTATAACAACTGCAGAATTATCGGAACACCAAAAATCTGGTTTTGCAGATGCGGTCCATATATATTTGCGTGAACGGGCACAGTGAAACAGTAGTCACGCACACATGCGTTAGTGATCAACACTCAACAGTAATTCGGTAGTTACTTTTAATCTCATTTGCAAGAACAATTCCTGTAATTGTGCTTTTCGCATTAGAATAGGTTGTCAATTCTCTTGTGAACCCAGACAAAATGCTGAACACCAATTTGAAGGTAGAAAGATATTTGGTGAGAGAAAGAGCATTATGAATCTCGGCTCTTAATCTCTTATTACCACTTGAAAGGGGATTAGAATTGATAGCAATGACACTTTTTTTAAGGTAAAACTTTAATCTTCTTATTACATAAGAACTCAACAATTCATAATTCCAAGGTCTAATTCTTTTAAAAAAAATATGTTCAATTATCTCAATTCTCACCCTCCCATAAACTATTCTACAAACGTATTATTTGGCACAAAGGCCTTGATGTTAACAGAACCCATGAATGCCTTACTATCTAAAACACTTAAAGTTGTCTTCCCTTCCTTCCACAGTTCTAATTTATAAAATCATTCCTATAAAAGGTACAATTAATGTCTAAACATGTAAATGTACCAAGTTAGATTAACTTTAGATCATTTCTCAATTCCATCTCCTACTTGCATCAACTGCAGTTTACTTGGCAAAACGATATTGCCTAGAACATGGACCAATTATCTCAAGGTGAAAAATGTAAGGTGAAAATACCTAACTCTGTTTCACTACTTGGCTATACAATATCCTCTTAGGTGAAAAATGTGACTCTTACAACTTTCTTGAACCAATTATCTACAGTAAAGAGAGGAAAAAAGTTAAAATAAATATAATGAGCAACAGAGTTCTGTATTTATTTGTAGAACATATTATCAAAATTAGTCGCCTGAATATAGGAAATAGAACATGTAGGAGGGCTATGGTTTTAAAAACTATTCACAAATATATACATGATACATCATTGTCGTCGTGACAACTGATAGGGACAGGGGATAGGAATTACTGATTTGGGATAACTTCCAGCAATAATTCTCCCACAAAGAAGTAATAAGAATTCCAATAATCAATATAAATATCAATAATAAACCTGTTTGAATTACAGAACCTGATCCCTGCTTATTATAGCTATACAAACTTTTCTAATTAAGTAATCAACTAGAAAACTGACTGGTCCTAGAATAAATTAAGTAATGTGGGCTTCCAAGGCCAATAATATTTTTTGATCCATTTCCTTTTGGCCCTTTTAAGGGCTACAGCTTCTGCACAATACCTACTACTTTTTTTGCAAGAGCCTAAGCAGCACAATATACACCAACGTGCTAATTATCGAAAGAGATAACTTGCCCAAAACAAAGTAATCCTTATGTTACATTGTAACTACACTAGCAACAACTCAGTAAACATACAATCCTTTCAGTAATACTGAGTTGCTCTAGAAACTAACAGAATAAGCTAGACACCAAATGAAAGCATGAAAAGAACCTATGGCAATTTATGCCATGGAGTGTTTATTTGGAGTTAGCTTATCAGCTTATGGATAAGTTGAACAGAATATTAGTTAGCAAAGTTTAGCTTAGTTTTAAGTGTAGCTTGCTTCCAGAAAGTACATGGTCATACATATAACAAAAGTTGAACAGCAGTAAGCAAGAGGATGAGTACATTCTACTCCTACATAAGTACAGATTCTCTGTAGTGCTTCTCACACCTGATTTAAGTAATGCAATGGAAAACCTAGAGAAATCAAGGGATAGCCATCACAATCCAAAATTTTAGACTATCGACTATCAGATACACAGAAACATTCATTTACTAACCTTATAAAGTAACACAATATACTCTTGTCTTCCATGGCATTTCAATCATAAAAATCAGCCACATATACTCAAAGATTCAATAACACATAAAATGTAACAATTCACCATATTTAACATAATATTATTATAATATATATCACACTACTTATGTACCGTGTCAGGGGCACAGATCATCATGATGGAAACTAAGAAGATCATAATATAGTATCTCAACCCAGATCAATATGCATATACTCTTAGTCATATTGCCAATAATCAAAAACAATAAAATTACACATAAACAACCAGCTAATGGAATTGCAAATTAACAGTATCAAAAAGTACATTGCACTTACAGAGGACCTTAATTTATTCCAACACTGATAGCGTAAACAACAACCGCATGTCATTGTCAATTCCACCTCCAAATCATCACGACGATTTCATAGCACCAACAAAACCACTACTTAGCAGCCTCTCCACATACTTCCCAAGAATATCCACCTCCAAATTCACCTTCTGCCCAACTTTCTTCAACGGAATCACCACATTCTGCTGCGTATACTCCACCAACATAAAATTAAAACACCCCTCCTCATCAAACACTTTCACCACAGTCAAACTAGTCCCATCCACCGCAATAAACCCTTTCGGAACAATGTACTTCAAAATCTCCGGTTTCGTCTTAACTTTAATCCACAAAGAATCCCCTTCCACCTCGTTCCCCACAATCTCACCAGTCCCATCCACATGGCCTTGCACAAAATGCCCCCCCATTCGAGTCGACGGCTTCACTGCTCTCTCCAAATTCACAACTGATCCTACCTCAAGCTCACTCAAAGAAGTTAACCTCAATGTCTCAGGAGCTAACCCCACTGTAAACTCACCCAAATCTTTGTCGAAATGCGTAACCGTTAAACAAGTCCCATTCACAGCAATACTATCACCTAAATTCACATCTTCAAGAACCACTTTTCCTTTAATTTTCATATCAAAACCACCATCATTTTGTGAAACCCCAATCTCTTTAATCTCACCCATTTCTTCAACAATGCCAGTGAACAAAGATTTAACTTCAAAGCCATTGCGTTGACTTTTCTTAATTAGGGGTTTGACTTTGTGGGGATTGAAAGAAAGAGTCAAAGATTGAGGCTTTAAGTTGAAATTGAGATTGAATTTGACATGGGTTTTGAGTAAAGAAGGGTTATGAAGGTTCAAAATTGAAGCTTTTGGGGAAGATAATTTTAGGGTTTTAGAGATAAAGGTGGAAGATGAAGACATCGCCATTGTTTTCCAACTGAAAGACAAGATTTTTAGGGATTGAACTATTTGACAGGTGTATAAAGACAAGAAATTCTTATAAAGATCTTTTTTCCCCTCTTTTGAGAATTTAAATCCTATATCTTGATTTATTGATCGATCACATTGATCAAAGTTTTTGATTAAAATTTATATATATAATATAATTAGAAAAATAAAAAAAATTATCGTATAATTATGTCATGATTCAATTTTCAGGTTTTAAAAATAATAATTAAATAAATTTTAATATTTAATTAAAAAGTGATTAATTTGATCACTAAAAAATATAAGAAAATTTAAAAAATACATGTGAAATGGGATGGAGAGAATAATATTTAGAACGAGAGAAAGGTAAATTCATATTTTAATGCCATCAAAACGTTAGCTGTACAAAAAAACAAAATAAATAAACATTTTAGTTACTAGTTAAACAGACCTGCAATGCATTTTTTGTGTGTCGGTGGTGCTGTTGGAGAATACGAGCCTGTTTGGCATTTTCGATAAGTAACTTATAAATTAAAAAATAAATGAACAGCAATTTAGTTGTTCCTTGTAACATTTTTTTGGAAAATCGAATTATCGAATGATGAATCCGATAAGTTCAAAATATATTGAACAAAAGTTTGATCATGGAGATGAAGCTGAAACGTCTTAAGAAATATGCCATCTTTTTGCTAAGGCTTCAAGCATTAACTGCAACTTTTTTTGGCTGCCATTATCACAGCTACAAGTCATGAAAAAGCTAGCATCTTTACCGTCTCTTTCCAAGCCAAGGACAGTGATTCACCAAGCTCTGAAACTGGTAAATGTAAATTTTAATGTAAACCAACCATTATTGAAACTAAAGAGTCTGTTTCATCTGGAGATATGAATATGACACAGAGAAGCTGTAATGCAGCTACAAGCAAGAAAGGAAATACTCCCTCCGTTTTGAAATATAAGTCGTTTGACTTTTTGTCACACATTTAAAAATAATGATTTTAATTATGCGGTCAAAAGACTTGGAAATGTGTGCCAAAAAATCAAACGACCTATGTTTCAAAACATAGGGAATATAACATTCTCAGAAGACATGATTTTACACAAATATATAACACTATTATCGCAAGAGGGCACGGTCTGCATTAGCTAGCTCGCTCCAGAGGCTTCATGTAAAATCCAATGCTTTCAATCCCTCCATTTGTGTACGTGCCGAAAAAACCATAGAACTTGCCACCAGCCTGATAATTGAAGTCGATAACCTGTCTGGATTTATCAGGAGCGCCTGGAGGGTATGGTCCATACTTGGCTTCGTTGGTATGAAAAGTGATTGAACTCAAATATTGTGCTCCTCCAATACAATTACTTACGTGGCATTCTCCACTTATTCCAGTAATGTATTCTGATGGATATTCCAACGTTATCTGCTACAACATTCAACAAAAATCACCTATGCAGACATATAATTAAACAAAAACATAATATTGTAAATTTTATGGACTAAATAGTAAATACTCACCGTTTCCATGGAAGTACTGTATTGTGCCCCATCACCAATTTTGTCAGACAACACTATTTTGTTTCCTCCCTCTACATAAGCAAAATAAAAAGATTTAATCTGAGATTTGGAGCAAGAAATGAATATTTGTGATATTTCCGATCTTCCTTTGTGATCCCAGGAAGAGGAAGCTCCACCAGGATGAATTGGTGGCCCAACTTTAATCATTTGAAATGTTTTGGCAATGCACCATAAAACTCGTAAGCAATGTAATCATGGTTTTATACCAGTAACATATGTACTTACTAGACTGCCAAACGACGGTACGCATACTTGCCTCGAGTATCCCAATGGTTTTTGATGCGAAACGTCACATGGCCATAAATGAATTTTGATCATTCTTTATAAACGAAAACTAAGCATTAAAGCCCGTGCAAAGCACGGACACCATTTAAATTCATAAAATGTTGTTGTTTTGATTTTTTTTAAATAAACAATTTTTAATTTTTGAAACACTATACATCATTAGTGTGATATTTTTTATGGACACAAGTAATAACTCAAATTTCTTACCTGAATTTCATATATGATCATAACAATACAATCACATCTAAAGATTTAAAAAACATAATTTGGAATGATTAAACACTACGTAATTTACAGATATGAGACTCGAAAACTAATCATAACCACACATTCAAATCAAATTTACATCTCAACCTTCACCAACATCCACTCCTATGCCCCTTCCATTTTCGGCAACCTTAGATACCATGACTTGCTTTACACCGACGGGTATTTTAATCTTTTTATTAGTCAATCTATAAATTACCCGATGCTAATAGGATTAACCGATATAATGTAAAAATAATTAAGATAAAATCGAATATTATACTGATATCGAGTAAAAATATGTTATACACTTTATTTATCATTTTTTGTATTAATTTAGTAATCAACATATTATAGCCATTCGACTAAAATCTATACTATTATATAAAAGCCGAAATATTAAAAATTTGGTTGGTCGGTCGGTCGGTCGGTACGGTACCTGTTGATTTTACTTATTTACCCTTACTCAATTACAAATAAAATCCATCCCACTAACTAATATTTTTCAAATTTGCGATGGAGTTCGTTATTTCCTCTTGTCAGTGTGTTTTACCTTTCACGTGCAACGGTTTACTAAGATTTAATTGTTAATAATCGTTCTAAATTCAAATTATTAGCACACTCTAAATTTCGAGGATCATATTTATAGTGATGCTTGTTAAATGTGAGAAGGATAACCGACAAAATTGGTATACAAGAAGAGTTAATCGTTAGTTATCAAGTATTACCACGATAATAGTGTCCTTTATTTTGTTTTTCAGTAAAATCCTAAAAGAATTACCACGATAGTAGTTCTTTTAACTACTTTCAATCTTAGCCACAACATTTTTTGAATATCTATTTTCTCTTCTACTCATATGTCTACCTCATATCTACTCCAATTTATTATTGATCATGTGCACTCTCACTTCGGCCTTTTTTCGATCACTATCCAGCCACCTCATTATACCTCTAAGACCCGCTCTTTCCTCTAACGACATCATATATGCACATTTATCTTGCCCGACCACCTTTCTTTCATCTTTAACAACCTTAAGTTTGTTCGTCTTTTCTCTCTCCAATCATTTCACATTCATCTTTGGCAACGTCTCATCGACCTGCATTTCCATGCTTATATAAAATTATTATTGTTGTCTTTACGAGCTGAATATGTGTTATTATAATAAAATAGTTAATTGTCATATCTCTCACACATTAAACATGTATACGTTTTTTGAAAGTTATTTTGTTAACATTATTTTTTTTTTGAATTTCAATTAAACTCTTTTAATATTTGTCAACAAATTAGATTAACATTTTAATGTACCCAATTTAGTTGTATTATCGTTTTTTTAAGTTAATAAAAAAATTGATGTACCTATTCTTTTGCTGGTATTTAGTTGAGTGTATTTCATATCTAGATGTCCAAATTTAACAATAAACGAATTCATGTTGTATGTATACTTGGGGATGTGCACCAGGTCGGTCAATTCAGGGCCGGGTAGTGTTATACCCGTCACACTCCCCGAATTCGAACATAATCATTGAACCCGTCCCGGTTTCCGAGCGAGGATCATTATGTTCCTAGATTTCTGCCCCGAAATGAAAATAGGGATTCCCGCGAAAAATCGTGGATTTTAATTTTTTTTTAATTAAAATTTTGAATATAATCGTTGAACCCGTATCGATCCCCAAATGAGGATTATTTTGCTTCATGATTCTTACCACGAACGGGGAACGAGGATCCCCACAAAAAATGGGAGATACTTAATTTTTTTTATTTAAAATGCATATATTCTCGAATATATCGGATAATAAATTTAATTTGATAAATCATGATAAAATTATTATTATATTATAAATAGCGATTTGAATTAATTTTTTTAATAAAAAAAGATGAAATATAGTATTAAAATTAAATTTTACTTTGTTAAATTTTATATCAGAAATTCTAAGTTTATAAAATTTTTGAATTTTTGAATTATATTATTTTTAATAGTCTAGTAAACATATATTTCAAAAAATTATTTTTCATAAATATGATAATCATTTAGGGACCGAAAACCTGGATCGGACTGGGTTACCTTCCCTGAGGCCGTTCCCTTCCTCCAATTTTTTTATATAATACTTCATGGTGTCCCGAAAAATTTATCGAATACCTAAGAAAAACGGGAAAGGGATCAGATCGAGATCACAGGATGAAATGCTCATCCATACGTGTCTCACGTGAATTAGTTTCATTTGTTATGAGGAATAACAAACATAGACAACTAATATAATTTATAATTTTACAAAATAAAACTAATATACACGTACCATAAATCAAAATTTGAATTTATCTTATTTCGTGTATCATGTGAATTCGAGGCCTATATATTTAAAATTTTATATTAAATACACATACTTTCAGTCTCTTTAATAATCTGGTACATGTATGTTTTAAAAAATATTTTTTCTAAATATGATAATCAGCCGGGGAACGGAAATGGGGATCGTGCTGGGATACCTTAATCCCCGAGCCCATTTCCTTCGCACGAATTTTTATTCTATAATATTTCATGTTGACCCGAAAAATTTCCCGAATCCACAATCCAAACGGGAAGGGAACCAGTTCGGGTAGATTTGGTGAAATGCTCATTCATACGTGTACCACTTAACAAACATAAATAAATATTATAATTGGTGTTTTCATTAAAATATTAATATACATGTATCAGAAATTAAAATTAAAATTTATGTTATTTCGTGTACCATGTGAATTATATATTTAAAATTTTATATTAAATACATGTACATTCAATCAGTTATTTATTCATTTTAAAAATAGTTTACATGTTCTTATCATTTTAATTAATTTTATTATGAATAAATTTGAAAATAAATATTAAAAAAAAATTAGCAAGTGAATTGTCTACGTATACAATTATATTGATTATAAGAAATGTATCATTAAATGTTCTTATGTAGTACTAATACATGTGAACATAAAAACTTTGGTACAGGGAGGTCATATATAAAAAAAAAATTAGCAAATGGATTGTCTATGTATGCAATCAGTGATTTGAAAAGATGTGTCATCAAATGTTCTAGTGTAGTGGTAAAACATGCAAACATAAAACTTTAGTATATGAAGGTCATGGGTTCGAATCCTTGGAAGTCATTATTTTTTAACATTAGAATTATTTTAGGGATATTTTAGTAAATTACTAAATAGGTGGAAAAGCCTTGTTAAAATATAATAGATATAATGGACTTTGTCTTTTTTTTTTTTCTTTTTGCAAAATAATGATTGCAGATGTAACATGCTCGTCTTTATGTTATTCCAACTACAGTAAAACCTCGTTAAATTAATACTCGATAAATTAATAATCTCTCTAAGTTAATAATTTCTTCCGGTCCCAACTTGGGCCAGTTCAAAAAATGATCAATTTCGATAAGATAAGAAGATAATAATTTTTTTTTGAAAACCCTATATAAATATATGTCCCAATAATATTATAAATTAATAATTCCTTTATAATCATAAAAATATATGTATTACCCTTTGTACAATATAATTCTAGTGTTCTTAAAATTTGAATCTATATGAAACTCATCTTTAACCATCTTTGTTGCATCCAAAAGTTCGAATGTGGTGTTTTCGTAAAGCATTAAAAAGTTATTAATCAATGTTTTTGATGTCTTAGGTGTTTCTTTAGGTGAAAAAGTTTCAAAAAATATTGTTTTATCCTTGATGTCATCTAAATATACATGGATATTTACTTTGAATCTCCGCAAATACTCATTAAATTTGTAAACAATATGTATTGAATTAATTGAATTAAGTATAAAACATAAACTCTACAATTCATTCTATTTAAATGTATATAATTGGAAATTAATTTTCTTTGATGTCAAAAATTCTCTATAAATTAATAATTATTAATTTATCGATTAATTAATACCTCTCTAAATTAATAAAATTCTCCGGTCCCAACTATATTAATTTATAGAGGTTTTATTGTAATATCCTTAATTAATATAATCAAAAATGAGAATAGAGTTAATTTTGAAAAAAATCAAAATTTAAATATAATAAATGTAGGGATATTTTTGGAAAACTATCTTAAATTTTTATTGAAAAAAGAAAAAGGACATGTAATTTTGGATAAATTCATTTTTCAAAATGGATATGTATTTTGGGACGGAGAGAATAAATTGATTCATTTTACCCAGATTGGTAAGTAACTTATTAGTCACTATTAAATTCAAGTGTCAGGACGTCCTTAGTTTGTTCAATATAAATATAATAAAATAATAATTTCTAGTAATTTAAAAATTTTATTTGTCTATGAACTCCAAATCTATATATTCATTCTTTATTATTATTAAAATAATAAATTTAAGGGTAAAAGAGAAAATAGGAGCACAAAATTGGAGGGAAGCGGATTTTTAATTGATAAAAATGAAGTTAGTAATGATTAGACATTTCTCAAAAGTAGAAATGATTAATGGTTTCTAGTATTTTAGGAAGAAAGCCAACAACATGTTGGTGCAGTAGTTGAGCCACTGACCTCCTTTGAAGGAGGTCAGGGGTTTCGGAAACAGCCTCCCTATTGTATAGGGGCATGGTCTGCGTACAGCTACCCTCCTCAGACACCACTTTGAGTGGTATTATAACTGAGTAAGCTAAGTTTTTAGTATTTTAGGAAGAATAGTATATTTGTGCTAAATTACTTAAATTTCAATTTAGTAACTCTTAGAATGTCACTTTAAGGGAACTGAGGTGAGCAAAGATCTTCCATTACCAAAATTATGTATCTATCTTGCATACCTGTCTGTCTGCCCATTCTATTGCAATATTGTGTTAAATAATTTACCCGTTCTCCTGAGTTGGAGCTCGGGTATTAAGTTACTAATTCTTCCAAAACTTTAATGTTTTAGGTAAAGAACTTAATTCGATCTTTATAATATTCTCAACACAAAGTTTGAGACACAAACAAACAGAGAAATAAGGGTTTTTTTTAATTTGGTGTCACTTAATATAAACTAATTAGTAGATGATTCAGCTTGGAAGTCTTAAATCTAGACGAAAAAGTTAGTAAAGTTGGTGTGACAAGCAGTTCAGTATCTCAACTAACATAAGCACACAGATTTGTGTGAACAAGTGCATTAGGATTGTATGCCATAGTTGTGCACCACACACATCTATTAGCACTAATTAGTTCTTCCCTGTAACATTTTTTTTCAGATTCTTGAAAAAATATATTGAATGAAAGTTTGACCATGGAGATGAAGCAGAAACATCTCAAGAAATATGCCATCCTTTTGCCAAGGCTTCTAGCTTTGATTGCAACATTTTTGGCTGCCGTTATCACAGCTACAAGTCATGAAAAATCTTACATCCTCACCATCTCTTTCGAAGCCAAGTACAGTGATTCACCAGCTTTGAAGTATGCTTCTTCTCTTTTCCAATTCTACATCAAACATCTATCTTGATTGGCCTAATATAAATATGTTCATTTCCCTTATTATCATAAAAAGGTACTTCGTGGTTGCAAATATTATTGCAAGCATCTACGGTCTTCTGGTGCTGTTTCTACCTCTAAAGAACTCTTTCTGGCGATTCATTGTAGTCCCTGATCTTGTAAGCATAAATGACTTCGAAATTTAATTATTTCATCTTAGCTCTTTTCGCTGATTCGGTTTTTGTGTTCTGTAAAATTTGATGATAGGTTGTGATGATGTTACTTAGTACAAGCATATCAGCAGCTTTAGCCATAGCACATTTGGGAAAAAAGGGGAATTATCATGCTGGTTGGTTACCAATATGTGGTCAGTTTCACAAGTACTGTGACCAAGTAACTGCAGGTTTAGCTGCTGGTTTTACAGGGATTTTCATGTACTTGCTGCTGGTGTCGTATTCTTTGTACTCCCACTTGTACCGTTCCTGATCAGTGTAATCATGTTATAATTAAAAAGCAAGGTAGACAATGTTCTTGTGTGTTTCTTATAAACATTATGAAAAATGAGTAAATGGACATTTTGTTGATAGTACTAATTGAAGATAGACTTATATGTGCTGCGCTGCTAACATGTTCTTCACATAAAATATTACAAAATGTATTATATGGAGTATGAATTAAATTTATATCTTAGTATATATATATTGCAAAACCTAAATCTTTTGTAATATTTTTTTATATGCAAAATGTAAGCCTTCTGCTGATTGTTGCAGTGTGGGACTCCATTGAATTTTTATTTTGTTGCTAAAAATAAATGATCAGTGCGGATCCCAAAATAAGTACTCCTTTGGTTCATAAGACATTTATGCATCACTAGATTTTAAATAAAAAAATTCTATTTAATATTTTTTGCTAATTCTTTTTTGGGTTTTATATCAAACGGGCCACTGATCTCATTAAAAAGTATCAAGCAGCTCCCCAGTCTCCACGAAGACTCATTTAAACCATTAAACTAAGAAATATATCATTTACCCCCCTGCATTCACAAAAGTATCAAGTGTATATCACTAGGCCACCATAAATTGTATTATTTTTGTGAATGCAGGGGGGGAATGATATATTTCTTAGTTTAGTGGTTTAAATGAGTCCCCGTGGAGACTGCAGAGCTACTTGATACCTTTTAACGAGATCAGTGGCCCGTTTGATATAAAACTCATTCTTTATTTGAATAAAAATAGCTTAAAAGATTTTTATTAAAAAAAATCATAAACAAGTATTAAATAAAACTCATTTTATTTAAGATCTTAGAATGCCCGAGTGTATTACATTGTGGAGAGAGGGAGTATAAGAAAACATGAGTGTCAAGGGTCCCAAATAGAGAGTAATTAGAAGTTGTTTAAAAATAAAGATCGAGAAATGAGCCTAACTAATTTTGGCCCCCTTTGACAAATCTTAACTCGATTTACTTATTTTGGAAAAAAAATTTGAATTTACATACTTTTTTTTAGAGAAAAATGTGTATGGGAAGTTTAATATTTGTTATCTTGCAAAAATAAGTTACTTATTTTAGAAAAAAGTACATATTTACATACTTTTTTCCAGATCTACAAGAAAAGGGTCAATAGACATCAGTTTATGGCCGATGTCTATGTTATTTTGCATGTGATGTCTTTGTCGGAGACAGAAACTGATGTCTGATGTCTGTGCTAATATAGACATCGATATTTCCTTCAATACACATCAGTTGTTCTACAAAATAAGTTAGATATAATTAATTTTATAAACAACTTGCATGCCTTATATTCTAGAAACATATAATAAACTAAGTGATTTTTCACATACACATCGATTTCTTTTTTTGAAAGTGATGTCTATTTAGATATCAGACATTATAGTTTTAGCAAATAAAGTGATGTTTGTTGTTATCTTAGACATCATCCTAGACATCATCCTATACTGATGTCTAATATACTTATAAACATCAATTTTCCCAAAAAAAATTGATTAGTAATGTTCACATAGATCAGATTTTATAAATAAAAAGTGATTTCTATTTGTTTCTTAGACATCAGATATTGTAGAAAAAATGTGATGTATATCTTTGTTTTAGACATCATTTTTGCCATAATAAAATTGATGTATATTTATGTCTTAGATATCAGTATTTGGTAAAAAATTTGATGTAGAAAAAACTAAAATCCGATGTACCAAATCAAAAAAATAGATAAGAATTCCTCAATTGTCATTGACAACATAAAAATCAATGTCATCAATATCCAAATTACATAAATTACATATCCGATGTACCAAATCCAAAGCAAGTAAACATGACTACATATCCGTAAAATCCGCAAAATCAACTAAACTGAGCAAAGTACCCATCCACAAAACAAAGTACATAACCTGCTTAACTAGTCATAGTCAAATAACTATGTCTGCAGATGTGGTCTTGGATGAATTGCAGAGCCTCAATCCGCACCTCATCAAGCTCATAGCATCAATCCTTTGTTTGTGGTAAGGTAGGAGGGACGGAAGGTAAAACCCTGTTCACCCGGCTGAAACAATCAGTTCAGTCAGCTTCATAGCACAATACACACAATGCATTCATTAATTAATACGGAGTCTACAGTATGCACAATGTATTGCAAACATGACACCAGAATGGGAACCGATAGTAAGAGCACAATACACCATGAATAAACATAGAGCGGAACCATAAGGTATTTTGTTGACCAATGGAAGTTGATGATCTTTCTTCATAGATAAAAGGTATAGTGCCGGTTGTCAGCAAGAAGATATGGGTGAGCAATGCTACAATGAACAACAGTGGGAGTCATGATACTGTTACCTATCTCTCACCCAATAAATAGAGGTACATGTTATAGAATCAGTCGGATATTTGTACGGTTAAAGTTTATGAACATCCAAGTCTCTCCATCCAAGAGGTTTTTGAAAAAAAAACAAATGCTTTAACAACAAAAAAGGTCATAAAACAATATTCAAAGCATCTTAAATAGGCATTCATAAACTGGACTGGGTTGTCAAATTAATTGTCCTTGAACCATGTAATTCTGAAATTCGTAAAGCAAACAATTATTACATGCCCGGTAGTGAAAGAAATTCATGCAAACTTGTGCTTGTTGTGTAGTGCTAAATATAAATGTGGCATGTCATATCTCATCCAATCATTTCGGGGGAAGAGAGAGAGGAGAGGAGAGGGGGGGGTCACGAAAATGTGACAATTACTTTACTTGGCATTTTAATGATCTTACCTGAAATAATGCACGGAAAGGAATGCAGTACTAAAAACCGTGAACCACAGAACAACGCCTGGCACCCTGCACTTACGCAGCGACTGGAACAAAACTGCAGTTTCACTTAACGTGAAGTGAACAGGGACCATAAACAAAGCAGAAATCAGACCAAAGTACATGAGTTGTGCAAAATGGGGGGAAACGACATGTGCTTCCTTTGCACCTGCAATGACATGAGACATGGGGATTTAAATCTGATATTAAATTAAGACAAAGAAAAAGAAAAATGTAGTACTATAAATCAAGATGGTAGGTACCAAGAACTATGCTCTCATTCCAGTAAACAAATCCAACAAAAGCCACCAACAGCATAAAATAGGGGCTAAATAAAAGTAAAAGTCGCCATTTAATATGCCAAGACGTTACCAAAATTTCCTTAATATCATCAATCAAATCTGCAATCAGCATAGCCAAGAAAAATCTAGGTTAGCGTTTGCAATTAAATACAACTTTATGTGGAGAATATTCTTGTCAACGCCAAGTTAAATTAATATAAAAATTCCAACAATGACTCAGTTTGCAGTTAACATAGTAAACGATAAATATTAGTGAAACATCAATTAATTGCTTTATTCATATCATGTGACTCTGCAGTTCATCTTTGTGGTGCATGTCATTTTTGCTCTGAATCATAGTGCTCTAGGTCTTGACCTCCTACAATCTCTTTCCACTCATCATCATGTTAGATCCAAAGGCACATTTACCCACATTAGTTTAGCAAATAATGTACAATCAAAGTAGAACTGCTCATGTGAACTGCCCAAGTCCCAACCTTAGTTACTCGAAAATATTACATGAGCACCCAGCTACAAAATGTGGTCACAATAAAGACTTTTAAACGAAACTATGTAAGTTTTGTTTCATAAACTTAGTTACTACTCTTGTATATAACACTAACAAAATAAAAGAACTATTTAGAAAAGGGAGACCTGATGAATAAGACGAGGAAGAGATATTTCTGGGAGTTAAATGGTCAGAAAAATCTTCAAAATTGCTCAACCTTCGCCTTCTCAAGTTTGACCCAGTAGCTGGAGTTTTTCCCAAAGCTAATTGACCATCTTTCTGAACCAATACACTAGATTCATCTGGTTGCTCAAAATGTTTATCTTTTTGAACTCTCCAAGTATGATTAATAATGCCAGTGCAGGCAACAAAAAGAATCCATATAATATTTGTTTGTCGTACAAGAACAGCCAAAGCGCCAAGCTGTAGATATAAATTATCGAGCATTTAACACATATGGTAATATTTGTTGGCTCATCCATATATGTTTATAAGTTAAAGGACATGTATAGCATATATAAATCTAATATCCAACTTCTGAAATCTTCAGTCAGTTAGTGTCTTTGTGATAATAGCCTTGACATTTGAGATTTATTGCTGAAACTTCTACAAGCAGATACAGTGGCATATCTAGCTAAATGTCATGACTCACTAGGTAGAATACCAATTTAGGTAACCAAATCTTTTAAAACCTTATGGTGCGAGGAGTACTACATTGGATCATATTATATCTTTTTTAACTTTATACTACCAGGTCCTACATTGGATCAAAAGCTTTATTTTTTATCATAGCATTGCAAGATTCGGGATATGCTACAACTATTTTAATCAACGTGAATATATCCTACACATAAGAACAACTGCTGTAATAACATATCATATAGTTTACAGTTAAACAGTGAAGTAAAAATATAGGGACAGGAGGAAGAGGTTACCTGCATTTGCACCGACAAATTTGGAGAAGATATAAGGTTCACAAGATATGGAACTGATATATCTTTAAACTCACTGCAAGATTTCGAGTATGCAGTTTGTTCGAGGACCACTGGAGAATAACGTTGTGACAGTGGGAAAAGTTTTTCACAGTTCGGATACGATATAATAACAATAACAATAGCAATAGCTCAACAAACGAACCTGGAATTTAAAGCCATTCTTATCATCGAGGAACTTAACAAGGAGGGAAAGTACTTGAGATTTTAGATGGTCACCTAGCCTTCTATCTGTAGTGAAAATTCAATCAAAAGTATAATTTCACCATATACATTGTTGTGTCCATGAATATCTATCGATACCATAAAGCATAGGAATTCCAAGCCATGTAGAAAGAGCACCCTTTTGAAACTCATTAACCATATTAACCCAAGTTTCAGCAGATGCCTTTGGTGCTGGCACACTCCCTCCACCACTCAATTTACTACCTGCTCAATCAAATTCATTCTCCATCAGATCCAAATACATACTTACATTACAATAAATACTTAATCTTGAAATACAAGTAAAATAAATTTGAACAGAAAATATATAGCTCATGTATGTAAACATATTGCAATGTATATAAGTATACACAATCACAGAGAGAGAGAGAGAGAGAGAGAGAGAGAGAGAGAGAGAGTTAGTTTATTCAAGAGTGAACCAGTGAATGTATGTACCAAAAAAATACTGCTTCATAATATCTGGTGAAGCAATCTTGCGCTCAATTTGAGTCATCTGACCAACCTTCTCTTCAAGACTCATTCTTTTCATCAAATCCTTAATTCTTACACCTTGAAAGATTTTATATAAACTGAAGAATATGAAGAATTATCCAAAACATTTTATTTTTGGTGTTTTTTTGTGTTATCTTACAAGACCCCAGCTCAAGCTATTTATAGGGCTTTAAAACTAAGATATGCATCATGCCTTACATCACCTACTAAGATATGCATCATGCCTTACATCATCTAGCTAGCCTACAATTTTGACTATCTTACAATGTTGAATATGATACATTCATAATACACCTAAAGCCTATTTTGGGTTTTTGTAATTCATATATTCCGCTTCTGAAACACCCACCATACACCATAATAACAATAACCCCATCAAGAACATCCAAATCCTCCCCATTTTATTCACAACTCTTCCTTCAAACCTAAAATAATACATTTCAGAAATTCAAATAAGAAATTCAAAAATAAAACACATTTCAGAAATTCAAATACGAAATTCAAAAATAAAAAATTACATAAAATAACAGCCACAACCTCAACCAGAGGTCCTATAAAAAAACAAATTCAACATAATTAAGGTATAACAAATACATCCAAGTAATTGAAAACCCCCAATTTAAGAAATTAGGATTTTGATTTAAAAAAACCCCCAATTTAATAAATTATGCTTTTGATTTTAAAAAAACCCCCAAATTAAAGCTTACCAATTTCAGTAGAGGTGAGTGGTGATGGTGGTGAGTAGAGCAGAGGTGAGTGGTGGTGGTGGTGGTGGTGGTGAGTAGAGCAGTGGTGAGTGGTAGTGGAGAAGAGTTGTGGTGGTGAGAGACGAGAGAGAGTTTAAGCAATGAGAGAGGTTTGTGAGAGAGATTTGAGAGAGAGAGAGAGAGAAAGAAAGAGAGAGAGAGAGAGAGAGAGCTTCAGCAGAGAGAGTTAGATTCGTGAGAGAGTTTTAGCAGAGAGAGAGTGAGAGAGAGTCGAGAGTTAGGTTTTACTTTAATTAGATTTTATGATTTAATTTTTCTGAAGGGTGGGGAATAATTGTAGGCGGGGAGAAAATTTGGTGAAAGGGGGGGAAATTTTGAGTAAAGGGGGAAAATTTTAGCTAAGGGGGAAACAAAATGAAGTAGGGCATGCGTTTGATTTTTTTTAGGCTGACTTTAGACATCGGTTTTAAAATAAGTGATGTTTAAGAAAAACAAAGACATCAGCTTAATGCGGGATGATGTTATTACATCGGTTTTAAAATAAGTGATGTTTAAGAAAAACAAAGACATCAGCTTAATGCAGGGTGATGTTATTACATCTTTTAACATCAGTGGCATTTACAACCGATGTCTAATGTGTGATGTTTATTAAACTTTTTCTTGTAGTGAGAATAAGTAATTTATTTCTGAGAAATAAGATTTCTTAAACGGGGCCTTATAATTTTCTCAATTATGTAATACATGTTCAATCGATATTTTCTTTATAATATTTATGTAATTGTGGTATTATGTTATTTTGCATTATTAATATCTAATATATTGATGGAAAGTAAACTTAACTTTTTTATAAAATTTATTTACTTGTCGTATTATATTATGTTGTATATTAATAATAAACTAGCATATAACTTGTGCAAAAGCACGGGTTATTTTTAATTTTTTATAATTTGCTTATAGTGTACTATAATATTATAAATATTAATTTTAATATGTTATTGGGAGTATTCGAACCTTATATTTTTGTATATAATAATTTTTAGTATTAAATATAAATTAATATGTTGTTGGCGGGAATCGAACATTAGATCTCTGTATATAATAACTTTTAGTATTGTTGTATCCAACGTTCATGATCTATTTGAGTTGAAGATCTAACAGTGTGAATAGGGATAACCAAAACAAAAAGGCTTAATGGCCTTTTAGCCCTCAAAGTTTTCACTGATATACCCATTAGCCCTCAATATTTTAAAACGTTCCTTTTAACCCTCGAAGTATCCATAAAGGTCCTAATAACCCTTAAACCGGTATAAAAAATAAAAAATAAAAAAACGGTATAACTCGGATGGGCAAAAGAGACATTTCACAAACCGATACCGAGGGTTAAAAGGTATACTTTAGATACTTTGGGGGTTAAAAGGTATACTTTAGATACTTTGGGGGTTAAAAGGTATAACTCAGAAAAATAAGATTGTTGACTAATTTATCTGTATACCAATTCTAATGGCCATAGCTTTTAGTGAAGGAATATTACTGGAGTCCCAATTTAAAGCACACTATGTTTGTTAATGCCATGGCATTCATTCTTTGTTCAAGACTATCATGGAAGATGATGTACTACATGAGCTATTTGTTTGAACTGTGAAGTCCCTTGACACCTTTTTCACTATGATTTGTTAGCACAATGTTATTGTTCACAATTAACAGGAGATTACCTTTCCCTTTTTGTTGACCTCTTTCTTTGCTTACTGTTTACCAAAGTTTTTTGATTTACTTATCATACAGGAATCGAGATATGCGAGAGGCTTTCGACGATGGGGATAGCTGTAAACCTTGTAACATACCTAGGCGGGATTCTGCACATTCCGAGTGCTGCTTCAGCCAATATTGTTACAGATTTTATGGGCACATCTTTCCTCTTTTGTTTGCTTGGAGGCTTCTTAGCAGACTCTTTCCTAGGCAGATACAAGACCATTGCAATCTTTGCTTCAATTCAAACTCTTGTGCGTCTTTTATTAACAGCTCTAATTTTCGTATAATCAAATCTCACGATCACATACGACCTGAGTCTCATTACACCTTTTTCTTTCATGTTCAAGGGCACTGCAACATTAGCAATGTCCACCAAACTGCCACAGCTGCGTCCACCAACATGCTACTCTGTTGACATGAGCAATTGCAAACAGGCTAGTGGATCTCAAATGGGGATCCTGTACTTGGCTCTATATCTTGTTGCATTAGGGACTGGTGGCCTGAAGTCCAGCGTTTCGGGATTCGGAACTGATCAATTTGATGAAAGAGATGAGAAGGAGAAGGCACAAATGGCCTATTTCTTTAACAGGTTTTTCTTCTTTGTTAGCATGGGAACTTTCATGGCAGTTACTGTGCTTGTTTACATACAAGATCAAGTGGATCGAAGCTTGGGATATGGAGTTTGTTCTGTGTCAATGCTAGTAGCAATCCTAATATTCTTATCCGGGACTAGACGATACAGGTATAAGAAAAGCGTCGGGAGCCCCATAGTCAGCATTTTGCAGGTAGTTGTAGCTGCTATAAAAAAGAAAAAGATGGAACTTCCATGCAATGTTGTGTCCTTGTATGAGGATTCTCCAGCGGCTTTGATGATTCATCACACGGATCAGTTCCGGTTAGTTCTATCTTTTGAATCACAAGCTTACAATGGGAAAAATAATTAAAGAACCAACAGAAATGAAGATAAAATAAACATAAGGCTGGATATTGCTATTTTATTTGTGCCAAAAAATAATTTGGGAGTAGACGACTTTCGAATTAATAGCTTCTTCTAAACATATAGTTGCTTGGACAAGGCAGCGATTGTCGCAGAAGGAGATTTTGTTCATGATTCAGTTCCAAATCCTTGGAAGCTATGCTCAGTGACAAGAGTGGAAGAAGTAAAAATGATGGCACGATTGTTGCCAATTTGGGCCACAACCATCATTTTCTGGACTGTATATGCGCAGATGATCACCTTTTCAGTTCAACAAGCGATGACCCTGGATAGATATGTGGGAAATTTCAAGATACCAGCAGGCTCTCTCACTATTTTTTCGTGGCTGCCATTTTGATTACACTTGCAGTTTATGACCGCTTTGTCATGCCACTTTGGACGAAATGGAAAGGACAACCAGGTACAGACCATAACTCTAAGTATTAAGGGCAACAATAAGTTCACTCTGACTCGATTGATAATATGCATACAGTGCTTGCTTAAACATGAGATATAATTAACAAAGGATGGCTCAACTTTTAACACAGGTTTTACCAATTTTCAATTTACCAACTTTTAACATTTTCTAAGTTATACATTTTAACCCCCAAAGTATCTAAAGTATACCTTTTAACCCCCAAAGTATCTAAAGTATACCTTTTAACCCTCGGTATCGGTTTGTGAAATGTCTCTTTTGCCCATCCGAGTTATACCGATTTTTTATTTTTTATTTTTTGTACCGGTTTAAGGGTTATTAGGACCTTTATGGATACTTCGAGGGTTAAAAGGAACGTTTTGAAATATTAAGGACTGATGGGTATATCAGTGAAAACTTTGAGGGTTAAAAGGTCATTAAGCCATTAATATATATGCAATTTTGGAAAATGGCTCTATACATAGAGAGGGTGCAAAGAACAGATGTGCGAGTATATAATAATATAATTTTGATTGATTTTAAATTAAAAATTATGATTGATTATAAAATAAGTATTTATGAAAATTAATCAGTAATATATGACTATATACTATAGTATGATTGTAGTTGATATTTATGAAAATTAACTCGTAATATATAATAGTATAATTGTGATTGTAATTAAAACATTGAGTTAGAAAATATTTTATCACTTTAAAAAATGTAATTTATGCATGTACTAAATAAAATAAATTTCGTATTTCAAAAAATTGTTAAGTAACCACGATAAGTAAATTACGATGAGAATGATATAATTAATTTAATTTTGGTGGTAAATTCTAATTCGCACTTATATATATATATATATATATATATATATATATACATATATATTTATGAAAATTAATTCGTAATATATAATAATGCAGTTATGATTAATTGTAAATCAAAAGAGTGGAAAATTCAGGTTGCGAAAATTGTTTAATATTATATATTTGTATAATCCTGATTGATTTTAATTTAAACCATTAATTTATTATAAATATTTTTTGACATTAAAAAAATATGTAATATATGGATATGTTAAATCAAGTCATTACCGTATTTAAATTAGAATTGTTAACTAACCATGGTTAGTATAATAGGATAAGAATGGTAAATAAGGAAAACTTTTAATATAACATGATTGGTCTAAAATTAGCAATGACCTCTGATTAATCCTAAAATATTCATAATTTTCTAATTGGTTAACTGCATCTAACTATATACCTGTGTAGACTCAGATATTATAATAAAGGATATTGGTAACTTGCTACTTTCTATGCTAATGTTTCCATGTTGGTTGATTATTACCATAATTAGCGTAATTCAGTAAATATATAGTTGTTATTTAATAAAAATGAAAATAAATTATATGAGAAATTTATTATCGAATATTTTAATAATATATAAGCATGTTAAATTAAATAGTTATTATATTTCAATTAGAACTGTTAACTAACTACAATTAGTAAAGTAGGTATAGAAAGATAAATAAGAAATTTTTTACTATAATTTGATTGGTCTATAATTTAGGAATGGAATCTGATTGGTCCTAAAATAATTCATCGTTTTTTATTGGTTAACCGCATGGTGTCGTAGACTCGGGTAAAAATATAAGTATAAATATAAAAATATAAATTTAAAAAATATGTAATTTATGCTTGTTCTAAATAATGTAAATTTTGTATTTCAAAAAAAAAATTGTTAAATAACCACAATAGGTAAATTAGGATGAGAATGATATGATTAATTTAATTTTAGTGTTAAATTCTGATTGGCTCTTATATATATTTATGAAAATTAATCCATAATTTATAATAATATAATTATGATTAATTGTAAATCAAAAGAGTGAAAATTATATTGCGAAAAATGCTGAATATTATATATTTGTATAATCCTGATTGATTTTAATTTAAATATTAATTTATTATAATATTTTTTTCACTAAAAAATCTGTAATATAAGGATATGTTAAATTAAGTAACTACTATATTTAAATTAGAATTGTTAAATAACCACAGTTAGTATAATAGGATAAGAATGGCGAATAAGGAAATTTTTTTAATATAATATGAATGGTCTAAAATTTAGGAATCACCTTTGATTGGTCCTAAAATAATTCATAATTTTCTGACTGGCTAACTGCATCTAACTGTATACCTGGAATAAAAGAATATTTGTTATATTAGTAATCATTGTAGCATTTATATTTTTATAGTATGAAGGGTAACAATAAGTGTATATTCAAGCTAATTTATTAGTAGACAATTACATAATGTATACCTTTTAACCCCTAAAGTATCTAAAGTATACCTTTTAACCCTCGGTATCGGTTTGTGAAATGTCTCTTTTGCCCATCCGAGTTATACCGATTTTTTATTTTTTATTTTTTGTACCGGTTTAAGGGTTATTAGGACCTTTATGGATACTTCGAGGGTTAAAAGGAACGTTTTGAAATATTAAGGACTGATGGGTATATCAGTGGAAACTTTGAGGGTTAAAAGGTCATTAAGCCAAACAAAAATGAGAAAAATGAGGGAATACCAAATACCAAATTATACATTATAGATATGTTGATGGAAAGAAAAAAAAAGGATATTTTTATATGATGTTTTATTTCCATTTGTACTATCCCTTATCTGTTAATCATGTTATATTTTAAAAGGAAGCTCAAAGATGCCCTAATACAGTTTTTATAAATATTACAAATAATAGAATTTATGATGATTCAATCTTTTGTTTTGTTTCTCGACTACAACAACATTTTTTTATACTGACTTCTCATTATAATAATAACAGTAAATTAGAGAAATAGAGAGAGGGGTGTATAAAACAAGATAAATGAATATTTTATTGAGATAATTACCAAAATAATCATTTTTAATATTTAGTGGCCCAAAATACTGAAAAGCGGAATGGTGGTCCTTTTTACTGACTTAATACGGAGCATCGTCTTCCGTATTACTGACTTAATACGGAGCATCATCTTTCGTATCAAAAAAGTGTATGTTGGTTATGCTGCAGTTTACACTCTTTTAATCTCAGAACAAAAAGAGATGCACATCAGAGTCTCTCACTTGAATTTGCTTTTGTCCTGTTGTTGTTATAAGAGTGTGGAAGAAACACAATATGGAGAATAAACAAAAACCCACCAAAGAAAACGAGTTAAACAACAAATCCCATCTTCATCTCCACAACCCCACGCGCCGCCGATGGGAAAAGTGATGCCTTCAATGGACGCAGTGGTGAAGGTGTTCTGTACACACACGGAGCCCAATTATTCTCTCCCAATTATTCTCTGCTACCTCAACTTCACTTAAAAAAAGTCAACTTTAAATCTCCCACCATGACCTTCAATGGAAGCTCTTTTCTCAGGTGGGCCTGCTTTGAGTCCAGAGCCTATGACCCTTGTCTCTAATTTATTTTAATGTCATGACGGCCTCGCAGGGACACAAATCAAACAAATCGTTGGAGTAAAGAACACAACCTCTGTAAATTTGTAGACTCCAAATTCCGAACACAAAGCAATCGGAGTAAAGAATCACGTATCAGAGTGTTACGTCGGAAGGGATAACGTAAATATCTGTAATACGAATCACGTACTACCGTATCCGGGGTGTATCACGTTGCACGGTGAGGCGTATCCTGGGCACACGGAGCACGGAATAACGTATCTTTACAATACGGAGCACGGAATAACGTATCCTTGCAATACGGAGCACGAAACAGCGTGTCCCGTCGGTATTTAAGGCCAAATATTTGGAGCTCAGTATTTATTTTTGATTATTTAGGGCATTCACCCTATTTTATTGATAATTATAAATCAATAGTACGGGTCCCAAATTGGATATCCAAAAAATGATTATGTTACGGGTCCTATTTATAAAAAAATTAGAATTTTCTCAATTTAAAATTCGTATTTGATGTATTATGCTATACGCGTTAAATCGACTTTTTTGTAATATTTATGTAATCGTCGCATTATGTTGTGTCGTATATCAATAATTAATATATTAATGGAAAGAAAAATTAACTTTTTACAATATTATGTATTTGTCGTATTATGTTGCTTCATATACCGGTAACTAATATGTTAGATGGAAAAAATAATACGTTATTACATGATGTTTTATAATAAAATAAAGGATGAAGTTGTTTATGATATTATATATCAAAAAAATTCTTTTTATTATATGTATATGAATTATATTACGAATTAAGGAAAAAAATAATCAGACTAGCTAGTCAGTCTTATTTACATGTTGGTGTGTTAGGACTTAGGCAGTGTAACGTCTTCACAATTTGTTTTCTAGAGAAAAATAAATTCATGACAAAAGATTCTAATTAAACTCATTTGCTAATCAAAACAAAAAGATCATTAAGAACCACTTAAGCACCAACCACAGAAACTAAGGTTCTGTTTGGAATTGCTCTTAAAAATTACTGTTAAGTAAGTGTTGTTACGAAAATCAATACCTGTTTGGTGAAATATTTTTAATATATGCATATTTTGATTTAAGTTCTATGGAGACCAACATTTGAGTGGAGATCGTGGAGACCATATACATTATGGACTCAAAACATTGCAAAACATATATATTTGTAAAGAATATTCAATTAATATTATTATTTCATTCAAAATCTTAAAAATCATATATGATTTGCAAGCAGAACATGTTTTGAAGAACAATACGTTCTGCAATATTTTGTTTGCAGAACATAGATGATTTTGAAGATTTTTAATGAAATTTGCATGTAAAACATATATGATTTTCAAGATTTTTAATGAAATAAATGAAATAGTGATTTTCATAGAACATGATTTTCAATGAATAAGTTTTGTAATGTTTTGATTGATATATGGTCTCCGGTCTCCACTAAAAATGTTAGTCTCCATAGAACTTAACTCATATTGGGTTCTGTGGAGACCCATGTAATTTGGAGACCATGGAGACCCATGTTACAACCGTTGGATTGATTTAAAATTAATGATCGAGATTAAAATGAAAAAGTGTAATTTGTAAGTTGAATGTCTTGCAATTTAGTATTTTAAATATATATTCAAGGTTGTATAACTGTTTTGCAAAACCAAATATCCGGATCCATAAGCACCACAACGTCAGTTACAAAAATTTAAATTACATACACCCATCCCAATTGTAATGCTCGATTATGAAGAGAAAGGGGAGGAAAGCAGAACATAGTACTGCAATTGCCTATATTTTTCTTTCAATCGGAGTAAAAGTTTGAAGTGCAGAACAAAAAGAAGTAATAAAAAGCGTGATGGACGGGAAAAACATCAGTGTAGGAAGTGCATGATGGTGTAGTTGGTGTGATAAGAATTGAAAAAGTTTAAAATCACGTTTTGTGAGTAAATGATACTACGGATATCTTGATACATATATTCAAGAAATATACATAAACGTAGTACTGCATTTATTCTTTTATTTTTAAAATAAATTTAAAATAGATAAATATTGATCGTTGGATTAAAAGAAAATGGATGGTCTGAATCTTGGTCTCCAAATCTCCAGAAAAAATGAGGTCTCCACTAAACATTTTTATATATTATTTTTTTAAAAATAATATTTTTGGTAAGTTTTGACGTTGTATAAAATCTCAAAAGCAACTTTTTTACAGCATTTTATAACTAAGGTGCTGTTCCTAAGAGCATCCACATCCAAGACCCTATCCCCAAATATTTGGGGAAATATTTAGCTTTTATGCAAAAAAAGGCTTCCATCCCATTCCCCATTTTAGGGATTAATTATGGGGACAAGTTTTGAATCCCCATATTTGGGGACTACTATTTTGAACCCCAAATCATCTCTCTCCTCTTTTAAATATATTTAATTGTAGTGGGTGAGTTTTGGTAGTTAAAATTGTAAGTGAAAGAGAGAGAAAGAAGTAATATAAAAAAGAATATAGGGATAGGGGAATGGAAAATAGGGAATGGGATGTAGAAACTTTTTGATAATTTTGGGGATTTACTATTTTTATTTGGGGATTTACTATTTTTAGTAAGTTTTTGGGGTTGGGGATGGGGATGGGATGTGAATGCTCTAAAAGAGCTAGGAATTTGATTTCACATTGCATGCAAATAGTGACAAAAAGTAATGAACGTTCATAGCATAAATGGTGCAACCAACTTCCCCTATAGATAGACAGTGACAAAGCCAGTTTTATTCTCACTTGTTCTTCAAAAACACACACACACAGAGACACACACAGAAGTAAGAGAACTCTCAGATCGAAAGAAATGGCCACTCAAAACAACAGCATCGTAACTTCAGTCATCAGAGGTGATTATTCTGGTGTGAATCAGTCAGTCCTGGCTCATTGGCCAACTGATATCTTAAGAAGAGGTTTGGCTAAGCCTTCCAATTCTTACTTTTCCGAACCAACCATGACCGATTCTCCGGTCGATCCTGCTGAAATTGACTGGCCCTCTGCCACCGTTGAGCAGCTGATTCACCTGCTCCATGACCCACACTTGCGACCACATGCACTCTCTCATCTGTGTCTGGTAGTATCTTTTTTTATTTTTACTAGTGTATTTAATATTTATATATTAATTATTTAGTTCTTACACATCTAATTATCAGTTCTTCGCATCCTGTGAATTGTGATTTAGTTCTTTAACATATATAATTTAAAATCTGATTTATTCATTATTTTCTCTTAATAGTTTTAAAGGATAATTTTACATAATTTTACTCAGTTGTCAATCGATGTGTTTATATGTTAAATTTATTTGATCGATGCTCCAGGCCCAGGGCACAAGTAAATTCACATTTCCTTTTGGAGGAAAATTAATGGAATTGACATTTGTGAGTCTTGTATCTAATTATCCATAACACTTATTTTTTATTTTTATCAAATAAAAATAAAATAATTTTTACTTAGCTCTCCTCCTCAATTCATCAAGGGTGTCGTCTGGTTTTTGTCCAGGATATATAGACCCCTCTTCTTGTTTTCTTTGGTTTTAATTTCTTTTCAATAATTTACCTTTTTATTAAGAGTCTCTCCCTATATTAATTTATTAATAAATTTGGATTTGGTTCAATCCAAATTTTGAATTTGTTCACTCTTAGAGTTGGTTGTACTGATATCATGGATTATAGATCTATTTGATTTATTAATCTTTAGATATTAAATTATATAATATTAATTATAATCACTTGTTCGAATGTATTTTATCAAATTAAATAGATTTTCGTTAACTACTACAACAAAAATTAAAAAAAAATCTACATAAGGATCATAATTTTAATGGAAAAGAAGAAATTATATTTTGATTTATTCTATTATTTGTTTGTTCGATTTAAATAATTTTTGTAAATTATGCATGATTTTTTATTATTAAATTGATCAATTATAAAAGAAAAGTTAACAAAAAGATAAGATACCTAAGAATTTAGATGTTTTGATAACCGATCCAAGAAGCAGTGGTATACTGTTATACATATGGCCAGTTCGGCAAAAAAAATTTTAAGTTGTTTTTGGTAAAAATTTCATATTTTAATAATTTTTTTTATACAAGTATTTAATGTATGTTTGAAATTCTATAAATTGCAAAAAAAAGTTAACTTTTTTCAAAAAAAAATTAGGATTCTCTAACTTTGTCTTAAAATAAGTTGATTTATTCTAAAAAAAAAAAGTTCCCCAAACACCCCATAATCAATCTAGGCGTCCGATGTTATATGCATGTTTTTTTAATAAAGAGAAAAAGGATAGGATGAGAATTTTTGCTGAGATAAAAATATACTATAAATTTAATTTAACTGGACTTGCAAGATTAATTAAAAAATTATGATTTTACAAAAGTGTCCATCCTATATTTTCATACAATATTCTATGTACCTCGATCTCTTTAAAATCTCTTTAATAAATAGGATTATATGTTTTAAATCTCTGGTGAACGAGAATTGATTAAAACCTGGAACGACAAGACCGAGATCTCATCGCGGCTCATATCCATGGGTTTTTTATTTCATTTCGAAAGAAAATTGAAGAATGTATATACCAGTTGTAGATTAAGATTGTCTGCAAAGATCATATATGGATGCATAAATTTACATATCTTCATCTGCTCACTCGTTTTCACTGGCCACTGGCTAATTTTAGGTAATTCGATGCACAATTTTTGTTTCATTTTCGTTTACGAATAGAATTTAATCCAACTGAATGCATAGACAAGTAAAAATATCGAATTAACCTTAGTAGGTTGTTTAGTTAGTTTGTATTTACCTTGAATTAGTACCGCCCCCTGTGATCTTGATATGTATGAAACATTTATTAAGGTCACTGTGTTTGCCTTGCATCAAGAGTTTGAGAGTACTGCTTAGCTGATGTAGGTAGGATTCGTTTGTTCTTAATGCTTTTCGAAGAAAAATGGATAATCTAGCTCGATCGGATGTATCTTTGCATATATTCTGATATTTAAGATATATCGAAAAATTCTAATAATTGCATTATTGTTAATGCAGAAAAGAGAAAGTAGTGAAGGATTGGCTGTCCTATTGTGGCAATCTACCAAGGGAGTAAGCATACTTGTGGAGGTATCGTCACCTGCATTTCCGAAAACGTTTTGAAATTTTTTATGAAAGGATTGTCTGCTTACTCTATGTGCATCAAACACATACCTGGCTTTAATGGAA